>CP125844.1:37850484-38516318 GCA_030408175.1 Trifolium repens
CTGTTTATATATTATGTAAATTATGCTACTGCACTGATAGAATGAGGACTGTAGGTGTAATTTTAGAAGAACATGATTTTTGGCAAAACAGGGTAAGTTCTGCATGAACTCGCCACAGCGAGTAGCTGGCGAGTACTCATGGCGAGCTGGGCTCTGAGCTGATGAAACTCGCCATGGCGAGCTTCTGCTCGCCACAGCGAGTTGATTTAGGTCAGGACCTGTAATCTCGCCATAGCGAGCTGGTGGCTCGCCGTAGCGAGCTTGTACAGAATTGGCCTACATTTTCCATTTTCTAAATAAAGATTTCTACACTCGTTTTATATCCTCACTATAATCAGATAGCTTGCAGTAATATAATGTCGAACAGAATGTTAACCACAGATAATCATTAGGGTATAACTTAGAAATAAAATAGGTTGCATGCTCCCCGGGTCTTGGGAAATATTGGTAGTAAGAACTAATTTAGTTTCAGTCAGTTATGAGCGATTTTGTGATATCGCGTTATGGACTCCCAATGGGACAACCCATTAGGATACGTTATTGTGAGCTGCATGCCGTGACCGAATCGGTTGACGGATATGGCAGGCCTCTGAGACATGCTCACCTCAGAGTGTCCTTGTGTTTAAAATGAATAAGAGTTAATTTCTGTGTTACACATTTACTTTCAGTTCAGGATATGATTATATATATGCTAGAATGATACGACTGATTTAGGTGCCCCCGGTGTAGTCACCTCTAGGAGGGTAGTAGGACTCACTGAGGCTTAGTAGTCTCACCCCACTCCAAACCAATTTTTTTTAGGTAGACAGGTTAACTGGAGCAAGGACCAGGATGGAGCTGATGATTGGAGCTGAGCTTGGATCATCGCATTAGACGATTTAGTCTTCCCTTGTTTTAGCTTATCTGTGTATCGAGGAATTTAATTCTAACATTTCGTTGTATTATTTAAGCTCATCAACTGTTGTAATGAATTATTTGTAATTCATGTGTTTTATCTCGTTAAATTTATTGTACTCAGATTCAATTATTTATGTCTTGACTAAATATTCTAGATATTTTAGTTGGGGCGTTATAATTGGTATCAGAGCAGGTCGATCCAGTATCGGACCTTGCCATGAGTCATTCCAATCCTTTCCTAAATAATACAGACCCTTTGGATCTGGACTGTTTACGCTGAAACCGTCGCGTGCTGAGCCTGATCAACTCAGTATTGTGTACGGTAGGCAGGGTATTATGGTTTAGAACTGAAGTGAACTCTGGAATCCCACCGTTAAATCCGTAGTGAAACTACAAGCGAGGAGCAGTCATCGAAGGAAGTCCCTTTTAAGTGGATTTTGGAACGTGGCAAATGGTGCCACAGGAGTAAGTTGTAGGTAAACAAGCGACGAATGCAAGTGTACCCTATACTGAAATGTGTGGTACATAACAATAGTTCCCCGGACACTGAGTGTCAGCTAGACTTCCTAAGACCAGAAGTAACCTCACCCTTATTGGTTGAACCACAGAATTATCCCTTTGCCCTCTGTCTAACTCGCTTAGCGAGCAGGTGCTCGCTGCAGCGAGCTTAACAGGCTGCTGTTAACACTTAATGCTATCTTGTTTTCTGTCCAGACATTCTAACCATGATGCACTGTGCCCAGCCCTATCTTATAATTATCATCATTCCAGCTTTTAGGATTTCCGTACGTGAACACTAAGTTATCCGGTACGTTTATGAGTTGCTAAGCAAGTGCCCCAGAAGTAATATTGGAATTGGACACAACAAGAAATTCGAATGAGTATACCCCTCCTATTAGGAGCCTATGACCATATTGAGACTAATAGGAAAAAAAAACCCAGCCTTAACTAGAATTAGCAATCAGATATCCCTTTTAAGAGTACCTTACCCAGAGGACGTATTAAGTAGTAGCACATAGGTGTTCCAGAATTAGTAGAGTCAGTATAGTGGACCTAATGGATATTTTACAATAGGAACCCAAATCGAACTACCTAAGTTAGAGGAACCAGGGTTAGAATGCAAGTACATATCAATATCACCTAGGTTACCTTATTAGGTTATCGTTTAGAATGCCCTTAACTAAGTTACTCTTACCTTTCAACTCGTGAGACCACCACTACCTCCCACTGAGGGTCAAGTCACATTTAGTACGACAATTAGAAAATCACCTTGCAACTACACCAGTCTTTAGCAGTTGACCCAGCAGACTTTAGAGACCCAAATATAAACTAGATCAACAGTTAGGCAACATCACGAGAACTCTTCACTCAAAACCTCTAGAACCTTATTACCGAATAGTTTAGCAACCAAACCAGTGTTAGAACCTTATCATATAGGCATAATCTTGACTCACATCAAAGTTGGATTCCTTCTTAGCAAAACCGACACCTAAATAGGTTTATTAAAGACCGTTGATTTAAGTGTTCATAAACTAGTAACCTAACACTTCTGATCAGTTAATTACCTCGATAAGAATAGTGGAATTTTAGACTATACACCCTAATAACTTCTCATCGAAAATCTATTAAGTTAACACTTATGACAACTACTTTTAGATGCCAATACAATAGGACGGTCTGTCACTTATACTGATAGTTGTACCGAACCAACATAGGGTGAGTGTTGATTAGTAACAACAATTTAAGATATCTTTAGCATGATCAGTCACCAAAGTCGAACCGTAGATACCTTGTCATTAGATAGTTTAGAGACCGGCAATTTAGTTCCATACTAGTTTGGCTACACACTACACGGATTCATGCACTAGAACCTGACAGCTATAAATTAGTAGGATCCTTAACCGTACATTGAGAGTTGTCAGTCAGATATCATTAGGCTATTACTACAGTATTGTAGACCAACTAGACACCCAGTTTGAAGGTTAAGTTTGAACCGCCATAGTTTAACCCTATCTGAATGCCGACCAGTCTTATTACTGCTTAGGATATTAATACTAGAAGCCGACGGCAGAGAAACAACATTAGTGCCAGACGTTGGGAGACATGACTCAATTAGATTAGCAAGTAGAAGTCCTTAGTAGAGACACCAGCCACTCAGACCAATCTTTTTAGTACACATGATTAGTTAATCAGACACAGGCAAACAGATTAGTTTCAACTCAGGCTAGCCAATCGATACCCCCGTACATTCAGACCTTTCAGTTAAGAGAACATCGAAATCAGTAGACGGTCTACCGATGAGAAATTTTCAGCGAGAATCATTGAGTGGAAACATAGTTACACTAACCTGAGAGAACTGATAGAAGAAATAGAATTGTAGCATATGAGAATAAACCAATAGAAGACAAAACTTCAAATGCCTATTTACCTCTAGAGATCCTAAATCAGCAGAGCCTTTGAACCGAACAAAGCTCAAATCAATACCCGCAAGTCTTGGAACACCATGAACGTGTGTATTCTCTAACCCGTCTAATCATGCCTCAGTTGGATAAATTCTTCTCGTGCCTTAATGGCTTAACAACCACGTGCAATGCCTAAATTTCATTAGGATGCAACCTTCCAAAATTCCCTCGAAGCCAGTTAGTTAAACTAATGGTAATCAACGTCATCCTTAGGTAATCTTAGCTTTTGTTCTCAGTTCTTTCAGTTGTGTTACCAGTGGCTCCATCCTATCTGCAGCAGTTAATTATTCTTGAGAAGGTCAAGAATAATTTCAATTCAATTCTGTACCCGCTTCAGTTGATCTGTTGATCCACATACTTCAAAACTACTTCGGTAAAACTTACCTAGCCTAGTGTCAGTAAACCCTGTAGACTTTCATAGTCGCATTCGTCGAAGTCATTATTCCAAGCTGAACTAGTTAACTCTTCCCTACCCAGCTTCATCAGTTAAAATTAGGATAAGTTTCATGTCCCATCAGCTTAAGGGAAACCAAGAGAATAAGAATACTATCCGTGTTCGTTGTCTTTCAGTTCCGTACTCCGTAACCATGTTAGATCCGTGTTTTAATCTCGAACACCTCTGTCGAACGTTTCGACCTTCCAGATTCAGTTCATGTACCTTATAAGACCAAATTCCTAACTCGGACACCTTGACTAGAGCTTTCCAAACTTTAAGTTTAGTTATCCACAACCGGCTCAGATAAGTGTGAGTGTTAGCTGCCCTTTTAAGTTGATGTATCGTCGTCCTTGGAACTATTTCCTGTCCTTAGTAATCAGCTAGATATTTCGGTAACTCATCTTAAGTCGAGCATATTCATTTCAGCCTTAGCTTTACAAATTCAAGCTTTGCGTGTGCTATCAGCCAAGTTTAGAATCTGATCATTCGAGCCATAATTCCACACATCAGTTACCGGTAAAAAGGTTTCAAACAAGATGAACCGTTAACCCTGGAAGATAGTTCGAACCTAAATGCATCTACAGGTTAAATGTGTGAATGCAATCACCGTGTTGTACCAGAATGGATTAAAATTGTAGGTGGGATTTTATCGGACAACTATAGATTCGTCTGCGGATGAGTCTGACTCGCCAGCAGAAGAACCAGTAGTGTCTAGACGATTTCCCACTCGTTTTATATTTCGATCGATTCTGGAGTACTTAGACAACACGTGGAACAGGTGTACATTTGACGTGTTATGCATAATAGCGTTCGGAAAGAGAACTATATTGGGAAGAGGATTTAGAATTTGCCCGATATAACACTCAAGCTTATACCATAGGTCTAGATGTACCCAACCAGGCCAGATACCGTCATCCAAGTCCACTGAAGTTGGAGTTATACCGGTGGTAATGGAAAAAGACTGATCATAGTAGAGGTGCCCAAGGAATTATAGACTAACGCAATGACGACACTGTCAGGAGGTGACAATAAGTATTCGAATCAGAGTGCGCAGCACTGGAACCTTTGTGAATGTGAGGGTAACCTTTAGCCAGTAACCCTAAGAGAGGAAGTTTTATTCCAAGAGTTTGAACATGCTAACCGGAGAAAGATGAAGTGTGGACTTGGGCGCAAACATAAATGATCTATCTTGTGAAAGAACAAAGGAGTTTTGAATTTCGAGGACGAAATTTCTTTAAGGGGGGTAGATTGTAACATCCCTAAACTTTAATTAATAAAAGGATATTAATTAGAGTCAATTTTTGAGTGCTTAATTGGGAACTAAGTGAAATACTTAAAAGTAAAGGATTTATTTTATTCAAGTGACCCAAACCCATTTAATTTAATTACATTTAGTTCTCACCAAAGCAAGAGAAGAATCATTAATCCTCCCTACTCACTTTTCCCTCTCTCACGAGCCCCCACCCTTTTTCTTCTTAAGCCCCCATCAAGTATCCAATCTCTATTTAAGGGACATGCAAGGATAGGAATTCAGAAATTATTCACTCTTTTCCTCTCTCTCTCTCACGCTAACAACATCAGCTCCATCTCCTCACCTTCTTCTCTTCTAACCCAAATCCTCCATGATAAAGCATGTTCTTAGCCTTGTGTTTGGACAAGCTCATTCTTTTCCTCCCTCTACCGAACTGAATCATCTCTCCAACACCAGCAGAATCTTCATCCTTGTCTTCATTCAACCCTTGTGCAAATCAACATGCAATGGGCTTAACTCATCATTTAATCTGTTAGAATTTTGAATGGGTAAGTTCTATGTCTTAATTCTTCTTAAACCTCAAATCATACCATTTCTCCCTTCATCCTAAAGACTGACTCTGGTTGCATGCATGTTTATACATGAATTTCTGGTGTGAGTTGAAGTTGTGGACGAAGTGCAGCAAAAGCTGCGTTATTGCTGCTGCTGTATCGCGCTGCTCGCCCGGCGAGCTGGGACTCGCTGCAGCGAGTACACCAGGAACAACCACTGTAAGATGGTGGTTCTCTGTTCAGTCGTTTCCAACCTAGGTAAGTTATCCCAATCCTTCAGTTACCATTCCAGTTGTGATGTTAGATGATTCTTTTCCTTAACCCTTAGAAATTGTCCAATACTTATCAAGCCATTCTCTCCATTCCTTTGTTCAAGAACTCATGTGGGGCTTAAGTGAGTTGGAGTAGGAGGTTCGTGATTGTAGCTGAGCTTTTATTCAGTGGTAAAGCTTCTGAGTTAATCTCAATACAGGTGGGTTCTTTAGGATAGTGTAAATAGTCTCCCCTAATTATGAATTTGCATGTTAATTTAGGAAATAATTAGGAAAGTTGTGTGAGGGGAATTAATCCCAAATTTCCCTCCATTCTGTTTATATATTATGTAAATTATGCTACTGCACTGATAGAATGAGGACTGTAGGTGTAATTTTAGAAGAACATGATTTTTGGCAAAACAGGGTAAGTTCTGCATGAACTCGCCACAGCGAGTAGCTGGCGAGTACTCATGGCGAGCTGGGCTCTGAGCTGATGAAACTCGCCATGGCGAGCTTCTGCTCGCCACAGCGAGTTGATTTAGGTCAGGACCTGTAATCTCGCCATAGCGAGCTGGTGGCTCGCCGTAGCGAGCTTGTACAGAATTGGCCTACATTTTCCATTTTCTAAATAAAGATTTCTACACTCGTTTTATATCCTCACTATAATCAGATAGCTTGCAGTAATATAATGTCGAACAGAATGTTAACCACAGATAATCATTAGGGTATAACTTAGAAATAAAATAGGTTGCATGCTCCCCGGGTCTTGGGAAATATTGGTAGTAAGAACTAATTTAGTTTCAGTCAGTTATGAGCGATTTTGTGATATCGCGTTATGGACTCCCAATGGGACAACCCATTAGGATACGTTATTGTGAGCTGCATGCCGTGACCGAATCGGTTGACGGATATGGCAGGCCTCTGAGACATGCTCACCTCAGAGTGTCCTTGTGTTTAAAATGAATAAGAGTTAATTTCTGTGTTACACATTTACTTTCAGTTCAGGATATGATTATATATATGCTAGAATGATACGACTGATTTAGGTGCCCCCGGTGTAGTCACCTCTAGGAGGGTAGTAGGACTCACTGAGGCTTAGTAGTCTCACCCCACTCCAAACCAATTTTTTTTAAGTAGACAGGTTAACTGGAGCAAGGACCAGGATGGAGCTGATGATTGGAGCTGAGCTTGGATCATCGCATTAGACGATTTAGTCTTCCCTTGTTTTAGCTTATCTGTGTATCGAGGAATTTAATTCTAACATTTCGTTGTATTATTTAAGCTCATCAACTGTTGTAATGAATTATTTGTAATTCATGTGTTTTATCTCGTTAAATTTATTGTACTCAGATTCAATTATTTATGTCTTGACTAAATATTCTAGATATTTTAGTTGGGGCGTTATACTGAAAACCAAACATATTTAATGACTTTTCAAAATAATCATATAATTAAACACAATTATTTTAATCATATATTTAGAACATATTTTTACTTAGTAAAAATGTGGGCTAACAGGGGGAGAGAAGAAGCAGCTAAAAAATATGAACCTGAAGTTCAAATGGATTATTTGAAAAGAAATATTATTGTCTCATCTTGATCCTCAAAATATAACTCATTTGCAAAGTTAAAATAGAAGTTGCTAATGCTCCAAAGAATATCGATGTCCTTGTCGGACAATAGAATATTGCAAATGAGTCTCAACCGCGCATGAAGCGTGATAGACCAATTGGTTCCAAATATAAAAATCCTCAAATAAGAAACGGAGCTAAAAGGAAAGATAACCCAAATGAGGATGTAGAAACTCTTAAAAATTTGTCTGATATGATTGATTTCTAAGTTCCAGAAGAACTGATCAGGTACCTGAAATTTATGAAAATAAAGAGATCTCGATAAGTTATGAATGGAATGAGATGGAACCATAATGAAAGTCAACGTTGACGATGTTTTCTATAGCGCTATATGTAATAAGTAATAACGAGGATCATGAGTCAAAGTCTATTAATGATTATAGATAAAGAAAATTTCTGCAGATGAAAATAGACAATTTCAGTGAAATCAAACTCTATTTATATAGCTGAACTGTTTGGACTTGTAGTCCGCACACCTGAAGATGTGAAGTTAGTTAGTTATATATGACTCTTTACGCTAAAGAGAATTATATTGATATCTATAGAGTTTGATATGTTCACCAAAAGTGGATGGTAAATGTCTACAACCTATTTTGATGAGACATATTCACTTGAAGTGAATTGAAGAAATTTTTCATGCTTGATTAAGTTTAATAGCACTTGAAAGGCTAAATTTATATGAAATATATGTTAAAATAGATTTGTATGGCTCACTTGAATTGATGATTATATGAAACTCTTTGAAAGAGTTAATTTTATGATACATTGAAGAAATGACATCATATGTCCATTCTAAACATTTAGGAGTAAATTTATTATAATTGATTTTATGAAGATATAAATATTATTAGAACTCTAGAAGAGATCCTAAAATATGTTGATTATAGAAAAATTTGAAATTGCATATGACGCATGCGAAAGGTTTGTTTGGATTTGCAAATTTATTATTTAAAAGAGATTTTGTGCATCAAGAAACTTATATAAAAACTTATATAGCAAATGCATTAAAATAATTTGATATGGACAAATCTAATTGATTGTGTACTCAAATGATTGTGATGTCACTTAATGTTAGTATAGATCATGTCTTCAAGAAAATGATGGACAACTTGAATTGGTCATGAAGTACCATATCTTAGTTCAAACGAAGAAATTAATGTATTTTGTTAATTATATATATCGTGGTATTTTGTTTTTGTCAATATTTTTAAATACAGGTATCAAAACAAAGGCAAACATATGTTTTGCATCTTGGAAAAACAACGTAATCAAGGAAGCGGTGAATGTTTTATCATTGATGATTATGAGTTTACAAATACAATAAACTTGTGGTTTTCTCATTCTAAAAGGAGGCTCTTTCAAGTGGAAAGTTTCAAACACTCAACTTAGGTATAATATTTCAAGCACGACTAATTTAAAGAAGAGTATGAAGATAAACTAAATCCTTTGGTTGAAGTCTATGATTCAAAACATACAAGAAAATTGTGGTTTATCTGCCAGAAGAATATTGGTATTCGTCGTCCCTGAGATGATTGTATGGTTGAGGGGGAGAAATAAATATATTATGTAAAAGATGGTGTACTCTTTTTCCTTCACTAGAATTTTTTCCCATTGGGTTTTTTTTCTAGTAAGGTTTTAATGAGGCACATCCTCGATGGACATCCAATGGGGAGTGTTATGAATAATTAGTATAAGGTTAGTGGATGCCCATCCTATCCCTTCCATTTCCTATAACTCCCACTAGTGAGTGATATTCATTACCTTTGTCCATTCACTTACTTCTTTGTGTTATATAAATAGGACTTTTGATATGATGTAATACACACAAGTGAAGAGTTGAATACAAACCTCTTATTCTCTCTATCTCTATGCTTTAGCTTTAGTAGATTATTTCTAACATAATTTTTTTATTTATTTTTTAAAATTTTATTAAATAATAAAGTAAACATAAATTTTTTAATATTATTAATTTAATTTTTTTTAATGGTAAAACAAGGTTTTTATTTTTTATTTTTTTAAAAAAATAAAACAAGTTTTTTATAAATTTTATTAAAATAAAAAAGTAATAATAAATTCTTAATATTTTTTAAAAAATAAAATTTTAATGGTTAAATAAGGTTTTTATTAATAATTCTTTATTTTACTAAAATTTATAAAAAAAATTGTTTTAATTTTTTTAAAAATAAAAACCTTATTTAACCTTTGAAAAAAGTAATTTAATAAAATATTAAAAATTTTATTATTACTCTTTTATGTAATAAAATTTATAAAAAAAATTAATTTTTAAATTTTTTATAAAAAAATGTGTATCTGATGTGGCAATAAAAAATCCACGTGTACGTGCCACGTCAAAGATTTTGTCCCAGTCAACTACCAAGTTGTGCATGGGGCAAAAGCATAGAATCTCACATTGCATGGGGTAATCCTAAAAAAAAATTACAGCGGGTAAAACAAAACTCGTCTACTTTGCAGGGAGTAATGACTTATTTACCCTTTAATATTTAGCAAAACATATGTACTAATTTTAATAGCATGGAGACAATGAGATTCTTGCTCCTCTCTAAAGTAAAGAAATGATTTTACACAATAAAATGAATATTATAAATTATTGATTTTGTCAAAAAAAAATTTAAATTATTGATTAATAAATAAAAGGTAGATATTTGTAGCACACTCACAAAATTTTATTAAAATTAAACTGAAAAGAGTATTTACAAAGAAAGAAGTGAGAAATTACGAGTTCTACTCTTGCTCATATATTACAATTACAATGTACGTCTATATCAATATCAATGCTCATGAATAAATAAAGAGATTGATTAATACAAAATATAATACATACTGTATGTTTGGTTCTGCGAATTGATTTTGATAGAATTGATTTTGTAAAATTAATTCTGGCCAAAATTGATTTTAAGTTAAAGTGATTTATGTTTGGATATATTCATGTAAAAGTGAGTTGAACAAAAATTTTGAGTGTACAAATCAATTCTAGAGTCAGAAGCTACGATTTCTAGCTTCAAGTAGAATCAATTCTGGAGGCAGAATCAATTCTACTTTTAAGAAACCAAACAAATCAGAATCAATTCTATACGTCCAGAATCAATTATGACTGCTCCAGAAGTGAAACCAAACATACATATAGTCAACTAGAAGTATAATATATACACGATAGCTACTATATTGGCCACAATGTATATAGTATACTAGTAGGAAAGGAATACAATTAATCAAGAATTAGTTTTGCTCGTTTGTCACGCAAGCCAACTCTTGACCCGATGAACCCAAAATCCACTATAAGTCAAGCAATATATATGTAGAAATGTTTATTGAATATGAACAATATTTAACAAGTAAACAAAACTGTTGCTATAAGCTACCTGCAATGCTTGCCCACATTTGAACTCTTCAAAGTCAAGGTCATCGTTGTGAATATGTGCCCAACTACAATCTCACAACTATCTCATATGAGCCATGTGATATTGATCCTTTTTTTTTTATAACATTATATTCCATTTAAGTAACAATTTATTATATTTTAATATCAACTACAATAAAAAAGTTAACAATTTTTTACAAAAAAAATTAACAATTCAATTAAAAAATTGCCCTTAAACAGTAGAGCAGCGGGCTTTGCTCTTCGCACCTCCAACAAACTAATGGATCAACCCCAAGGACGGGTGGTCTCGCTACGCCAGGTTTGAGTGATTACGAACTTATCAGTAAATTTGAGTTATACTCAACAAGTCAACAATATACTCTTAGAAAATATGAATTTAATTTTTTCTTTATAACTTCAAAAAAAAAAAATAAACATAACTATAACCAATTATTGTACCAAAATAAAAAACAATAGAGTATTTAATTTATTTTGTTTGACACAACAAGAGTATTTAATTAAGTGACATTAAGCAACAAATAAATAAGCTGAAACTACTACCAAACAAACACATATTGCAATGGCTTTTCAATCCAACAACCTTCACTTTGTCTTGGTTCCATTATTTGCACAAGGCCACATGATCCCAATAATAGACATGGCAAGAATCTTAGCAGAACAAAATGTAATGGTAACTTTACTCACAACACCTCAAAACACATCAAGATTTCACAACACAATTCATAGAGCAACAAAATCAGGTCTTCCAATTCATCTCCTTGAAATCCCATTTCCATCTCAACAAGTTCAACTTCCATTAAACTGCGAAAATCTCGATACTTTACCATCAAGAAAACTACTCAGAAACTTCTACAATGCACTTCATATGCTTCAAGAGCCTTTAGAAAATTACCTCAAAAACCATACTTTTCCACCAAGTTGCATTATTTCAGATAAATGCATATCTTGGACAATCTTAACAGCTCGAAAATTCGATATTCCAAGAATTGTTTTTCATGGTATGTCTTGTTTCTCATTACTTAGCTCATTTAACATCAAATTGCACAATGCTCATTGTTCTGTTAACTCTGATTCTGACCCTTTTGTGATTCCTGGAATTATGCCACAAAAGATTGAGATAACAAGATCACAACTTCCAGGAACATTTGTTGCTATTCCTGATCTTGATGATTATAGGGAAAAAATGCATGAAGCTGAAAATTCTTCTTATGGAATTGTTGTAAATAGTTTTGAGGAATTAGAACAAGGGTGTGCTCAAGAATATGAAAAAGTCATGAACAAAAGAGTTTATTGCATAGGTCCAGTTTCTTTATGCAATAAAGAGAATTTAGATAAATTTGAGAGAGGAAATAAATCTTCTATTGATGAAAAACAATGCTTGGAATGGCTTAATTTAATGGAAATAAGGTCAGTTATTTATGTATGTCTTGGTAGCTTATGTAGACTTGTTACATCACAATTAATAGAAATTGGGTTGGGCTTAGAATTATCAAATAGACCATTTATTTGGGTTGTTAAAATTAATGGTGAAAATTATTTAGAATTAGAAAAATGGTTAAAAGATGAAAATTTTGAGGAAAGAGTAAAAGGGAGAGGACTTTTGATTAAAGGATGGGCACCACAAATTTTAATACTTTCTCATCCTTCAATTGGAGGATTTTTGACACATTGTGGATGGAATTCAACTATTGAAAGTGTATGTTTTGGGGTACCAATGATAACATGGCCTTTATTTGCTGAACAATTTTTAAATGAGAAATTTATTGTGCAAGTTTTGAAGATTGGTGTTAGAATTGGTGTTGAGGTTCCAGTAAGGTTTGGTGATGAAAAGAAAGTTGGGATGTTGGTTAAGAAAAGTAGAGTTGTTGAAGTTATAGAGATGTGTATGGAAGGAGGTGAAGAAGGAGAAAAGAGGAGGTGTAGAACAAAAGAACTTGGAAACTTGGCTAGAAAGGCTTTAGATGTGGATGAAGGTTCTTCTTACTTCAACATTTCATGCTTAATTCAAGATATTATGAAGCATCAATCTACTAAAAACTAGTAGAGTTTTATTTTGGTGATCAACTTTTTATTTTTTTTTCTGTATTGATGAGATGGTTTTTTTTTTCACCACAAGTTAATTCTGGTTCGGGGGCCAGTTCTTTATTAGTGAAAAATATAGATTATTTTTGCTATAGACACCGGTTCTCTTTCTCTGTTCTATATTTTTTTTTAGTTATGTTTTAATCCTTTTATTTTAACTTACTTATGATATTGGTCATTTATTTTAAAATCATCAATTTTAGTCTCTTCATCTAATTTTTATACTAATAAAGGGTGATCTAATTTTGATGTTGTACGAATCGATGTTATGAAAATATTTTATAAAATGTGGCATCATTTCATATAATTGTTTTGGAATAGGACTTGAAAGAAAATATTTACTCTTATTGTACCTAACGACAATTATGAATGTTTTATCCAAAAGTCTTTAGTTATTTTAAAAACTAATATAATATTTCTTCACATAAAATAATTAAATTCAAAAATCAATAATTTAAAATATTTACTAAGCCAAATACCACTACAAGAAAAATGACCTGTTCCCACGGCCATTTTTCAAAATGCATAATAGTTTTACCTACGGACAACTAATAACCATCACCGAAACCAAAGTTTTACTTTTCTATTATTTAATTTAATTTATTATTAATTTTGTCAATATCAATTTTACAATTTCACTTCTTCACTTCTCATCATTCATCTTCGCATTCATCTCAGGAATCGACGATTTCACACTGTAACCTCACAAATCTCACAGATTCACACTCAGATTCATCTTCGTGTTCGTCTCTCTCATCTCACTCGTTCTGTTCATGTTCTCTCTCACAATTTCACAATCGATCGCTACTCAATCCTTCGCATGCCTAAAATCGTTGAAATCTTCCAAATCGTTCCTCAATCGTTCGGAACTTCTCTCAATTGTTCTGAATCGTTCTCAATTGCAATCGAAATCGATCTAAATGTTCAAATCCTGAAGTCAATTTCAATTTTCTTTTTTTCATGATTCCTTGTTTTATAGAAATCATACTAGCAGGTGTTGTTTGTTAGTGATTTTATATTGAAAATTTCTCTTATATAATTAGATAAAATATTGAAAGTTGCTCTATAAGTGAGGTCTATGAATTATTTAGTATTAGTAAAGATTCTATGAAGTAGCTTGATCCCACTAATGAAATAGTTAAACTCTACAACTTCTAATTTCTTCTCATTCTATACCAAACGTTCAGTACACAAACAATTCATTAGAAGGGATTCATTCCTAAACCTATAGCTATTTTTTATTATTATAGTAGAAATATGCATGTTAAGAAATTTATGCAGATATGTAGTTTAGGTTATGGCCACAACCTATCATATAAACATGATCCAATTATGTTGTGTATGTTCTGTTACTAAATTGTTTTAGCCTCTGATGTGAGTTTTATTGTTGTTGGACTGCTTTGATATGCATGTGTGATGTCTTTCCCTCTACTGACCGTCGTAATCTTAGTTTATGTGAATAGTTCATTTATCTTTCCATCGCTTTGACTTGATTACATTTTTGTTTTACCTTTTTATGTAGGCATTTGTGCTTTTTATGTAGGCAAAGCAAGCCAAATTATTCAAGAATTTCAGAATTGTGAATAATGATGAAGTTAAAGAGGACACAAGATCTGACAAATCAGGTACCAATGACCTCCTCATATTGAATTTTTTGTAAAAAAAATTGTGCTGAAATCTCTGCAGAGCTTAAACTTGATTATTTTTATAGAATTGTTGAAAACCTTAGCAGTATTATAGTACTCTTTTTATAGCCCCTGCTTATACTCCATATGATTATCTTTTGGCAATTATCTTAAGAAACTATTCTTGGTTTATATGAGATGCTCTTTCTGCCACAGGGAGAAGGCATTTGTGTGGCAGCAGTAAGCGAGGCCAAAGAAGAAACATGAGTAAGTAATCTCGTTGTGGTAAATATTGAATATGGACTGGACATTAAATGGGCAATTTGATCAACTACAAAAAATTTCAATAGAATGCACCTTGAATGAGTCAATAAAAGTTATGTTGTAACCTTTGTTTTGCTGATATGCAGGTCTCCAAACCCGGTTTTGTTAAAGTTGAAAAACTTATGAACATTGAGCGGTATTCCCATGTTATGCATATAAGCTCTACCGTAAGTTCTTTAATACAAATTATAATAATAATTTAGAATAAATAGATGTACGTGTATCCATAATCTTTCCTTAAAATTTCATACTTCCAACTATATACATTTTCCTTTACCTTGCAATTTCCACTATTGCAGCCAGAAACTAGAATAAAATGGAAGCTAGTGAGCTAGAGTCCCTTCTAGTTTTACTGGACTCCATTTAGTTCAAAAGCTGATCTTTGGATAGTAAAAAAGTGTGGTTGTCTTTGCAGGTCACTGCAGAGTTATTAGATGGCCTAACAAGCTGGGATGCATTGCGGCTGCATTACTTGTTGGTACAGTTAGTGGGGCATCTAAGGTAAATTATAACCTACGTGCCTATCATTGTCTACGGGGATCACAACAAACCAACTTTAATCGCTTGTCCAGATTTAGCACTAAATTGTAAGTGCATTATGACCCTGTTTGGCTAAATGGATTTAGCACTTGTCTAGATTTTTGCGTCTGGGGCTTAGGATATTTTTGTTGCTTGTGTTAATGTCTTACATTCTAATATGCACATTTCAGGAAGAAAAAATAGGATTGGAATCTATGGATGTTGAAGCTTTGAAGAAGCTAAACAAAAATAAGAAACTGGTGAAGAAATTGGCAAAGAAGAAACTAGGTTATTGGAGGATGTGATAAACATACATTGAAGCTTCCTTCAGAACTTGGATATGGTTCAAGTGTGGCTTGTTGTGGAGAAGGCAAGTACTCTTTACTTCTTCTAGTGTCTATTGTATGTCTGCCTTCTAGGTTAGTCAATATGTCTTGTGTTAGTTTAAGTGAAATTATTCCTTGTGATTTTGTGCATATATAAAGTTTTCCCTTTCATGATATGCTTACAAATTATTGTTCTTTTGAATTTGGTTGATTGATGTTGATGCTTGTAGCAATTGAATTCAGTAATGGAGCAATTGAAGACACTAAGATTGAGTTAATTAAATATAACACATTTACAATTTTCTTGTACTTCTGTAGTTATTTTGATGCCTTAAAATTATGTTTTTGTGTTGATGGATTTATTTGGTCTCGATTGTTGGTCTTGATGCTTGGATATCAAAATGGAATCTCTGGTATGTTCATGGTTTGTGTGTGCAAATTCTGCTGGTATGTTTGGGTCGTGAGTTAAATTTGAGTCCATGTCACCTATTGCTGATTTTTGTTGGCAGATTCTGCTGTTTTTGTGGCCGCAATTCTGCAAATAGTTGAGTTTTATGGATAGTAGTTTGTTTAAGTTTCTTGTGCATTTTATTTGCTAATTTAGTTTGGTATTGAGAGTGATTAGATTAGTAACTGTATGTATATAATAATGCATATGTTATATTTAATAGCACAAACATATAATTATGTCAGTAACGTCATCGATATCGGTCACTCTCATAATTGTCAAGTTTAAAATGTCACATCATGCGAGTAGTCATCTCTCTTGGTTTAATACTGTCTTTTTACATTTTGTCTTCAAGTACTCATTTCAGCTTTTTTACCCTTTTATTTATATGTTATGCTTTGATGATAAGGTTGATAAGGAATCATATAAAATTTATGCTCAAAATGACTCTTCGTTTATAATATTGAACCATGACACTTCCTTTCTTTGTCTCGTTTGTATATATGAACAAGATAAGTAAAAAATCTGAAGAATGCTTCTATTAAGGATCAGAAGAACGACTAGCAGTAGCACCTCACCCTCATCTCACGACCACTCTCTCTCCGGCAACTCTTCTCACCCGTAACTTTCTTTCTCTCTCCCATTTTTCCAGTAACCCCTCACACTCAATCTGAACCCTTATTACTATGTTTCAAATTACTATTATGACTTAATCTTTCAGGTACAAGCATGAGGTGTTATGCTTAATTGTAGTATTGATTGATATGCCAAGATACATCTACAACAAGAAAGCAGGGATTGTGCATCAAGGAATAAACCAATAAATGTTTGCTCTAGAGCATTACAGGGGTAACTGGTTTACTTAAGTTATTATGTTTCTGTTAGAGCATTGAAACTAGTCTTTTAACTCGAGTCATGTAGTCTTTTAATAAATAGGCTTAAGGTGCTAGTCAGGCAGTGGAAGCTAGGAATAAGGTGGCATAGTTTATAATATGGTTTATTTATCTTGGATGTCCAGGGTTGAGGTTTGGGGGATTAAGGAAAATAATGCATTGGAATGGCAAAAATGTTGAATTGATACTAGCCGTTGTTCTAAGTTTCACTTAACACAACATATAATTGACATTGGAGTCTATAAATTATTCACTAGATATGTCATATTTTTCAATCTTCCATGCTTGTGTTGAATTTAAAGAAATCGTTTGCAGCATATGGCATGGGAAAAGCAAGCCAAATTATTCAAGAGCTTCAGAATTGTTGAATAATAATGATGAAGTTAAAGAGGACACAAGATGTGACAAATCAGGTACCAAGGACCTCGTCATATTGATTTTTTTAAAAAGAAATTGTGCTGAAATCTCTGCAGAGATTAAACTTGATTATTTTCATAGAATTGTTGAAAACCTTAGTAGTATTATAGTCCTCTTTTTATAGCATCTGCTTATACTCCATGTGATTATCATTATAACCTATGCATTGTTTAGTTTTTTTTGAATTCATAGTTAATTTTAAGATATTTTAGCATTATTAAAATACTCCTAGAATTTCTAAACTATTTTATTATGAATTATTATTGGTAATTAGGTCGCAGCAAGAATTTATTCTTATAATTGATTATAGTAACTAGTTCCAAATTCCAATGTTTATTGAGCAAACTAATTTTAATGGTAATTTTATGAATTATTAATTTTTAGAATTTATAGCAGAATGAAAAGTATGTCTTAAAGAACAATTATAATTTTTAGTGACAGCCATAACCGTAGCTAGGGGTTTTTTAACTTTAGAACTGTTTTCTGGATATACCTACGGTTTTGTTCGTAGGTAAAGGTCAAAAACATATAGCGACCGACGTTTAGCAATGACAGACGGACAAAATTTGGTCGGGATACGGCGTACATAATGCACGGCCAAGGTGACCGACGGTGAAAGACATAACCGGCTTTACCTACGGATTATGAACTTTTAGTGACGGTTTTTGTCCGTTGCTACAAGTCAAATTTCTTGTTGTGTACAAAGACAAACATGTAGAAGATAATGCTATTATAAACGCACCAAATTGATTAATTAAAATAATTAAATTAAATAAGTGATTAAAATAAATAAAATTATGGATTCTAATTAATAAAATATAGTATCTATCATCCAAGAGATTGAGGAGGAATATTGCAAAGTAAGTTTCTTCCTTTTTGTTTAACAAAATAGTAAAATAGCCATACAACAAAGTTTTTCATAATTTAGTATTACAATTCATTCAACAAATAATAATCCATCCGTCAGAAAAACAAATAATAATAATTCATTTAAGTAACCATATCACTGAGCTCAACATAACGCTATGTTTAAGTCCCACATCTTCTTCTTATAAGCTATGACCTAAAAAAGCACACACATACAACGATTAGTACTACAACAATGATATAAAAAAATTATAAAAAAAAAAAAGAATTTTCCTATTAATATACACCAAGGTTTTAAGGTGCAATACTCTCTAGCCATAATTACAAATTTGTGGTAGTGATACAAATATTTTGGAATTCTCTACAAATGTATCATAAACATAATTGAAGCCACAACACTCATTTTTAGGAAATATATGCACTATCACCGATTGGAACCAAAACTGAGAGCATCCACAATGGAGTATTCTTTTTTTTAGTTTTGAGTTTTATGCATACATATTATTTATTTATAATTTCTTAATATTGATCCTAATAAGTATTTAATCTCTTTAACTCAGCTCTTCTTGAAGAGTTTTAAATACATACAATTAATAACTCTGCATCCCACTAATAACTTTACATCAAATTGATCATAGAAAGATATATTTTATTGGGGGTGTTTATTGTAGAAGTTGTACCTATTAGGTACTCAATTTTGCTTTCCTCCAATGAGAGTACCTCATAGGTACCGATGCTTAAAAAATAAGAACTCTCCCTTGGAGATGGTTTGACCAGCCTATTTGGATTCATTTATTTAAATTTATCTAGTCATATAAGTTTTGTGAAATTAAAACTTATAAAAATAGCTTAAGACAATTTTCATAAGTTGTTTTTCCAACTTAATTTTGTAATCTCTCCAATATAACTTAAGCAAATAACCCGTTGCGCCATTAAAAAAAAAAGCACGTTACATATTCAAAAAAAAAACTATTTTATCATTTTTGTATAAAAATAGCTTATATAAGTTTACACATAAGAACTTATCATAATATATAAGTTGCAAATATATTGTTTATCTAAAGCTACAATTTAAATCTAGGTATGCATAATACATGAACAACTTTTAAAAAATAAATAACTTACCATATGGCCGCAATTGAGATTTTCTGGAAAAAGTTCAGCCAAAGTTTCTTCCTCTCTAGTCAATAGTTCTGACTTAATGTCACTAGGGTCGAATTTGGCATCGTCAAGTATAATGTTGAGTGGACACTCTTTAATTACATATAGCTCAATTTCTTCCGTTTGCAAAGATGTTTCTAATGCAACGTACTGTAGATTAAAAAGCAATATCATAATCAAGAAATTATACTAGCTAAGCCTATGTTTGAAATCACAGCGAGTATACCAGAATCACGGTGACTCATTGAGCTTTTACTGTCACCATGATTCTAGTATACCCACCGCGATACCAAAGTTGCCATAAAATGACATTTCTCATATAATGTTGCAAGGGAATGAGAGTAACCTCACACAATTGACTGATTGACATGGTAGGCTTGCAGAAAAGGTATGACATCCTCATATTTGGGACTCTTTCCTCTTCCAAAGAGATAAACTTGACAACAATATCCAACTGAAATATTTTCCAAGAAGTGAAGTTATATAATAATAAAAGTAAAAGTAAAAATAATTACTAAAAATGGACCAAAAACATTTGTTTTAATGTACAAAAGTGTCCAAATAAAAAAAAAACTAAAAATAAAATAATTAGAAGAAAATAAAGAAAATAGGATAATAGTATTCTTTTTAGGTATAGTAAACTTCTATAGACTCATATCAACACATTAAATATATCACATGGTCAATAAAGATTTCAGGTACATGACATGTCACTAAAGGAGTCAAAAAATCAAACATATAAACAATTTTATGAAATTGAAAAATTAACCCATGTTGTTGAAATATCACACAATTTCACGTTGTTGTATATCTCGGCCGTTCATTTATAATTAGATGTCTAAGATTAAATGCAGAAGAAATAACTATCAAATGATCTCAACTATTAATGTTTGATTACACTGCTGAGATATACAACAGCATAAAACTGTATGATATTTCAATATAGTATCAAATCCAAATCATTATTTACGACCTAAAAGGACTAGTATAAATAATTGAAATATCACACAATTTTTTGGGTAATGATGTCGCTGCTCAAATCCTAGTAGTTGAGTGTTACTTAAAACGCGAAACATAATTCATATGACAGGTGAATTTTCAAAGATAAATTACCTCATCTTTATTTTCTCGGCTAAGACTACTAAGATGCTCGATTAATCTGGAGATGCGGTTATTTCTTCTATCGGCGTTAGGATTATTAGCCATTGCTCGATTGTTGCTCCTTTGGCCACTTCCTTTCCATACAAGTGAAGAAGATGATCTAATAAAATCCATCAAGTTATTAGGAGAAGCAAGAACATTGTCTTTTGGAATTGGTTGTTCAGCCTCACTTCTTCTGCTTGATTCTATAATTTCTTTGACCCCACTATCTTTGGTGCTCATTGAAGCTCCAACATGTTGCTTCTCCAGAATTTCTTTATAAGTTTTTTGCTTTGTCTTAGAAAAACAAGAACACCATCAAAAGTCAAATAGTTGCAATCTAGGAAAATTACTCTTTTGTATTCTTAAAATAATTGTTAATTGAGCATTATTTCACATATACTTAAGAACAATTATAAATGAATTAATGATTGTAACAATTTTGCAATATTTTATCTTTATTAACCATGAAAAATATAATCATTATCTTAATTGCATGGTGAAAAGTAATAAAATGAAATTAATCACACAATACTAATTTGGGAGAAAAATAGAAAAAAGTAATTTAGTGCCCATGAAAATCTATTGCCCTGAGCATTCGTTCCTCCCGAACACTCTTGTGGAACATGTAAGGTGCTGACACCATTATATTATTGCGGTGATTATAATATAGATTAGATATATTAGTTATTGAATGAATTTAAAATAGTTGAGGGAATTTTTTTATTCTCCAACCATAATTCAACATCTTGACTATTCAATTGTAACAATTATCATAAACATTAACTAAATGGATATATTTATCCAAACATGAATGTTTAAGGAAATCGAACAAGAATATAAAGAATTAAGAAAGGTTAAACTTTAAGACTCACCTTCTCAATCTTCATGTTGGTCACAAAAGTCATTTCCTAGACCAAAGAATTACAATTGTTAATTAATAAATTACTTTCCATTAAGAAAAGTAATTAAGTAATGAAAAACAAACTTCAATTCTAGATGTAGTGTGTGACATGTGTTTGAATTACCTCTTGATCAGATTTTTCTATGTTTGGAAATGAACTAGCAATCTTGGAATCAAATTCCACATCATCCATTAGGGCGCGTCTACTTGGACAGTGTACTCGGCATATTGGACAATTATGGTTACTGGAATAAAATCAATTCAAACTATTTATAGTAAACGAAAATGATAATTGGAAAGATTTGCAATAAATTAATATGATCCTATATGTTTATAAAGAGAATGGATTCTCTCCATTAAAACAAAAATAAAAGAGGAAATAATATGTGCATTAACAAGAAAGTAATTTGATACCAAAACAATGCTAACAAACTCCATTGATGGAGGAAAAAATAGCTTGAGCTAGAAGAAGGTAGAATATGAAATGAAGAGAGAAATTATTATTGATTCAATGAATTGAGTTTAGTTACAAGGTAGCCAAGACTTATATACAAATTAGAGTGAGAACAAACTTATTCTAACTGCTCTAACAACCTAAGTTAACTAACTGTAACTTCCTAACTGATTTTCTTGCATTACAAACTATTCAGCTAAGTGTATTGTGTAAGCTAATTTGACTAAGCTAATAGACTAAACTAATCTATATTTTGTCACACCCCCTCAAGCTGAGGACTGAATATGTTGAGAAGGCCTAGCTTGGAAACAAGCCTATGAAAATCAGCTGGATGTAAAGCCTTAGTCAAAATGTCTGCAGTCTGATTGTAACCAGAGATAGGCAATAGCTTCATTAAACCTGCTTGTAGCTTTTCTCTGACAATATGGCAATCAATGTCTAGATGCTTTGTGCGCTCATGAAACACTGGATTGCTGGCAATGTGTAAAGCGCTCTGACTGTTGCAGTACAGTGCTGGTGACTTGTCTGTGTGAACCTGCAAATCTGCTAACAAATAACTCAACCATTGAAGTTCACACGTTGCTGAAGCCAATGCACGATACTCTGCCTCAAAAGAGGACTTAGACACAGTCAATTGCTTTTTGGACTTCCAACAGATCAAGGATTGTCCAATGAAAAAACAGTATCCTGTGATAGATCTCCTGCTGTCAGGGCAGCCTCCCCAATCAGCATCGCTAAAGACCAATAATTGAAGAGAAGAGCTTCTGGGAAAGAATAAACCAGTACCAAGGTTACCCTTTAGATATCTGAGGACTTTGTGAGCAGCTTTGAAGTGTGTAGAGGTAGGAGCATCAAGAAATTGACTAAGTTGTTGGACTGGAAAAGCTATATCAGGCCTTGTGGAGGTCAGATACAAAATTTTTCCAACTAAAGCTCTATATTCTGTGATGTTGGGATGGGGCTCATTATCATCGTGATGTAGCCTATTGCTTGGATCCATTGGAATGCTAGATGGTTTGCATCCTAAGGTACCTGTCTCAGTCAATAAATCTAAGCAATATTTTCTTTGACACAGTGTGATGCCTTGCTGTGAATGAGCTACTTCTAGACCAAGGAAGAACTTGAGGATCCCAATATCCTTGATACCAAAAGCTTTGTGTAGCTGTGTCTTGGTAGCTTCAATTTCTACTATACAGTTCCCAGTAAGAACTATATCATCAACATACACAAGAAGTGTAGTGAAGCTAGTGGTGGTGGACTTGGTGAAGAGTGTAGGGTCTGATGGCATGTGAATATAGCCAATGGAAGTGAGAAACTTTGAAAGTTTTTCATACCATTGTCGACTTGCCTGCTTCAGTCCATATAAGGACTTGATTAACTTGCAGACTTGATTAGCTGATGCTCCGTCTAAACCTTGAGGGATCTTCTTGTAAACATCTTCATCATGGTCACCATGTAGAAAGGCATTGTCAACCTCTAGCTGATGGATGTGCCAATTTTGAATAGAAGCAACCGCTAAAACAGTCCTAATAGTTGTCATCTTGGCTACAGGTGAAAAAGTTTGAAAGAAGTCAACACCTTCCACTTGATTATAGCCTTTTGCAACCAGCCTTGCCTTGTATCTATCAATAGTGCCATCAGGTTTTCTTTTGATTTTGTAGACCCATTTACTCCCAATGGGCTTTACTCCTTCTGGTAAATTAACAATCTTCCAAGTATTATTACTGGCTAATGCTTGGAGTTCAGTATTCATTGCCTTGACCCAACATTCATGTGTCGAAGCTTCCGCATAACTGTTAGGCTCTTGTTTAGTAAGGAGTGATAAGCAGTAGTTAAAGTAGGATGGGGAAAGGTTATCATGGTAATGTACTTAGAGATAGGATATGGAGTCTTATGGACAATAGAGTTGCAGTGGTAGTCCACAAGATGTGAAGGTAATTTTCTGTCTCTAGTGGATCTTCTTGGTTGAATGACAGGTGAAGGTGTGGAATCTGAGACAGTTTGATCATTTGAAGCTTCAGTAGTAGGTACAAAATTATGGTTAACTAACTCATGTGTTGGAGCTTCAGTGATGGGAATTGGATTGTGGCTGACTGACTCATTGTTAGTGTTATTATCAAATTGTTGGTTGGTTGTTGAAGGGTTAGAGGTGAGAATAGGTGAAAAGGGAATTTTATCAAGGTAATTTGAAGGGTTGTTGGTGGTTATCTGGTCTTTTGTAGTTGATTTAGGTGCAATCTGTGAAGGTGGTGTGTTGGTGGAAGGCACCATGTACTCCCAGGTTGGTTTATATGTATTAGGAGGATAAGGAAAAATAGTCTCTTCAAAAGGGACATTTCTAGATATGAGAATCTCATGATTGTGAAGATCTAGAGTCACATAACCTTTCATACCAGGTTTAATTCGAAGATAAACACATTTCTTGGCTCTATGTTCAAATTTTGATCTGTGAGCATCTGGTGTGGACACATAGCATAATGAACCAAATACTTTGAAATCAGTCAAGTCAGGTAACTTGTTGTGTAACATAGTGAAGGGAATGTTGTTTTGTATAGCACTAGAGGGAATCCTGTTCATGATGAATACTGAATGGAGGACTGCATATCCCCAATACTTGGAAGGAAGGTTGGATTGTGTCATGAGTGCTCTGGCTATGTTCAAAATGCACTGATGTTTCCTCTCCACCCGACCATTTTGTTGTGGTGTGCTAACACAGCTAGTCTGATGTTGAATTCCCTTACTGATGTAAAACTTAGATAAAGAGAGGAACTCTGGTCCATTATCACTTCTTAAGAATTTCACTTTATGATCAAAATGATTCTCAGCAGTTTCAAATTTTCCTTTCATCAGGATAACCTATGTAAATCTACTAAAATCATCCACAACGGTTAAAAAGTACTTGTGACCATGTATTGTGGAAGTAGAGAATGGACCCCAAATATCCATATGCAATAGTTCAAAACATCTACTAGCTCTACTATTACTCAAAGAATAAGGCAATTTCCGTTGTTTAGCTAAATGGCAAACATCACAACAAAAAGTACATCAACTTTATTGAATTCAGTAATCGGAAACTACTTCTGTAAGGCCTCTAATCTATTTTGAGAGGTATGGCCAAACCTAAAATGCCATAAAGCAGACTGAGGGATAGCTAAAGAGTTACATTGCTTACCTGTTTGAGAATCACACTGAGCTTGAGTTCCTTCAAGATAGTACAAGCCATTAACCATTCTACCCGAACCAATCATCCTCTGCATTGAATTTTGTATGTAACACAAGTTATCAGTGAAGGCAAACACACATTCCAAATCATGTGCTACTCTTGAAACGGATATAAGATTGAAGCTGAAATGTGGCATGTACAACACATTTTTCAGTGTGATCTCTAGGGTTATATCGATATCTCCTACAATATCAGTGGTAACAATGTTTCCATTTGGTAATTTTACAGGTATACTAGAGACTTGTCTATAAGCAGTGAACAAACTTAATGCAGCACATACATGATCAGTGGCACCATTATCAATGATCCATGTATCTAAAAAATTAGGATTAGTACCTTGCTTATCATTGGAGTAAGATGAAGCAATACACTTGGTGATATTGTTCACTTGTGAAGATCCTTCTCCTGCATTCTTGAAGTTGCACTTAAGTAAAGCCATCAAAGCTTGGTATTCTTCAGCACTGAAAGTAGCTACACGATTATCCACATTGTTCTGAGCTATATTTTCATTACTATCAACACTGTTTGCAGCAGATTGTCCATGAGATTTATTACCAACAACAGTACCATCCTTGAATCTATAGCCAGGTGGAAATCCATGCTTTCTAAAGCAGTTATCAATAGTGTGGTTGTTCTTACCACAATGAGTACACATTTTGTCACTCTTGAAAGAGGGATAGGAATTCTCGCCATAAGCCTTCTTGGCAAGGTTCACAGAAACAGAAGTTTGATCATCATTATTATCTAAGCTGTTAAGGTTTTCATGCTGAATTATTATACCAAAAGCAGAATTTAACTGAGGAAAAGTTTCCATTAACAAGATTTGGGATCGAACCATAGAATAATGATCATTCAGACCTGTGAGAAAGAGCAGAACCAAGTCTTCTTCTCTGAACTTCTTGGCATTGATCATAGATTCACAAACACAACGAAAGGTACATGTAAAATTCGGAATGGGACGATACAACAGCAATTCTTCCCACATACCTTTCAATTTTGTGAAAAACTCAGTGACAGTTGATGAATCTTGGCGAAGAGCATAAATTTCACGTTGCAAAGATGAAACACGCACGCGAACAGCACGAAAAAAGCGAGCCTTGAGATCCTCCCACGCTTGTGCTGCAGAATCAGTGTACGCAAGGCTCTGAGATATAGCAGGAGTAATCGAATTCATCAACCAAGATAGAACCAAATTATTGCAACGAATCCATGGTTCATAAGTTGGATCGAAATCATCAGGCATGGGACAAGATCCATCCAAGAAGCGGAGCTTGTTCTTCATGATCACAGCTTTCTTCATCGAACGGGACCATGTATGGTAGTTCTTGCCATCAAGAAGCTGTGAAACGAGTGCAACAGTGGCACTTTCATTTGGATGAACATAATAGGGATTCTGTGAAGGATCAGTAAGAGCTGGAATAGCAGGAATTTCCACAGAATTGGAAGAAGATGGACGCACCATTGTAGAAGAGAAAAAAATCAAGAAAGTGAAGGAAAAAAAATGGTGAATCGAGAAAATGAAGGAAAATAAGGAAGAAAGGGAAGCGGATATGGCGCAGCAGAGCTCCTCAAGAGAGTTACGCTGATACCATAACAAGAAAGTAATTTGATACCAAAACAATGCTAACAAACTCCATTGATGGAGGAAAAAATAGCTTGAGATAGAAGAAAGTAGAATATGAAATGAAGAGAGAAATTATTATTGATTCAATGAATTGAGTTTAGTTACAAGGTAGCCAAGACTTATATACAAATTAGAGTGAGAACAAACTTACTCTAACTGCTCTAACAACCTAAGTTAACTAACTGTAACTTCCTAACTGATTTTCTTGCATTACAAACTATTCAGCTAAGTATATTGTGTATGCTAATTTGACTAAGCTAATAGACTAAACTAATCTATATTTTGTCATGCATTTAAAGCATTAGATCAAAAGCATCTGATAATATTTTAATTAGAAAAAAATAAAGAAAAGTTGGCCAATGATTAACCTAAGGCGGAATGCTTTTTCAATGCATTCTTTGCAAAACCGATGATGGCACTGCTTTACTACTTTCGCCTTTTTTATGATGCCTGCACATATAAATATAATACAAGATTAACATTTTTATATAAAAAAATATTCTTAAAATTGGAGAAAACCCGAAATCAAACTCTGTCAACTTGAATTTCCCCCGTTAATATCGAAGCAGAGCGGGTAGCTACTTGTGTATATGAATTATTTTATCATGCCTAATTTTTACCCTCAACTGTAACAAATAAATCCTATAATACAATCCCCCCACTAAGGGTGGGTGGATACTCAATCCAAGAAATTGTAATGAAGGATGGGCAACTAAGAGGTCAAGATACAAAAAAAGAAAAAAAAACTAATCCAACTTTAATTACAGTTAAAAACACTTGTTGTTGTAGTCATAAATCATAATATGAACCAAATACATCATCTTTCAATATATCAAAACAGTAAAATTTGCTTATAATAATGGCCGGAGGGAGTATAAAGTAATAGTTTCGTGTTTGGGTCAAACTTGTTAGTAGTTTCTTTTTTTTGAGTCAAACTCGTTAGAATTATTATTGACTCCAAAATTTTAGAGACAACAAAAGTTACATAGGAAAAAGGTTGGCTTTTACTATTTTTAGAAAAATAAGAATTTAATAATAATAATAATAATAATAAAAGGAGCAAAAATAAAATATTTTATTAAAATTTATTAAAAATAGTTTGTCTACTTATACTTTGAGTCCATACTAAAACACATCATTCTATGTCCCGTGAGCTTAACTCAGTTGGTATGACATTGTATTATATATGTAGGGGGCCGAATTCGAATATCGGTGATCCCACTTATCTACTTTATGGGTTGAATTTTAAGCCACTAAGTTACATGACCCAAAAAAAAAAAAAATAGCCCATTCTATTATCGCAAATGCATGACCTAAGAAAAGAAATTTTGCTAACTATCTTTACTTCATTATAGAAAACATTTTAGTAAAACGTGGTTTGATTTACAACATACCAACGACCAATATTTTGCACTTTTTTTTTTCAAATTGTTCTTTGAGAATCCTTAGCATTGGGTAAAAAAGATACTACATTTACTCCATAATATAAGAAGAAATTCGCTTTTTAGATACATTAAAATATTGATGTATCTAGACTATATCATTGTTTAGATACATTAATATTCCAATGTAAAACGTGGTTTGATTTACAACATAACAACAACCAATATTTTGCACAATTTATTTTCAAATTGTTCTTTGAAAATTCGTAGCAGTAGGTAAAAATGATACTACATCCGATTTTTAATATAAGAAGAAATTCACATTTTAGATACATTAAAATATAGTCTAGATACATTAATATTCCAATGTATCTAGAAAGTGAACTTCTTATATTAAAGACCAAAGAAAATAATATTTAATTTCTTAACAATATATATATACACACATACATTTTCTCAAAAAAATAATATATACATATGCATACCTAGGCAAATTGGACATTGAAATCCCGTTTGTATCTCTGACGAGCGCACATCACACCTACAAATGAAATAATACAAAAGATTTATTGTTAATTTATAAAATTTATATTTTAAACTTTAAAGGATACACAATAATATTTTCACACTAAGAATTAGTAAAAAAATTTTTTTGATAAAATCGTCGTTTTTTTGTCAATGATAATTAAGAATGACATAGTTATTAGTATGACATTTAACCTAGGTGATAGAGGATAAAAAGAGATACAATTAATTGAGATGATACATATATACATATATTTATAAGATGGTAAATGTTAAAAATATTAATTAACAATATTGATAAATGTCATTTCATGGATCTCGAGGTTCATGGTCTTCATAATTTTTATAATTGAAAAAATTGCTTAATTGATATCGATTTAATTAAAACAACAGGAAAAAACTATGCATATGAGGAAATGAAGAATAGTTACAGAATAATCTAACATACATTTTACTGGATTCATCTGACTGGAACAATTGTTTAGCACCGTCCTTTGAAGAAAGCGAAAATGCTACAACAAACCATATTTTTTTTTTAAAAAAACGTTAGTAACATAAACCATAAATGCGTTGATTAAAATGGAGAAAAAATAAATAATTGGCATATACATACTAGATCTCGCAAACTTAGGTGAAAATTGAGCAGGATAACACATACCAGCATCAATAGGTTGGTGGTCTCTCGTATCAATAACATCACAATTAATATCAATGTCTATTTCCATGTTCAACCGCTTACGTTGTGCCATTTCTCAGATCGATAAGCAAGTAAAAGAATCCAGGTTCAATAAATTAATAGATCGTCTTGATGGTAGTGAAGAGGGGCAAAAAAGGTGAAAAATAAAGTTGAGCTGAGAAACAATTAGGTTAAGATCGAGTTCTCTATATCTAATATCTCTCCACGTGCGCACACACACGTATTAAAAATTCATCGTCATCATGAGTCTATGTGGCCAATGGAATTTAGCCACGTAGTGTTATAAAAAGTATTTTGAAACTACAGCTCAGAATATGCCCCGCCCGATCTTAATCTCACTAGCAATCAAGATTTTCCACAATTAAAATTATTATATTGGCCAATTACTTTTTATTGTGAATGCATTGGTAACTTTTGGAGATCACATCGGTTGGATGAAGATCATGCGGTTCATTTTTTTAGTTGTGTTTTAAATTTTTATATTGTCAAGTTAAAATAAGAATAATAACATATGCATTGGTAAAAAAATTTGTCCTCATATTTATAATAATTTATGATTTTTATATAATATTCAAATTTTAAATTTTATATATATATATATATATATATATATATATATATATTATGAAATTCATCATTCTTTTACATAAATTCAAATATTTTAATGATGTTTTTGTTTACACAATGATATTTCATTGTCATTATGTTTCACATAAATTATGGTAAATAACTGGATAAAGTAGGAGACTAAAGCAAAACAAAAACCTTATCTAATGGAAGGTTGAAAATTTGGGTTTTGGACAGGACTACTATAGTCGTAGCACATCCTTAGGCTTAAAGATCAAAAGACTGGGGAGGAAATTTGGATCCTTTACTATCTGTAATTAATGGACCTACAACTGTACCAAATGGCTAGTGGTGGCCATAGGTTGTTCAGGTTTTACCATTTTTTATTTTTCCTCTCGCTTTTCCTCTTTCATCTAACTCATCTTCTAGTTTCTCCTGTAGCTCGATCACATAATCACTCATCCTTATTGTATTGTAAAACAAAACATTATTAGAAATAAGATAGAATTGGTTGACTCCCACACAACGTTTGTTTAAAGTCATTAGCTTGACTGATTTCCCTTAAGTATAAGGTGTGCGTCATCATCCTTCTTGAACCTCTTCTTTTTCTTAAAATCCTACCCCATCATGTGTTTCAACTCGTATTCATCCGTTTGGTCCCCCCAAGTCTGTCATCCCGAATCAGTGAATTGTTTCCCTTACACTTCCTTCGAATCCAAAAAGGGTCATACCATTTCTTTCTTGGCTTTAGGACTTTGTTAGAGCATATTAGGGGGTTTATCTTTATAATATCCCTGATATCAAACTTCCTTTTCTCTTTAACCTTAAAGTCTTGCTAAATATTCCCAAAAAGAGATGTTACCATCTTCATCACTATGGATAAATTCCTCTTTTTCTCGAGGAGCCTCTCTTGGGACTGTTGCGAATTTTAAGCATGTGCAAGTATACACAGTCAATTCTGTAGCAAGTAATAAGAAAAAAGATCGATCCCACAAGGATTGTTTAAGAGAACTTAGTTCCAAACTTTACAAACAATTAATTCCCAAGCTTATAGTAAAAAGTAACAAAACATTTATCATGGATTCAGACTATAATTTAGAAATAATAATAAAAGCAATTTTAGGTAAACAAGTGAATTGGAAAAAGGGTTAGAACCTATGATCCATTCAAGTCATAACTAATGCCTAGTGATAGCTAACTGGTGTCAAGGCTTCTACAAGCAAGTCTTGCCTTGTGGTGTATGTCTACAACGTTAGATAATAAAAGGGATATAAGACGGGTCATATGTCTAGGTCAATACTTAGTCCACTTTTAGTTCAGACTGCTCGTGCTTGTTTTATCTTGCTATGGCCCTAACGCTTATGTTTAAGTCTTGTAGGTAAGAGGTATGTGTCCATCCTCTACTTTAACCATATTAATCGATTAAGTCCGTTTATTACTAGATGTCTCTACGAACAAACTTGTACCTAACTTTAAGTTGATCAATCAAAGAGAAAAGCATATAGCATAACATCAAATGAATTAAAGAAGCATAAACACCAAAGAAGCATATCACATAAAAGACATTATTTAATCATTGAACTTCACATAAATTCTAACTTAAGAGTTTAGCTCATGGTGAGCCTAGGGGTACAGACAACAAGAATAAATAAGTTACACACAATAAATAATTTACTAGATGTAACATAAAAACACAAGCTTTGAAGTTGATGTCAATCTTCAGTAGCCATGCATTCGGTTGTCTCAGATCGCAGCTTAAGCGGCGGCGTAACAACAACTCTCTTTCTTCTCTCCAATCTCCAAGCTTGCACACCAAAATTAGGTCTAGCCTCTTCCTTTAATAAGCATTTGGAAGTATCGGATCTTGGGCCTGACCTAGTGAGGATAAGACACCCCAAAGGAATAAAGCATATTCTCCACTAGGATAGTAGTATGATAGTACAATTCTGGTGGAAGTAATAACCAGCTGTCTTATCTTCACGTTGGGTGTTTGCTCTCCAAGTTTTGTCTGCATGGCGGCTGATGATTGCATATCTTGACTCGCCGCCATTCTGTACCGTATAAACCCTTTGCTGTCTTGACTCTGATTATCTTGAGTTAGCTCTGTACTTTCATCACTTTTGTCCAGTGGTCTGTCTTGACGCTAATTAGCCCCAGAACTTCTTCCTTTTCTTTTTTTTATCAAAATTACATAAAGTTCTTAAATACAACACTAGACGCGAAAATACATTAAAATGACTCAAAACACTAAGTGCACACCATTTTGGCATGTAATAAAGCAAGTATTAAGGACCTAAAAACGTCACAAATAGCGCGTCATCAAGGACATCCTCATTAGCAACTTCTCAAAGGATGGGGGGAGTACCTTTTTCATTACCTTCAACGTAACCAGGAAATTTCACTACAAGAAAATAAGCATTTCGGGACAGTTGATATCAACAAAAAAAATACAAATTCAATTCCAATTCTTCCTTGTTGATATCAACAAAAATAGGATCATAAATGAGATCTACAAAATAGGTTCAAATAGAAACCTCATCATCAATAAGATCAACCAAAAGCACTTTTCAAACTGTCGGTACACAAACAAAAGACTTATCAAACACACAACCCTTGCACACATAAGATGAAATAGATGCATTGACAAGTAAAGGAAACAGCCCATCATTCAAAAAGGAGATCTACAAAATTGGAACCCTAAGCAAAGGAACGACAAAATTGATTAACAAAATTCTCAAACTCAGATCTTCTGTAAAAATATGAAAGTTTATGTCAGTGAGATAGAGTTTAATATCTTACAATAGAGGGAAAAAAAACACTGAAACAAAAAAGATAAGAAGGCAAAGATAAACAAGTCTCTAAACAAATAGATACAAAAGGAGACCACCAAATTAAAATAATTAAACAAAAATCAAAAACACCAAACCACAAAACATCAGAACTACAAACCAGACTGGAAAACTACCAACAACACAGCAGAACTACAATAAATATTGGCCCTAAGAAGCAGAAAACAATCTAGAACAACACAATAGAGGAACACAATGAAACAGTTCCAACAACGATTTGAAAACATGCTCAAATGGAAGGAAAAAGAAAGGGAAAATAAACATGAATGTGTAACAGGACGGCAACGATTTCTCCACGACAACGATTTCTGGATTTGGAACGATAATGAAGTGCAAGAGAATGATTTCTCTTTGGAGACATCGATGAACATGTTGTAGAGAACGAGATTGGAGAGAGTAATTTAGGGATTTGAGGTGAAGAGATTGAAGAAAACGATTGCAAACGGTAACGATTGAAGACGGTGGAGATGATGATTTAGGGATTTAGGGTTTTGTAGTATTGTGATGTGAGTTTTGATAAAAGGTGAGTAATTTAATTTTATTTTTGTTAATAAAAGTGAGTGATGATTTGATTTATCAGATAAGGACCCAAAATTTTCACTCCCCGCCAAAGCCAAAATATTTCAACGGTTAATTTAAGGGACGCAAAATTTCAAAATTAAGCCAAAATATTGTGACGGTTGGCTTGACTGTCGCATAAACCGTCACAAAATTCTAAAATTAAGCACATTGCGACGGTTTTAGCCAAATTGTCGCAACATAAATAGGAGAAGAGAAGCTATATGCAATACATATGGATGGATCATGTAAAAAGGTGGGCTCGGGCCAATATGTATGGGCTAAGCTTTTTGACCACAATCAGAAAGTGATACACACACTTTTAAAAAATAGTAGGGACACAAATTGAAAATTTAGAGGGGTTAAAGTTTGAAAGAAAATTTCATAGGGACTAAAATAAAATTTGATATATTTAGAGGAACTAAAAATATATTTAACCCTTTTAAAAATAATCGTTAAATACTTTATTTTTATTAGACAACCATGTAAACTAGTTTATAATGGTATATCCCATTTTCTATTGTTTTACTTTCTTGCACAAAATAACTATCACATGTAATTTAATTTTCATAAAATTTATTATTAATATATTTTGGCGCAGGGACAGGTTGAGGGTGGGGGTAGTGTAGTCCGTTGATCCCACTTGTCTACTGTATTTTTAGTTAATACTAGACTTTTTACCCGTGCTCGCACGGGTTCAATCATTCAATTCAATTATATAATAGAAATGTTGATAATGTGTGATTATTTATAGTAATAAGCATTTAGGGTCCGTTTGGATAAATAACTTATGCAAGTGCTTATAACATTAGAGCTTATAGTATGAGACCTTACATCATAAGCTCTTATACTCAATAAGCCTTTTGTGTTTGGATATGTACACTAAAAAGTACTTATATAAATTAAAAAGTACTTATATCTATGTTAATATGATTTTAATTTCAAAAAACAAAATTAAAAAATCAAACCATGATTAAAATTATAATAATTATATATATATATATATATACTAATATATAAAAGGGATACAAATTTTTGGGATGACTTTTTTGTTATTCCAATTTTACCCTTAAAAAATAACTTCTACATAAAAATAGATTTTCAGTTTTTTTTAGTAAATAATTTTTTTTTTCTTCTTAATAACTAAACACAACTTCCACATAAAAATAGGTTTTCAGTTTTTTTATAGTAAAAAAAATATATAATTTTTTCTTCTTAATAACTAACCACAACAAAAAAAGAAAGTTACATAGTTATCAATTAACAAAGTCCAATAAAAAATGAGATTAAGTAGTTATTTATATTTGCACAATACAGAATATCGATCGCACACGAAGAAACGTGCCCGTTTGGCGGCTAGTACTAATATATAAAGGGGATACAAATTTTTGGAATGGCTTTTTCAATATTCCTATTTTACCCTTAAAAAAACTACAAAAAAAAACTAAGCACAACTTCCACATAAAAGTAGGTTTTCAGTATTTTGTATAGTAAAAAAAATATATATATATTTTTTCTTCTTAATAAGTAGACACAACAAAAAAGGAGGTTAAGTAGTTATCAATTAACTAAGTCCAATAAAAAAGAAGATTAAGTAGTTATTTATATTTGCACAATAGAGAATATCGATCACAACAAAAAAAAAAAATATCGATCACACAAACGGGCACGGAAGACGGCTAGTATATATAAAGTAAAAAAAATCCATTAAGCTTTGTTACAAAAAAAAAACAAAAAAAAAATATAACTTAAATGAAAAACAGAAAGTCTCTGTCAAAAAAGAAAAAGAAAAATAGAAGTGTGTAGATAAGATGCATAAACATAAAAAGACAAAAATAAAATAAAAATTAGTTAAAATAAAAGTTTAAAAACCATTATCTTCAGGTGGTGTGTAATAGAGATCATTAGGCATGGATAACACTTCAATTCCATTGATGAAAGCATAGTTATTAGAATTTCCATTACTTGGAATGAAACTCAAATCAAGCCTTTGATCCTCACCAACGTTAATAACATATTCTTTCAACAAAGTATCAACACCTTCAACATCAGCGTTTAATGAAACATTAAAATCCTTAAGAAGTGTGAATCCGTTTGAAATAACAGTGAAAGAAGCATCGTGACGGTTAAAACCGTTGTTATAAGTAGAAAGGTAGAAAAAAAGACGGAGGAATTTAGGACTTGTAGCAACGGGAAAAGAGTAATTGAATATTGTGTGTGATAAACGTGCTGATGAATAAAGAAGTTTGCATCTATACATAATTTTCGTAACTGATTATTAGTTATTTTTGTTTTATTAATGTTTATCCATTTTCTCTTTTTTGACAGATCTCAATTTTTTTTTTAAACACATGACGTGTCACATTCATTAATTGATGTGGCAACATAATATTGGTTTAAAAATTGATTATTTAAGTTTTTATCATAACCGTTGATATAATTTTTTTTTTCAAGTGTCAAAATCTAAATCATTCATATTAGGGTTAGGGTTTAGAGTGCCTCTAGTTACTCTCGTTTTATTATATTAAGATATTTATATATTTTTGCAATACCATTCTATTTATAAGACATTATTGTTTCCAAATAATCAATTCATTCGCTACAATAAATTATAACATTAATTATTGTCTTAATAATATTGATTAATAAAATAAAAGAAGTAACTTTGTATAAAAAAATATTGTAATTATTACATTTAAAATAAATAACAACTTATATTTTTTTTAAAAAAATTATGATCTTGACCCTATTTATTAAATTTTTTGGATCCATCTTGTTCTTGACTAATAATAGGTGGTAAGAGTTTCACACCTATAATATATTAATGTGGTAACTCAAAAAAAATACAAAATTAAACCCTAATATTTTTTTATTAAATAAAACTATAAATCTAAATTTGAAAATTAAGGCAAACGATTTAAAGGAATAATATGTCACACACCTTACGCATTGTTCATGTTAGTATGTTATCCATATCACAAGAGACATGTGCTTATGAACACAAAAACTATGTGCCATACATATGCCAAAGAGAGATATATGTCATGCATTACAATACCATATATATCATGTTTCTAACACTAATTAAGAAGCATATTCTTGAGTACTAATGGTTATTCCAAAATGCACAAAACTAGTAAATAAAAACTGAAAACATTTTGTTTGTTTATTCCGTAAATCTACCCTGGCATAGCCTGGCAAGACTTTACAGTCCATGCATTATAGCCAGCATTTCACCACTCAAAAGCATGAACAGTCGACACATGCATTGCAATATTTTAACTTGTCCTGCTGCTTCCCCCACTATCAATTAATCGTGAGTACATGTCGTTACTATCATGTGGGCCATTTTCTCATTCAATTATGAAAGATGAAATTAATATCTTATTTTTTCTTCACGTTATTTATACTTTTTTGCATAACCACGTTATTTATACTTAATATCAGTCACTTTCTTCATGTGTTCTCCTTCATTCAATTTATTAATTCAATCTAATTTTATAACTTAGATATTTTGATTTCACAATTTATTTATTTTATTCGTGATATATTTGTAACCAAAAAAAATTCGTGACATATTTGTTATTAGGAAGACACCGACATTGTACGTATAACATTTTTTTTTCAAAAGGAATAAAACATATATACTTTTTTATTTTGGTTTTTAAACCTATTGTTGGTAGGAAAAGGGGCCTCCGGTAATACATAATTTGATCTCGAGATAAATAAATTCTGATGAAGAGATGTTTTCATCAGGAATCAAACTTAAGTTTTTCGAACAATTCATCTTAAAAGAGTTCATTAACCACTTAAACTTAATATCTCGATTTATATAATATATATACTTGATGATGCGGTAATCTTTACACAATTAAATATAATACAATCAACTATAAAATAAAATATTAAATATGTTTAAAACATTGTGTAAGTGCAGCTCAATTGATAGTTGTCAAGGACAATGAATTGCAAGAGCTTGAATTTAAATAGAAGATTTTATATTCTCTATATTTAAAGGTGTGAGTTTATTCTCTAAACTACTTGACAAAAAGAATTTAAAGTACTTCTTGTCATTTTTATAAAAAACAGTTGCTATTTGAGATTTATTAAATAATAAAAATATCTAATTTATATTATAGCTTAAATACATCAATTTTCAATTAATGTAAAAAATAGATTGTTTAAATACTTTACATGACAAAAAAATTTCAAAATTATTAGGTCGGATACCATGATCGGGGTTCGAACTTCGAACCCGTCACTTATGTGTGTGTAAGAGAGTTTATGTGTGTGTGAGAGTGTTTATGATGTTTTACCAATTTGTCTATGTACCTATAAAAAAGTAATCTTACAAATCCGGCTAGTTCACGTTTAAGCATGTGTTAAAGTAATATACACAATGACTAAAAGTGTTATTAGAGTCTTTGTAAGAGCGTGGATATTTAATATTTATTGCCAAATAATTTAATGGTTAAAATTTTGGAGAATTCTTCGGTGCATATATTATTTGGATATGTATATGTATATTTGTTGAAGTGGTTAATTCTAAATGATTCACAAATAATATTTATTACTTTTTCTATATTTAAGCACTATTTGTAAACATATTAGAATTATTCACATTAGTAGTATACCGACGTATCAGCTGTGTACAAGAGTGTTCATCTAAAATTTTGTCACTTAAATCTTTTAAATAAAAATTCTAACTACTATATATATATAGTGTATGGATGTTTGTTTCTCTCTTATTTTGGGTTTTCCTTATTATTTCTTAAACAAAATAAACTCATATACGTAGAAAATTGATTGATTGGGGAGTCGTATGAGACAATAATAGTTTCCCTTTCCGTAGAAAGTGTTCATGGTAAAAAGTTTTTCAAATAACATATTTCAAGCAAATTATATAACACTCATCTTTGGGGCTCTTTGTTTTTCTTTCGGGTTAAAAACAAACAACTACCAGAAAAGGGAAACAACATGTATCAACTAAAATAACAAACTATTAACTTAAGAGCAATAAATTTTCTTAATGATTGGAACTTGGAAGAACATCAAAAGTGTTCAAATTTCTATTTCAGTCGAAATGCAGGTTGAAACAACGGTAATTAAGAGGAAAAAACTATTTTCGGAAAGAATCAAAATGTAATGTTGATGTTTTCTTCCCGTCTAATAACAATCGCATTGGCATTAAAATTTGCATACGCGCACGACAAGACAATATTGTTTTTCTTCATGCAAAACTTAATGGATTAAACCAAGATATGGAGTTCATGTTGGAGAAGCTCTTGGTTTTCTCCTTGTTATACAAGGGTGCATGAACTCAATTTGGGTGCTGTTAATTCTGAACTAGACTTTAAATTGGTGTGGTTGATAGTTTTCATTATCATAGAAAAGATTTTACGGAGTTTGGTGCTATTATTCAACATTGTAAAAATATTTTTTCTTATGTAAACTCAACTGTTGAGTTTATAAAGGAGACAAACAAATGAGAGTGCTAACGATCTTGTTACAGCAGCCCCATTTTTTGTCGGTATTCAAATTCTGATTGATATCATCCATTGTATTAGGGTCCGTTTGGTTCGAAGTTTTTGGAGGGGAGGGGAGGGGAGGGAATATTTTAAATTTTTATGTTTGGTTCAATTTTTTAACGAGGGGAGGGGAGGGAAGGGGAGAAGTAATTTACTTTTTTACTCTTAATCTTATAAACTCAAAATAAGGATTAAATTATAATGGATATATTACGTCAAAAAATCCATCCCCTCACCTCCCCTCCCCTCCTTAAAAATCCATCCCCTCACCTCCCCTCCCCTCCTTCTCAGTTGAACCAAACAGAAACACATTTTAATCGGCACGTCATTCTCCTAAAAACCATAGGATTAATACTAAAAATAAATTATATTATCAACTATCAATGAATCAATTATCCCTCAAATTAATGTCACCACTCTTGTATATCCAATACATAGTTAGTAAGAACTATGGTAATATGCAAAACATAAATTCGAAACCAAACTTTTTTATTTATTTATTGAAGAGATAAAATTCTGGTCTTAAAAAAAAAAAATTCTGGTCAAAAAGTACTTTGACAAAAAATATTGAATTCAATTTAGTACCAAGATAAAAAAAATTCTTAAATTTTTTTCATTATAAAAATAACATTTTGTCCTTGATAAAAGCAGGCCAAAAGATTTTTTTTTGTTTTTATAGAAATCATATTTTCTTTTTCAATTATTAGAAATCTATCATCTTTGACCATAAAAATAAAACAAATCAAATCTTCCAATATGAAACAATATTACAAGCTGACATACACTTTCATCGGTTCATAAATCTCCCAAATCATCCCTACAAAAAAACTTTAAAATAGTAATTGATTAAAATCGTTCGATCTAAAATAAACGATTAAATTTTAAACTTTATAAACCTATAAAAATTCATATTACATAATTAAAACCGTCAAATTATAAATCAACAGTTAAAATCTAAAATATTATTTAACGTACATTTTTATAACTGCAGCGAATTCAGATCCGTTATTGAGTCGAGTGAGAACAAAAAAATCCAAATACACCGACCCGTTTAATATGCGTGTTTCATCAACCCGCGGCTGTATACGGTAAACAAAAAAAAACCCATCATTTGAGTTCAAACCGGTAACCACGCAAAGTCCAATCCGCAACCGCAACCGCAACCGCAACACTTTTATTTCCATTTTGTATTTTTTCTCAAAAAAGTATCCAATTTTTCTCTATATATATATATAGTAACGTTAACACTCTCATACACAAAAAAACTCACACACTTTCCTCTTTTTTTCTTTTCTTTTCTCTCATCTCAACAATGGCTGCTTCATCTTCCAAACCAGTTCCTCTTTTGAAAGATGAACTTGACATCGTTATCCCTACGATCCGTAACCTTGATTTCTTAGAGATGTGGAGACCTTTTTTTGAACAGTATCATCTCATCATTGTTCAAGATGGTGACCCTACAAAAGTTATCAAGGTTCCTGAGGGTTTTGATTATGAACTTTATAATCGTAATGATATTAATAGGATCTTGGGTCCTAAAGCTTCTTGTATCTCTTTCAAGGATTCTGCTTGTCGTTGCTTTGGTTATATGGTTTCTAAGAAGAAATATATTTACACCATTGATGATGATTGCTTTGTAAGTGTTTTCATTTTATTTTATTTTGATTTTGATTTGATTTGTTCATACCCTTTTGTTTGGTTTTTGTTGATTGTTGTTTTTAGATCGGAAAGATTCTAGCTTTGACTTAAAGTTGATTGATTTGTGCTTTTTTCTTTGATGGGTCGTGAATTGACTTGTTTGGTTTGATTTGCTTTTTTTAGGGTTTTAGGGGTTTTTCCATTTGAATTGGAGTTAGATCTGGGTTATTGTTAAGAGATTATTGAGTTTAAGGTTTGTTTGGATTGTTTATAGATTGATTTGATTTGTTAATTGAGTGTGTTTATTTGGAATGGCTTATTTCATGAATTGATTTTATTTGTTTGAATTTTTTTAAACTATGAAAATGAGTTTCACTTTGAAAATTGTTGAGCATTTTGAAATACATTTGAATTTTGTCAGATTTGATTGTTTGAATCAACAGCCTGGATTCTGGTTTGATTTGATTAGGATTTTGCTTTAGGTTTTCAAACATGACAATTGATTTTCAAAATGGAATGTATAATTACACTTTAAATGGAATTGAATCTGAATTAGATCAGATTAATTCCAGTTCTAATGATTTCAAATACAGCTGGATCTATTCAGATTGTTCACATTCATATAGGTTTTGTTTTTCATTACCTTGTACAATGATTGAGGCAAATAATGTGAACAGATCTTGTAGACAGAATGATTTCCTTCAAAACTTTTCCTTTTGCTTTTGGTGGCTTTTGTGGACAAAATGATTTCTAGTCAAATTGAAATTGATTTTTTCTTAACTTATTGTTTGAATTTCCCATTTTCAACTAAATTTGAATTATTGACTCTGATTTTATATATGTTGCACCAATATTTCCAATGGAAGGTGTGTCTGGAATCCAACACCGATACATATGATTACATTAAATTAATTCATTTTCAGAAATTATTGCCATTGTTGATGTGTTCGGTGTCCGTGTAAGTGTTTCATAGGATTTACTCCCTCCGTACCAAAATGTAAGTCGCTTTGGCACTTTTACGCATATTAAGAAATTTGTAACTTTTATGAATCTTGTCAAAAATGACAATGTTCTTCCAATTTTACCCTTAACATAACATTTAAGTTTTGTATTAAATGGCATGGGAAAGCTAAATGGATGACTTTTTATTGGCATGGGAAAGCTAAAAAAAATAAGCAAAAAGTGAATTAGCAAGGGCAATTTAGGAAGATTAACATTAATTATACATTGATATTGTAAAGCGACTTACATTTTGGTACAAAATTTTGGTCAAAAGCGACTTACATTTTGGTACGGAGGGAGTAGTTATTTCTGTAAGGTGGTTCTTTGATATCTGTGTGATGCTAGTAACAGCCTGCAGGTTCTTTTGAGACTAATTTCACGGAATGTTTTGTGTTTCATACGAAGCGTATACACAATTTACTCAATGTTTTCTATTTATGTGTGCAGGTTGCCAAAGACCCAACTGGCCATGATATCAATGCACTTGAGCAGCACATTAAGAATCTCCTAAGTCCATCCACTCCATTTTTCTTCAACACCCTCTATGATCCTTACAGAGACGGTGCTGATTTCGTCCGTGGATACCCTTTCAGTCTTCGTGAAGGTGTCCCCACTGCCGTTTCTCACGGCCTTTGGCTGAACATTCCTGATTATGATGCTCCTACACAGCTTGTCAAACCCCATGAGAGGAACACTAGGTATGTACTATGCAGTTAGCTTTTTCATTGTTGTTAATGCATATTATATGCTTTTGTTTATATGCATTTGCTTAGTCATTGAGTATATTTTTCAGGTTTGTTGATGCTGTTTTGACCATTCCCAAGGGATCACTTTTCCCTATGTGCGGTATGAACTTGGCCTTCAACCGTGAACTGATTGGACCTGCAATGTACTTTGGACTCATGGGTGATGGTCAGCCTATTGGACGTTACGACGATATGTGGGCTGGCTGGTGCATTAAGGTATATTAATCATGTCTCCCTTTTCTGTTAACAATCCTGAAATCAACAAGTCAAGTACTTCATGATTGTTATCAATTGCTATTTCTATTATAGAAGTGCCTTTTTTAATGATATTTCCTCGTTTTTATTGTCTTTGTTTCTTCAAAAACCGAATATTATTGACAACACTTGGTTTTCTACTATACTTTTATGCACCCTCTATGATCGTTACGTGACTGTGATACACAATTATTATTTTCTTAAGACACTTGTGCAATTAAAATATGATTGAATAGCTGTGTTCAATTTGTTAACACTGTTGGTGGATAGTGAATGATTATAAAAGTCAATAGACTAATGCATTATTCATCTAAACTAGTTGCATTTTTTTAATCACTACAACTCCGAACCTAACATGTTCGACAACTCATTTATGAATTGACAGGTTATCTGCGACCATCTGGGACTTGGAGTGAAAACTGGACTTCCATACATATGGCACAGCAAAGCAAGTAACCCATTTGTGAATCTGAAAAAGGAGTACAAAGGTATCTTCTGGCAAGAAGAGATCATTCCATTTTTCCAAGCCGCGACTCTTTCGAAAGATGCCACCTCTGTTCAGAAATGCTACATTGAACTCTCCAAGCAAGTCAAGGAGAAACTTGGAACTGTTGATCCTTACTTTGTCAAACTAGCTGATGCCATGGTCACATGGATTGAAGCATGGGATGAGATTAACAACTCAGCTGAAGTGAAGACAACTGAAGACAAAGCTCCTGTGGCTGCTGCCAAGTGAAATAACTTGTTATAGTTTATGAGATGAGACTAGTTTTCAAACAATTTTCATTTATCATCTTCATCATATTTGTTAGCATTATTATATTATTATGATTCTTGTTGATTTTGCTAGATTCCAGAACAATTTATTGATATTCATGTCCTTAATATTTATATTATTCTTATTATTATAAATATGATATTTATTGTATTGCTGTTTAATACTTGATAGTTGCTCTTCGCCCATCCAAATTGATTAGAATTTGAATCTCCTATGTCCTCCCAACTGTTAAAGATATTTTTTGGTAGTGCAAATCTTACGGGAAAATTGTTAGTCTAGTATGTGAATAATATGGGGAGCGAAGATCAACTATCATAATATTTTCCCAATTATGGGTGGGAGAAGAGCTGTCAAATCGGCCCGTCCGGATCTGGGCTGCTTTAGTCCAGTTGACCAAACTAATAAACGGGCCTACTCACATAGAATAATGGTTAGACATGTACTTTTGTCATCTTATTGATTATGAATCGCGCGTTCTACGAAATGACCAAAATACATTTTTCCATTACTTAAATAGCAGACATCCCAAAAACACCCTACAATTATAACGTTAGCTACTTAATTAGTGGACGGCAATTTTCAAAAAATTTCATTTTTTTTACATTTGTGATTTAAGTCACGGATGAATATTTTAGTCATTTCGTAAAGCGCGCGAGTAACTTATAGAATGACAAAAGTAATTTTATAATGATTAAATCTCTTCGTTATCTTAATTTTGTTTTCGTTTTCTTTGGTCGTGGCTATTTTGGTAGGCCTTTCAATAACTTTATCTCTCTTTCAGCCTCAAACACTTCTTTGCTTGAGCAGATCTATTTTTATTAAATGACATCTTGCAAAAAAAAAAAAATATATATTAGAAAAAAGAAATTGGAATTGCATAATAATGGTATTAATTTGGCAGGGAGATAATGACATCTAAAATATCATTAACCACATGTATATTCTGTAATGCCACTAGCCGGTGTAATGATGGACGAATTTGTTGGGTTCCTGCCAAAATTAGATAAGTTTGACTTTTGTGGTTAAGTTAAAATGGAGTAGTGCATAAAATTATTAGGTGACTTTGTATCTAAAAATAATTAGGTGACAATGTCATGGATAAAATGGTCATTAACATGGGAAGAGGAGAAAAAATTGTATTTTAGAGTGGGAATAGAGATGATGAAGACATTGACCATTTATTTTTTAATTGTTCGTTTTTTTTTTTTGTAAAGACAAATTTTATTCAAACAAGCTAACTCCCACACAAGAATTGCAAAGAAGCAGCAAAACCAATTGATACAAGTGATCAACATAAGGACCACAATAATACAACTCCCAATACAAGAAAAACTCTAGAAAACAAACACCACTACTGCACACTACAACAGCAGCGGCACTACCAGCCCCTCTACACACGGCAAGCAGCGCGCAATAAGGCATAAAACAGAGACAGACCCAAAAACAACAAAATAAACACCCCCTAATCAACGCAATAGACAATCTCCTGAGTCCCAAGTTCATTCATAAAACAAGAAAGGCCTCAATTTCAATCTCGCGAGACTCCACTTCCAACTTAATACCTTCACTTCATCAACCAAAACACTCGGATCTAACAGCCCATTCGCGAAGATTACACTATTTCGCGCCTTCCATATGGACCAAATTGACGCATGCCATATCATCAAGAAACCTTGTCTCAATTTTTTATTTCTCACCGATCCTCTTAACATCTCAAAAAGCAAAGCTATAGAGGGCGGCATCACAATTACCACTCCAATCCACCTAAATATATCATACCACACCCTCATAGCAAAGGGACAATGCAAAAAGAGATGAATTGAGGATTCCAACATACCAACACAAGCCACACAATCCCGAGGAGCCTCCGGATGGATGATACCACGATAGTCAAGATTCAATCTCGTCGGTATCCGGTCGTAAAGGAGTTTCCAAGAGAACGCGATAACTTTGGAAGGTGCCGGACTCTCCCAAATATGATAAAAAAAACCAACGCTTCCTCTCCCAACTCCTCACTAGTTCGAAGGGAATTCTCTAGAAGCAAATAAGTAGATTTTACCGAAAAAATTCCTTCTAAATCGGGCAATCACCTCCACACATCCTCCTCCGGCACCAACCAAACCAAAGCCAAACGATCTTTTAATTGAACCACGAGATCATTCTCCCACGCAAAGAGTTCCCTTCTACAAGAGAAGGACCACGAGCAAGTATCTCCATTTCTCACTCCGAAATGATCAACCATATTTTCCATATGATTGGAAAGTGAGTATAATCGGGGAAAATAACCTCGCGAGAGGAGCCTCCCCAATTCAATTTGACAACCAAAAGAAAGTGGAGCTTCCATTTCCCACCACCCGTTGAAGTGCTACATTAAGCCAATTTCCCGACACCACCGCCCTTTCCAAAGCACAAATATCCTTCCACCAAAAGGAAGATGACCGAGGTGTTCGGAAATCAACCCATGCCACAAATATACTTCTTTCTTAATGTGGGATAAATTTATAAATGGTTGAATGTCGATTTTATACTGTTTGAGGAGTATTGGAAACATTTCAACACATTTGGTTCGCTTGTGTAAATAAAGAATTACGAAAATGGTCGTCATCTTATTTGGTTAGCAATAACTTGGAGTTTGTGGCGTATGCGCAACAATATTATATTTAGAGGAGATTCGCTTAATTTGTCTTCCCTAGTGGATCAAATTATTTACTTTTTTTGGTTTTGGTTCATTGGTCGAATAGAAAATAGCTCCTCTTTAACTTTTTCTGACTGGTGTAATGCTCCGTTAGCGCGTCTTTAAAGCATCTAATGATGTGTTTCTAAATTGTAAAGATTGCGTACTCCTAAATGCTCCTTATAATTCATTGTTTGTTTATAAAGAAAAAAATATTGGAATTTTTTTTTCACACATTTTTTATGGGTACTAAATATTGGAATTTTTAGTTGTTCATAGAAAGAAGATAATATTGCTAAAAACTACTAACAAACTACACTAATCTAAAATAACTAATTTTTTTATTCATTTTGCTTAATTATTACATTTTACAATATCCTTATTTATAAGATTGATATTTTACTAGAACATTCTAAAAAAGTATGACTCATAACCTAAAAATTACCTAATGTAACTTGGACCTATTATATTCTTTTGGGTCTATATTATTTATACATCTTCACCATAAATACTTTTTACAATATTAATCGATCATAATTTCCAAATTATATTATTAAATTAAAAGTTGATTCTAAATAATAATGACATGCATGATATTGTGATTATCACTTTCGGTTTGATGAATAACTTTGTCACTAGTTTTTGGTAAAAGTTGATTCAATTTTACCTCAAGACATTATACCGACATAACAGTGTACACACAACACTTTTGTCCTTACAAGGAGTCTTAGGGGGTCATGTTCGTATAAAAAAAAATAGTTTGTGTTCCATGTTGTTTGTGTTAGAAGTAATTTATATTTAAGGGTATTTTAGTATTTTACTATGCTGTCTTTATGACCTAGTATTTGTGTATAAATAGGAGTAGTGATATCATCATAGAAGTTAGTGCCTTTATTATTCTTCTTGTAGCCGTCATTTTTCAAGTTCATTAATATATTCTCTTTTCTATTCATTTATCATCTTTGTGCACCAACAATTGGTATCTAGAGCTCTGGTTCGAATCCACGGGAAACACGAGTGAAACGTGAGGCGTTGTGTGATTGATTTCGTTTCTTGAATTCAAGTTGAATCTTGAACGAAGTTGTAACAGAATCACATTTTCTGATTCTGCGGGATTGGGAAACACGAGTGTTAGTGAGATTTAAGTGAACGCACAAAGATTGAAGATGAACGGAAACAGTGGTATGAGTACCAAGCTTCCAGTGTTTGATGGCAAAAACTGGAATCGTTGGATGAAACAGATGATTGTTCTGTTTGGTGCTCAAGATGTGCTTGAACTTGTTACTGAAGGTTATGTTCCAGTAGCAGCTGATGCAACAGATGCGCAAAAGCTTGCTCAGAAGGATACGAAGAAGAAAGATCAGAGGGCGTTGTTCTACATCCATCAGTGTGTGGATGAAAACGTGTTTGAGAAGATTGCTGACTCAGAAACGGCAAAGGCTGCGTGGAACACACTGATCAGATGCTATGGTGGTGATGCATCAGTGAAGAAGGTGAAGCTTCAGTCCCTACGAAAGCAGTATGAGAATCTCAACATGAAGAACAATGAGAAGGTCCCTGAGTACATCTCAAGAATGATTTTGATCACTAATGAGATGAAGGCGTGTGGAGAAACACTCTCAGAATAAGTAATCATTGAGAAGGTATTGAGATCACTTACCCCTCAGTTTGATTACATTGTGGTAGCTATTGAACATTCCAAGGACTTAAGTTCCATGAGAATTGAAGAGCTACAAAGCAGCCTCGAAGCACAAGAGTTGCGTTTGACTGAGAGAAACTCTGAAAGAGAGGTAGAGCAGCAGGCTCTGAAAGCAGACTCTGGTAAGAACTATCAGAAGAAGTCTTGGTCAGAAGCCAAGAGAAGGTCTGATGGAGTTCAGAAGCTAGAAACCTCAACCTCTGATAAGCAGAAATATCAGAAGGGAAAAGAAAGGTTTGACAAGAAGAAGATTCAATGCTACTGTTGTCAGAAGTTTGGTCATTTTGCTTCTGAGTGTCGGTAAAACAAAGAAAGGAAGTCAGAAGAAGCAAATATAGCCAGAAGCTCTGATGACTCTGATGGTGAATCTGTGTTGCTAATGGCTTCTGAGACTGATTATATGAATTCATCAGAGTGGTGGTATATGGACACAGGATGTTCAAATCATCTTACTGGAAACAAGAAGTGGTTGGTTGACTTTGACTCGAGGAAGAGTACAAGGATCAGATGTGCTGATGATAAATACCTTAATGCTGAAGGTATGGGAAATGTCAGAGTTACTCTGAACAATGGCAAATCAGCATTGATTCAGAATGTGTGGTATCTACCTGGCATGAAAAGCAATCTGATGAGTGTAGGGCAACTGATTGAGAAAGGTTTCTCAGTTACCATGAAGGACAAACTTCTGAAGCTGTATGATCGTAATCAGAAGCTGATTATGGAGTCAGAACAGGGAAGGAACAGGACATTCAAGGTGAATGTTAAAATTGCAGACTCTGAATGCCTTAGTGCAACAAGTGCTGAGAAGGATAGTGAGCTGTGGCATAGAAGATTTGGTCATTTAAATTTCAGAAGCCTAGGGCATTTGAAATCAAAGAATCTGGTAAATGGAATCCCTACAATCAAGAAACCTGAGAATGAAGGTGGAAAAACACAAGAAGGGGGGGGGGGGGGGGGGGGTTGAATTGTGTTTTAGGAATTTAAAACTTTTTGGTTCTTAAGGAATTAAATGCAGCGGATTAAAAACAAATTCAAAGAGATGCTGAGAGAAAGAAAGATAGACACAGAGAATTATCCTGGTTCCCTTCACAACTTGAAGGTACGTCCAGTCCCCTTGTTCCCAACAAGAGCTTTTCACTATAATCTTCACACGATTACAATTTGCTCAAGCACACTTGCAAGAGACTTCTCAAATGCTCAAGTTACACTTAACGAGAGACTTCACAAACAAACTTAAGATCTAAGAATGAATGTTTAGGGACACTTGATATACTATCAGAGGTGTTTACAAAATACAACGCAAATAGCTTTAAGACTTTGAATGACAGATTATACAAGTTATGTCAAAATGCTTCAGAGCCTTAAATGCAGTAATGGAACAGTAGTCATTTCTTCCATTAGAGTCTTCTATTTATACTTGGAGGAAGATGATGACCGTTGCAGAGAGATGGGGTGCCAGCTGGAATTTACTCGTACAATTGTGATAGCTGTAGTTGCCTTCTTTGGCAAATATCTTCAATTCCACTACCTTGCTATTTGAATTATCACTCATCCATTTTGAGTAATAATAGTACAATAGTACGATCCTCAATTGCGCTCCACTTATGGATAAGGTTAACGTTGTACCAACGAATATTCCTTCCTGTGGACGTGACAGAGCCTTGAAGTAGATGGTTCTTCAATCATTGATTCTGAATATGCCAGTTCTTGAATGACGTAAATTCTTTTTGCTTCAGGTGCTGTTGTCATAGCTTCTTGAGGGCTTTAGCTTCTGATGACTTCAGAGCCTTGTTGTTTTTATCCTCAGAGTCACTTTCTTCAGCACGCAAAATTTAAGCTTCTGATGAACAGTGATGTACCTTCAGAGCTTGTTTAACTGGCTTCTCTGCTATTATTCATAGTGCTTCTGAACTAATTTTAACTTGTAATTCTGCACACTAGAATAATCATTAGTAATTCCAATTGCAATTTTAATACTTTGTTATCATCAAAACCACTTCAAATATTAGAGGTTCATGTCAGACCCACTTTGTTCCAACAATCTCCCCCTTTATGATGATGACAAACTAAAGCATTAAAATTCAATTGTTGTTGATTTAATTTAATTATGTTAACTTCAGGTTTCAAAGGTTTGCAGTCCCCCCCTGAGTCTGATAATCCATAAGGGTAGGTTTGTAAGCTCCCCCTAAGTTTTATCCATAATTAATTAAAACAGTTTAAGAGCCAATTTATTAACTTAAAATAAATTTTCATGTTTGACTCTCAGAAGCATAGGTTTGTAAGCTTGCTTCTCAGAGTCCAATAATGCTCAGAGGAGGTTTGCAAGCTTCTCTTTCATTATCTATGAAAACTCAATTTAGGTTCTTAACCCCCACCTTTCAATAAAGTTCATGGTAAAAAAAATCAGAAGGGATAAGGAATTGATTCAAAAGTATAAACATAACAGTTTCAGATCTCATGGGCAGAATTAGAATCAATCAACATTAATTTTTAACGCTATCCTTACTCCCCCTTTTGGCATCAATCAAAAAATGCACAGACAATCAAGCAGTCAAGTGCGCCATATATCAATGCAGTCAAGTCAAAAAGTGGTGACAACTACCTTCATTAAATGAATTGTGTTGAATACCAGCCTGACAAGGGAGCTTGATGACACTATAAAAAGGGATGATTCCTCTCATTTTACTCATACAGAGTAATCAAGTAACATCAAAAGAAAAACATACAATGGAAAAGCAGGTTACCAAGGATGCTTCAGGCTCAAAGCAAGAGAGCAAGAAGGAAGCAGAGCCCTGGCGCTGCGAAGAAAACAGGCTGCGCTATGAACGAAACAAGCAAGAATTGATTTTAACAGAATCAGAGGAGGAAGAATTGGGCTCTGATCTGGAAGAGTTCTTATGGACATATGAAGATGATGCTACATACGAAGATTACCCAGCTGAGGTTCAGAAGACAGCTGAAGACGTGCTCTCTTTTCTCAAGGAGAAGCTTAAGAAACTAGAGTCAGATGCTTCTAAATCTAAGCCAAAGTCTAAGTAGTGCTTCATTTTCTTATGTAATAAAGAACCTTTCTATAATAATAAAAAAAAAATGCTTCTGCTATTAATTTCGTTCCTTTGAGCATGTTTCCTTGATATTCATTTTCATATGACAGAAAACCAGTTACCAGACACGCCTCATTCGGTATTGGTGCCCCGTTATTAGACAGGCGATAATACTAAGAAGCTATATCATGAGTAAACAGGAGTACTGATGTGGGGGATACCTTAGGTTTTGAAAATCCTAATATCGATAAGTTAAAAACCAAAATGCTCTTCAGCATCTTGCACTAGGTTCAGTACCCACATGAATACCAGACATAAGTAATGAATATTCATTTTAATTTTGAAAACTAATTAAAATAAACACACAAGGATAAGCACTTCTGATATAGAAATCAAAATATTTAAAGAAAACAAAGTATCCAAATATTACAAAATAAGAAGAACAAAATAAACAGGTGCTCAAATATGGGTTAAGGCTTCTTAATATCTGCAATGGCCTTAAGAAGAGTTTCCATCATGTCATTCATCCTCTTGTGAGTAGCTTGTTCAGATGCAGTGATGTCAGATCTCAAGTCATTTCTCAAATCAACTCTTAGAACATCGATCTCATCTTTGATTTCTTCAGCTAACTCATTTCTTATGTTGTCCAAAGCACTTTGAATAGCAGGAGGAATAGCAGATGATGAAGAACCTGATTCAAATTTTGGAGAAGCAGGAGGAGTTTTGTCAATAATAGGAACTTTTCCTTTATCAGAAGCTTCACCAGCTTGATTCTGATCAGGCATTTCAATGTCTTCTTGTTCATCTTGAATTAACTCAGTCAAGGTAATATGTTCTGCCACAGCTTGATCTGCCAGAATTTTGTTGGTTTCAATAGTAGCAATGTGTGTACCCCTGCTTACCAACAGCTTGAGAGCTTCTTGATCAGCCAGCCTCTTATGTTCAATCTCAGCTTGCCTTTTAAAATCAATCTCAGCTTGCCTCTTTTGCTCAGCTTCAGCAGCTATCCTAGCCTGCTCAGCTTCAACACTCTTGAGATACTCTGCCTCTTGTAAGATCATCATTTGAGCACTAACAGTGGCAGTTCTGAGACTTTCTTCAATAGCAGTCAGGATTCGCAATCTGTTTTGCTCTTCAACATGATTGACAAGTGTTATTCTTGGAGCACGTGACCTCTCAGCTATCTCAAACAAATTCCTTACTGTATTCATTCCCCGACCCTGTGTCTTGTTCTTCAGATGAGTACTTAGAATATTTAAGGATTGACTAAACAGGTACTCCATCTCTCTGACTTCAGCATCAAAATCAGAAGGGAAGATAAGAACTTCTTCATCCATTAATTTGAATCTCTTGAGCCTAAGACCAATAGCATTATTTAATAGCTCAAGATTGGGTTCAGAGTCAGAGTTAAAGAAGGGTTTAGATGGGTCAAAGGGAATGGTTGGCTCAGGTTCCTTTCGTTTGAGATTGATGATTTGGATTTTGCTAAGGTTAGGGGGTATTATATCATCATCAATATTTATGGCATCTTTCAAGATTTGTTCTTCAGCCTTAAAAAGATGGTTGTAAAGCTCAAGAACTTCTTCTAAAAATAAAGGTTTATGAAGTGAGCCAAAGAAAGGTTCTGGGGAAGGTTCAGGGGTGGAGAATTCAGGTTGAGGTGATGGAGGTTGTTGCTCAGCAATGACATTATCTGATGAATGATGAGGTGATTCTTGTTGTGCTTCAGAATGAGCAATTGTCTCATCTTGAACAGGTGTGAAAATGGGTGGATTTTCTTGTGAAATATGATCAAGGGATGGAGGTGGAGTTTGAATGGCTTTATTTGTAGGTGGTTCTTGGGCATTTGAATCAGCAGTAGTATTGATAAAAGAAAAACGAGGTGGTGAATTTGGATTGGAGTGTGTAAATGCATCTCCAGATAGATGTTGTTGAAGATGGTCAAGAACAGATTCAGTATTGGTAGGTTGGTTAAGGATGGTAGTGTCAATGATGATGGTGGGTTCTTCATCAGAAGAGATTTGAATTGGCTTCTTGATGGTTCTTTTGGTGGTTCTCTTGAGGTGTATTTTCTTTTGTTTCTCTTTCACTTCTTTGGTAAGCTTAGCAATGAGCTCTTCAGAGTCAGTGCTAGTGTCAGATGATGATGATGATAAAGGATTAGAATCAGGCAAGACTACACTAAGGGGTACAGTGAAGTCTATGGGAGATGGTTTTTCAGAAGGTTGAGAAGTAGAGGGTTGAGCATTAGAAGGTTGAGGTTGAGTATTAACATCTCGAGCTACAGGAATGCTACGAGTATTAGACTTAGAGAATTCACCTTGAGGTTTAGAGGCTTTAGTCTTTGCTCTCTTTGCAGGCTTGGTAGGATTCTGATCCTCCTCAGATGTTGAAGGTCTGTCATTCCTTTTCTTGGATCTTATCTCCTTCTTCTTTTGCAAGGCCCTCTCAGCAGCTTCTGCCTTCATTCTAGCCTTATTCTCAGCAGCTGATTCTTCAGCATCACTATCCACTGGATTAGCAGTACCATCAACATTGTCATCTTCAGACTTATCATTATTGCTTTGTTCAGAGTCCTCAAGTAGTGCTTGTTCTACTAATCTAGGCTTCTTCCTAGACTTAGTGATATCCTTGGGTCCTTTGAAAATATCCCAATCAGGCACACCCACAACCATGCTTCTAGGCACTCTTATGCCTGTTTCCAATCTTACCATGGTTAGAAAATTCTTAATAACCTCTTCATTGTCATGCTCTGAGATAGTAGGAAAACCATCACACCGAAAGTAAGTCTCATAGATGGTTTTGAGAGGATTTTCTGCCTTGATAATCTCATCATCAGTTTTCTTTTTCATGTTCACCAGAATGGTAGCATCAAGCTTAGCAGTTTGAAAGACTCTTAGCTTTTCCTTTTGTCTAATAATCTCAATAAGCTTGGTTTGGCGAATAATCTCAGAAATCAGTCTGGGGTGATGCAGAGTTGCTATGGCCTTGTGTTGATTTTCAATGATACTTGAGCAGAGATGCTCAAACAACAGACTTGCAAGGTTTATCTTCACTCTCTTATGCATAAACCATAAGAAGTGCTGGTGAGGAATTGATACAGTGTCTTTACCTCCTTTTCTGGGAATAATGGAACCAGGAAGAACTCTGAAAGCCAAGTCAAACTCTGGCTTCATTAACTTTGCCTTGCCAAATGATGTGGTTCCAGCAGGATAAAGATCAGTTCTGATGGAGTCACTATACATACTATTCTTATTGTATGAATTCACATCTTCACCTTGATTGTCTAAACCCAGAATCTTTGCCACGTGTTCCTGGGTAATTAGCACATCAATTCCTAGAAGATTAGACCTTATTTATTTGCCTCTGAAAGGTCTCAATCCTAGTTGGGCTCTGGTCTTTCCTTTCAGAGCTTTGTTCTCTTTAACCATTTTTCTAACTTATTCTTCCGCAGCAGATTTATCAAAAACATAAGCTTTATGCCAGAAGTTCTTTACAATATCATAGTATACAAACCCATTCAGCATATTGAAGTAGTTTTCCCACTTTTGATCAAAGAATAAATCCTGTATATCAACTCCATTGAGTCTTAAACTCTCAAAGTCTACAAACTTCTCTGTAAGAAATTCCATTGCATCTCTTCCACAATCCGTTGAGGGAGGACGATCAACAAACGAAGCCTTAGACGTTAAGTCAATTAATGGAGCAAGTTCAGGATTGAATGGTTCTTGAACGATGATGGGATGAGATTGAGCAGACATGATTGAAATGTAGAGAGAATTTGGGAATTTTTCTGTAAGGTTTTAGGGTTCGTGTAGGTAGTGATTATGTGTAAAAGTTGTGCAATGTGAGTGAAGTGACATATATATAGCAACTAGCACACAAACACAGAAAAAGCATGCCTTGGGAGGGAGCGCGAACAGTTTTAAAAATTAAATAATAGACTTAACTGCCATAATCATCATTAACTATTCTCTGCCCGTCAGGATCTAGACACGTGTTGAAAGGACTTAATCATAGCTGACGCGTGTACAGACAACTGTTGTACACTTACAAGCACTAAACGTTTCATTACCATTTAGTTCAGAGCCAAATTCATTTGTATCTGACACCTCATCAGAACCTGTTACTCTTCAGAGCCCAAATTATTCAGAACTTCCCAAAGGAGACTCTAAATTATGAGAGGCTCTGATAGAGCTTCAGATGCTAATTTTATTTTGCATCTCAGAGCTAATTTTCTTCAGAGATATAGTGCATGTTCAAATTCTTTTTAATAAATTCAAATCTTTCAGTAGCTAAAGGTTTAGTAAATATGTCAGCCCATTGATGTTCAGTATCAATGAATTGAATGTCTATTGTACCTTTTTGAACATGATCTCTTATAAAATGATGTTTTATTTCAATATGTTTAGCTCTGGAGTGTAAAATAGGGTTCTTAGATAAATGACTAGCAGCAGTATTATCACAGTATAGTGGAATACTACTTTCAGCTATGTTATAATCCTCTAACTGATATTTCATCCAGAGAAGCTGTGTGCAGCATTTAGCAGCTGAGATATATTCTGCTTCTGCTGTAGACAAAGCAATAGTTGTTTGTCTCTTGCTAGCCCAAGATATGAGATTCTCACCAATAAATTGGCAATTTCCACTAGTGGATTTTCTCTCAATCTTGTCACCAGCATAGTCAGCATCACAGAATCCTACTAGCTTACTATCTAGGGATTTTTTATAAAGAAGTCCTAGATTAGTAGTTCCTTTCAGATATCTAAAGATCCTCTTAACAGCAGTTAAGTGAGGTTCCCTAGGATCTGACTGGAATCTTGCACACAAGCATACACTATATAAAATATCAGGTCTAGAAGCTGTTAGGTAGAGTAAAGAACCAATCATACCTCAATACAGCTTCTGATCTACTTTGCTTCCAATCTCTTCCTTGCTTAAGCTGCTTGTTGGATGCATGGGTGTGGCCATCGTCTTACAATCTTCAAGGTTGAACTTCTTCAGAAGCTCTTTCGTGTACTTGCTCTGATGAATGTAAGTGCCATCTTTTCCTTGGTTAATTTGAATTCCCAAGAAAAACTTTAATTCACCCATCATGCTCATCTCAAACTCGTCCTGCATTAGCTTGGAAAAATTCTTGCACAACGATGCATTAGTAGATCCAAATATAATATCATCAACATATATTTGAATGATTAAAATATTCTTCTTAGATGTCTTTCTGAAGAGAGTGTTATCTATTTGACCTTTTTGAAAACCGTTTTCTAATAAGAAATTACTTAGCCTCTCATACCAAGCTCTAGGAGCTTGTTTGAGACTGTAAAGTGATTTCTTTAATTTGAAGACATGCTCAGGGTTTTTCAAATCCTCAAACCCTGGTGGTTGTTTGACAAACACTTCTTCAGAAATTACACCATTTAAGAAGGCGCTTTTAACATCCATCTGATATAAGGTTATTCCATTGTTAACTGCATATGATAACAATAACCTGATTGCTTCCAGTCTTGTAACTGGAGCAAATGTCTCAGTGAAGTCGATGCCTTCTTGCTGACTGTAGCCTTGTGCTACAAGTCTAGCCTTGTTTCTTACCACTTCACCTTGTTCATTTAGCTTGTTTCTAAATACCCACTTGGTTCCAATAATGTTTTTGTGTGCTGGTCTTGGTACCAGATCCCACACATCATTTCTTTGGAACTGGTTCAGTTCGTCTTGCATTGTCAGAGAGAGCTTCATCAATGGTCTTTGGTTCTATCATGGATATGAGTCCTAGAAGTGAATCATGTTGATGATAATCAGATCTTGTTCTTCTTGGACTTTCTTTATTACCAATGATGAGGTCTTCTGGATGTGAGGATTTATATTTGAATGTTCTCTTTGGAACTTCATTAGTTTCAGTACTTGTTTGAGTATCATCTTCTGAGACATCATTATGATCTTCAAATGCTTCTAATGGAGATGCTTCTTCAGAGACTTCTTCCACTTCAGCTTCTGAGTTCTCATTCGCTTCTGATGCTTTCTCAGGTTCTGAATCATTATACTGATATGGAATACCTGCATAACTATCGTTTTGCTCTGACATTTTACTGTCAGGCTCTTTGTCATAAAATCTAACGTGTATAGATTCTTCCACTATATTAGTTTCAGAATTATACACTCTGTATGCCTTTGAGCGTTCAGAGTAACCTATAAAGATTCCCTTACAAGCTTTGGCATCAAATTTTCTTTTGTAGGCCTTGTTGTTTAGAATGTAACAGGTACATCCAAACTGATGAAAATAAGAGATGTTGGACTTTCTTCCTTTGAAGAGTTCATATGTTGTTTTATTCAATATAGGTCTGATATAGATCCTATTTTGAATATAACAAGCTGTGTTTACAGCTTCTGCCCAGAAGTGCTTAGCAAGTTTTGTTTCATGCATCATGGTTCTTGCCATCTCTTGCAAAGACCTGTTCTTTCTCTCTACAACACCATTTTGATATGGTGTTCTAGGAGCTGAGAACTCATGGACAATTCCATGGTCTTCACAGAAAGTTGCAAAGGGTTCGTTTTCAAACTCACCCCCATGATCACTTCTGATCTTTAGGATCTTGAGACTTTTCTCACTTTGCACTTGAGTGCAGAAGATGGTAAACACCTCATATGCATCATCTTTCACTCTTAGAAATTTAACCCAAGTCCATCTACTGTAATCATCAACAATAACCAGTCCATATTTCTTACCATTGATTGAGGCAGTACTTACCGGGCCAAACAAATCAATGTGAAGCAGTTCAAGAGGCCTTGAAGTAGAGACAATGTTTTTAGTTTTAAAAGATGTTTTTGAAATCTTACCAATCTGACAAGGACCACACAGAGCATCTGAATGATAGTTGAGATTGGGTAGACCTTTAACCAAGCTTAGTTTGCTGAGCTTAGAGATTAATCTCCAGTTAGCATGTCCTAAGCGTTGGTGCCAGACCCATTTCTCATCATTAACAGACAGAAGACATACTATCTTCTGCTCTGTGAGTTCTGACAGATTGATTTTATACACATTGCCTTTTCTTAGGCCTCTGAACACTATGGAGTCATCAGACTCGTTGACTACAGTACATGCATCCTTATTAAATTTAACAACATATCCACTATCACAAAATTGACTAATGCTAAGTAGATTATGTTTTAGGCCATCAACTAACCAAACATCTTTAATAGAGAGAGAAGAGTTACCAACTGTACCAGTACCAGTGATCTTCCCTTTTTGGTTTCCTCCAAATCCCACAGTTCCTCCCTCTTTCAGAGTCAGGGTTTGGAACATATGCTTGTCTCCTGTCATGTGTCGTGAGCAGCCACTGTCCAGGTACCAAGAATGGTGCTCTGGCCTTCTTTGAGTGCAAATCTGCTACAAACACAATCTCAGATCTAGGTACCCATATTTTTATGGGTCCTCTTGAGTTAGTCCTTAATGCCTTTGGTTGTTTTTGTTTATTAGGTCTTTCAGAAGCTCTAGGGTTATTCAAGCCTTTTTGAATTTTTTTTGGCTTTTATAACTCTTTGACTTTTCTTTAGAATATATCAGAGTTGTCTTTGTTTTAATGTTAGTCTGAGGTTTAGAAATCTTAGGCTCTGAAGATGTCAGAGTCTGAGGTTTCTTAGCCTCTGACACAACTACCTTTTCAGGTTCTGATATAATTATTGCTTCTGATTGACTTTTAACAAAAACAGCCTTAGGTTTAGAATTATCATTGTTAGAGGATTTAGAGAGTAATGGATTATCTTTAAAATGCGAAAATCCAAGGCCCTCACCTTTGTTCCTACTAACATGATATATTAAAGAGGCTATTTTGCTTCTCTTCATCCCATTGATAAGAAACTCCTGCAGTGCAAATTCATGCTCTGAAGGAACCTTATCATCATAAACATAGTGAGTTTCCATAAATGAGTTTCTACTTTTTAGACTCATTTTCTTCCACTACTATGTTCATTTTCTCAGTTAGGTTATTGTAAGATTTTTTTAAGATCTTACACTCACCTGCCTTTTTAGTGAGAATTTTTAGAGCGTCCTTAAGAGAGTCTATCAATTCAGTTCTAGAGAGTTTAGATATTACCTCTTCCTCATCTTCAGAGTCTGAACCAGCTTCAGAGTCTTCTCTGTCAGAGGTGGTCGCCATCAGCGCTAGGTTTGCCTCCTCATCAGCATCAGAATCAGAGTCTTTGTCAAGGTCTTCCCATGTTGCCAGAAAGCTTCTCTTGACCTTACTCTTGTACCTTTCCTTGCTGGAGCTCTGTTTTGATGGTTTACTTTTGTTCTCTGGGCAATCGGCAATGAAATGGCCAGGCTTATTGCATTTAAAGCACTTGCTTTGATCTTCCTTCTTGTCTTTAGAAGAATTAGTTCTTTTGGAAGATCCTCCAAACTTCCCAGCATACTTCTTGCTTCTTTTTGCCCATTGTGAGACCTTTGCAGCCATCAGAACCATTTCTTCTTCTTCACCAGACCCAAGTTCTTGACCCTCTTCAGAGGCTTCATCCTCAGATTCTATTACCTTAGCCTTCAGAGCCTTTGACGAACTCTTGGAGCTTAAGGCAATCCCTTTTATCTTCTTAGTTGACTCATCAGTCATTAATTCCATTTCATGACTTTTGAGAGAACTAACTAAGCTTTCTAGAGATACAGTATCCAAGTCCTTAGACTCTTGAAAAGCAGTCACCTTTGGTCTCCATTTAGGTGGCAGGCTTCTGAGCACCTTTCTTACATGATCAGCTTCAGTATAACTTTTGTCCAAAACTTGAAGTCCAGATACTAGGATTTGAAATCTTGAAAACATCGTTTCTATATCCTCTCCATCCTTCATTTTGAACAATTCATACTGATGCACCAACAAGTTAGCCTTTGCTTCCTTAACTTGTTTGTTGCCCTCATACTTGGATTTTAAGGAATCCCAAATAGACTTTGCGGTTCTTTTGTCTCCAATCTTGAGATACTCATCATGAGAGATGGCGTTGGTCATCATTCATTTTACACTATGATGCTTCTTGTACTCTAACTTTTGAGTAGGTGTAAAAGACTTCCTGTTTAGAGAGCTGACTACTCCTTCTAAGTCCATATTTTCAAAACTAACTCCATCTTCTACCAAGTCCCATAAGTCACAGTCAATACCCATGATGTGCCTGTACATCTTGGTTTTCCAAAAGGGGTAGCCAGTTTCAGTTCCATTGAAGAAAGGAACTTTATCAGAAGATCTTCTATCTCTTGAATTAGAATCATAGTCAAAACCAACTTCATTGTTGTTCTTGCTCTTCTCAGCAGACATGTTTTTCCTCCTGGATCTTTACTGTTTCACTATTAGGTGAGTTAGGCAACAGCCCAGCTCCTGATACCAATTGAAGGTGGAAAAACACAAGAAGGGGGGGGGGGGTTGAATTGTGTTTTAGGAATTTAAAACTTTTTGGTTCTTAAGGAATTAAATGCAGCGGATTAAAAACAAATTCAAAGAGATGCCGAGAGAAAGAAAAATAGACACAGAGAATTATCCTGGTTCCCTTCACAACTTGAAGGTACGTCTAGTCCCCTTGTTCCTAACAAGAGCTTTTCACTATATTCTTCACACGATTACAATTTGCTCAAGCACACTTGCAAGAGACTTCTCAAATGCTCAAGTTACACTTAACGAGAGACTTCACAAACAAACTTAAGATCTAAGAATGAATGTTTAGGGACACTTGATATACTATCAGAGGTGTTTACAAAATACAACGCAAATAGCTTTAAGACTTTGAATGACAGATTATACAAGTTATGTCAGAATGCTTCAGAGCCTTAAATGCAGTAATGGAACAGTAGTCATTTCTTCCATTAGAGTCTTCTATTTATACTAGGAGGAAGACGATGACCGTTGCAGAGAGATGGGGTGCCAGCTGGAATTTACTCGTACAATTGTGATAGCTGTAGTTGCCTTCTTTGGCAAATATCTTAAATTCCACTACCTTGATATTTGAATTATCACTCATCCATTTTGAGTAATAATAGTACAATAGTACGATCCTCAATTGCGCTCCACTTATGGATAAGGTTAACGTTGTACCAACGAATATTCCTTCCTGTGGACGTGACAGAGCCTTGAAGTAGATGGTTCTTCAATCATTGATTATGAATATGTCAGTTCTTGAGTGACGTAAATTCTTTTTGCTTCAGGTGTTGTTGTCATAGCTTCTTGAGGGCTTTAGCTTCTGATGACTTCAGAGCCTTGTTTTTATCCTCAGAGTCACTTTCTTCAGCACGCAAAATTTAAGCTTCTGATGAACAGTGATGTACCTTCAGAGCTTGTTTAACTGGCTTCTCTGCTATTATTCATAGTGCTTTTGAACTAATTTTAACTTGTAATTCTGCACACTAGAATAATCATTAGTAATTCCAATTGCAATTTTAATACTTTGTTATCATCAAAACCACTTCAAATATTAGAGGTTCATGTCAGACCCACTTTGTTCCAACAGAGAAGTCATGCAAGGTGTGCATGGAAGGAAAGCAACCAAGACTGTCTTTTGCATCAGGAGTAGCTCCAAGAGCAAAACATGCATTGGGAGTAGTACATTCTGATGTGTGTGGCCCATTTCCAGTAGCATCAATTGGAGGGAATAAATACTTTGTGTCATTTGTAGATGAATTTACTAGAATGACATGGGTATCCCTGATAAAGTACAAACATGAGGTGTTTGCTGAGTTTAAAAGGTTCAAAGTGAAAGCTGAGAAGCAGAGTGGTCAGAAGCTGAAGATTCTCAGAACGGATGGTGGTGGTGAGTTTAATTCCAATGAGTTTAAAACCTTTTGTGAGGAGAATGGAATTGAGCATGAGGTTACTGCTCCTTACACTCCTCAACATAATGGTCTTGCTGAAAGAAGAAATCGTACTTTGCTTGATATGGTGAGAAGCATGCTGAAAGAGAAGAAGCTTCCTCATAATTTATGGGGTGAAGCTGTTGCAACTGCATGTTATGTGCTCAACAAATGTCCAACGAAGAAGCTGAAGGAAATAGTTCCTATTCAGAAGTGGACTGGAGATAAGCAAAATGTTAGTCATTTGAAGGTGTTTGGTTATGTTTGTTACAAACATGTTCCAGAAGCTAGAAGACAAAAGCTGGATGATAGAAGCAAAGTTATGTTATTGGTGGGGTACCACAGTACAGGTGCGTACAAGCTTTATTGTCCAGAGACTAATAGAATTGAATTCAGCAGAGATGTTATTGTGAAGGAATTAGAAACTTGGGATTGGAACAAAACTCAATCCAACTCTGATGTGATATTTCTTGAAGGAGACTCTGAACGAGATTCAGACTCTGAAGGAGATTCAGATTCTGACGGTGATTCAGGCTCTGAAGGAGATTCAGGCTCTGAAGGTGATTCAGACTCTGAAGGTGGTCCTGAAGGAGACTCTGAAAGTCAAGGCTCTGATGTTGAAGCTTCTGAAGATAGTACTTCTGAACCTCCAACCTCTGAAGGAAATCATGTGGAACAAGATCAAAGACCACAGAGAATCAGAAGCATTCCAAGAAGGTTTGCAGGGTTTGATATGCTGCAAGACACTGAAGTAGACTCTGAGGGAGAAGTTATTCAGTGTGCTATGTTAGTAGACTCTGAACCCGTAAGTATAGAAGAGGCTCTTAAGCAACAAGTCTGGTTGCAGGCCATGAATGAAGAACTTGATGCTATCAAGAGAAACAAAACTTGGAAGCTATCAGAACTTCCAAAAGGCAAGAAAGCCATCAGTGTCAGATGGGTTTTTAAGCAGAAGCTAAAGCCAGATGGATCAATTGGCAAATACAAAGCAAGGTTAGTAGCAAGAGGATTCCTGCAGAAACCTGGGCTAGATTATTTTGAAGTGTTTGCACCTGTAGCAAGACATGAAACAATTAGACTGGTAATTGCAATAGCTGCTAACAGGAATTGGCCTCTGATGCATTTAGATGTGAAATCTGCATTTCTGAATGGTCCATTACAAGAGGAGGTATATGTGTCACAACCTCCTGGTTTTGAGAAAAAGAATCAGGAAGGGATGGTGTATAGATTACATAAAGCCTTGTATGGATTGAAACAGGCGCCCAGAGCCTGGAATATGAAGATTGATTCTTTCTTCAAGAAGCATGGATTTCAGAAATGTGAGTTGGAATATGGGGTTTATGTTCAGCACACTTCAGCAGGCAATATGATTCTGGTATGTTTGTATGTTGATGACATATTACTGACAGGAAGCTCTGAACAAGAGATAACTAAGTTCAAGAAGGCTCTGATGAATGAATTTAAGATAACAGACCTTGGTAAAATGAGTTACTTTCTATGGATGAAATTTATGTACTCTGAGAAAGGAATCATTTTACATCAGATGAAGTATGAACTTGAGCTTTTGAAGAGATTTAAGCTTGAAAATTGCAAAATTGCAATTACACCTTCTGATACGAATCAGAAGCTGGACTCAGATTCTGATGGAGAGGATGTGGATGCTACAACCTTCAAACAGTTGGTTGGTTCTCTAAGGTATTTGTGCAATACCAGACCTGATATTTGCTATGCAGTTGGAATGGTTAGCAGATTTATGAGTAAACCAAAATGGTCCCATTACCAAGCTGCTGTCAGGATTCTGAGGTACATCAAGGGAACTCTGAAGCATGGAGTGCTATTCCCTTCTGAAGGAAAGACTGAATCAGAGCTTCTGAACTACTCAGACTCTGATTGGTGTGGAGACAGGGTTGATAGAAGAAGTACTTCTGGGTACTTGTTTAAATTCCTGGGAGGTCCTATTTCTTGGTGCTCCAAGAAGCAACCTGTTGTGACTCTATCAACCTGTGAAGCTGAATATATTGCAGGCGCTCTGACTGCATGCCAAGCTGTGTGGATTCTGAACTAGCTACAAGATCTGAAGATTAAGGTAAACAAGCCTCTGAAGCTGATGATTGATAACAAGTCTGCAATCAATCTTGCCAAGAACCCAGTGCTGCATGGGAGAAGCAAGCACATTGTGACCAAGTATCACTTCTTAAGGAATCAGGTTCAGAATGGAGTGTTAGAAGTTGTGCACTATAGCACTCAGAAGCAGCTGACAGATGTGATGACAAAGGCAATCAAGACTGACCAATTTCTTCGTTTGAGGGATGGAATTGGTGTTGTTAGTTTTGTGTAAATATAAATTAAGGGATGGTGTTAGAAGTAATTTATATTTAAGGGTATTTTAGTATTTTACTATGCTGTCTTTATGACCTAGTCCTTGTGTATAAATAGGAGTAGTGATATCATCATAGAAGTTAGTGCCTTTATTATTCTTCTTGTAGCCGTCATTTTTCAAGTTCATTAATATATTCTCTTTTCTATTCATTTATCATCTTTGTGCACCAACAGTTTGAAGCATGGCCGACTCAACCTATAGGCAATCTAAATTCTAGTTTTAGGTATCACGAAAAACCAATTTTTTTTTTAAAGTTTATATGGGAAAATTCTATGGTACATTTGATAATTTCTAATGCACACATTAGGACATTAAATTAATAGTTAAATGAATTGTTTTTAAAGTAAATTATTTTTCTTATCATTAAAAATATTATAATAACCAAATATTATTTATCAATACCGTTAAAATATAAAATTTGATATTTTTTGAATTTTTATTTCCCATAATAGTCATTAGTCAATATTGATTTTTTTTTTTTTTAAAAATAATACAAAATTAGTGTGATGCTTATAAACAATGAAATTGTATTTTTTCTTGTAATATTATTAGTTCTAAAATACAATAAAGATTCACATTATCAGGTTTTTAGATAAGCCACATAATATGTTGGGCCGACCCTGGTTTGAAGTTTCACATTATCAGGTTTTTAGACTGTTGGGTGTGCAAATGTGTGAGAACACCTACCTTTTGAGCTAGTTTTTGGGTAAGATCCAAATCCATTTAACATGGTATCAGAATCGGTTTAATAATTGAAATATGAAAATTAGACTCATGCATAAGAGTGAATGTTGAAATTGTTTGGAGTTCCATATTACTCAAATTTCCGACAACACTAAGACATAAACTTTTGAAATATTCCAAACAACGAGATTGTACAAAAAAAACCCTTCTTACAATCATGTACTTTATCTACGCATTTTTTGAAAGTTTAGTCCAAATTTACTTGTTTTCTTCTTTACAATTTCAATTCATTTTACATTCAATTTATTTTACATTCAAGTTGTTTTCTTTTCTGCATTAAAATTATTCATTCATTGTTCATTACTTACAATAATTGAATGCATTGACAATTATTTTATATTAGTAATTTAAATGTTTAAAATCAAACCTTTTAAATTATTAAAATTAAAACCTTTTTGTGTTTTTATTTTTTTGGTTAATTTAAAACTTGATATATCTTGTGTAAAAGAAATTAATATATTGCTGCAGACAAAATAAAAAGAAAGTGACAATAATTAATTTGTTTCGTGTGTGAAATAAAAAATATAGTTCCTCTGAGATTGACTCCATTATAAAACTAAAATAACTTATGCAATAATAAGATGTGCAGGTGCACCATGTTGAACAAGATGGGTTAGACATCTTGATACAGAGTAAAGAACATGTTCTGAACTACGTGTTGAAATAAGATGTTCCAAACATTTGTGTAGGACATCTTACCCCAAACAGACTGAAGTTTTAATCTTATCCAAAGCGCGCAAATCTCTCCAAGTTTGTTACAGAGCGCGAATATATGATTGGCAGATGATTATTAAAGGTTGGATAACTAAGTTTGTTATCATAATTAACTTAGATAAATGTTTAAATTAAATCTTTTATCTTATAGAGTAAGTTTTAAATACAAAGTTTGGTTTAAAATTGAAAGTGTGCATCTCAAATACTCTGCAATCAAGAGGAGTTGCATGCCTATATATAGAGACTCAAGTTGAAGTTTTAAAGCACAAGTAATAACTGAATATTGTGAATCAAAGATCTTGTGCCCACTGTGCAAGGTCATACCAAATCTCTGAAGCTTAGGTGCTAAGGTTTAGAAGCTAGGTTATTATTGAATGAGAATTCATAATTGTTGAATGAGAATTCAAAGTCTTTGTAAACGACAAAAAAAATTACGATCAATTGGGACTAAGTGATTAGTGGGAAGTAGGTAGGTTCTCATATTTAGGGAAAGTTAGCTCGTTGGTAGAAAAACACTAGGATTAAGAAAATGCAAACACATCAATGGGTTTTGGTATGCATTGTAAGACTAAGTATTAATTCAAAGTAGTGAGTTTCTTTTCCTGAATTGATATCTCCAGAGTAGGTGTGGTTTTCACCGAACTAGGTAAACAATATCTTGTGTCATTTATTGTTTTCATTATTTACTTCAATACCTTTATTATTAGTCCTGCCAATCAATTGTCTTACCAATTGTCTGAGACATCTTGTAACATACATAGTTATCATCGTGACATTCTTACCTAGGTACAATAGTATAGGCACAATGTTTAGCCACATACACATCAATAAAAAAAAAATAATAAAATAAAATAGTCACATCAATTAATATTATTTTAATCATTTTTTTTTAATTTTTTTTATAAGTGTGTACCTAACACATCAAATTTGTAGTTGTGCCAAACCAAGTATTTTCAGTGTAAGATATCTCTTCTCACAAGAACATAATTAAAAAAAAAATCCATTGGATAAAGTGGGCTAGAATTTGTATGCCTAAAGATAGAAGGGGCCTAGAAGTTAGAGATTTGAGAGTCTTTAATAAAGCTCTTTTAGAAAAATACTGTGGAGGATTAGAATCGAGAAAGATGCCCTTTGGTATCAAGTCTTAGAACAAAAATGTCTTTGTCAATGTGTTATGTTTATTTAACCTTGAACTAAATTGTAGCTTGAAAATGAATGTTTATTATGTTGATAGTTTTCTTAATAAAGTAAATAATTTTTCAATCTTAAGACTATCCATGAGTTTGACATGTAGTTATTGTAATTGTAGAGTTATCTAGCTTAGATATTAATTTAACGATTTTTAAAAAATAGAAGTCGTGTTGCGTTTGTTTATTGTGAAGAAAATCACTTTTTTCAAACCCAAAAAAAAAAAAAATCAGTCATAGACAATTATTTTCTTAACAAGCTCTTTATTACAACTTTTCTCATTTGAAGTGGTTTATATTGTTCCGGCCTCATCCTCAGCAGCATTTTTATGCATCTGCGTAGTTGATAAATGAAATATTTTGATATTTTTTGAGTTTTCTCATCATATACTCTGCATTTTCTGTTATGGCAATGTATGTTTCAGTTATTTTATCTTAGCAATGTATGTTTCGGTATTTTGTTGCTTATTCTTGGTATAAGTAGGCATGGTTTTAAATTGGAGTTGCGGTCGTGGATGTGGTTCTAGTCATTGCAATAGCAATCATTTTGGTTGCTGCGACGCGCATTGTGACCTGAAATGATTTTTAATTCTCACAAATTATATTAGGTAACACCACCGTGCTACTACACTATTTACTCACAACATTAGAGTCTCAATTTACTCTATAAATATTGACTGAGAGATGTTTAAAATACAAAGTTGAGAGTCACTATAAATTAAGAAATAGTAAGATTTTTCTTTGAAATAAGTCCAGCTTTACTAAATAACTGTAGTAATTTTCACCTCACAACTGTCTGTATTGTGTAGTGAATTCAAGCATTTATTTTTAGTTTGAGAATATTATTTTCAATTCCCATGATGTTTATTGAATTATTGTTTCTTAGCTACGACATGGTATAACTGTTTACAGAGAACAACATTTATTTGAAATCCAAATAGTCCTATAAAATATATTTTTATCACTTACTATTCTTTCTAATTTTGAATTCTCATAACATCAAGACATGATTTCCCTTTTAGCTCATTTGAAAAGAATACTTTGAAGTATTCTTCTACAGTAAGTGTTTTGAACAATGCAGGCCTTTCATGAGTAACAAGTCCTGGTGTTGGACCTATAACTTTGCTCATATTAGCATTTTGAAATGAAGCAATTGAAATCCTCTCTTTCTTTGAGTTCACGATAGCTCGATGTTCAATACTCCGATAAATTCCATTGGTTACTATCTGCACAACCATTAAGATCAGGTCATAATATTAGTAAAAAAAAAAAGATCAGGTCATAATAAAACTCTTAAACTATGAAGCACGGACACTCCTCCTATTAGGTGTGTCCCTGTGTCAGACATGCCTCCTATTAGGTGTGTCCCTGTGTCAGACATGCACCGACACTTATAATTACATTGAATTGTGTCAATTTTTTAAATTATTTTCGATGTCAACGTATCAGTGTCTGTGTTGTGTTCAATGTCTATGTCCCTGCTACATAACTCTTAAACTTCATAGTGAATTATTATTTTCTATCAATTTACCTCTAACACGTCTCCAACATTTATGACAAAAGCATTGGTGAGTGGTTTAATAGAAATCCATTGTCCATCTTTTCTTATTTGGAGACCTTCAATCTCATTAGCTTGGAGAAGGATGGTTAAGACACCAGCATCAGAATGAGGATTCAGTCCAATTACATTTTCTGGTTGAGGACATGGAGGGTAGTAATTCATCCTCATTGATTGAATCATATCATCAAGTACTTTTAGCATTTCATTTGGTTCAACTTTTAGAGCTTTTTCCATATGTTTGATGATTGTGATGCAAACTTTTTTCATTTCTAAACAATATGTGTTCAAATTATCTCTGCAATATGAAACAATGTTGGTTAGAGTAACATAATTACTTCCTTTGATTTCATATAGAAGCAAGCAAAGATTATTTTTTCAGATTCATAATACCTAAAATTATATTATGAACCAAATACATTAGATATTCAATGAACCTAAAAAAGGAATCTTTATTGTAGTTTAGAGAAAAATAATGATTAGACAGTATTGTTAAATAGACCTATATATAGTGGCTTATTATAGCGCTACAATGTAGTTGAAATTGAACAAATCGGTATTGTTTTGCAATACAATATTTAGTGTAAGTTATTGTCAAACAACGACTATAAAAAAATTATAGCACTGTTGAGTTACCAAATTTTGAACAGTAAACTATTTTTCGTGATCCACAATTGACAACATTGTGGCTAGGAAACATAGACGAAATGAAAAAATATATAAAACCTGAATGGTTGCGGAATATTTGGAAATAAGCGGGGATTCCTTCCATGGGATGGAAGAGTTGTAGTGTAGAATAAATCTGCCCATTCTAACTTTTGATTCTCAGATGTAACAAACAATTGACCAAAACCCTCCATATCTTCCGAGGTTTGCAAAAGTTTCTTCTTCTCTTCTGCTGGAAGAGTTAAAAACTCTTGAACCCCTGTTTTCATATTTTCCACCAATGTAGGATCGACTCCATGATTAATAAGCTGTATAATCAATTTCAGTATTAGAGTCATTACAAAATGATTTAAACTAGAGAGTATATTATTATTTACTAAATATTGGGATGGAGATGAGTGATCAGCTATGAAGCACGAATTGTGTCATTTTTTAAAATTATTATCAATGTAGACGTGTCAGTGTCCGTGTCGTATCTGTGTGTGTCCGTGCTTCATAGGTGATCGGGAACCAAAACTTAATTACTTTAATTCTCCTAATCTATATCCTAATACAGTGGTGAACTGTATTAACAAGAAAATTTCCCTAGCTGACATTGAATTTCTCATACAGGAATATATTTTTATGTTGCATCAATATGAGCACATTTGTGAAAAATTAATACAAAGACTTAAAAAACTTTATGTCATCTATTAAAAATTATGGTAGAATGAAACATGTGCAAGAATTTAAAAAAGTTCTGCATAGCAACCCAGAACACAGTGCCGGCCCAATAATTTTCAAAAGTGAGACCTAAAGTAAAATTTACTATATGAGACCTTTTTTATGTATATGGAGCTTTTTTGTTTAATAAAAAATATTATTTATTGGAGGCCTAAAACGAGAGCTTTAGTAGCCTTATCCTTGGACCGACCCTACTACTAAAACAGATTCGAAACAAATAACTTAGTTAACTAAAGCTAGCATTATGATCCCTAAGAAGATAGAATTCAAAACAGTACACCAATGAAAAAATATAGACTTAATTGTAGTTTTAGTTCTATTTTCATTATTTTGAATATTTGGTCCCCCTATTTTAAACTACCAAAGTTTTGGTTCCCTTATTGTAATTTTTAACTATCAATTGACGATATTATATGTTTTAAACGACGTGGTATATGATCCGATTATGAGAAAATACTAACATCGATGAAATTGTTAGAAAAATATTTCATAAAGTTAATTTAAAACATATTGTATCATCATATTTTAAACAAAATATGTGTTGGGGGACCAAAACTGTCAAGTTTTAAAATAGAGGAACTAATTCAGTAAAATAGTAAAAATAGGAAGACCAAAACTGCAATTAAACCAAAAATATAATATAGGAATATTAATAATTCAAACCTGGAAGAACCCCCATTCTTTACATGCATGATCAAATTTCTCTAGCTCAATTTCATCTTCAGATAACAATTTACTAAGGTCAATGACTGGAACCTGTTGTAAAGAAGTTGCATTTGATACAGTAATAGGGTTTTGATTTGGTTGAAGATATCTTTCTGGAACTTCTATGATTGGCTGCTTTACTAGCTCTTGGACAGAAGGCACCAATATTGAGGTTCCAAAGTTCTTGAACATTTTTCTTCAAGTGATGAATCCTCTTTCTTAGGTTGATAACATTTCAAATTGTCAAAAAGATAGAAAGATTTCCAATTGACTATATATTTTCATCTTTTTCATAAACTATATTAGCCGCAAATTGTCTCGAATGAAATTATAAAATATTGGATTAAATATATTTTTCGTTTTTATAAATTGGTGATATTCTAAATTTAATTTTTATAAATTTTGGTATTATTAAGTCTTTATAGCATGTTTATATCATAAAAAGTTATTCCGCAAGAAACAAGCTTAAAAATTGATTTTTTTTGTTATAATTTTTGTTATTTTTATATTAAACTTTTATTGTTTAAAAAATTATATTTAATTCATTGTATGTTAAAAAATTATAAATTTTAGTAAGTAAGAGAAAGAGAAAAAAATTATAAATGATCAGTAAAACGTTGCCATATCACCTTTTTGTCAAAAAATAAAACGTTGTCATATCACCATGTACTTACAGGTACAGTTTTATATTCAACAAGATCAGCTTATTTAAATTAGAACAAACTTTATCCATAAACAACATAAAATTGAAAAGATGCATGTAATGTAAAAATGAGATATAATTTCTTACCTTAATTAACTTAAGATAACTTGGATTGATGATTTGGGATACCACTTTGTTAGATAGAATGAAACGTTTGAATATAATGAAGACTATATATACAATACAAGTATGAGTTGAAAATGAAGATGATATTATTGATGATCGAAGAAAGAAAAATAAGGTGGGCATAAGAACACGTTTCTAGTTCTGATTTGATATGTTGTTGATTATGACGTCTAAAGTATCATTAACCACATATATTTCATGTCACACATTGTTTTGTTGTTGGTCAAACATTGTAGATCAAAAAAATAACTACATATGAATTTTGTCATTTTCTATATAATGCATTATTCGTATGGGCGATTAATATTTTCTATATAATGAATTTTGACTTTTGTTGATAATTAAGTTTTTTGAAGTCGTACCCTTTTGTGGATAAGTTAAAATGAAAATATTGTAGTGTGAACAATTTGGTGACTTTGCACCCAAAAAAAATTGGGCATGAGTTTATCATGGAAAGAAATAAAAAAATTTGTATTTTACTATGTGTATACAATCAAATTACGCCATCTATATGGGAATAGTGGTAACCAAAAAATCTATATGGGAATAGAGTGTATAAATTGAAATAGATTCAATTCATCATATATACATCATCATTCATCACTATAAAATTCAGATAATATTCTTAATAGTCATGTTAACATGTGCGCCAAGGGCGCAAGTTAAAATATGTAAAAGTAGAAATTTGCATTTAATATTATAAAAGAATCTAATGTTAAAATAATATAATGCACAAGTAACAAGAGAATATTGCTACATTTATATTTTTAACATGTGTTTTAAGGGCATATGTTAACATTTTCCTATTCTTAATTACCCGCTCCGTCACTTATTATAATTAAGCGTCTATTGAATTTTTTCACGCATATTAAAAAAAGTAATAGTGTAATTAATTGTATTTTTTGAATATCACAATTATTAAATTGTTTTCAGTGAAAATATGTATTAATTTGTAGTATATAAGTAGAGTTATGTTTGGAAAAGTAATAATAAATGTCTGAGAAATTAAAAAAAAAAACTTATATGTAGAGACAAATTTTATCTTCAAAATAAGCTTATAATTAGGGACAAGTAATATTTATTGAGCTAACTTTTTTTATTTATATTTAAGATTTTATGTAGTACTCCCTCCGTTACAAAATATAAACAAAAGTTGGTCAAAAAATTTTAATATATTTGGTCTAAATTTTGAACCAAATACATCAAGTTTCTTTGACTCACTTTTGTTTATATTTTATAACGGAAGGAGTATTAATTTTCAAAGAAGATACTTAAAAAAAATAAATTCAAAGAAGCTTGTTTTTACGTCCAGTTGATCAATTGATCATACTCAAATTTTTAAATTAATCTTTCTTTATCTTTACAAATTGATGGCCCTTATGTAATTGTAACCATACAAGAATTATCTATTCACACAAGGTCGGTCACGACTATTTGGAGGTTCGGCTTAAACATTAAAATTAGACCCTAATAAATATATATAAAAAATAAATAATAATCCTCATTAAAGTTAAAACGAATTTATAAAAAAAATTAAGAGATAATTAGCAATTCCCAAATACAATCACAAATTAACAAAGTATAAGAATAAATTAATAATTAGAATAGAAGAAAAATCAGAAAAATAGAGTAATTAGCAGGGTCGTTCCAATTAAATTAGAGGCCCGACTCCCATCGTAAAAATGGACCCTTAATAAAAAAAATTAAAGTTGTTATAAAAGAGGAATTTTATATTTAACTAGGGGATGTAAACAGTAATTAAGCGTAATCTAAGGGGTGTAAACAGCAAGTCAGCATTCTAATTGTACAGGCTGCGCTGGTGGAAGTAGATGGAAAGCTTGCTGTTTACACCCCAAGGATACACTGGCTTACTATTTGCACCCCTAGCTAAAATTAAAATAAAATTGAGGCCCCAAATATTTGGAGGCCCAGCTCTGTAGAGCTGTTTGCACCTCCCTACGGCCTCCCCTGCATTCACCAATCACATTCCAATCGCAGTGGTCAAATATTTCGATTATCATATTCAACCACCAAGATCGTCTTCAATAGTAGCAATGATTCCAATAAGAACTGATAATGCGATTTGGTGCTCGTGATTCAGTTTGGATTGATTTTGAGGCAAAAATTCAGATCCCAAAATAAAGCAATTTGGTTTGGTTTTGGATGGCAAAGAAAAACCGATCCGATCCGATTCAATTTTATGCGGTTTTTTTTAATCAGTTAGCGATTTTTATTTGAATTTGGTTTGGATTTGAAGTTGAACACCTTAGTTGTAGAGACTAAAATTATATATAAACCAAATTTACATGAATATTCATTTATTTGTATTGTTTTCAAATTATTGCTCTTCACACCTTACCTTACAGTGTAAGGCTTACACACATAAACTATAGCTAACTAAATTGAACAATTTGTATTATTAGAACATCAGAATACAAACATATACTATATGACATAGCATTTATTTATCTCTTCAAAATACACCAAATAATAATTAAAAATACACTGAATTTGACATCAAAATATTGATGTCAAAGTATTATTTCTCTATGCAAATGTTATCACCGCAGCAAATTATTCAATAATACAAACAAGAGGAATTACTACCTACTCTTTTATTGTAACCAACATCAAGCACAAAATAATAACTTCATCCAAAAGCAGCAGATGCAGGAGGTGGAGGATCAACAAGAAATTTGTCAAGAAGTTGATCAATGGATTTATAGTTATAATCAGGATATAGTTGTGAAGCTTCAAGATCATCTTCCTTTAGATCAAATATATGGTCCCCTCTAACAAATGCACTATGAATGATAGAAATTGGTATATCTTGTGGAGGAGGTAAAGCTGCAGCATCACAAATATATTAGTTATATTGATCAATGTTTTTTTTTTATTTGAATGGCAAATATAATTGAAAAAATAAAATTGTCAATGAGAGTTGAGTAAAGTCATTAAAGAATTTGACATTTACCATCTAATCATAATATTGTCAATAACGCAAATATTCTTCTTACAATTTTACAATATGAATGAGATTTGTATTCTGTCATTTGAAGTTATAAAGTCAAATTCTTACTATCTAATGTGACGCTTAGCTTATGAGTTATGGATAACGAATTGATTTATAATAGAAAATATGTAAACTTTTATCTATATAGGTAAAAATTCATAATTAACAAGTAAAAAAAAAGCTTATAGATTCAATAAAAATAAGTCTTACTTTGTGATAGCTTAACAAGCTCTTCCTCAGGAACAAAAGTCTTGGAAAATTTCTGACCACTCTTCTGCTCCCATAGTGATATCAACTCATTTTGTGATATGATATTCTTGGAAGGTCGATATATAACAATGCGATTGAATGTTTGTGGATCATTTGCCACTTTAATAGTGTAGGTACCGATATCTTCTTCATAATTTAGTACACCTAACCAATACAAGAGATTATTAACATTGCTACTTCGTTTTGGATGTAGTCGTCCTACACTTAAATGAGACAATGTAAATTTTGGAAAAAGACTTTTTTTCAAAAATAATATTTTTATTAAAATTATTTTATTTTTATGTTTTGAGATATTTAGAATAAATTTTAATTTTATTAGTAACAATATTGAATGATGAAAATGGAAATTTTAATTTATATTGCTGACTCATGATGAGAGAGATCTCACTCCTCTTTTGTTAAGTAGTCTAGTGATTAGGAATTTCATCCTTAAGGTGGATAACTGGGATGACATGAGTTTGAATTCCGGTCTCCTACATATATAATGCAATGTCTTACCAATTGAGTCAAATTTTACAAAATCCACCGTTAGATTGAAAAATTATATTGTATAGATCATCTATGTTGAGTTTTACAAAAATCTAAAATTGTTTGATATGTTATTGAGACACATCAAGATTAGCGGTTTATGTGTTTTCATTGAATACTGTTAATAATTATGTGTTTCAAAAACATGTCAAATAATTTTATATTTTTGTAAAACTCAACATAGATGATCTATACGATATAAAACTTTCAATCTAACAGTGGATTTTGTAAAATTTGAATTCGTTAAAGAGTTTTTGAGCGGTGTAACATTAGTGTAATTTGATCCCTCCCCAAATATATATATATATATATATATTGTTATGGACTATTGAACTTATTACTTACATGAGACTTTTTCTTTCTAAATTTTTTGTTTCTTTTTAAAAAACTAAAACTCTTGTTTAGACTGCTTAGTCCTTAGACCAGCCGTCAATGTAACAAAAAAAACTAGGATAAATAGGAAAAAATAATTATTTGCATATGCAAATTTGCATACGATAAGAAGTTCAAAATAATACATTTATATACTAAAATTTGTTATTTTTAAATAAAAAATTACAGTACTATTTTTAATTTTTTTTATCATGTACAATATTGCATTTATGTTAGACAAACCCATAACAGGTCAAGAGAAATTAAATATAAATTCAAGCGAGGGTTTTGGTATATCATTTAGTAATACAAAAATTTGGTCAAAAAAAATAAAAAAATTTAGTAACACAAAAATGAAATTAAGTAATTACTTCTTCGCCTAATAAGCTAATGTAGTCCTGGAATATGAACCGATCGAAAATAAAAAAAAATGTTTTGAATGGTCAAAATTTAATTAGAAATTTGTCAAAGGTTTGATTTTGGATATAGTCGACATGTGTGCTAAATTAAAACTAATACAGTATGAATCAAATAATTTGCTAGTTCAAGACTATGGGCAAATTTATTTTTACGTATGTTCTTGGTTGTTTAGAGAGATTGTCATAATTTAAGCATCCCAGCTACAAATTCACTCTCTTTAACCTTCTTTATTTTGTTTTGGGTAAGGTTTAGCCCCCACTTGTATATATTTTTTCCTCCTTCTTTTTTAATATATATTTATGAGCTACAGACATATGATGTGGTGATTAAGAATGTCATAGTTGAATGTCTAATTTTTCTTGATGTCTAGATTCTCTCAATTATAAAAATATAATATAACTAATTTTATATGTAGTAAAACAATTTTGTTTCTAACACATTATACTACAATTTTATATTGTGCATCTAACTTAGCATTATTTTATAAAAAAATTATTATAATTTTAAATTAAGGGTTCAACAATAAATTTGAATATTCTTTAGGTCAATAAGTTGACTAATTCATTGGCTCAATCATACCTTGAATTTTACCATCACCATATACAGTAATATCCTTGTTTTTCTCATATGGACGAAGCAAGAAATTGACAAAGTATGCACCACAAAAATGTCCCGCAATGTAAGTATAAGGGATACCGGCTGCTTCAATTTCTCTTCTAATTTTCCTTTTCTTATCAAGGAAAGCTTGAAAAGGAGGAAGAGGGTTTACTCTATCTTCTTCCACACCAAACTCTGATGGAAGGAATCTCTGTAACAAATATATGTTAGATTTATATGTGATCAATTTGCTTTGTCAAAAAATTAATATTTAATAGTTTTGGGAATATAATTCACTTGCCAGGAACATTATAATTAATGATAAATTCTAATATGGACCACCTCACCAAGTGGTCCATGGTGGACCAGGTACGAATAATATTACAACAAATACGAATTTTATAAAATTCACCGTTGGATTGAAAGTTTATATCATATAGATCATCTATAGAAAATTTTAGAAAAATTGAAAATCATTTGATATGTTATTGAGACCTATCAAGATTAACGGTTTATTAAATACAGTAAATCTTGATAAATCCCAATAAAATATCAAATGATTTTCAATTTTTCTAATTTTTTTTATGAATGATCTATATGATATAAACTTTCAATCTACCAATAAATTTTGTAAAATTCGTATTCGGTAGATCACTTGTCTACGGTGGACCACTTGTGAAGGTGGTCCAACGTACCATTAGCCTATAATTAATATGTTGGTTTTAGGATTCAAACATAATTCTTCACTTGTTTACAGAGTAAAGTTCTGACATTAGATTACTTAACAAAAAAATAATATTTTTTTTTGCTGGTGGATCTAAAACTAATACTTTAACGAATTTCTTTTTTATTGGAAATATATTTACATTACCTTGATATTACCGGCCACTTTGATAGCATCAATAATTTTGAGTTGCTCCAAAACTTGAGGGTATCCAAATGTACATATCACAATGTCAACTTGTTTAATCACTGCCACAAGTTGGTTATGCTCAAGTTCTCCCTACAGTTATTAATTAGATACTCATTACAAAAATAAATTGGTAAGTGTTATGTGTCACAGTTTTAATGGATGTTGAGTTTTTGAAGACAAAATTAATTTAAAATAATTAAATATAAATAGTAACATTTCCATTAAATGATTCCATGTGGGATAATATGTTCAATAAACATTGGTAATATTAGATTAGATCCCTCATATTCTTAAAAATAATGGATGCAACATTTTTTTTACCATGTTATAGGTAGAAGTTTTAATTAACCGCAATTCATTGCCAAAATTGTGGGGCTCATGAAGTGGATTCTCCCACTTCAACAAATTTTCAACATATGTGAGATATATGATCGAGTCGGTAACCACTTGTTAAAGAAGTCTAAATCGCATACATTTGACCTAATTTGTCATTCGTGCAAGCACTACACTTCAACAGACATTTTTTTTATCATACTCTCATCTATTAGTTAAAATTCATGACTTTACCAAATTTATCGTAATTTGGTGAGATTAAATAGTGTACAACTCATCCTTTTTCCTTCCTAATTTTATAAGCTTCTATTAAAAAAATTGTCCCAAAATATAGGATTTAGGTTCCGTTTGATTTGCAAATAAATAACTGGTTGATCAACATGACTACTCTAATTATATTGTGTTTGATTTTGTAGTTTTTCTTAATCAAGCCTCGACAAATTGGGGAGGCGGCAATATACTTGACAAAAATGACAAAACAAAAATTCTTTAATATCTGAAAATATTTTTTTATGTATATTTCAATTAAGTAATTATCTTTTACAAATCAAACAGACCCTAAATGCATTTATATAGTTTTTTTTCAAAAAAGACCCTACTTAATTCTATTAAATGGTTTTGAAATATTACAAATTATAAATAAAAGATAATTTAATATATATAAAATAAAATGCATATAAGTTACACTATTTTTTTAATATGCGAATTATATTATGAGTGTTTATAAAATGTAGGCTTTATTGCAATTTCCACCCTCTTTACTTTTTACAATTTTTCAAAATTGGTTTTCTATTTTATTTGACAGTTTTGTTCCTTCTGCCAAACATATATTTTGTCTAAAATACAGTAACATGACATATTTTAAATGAAGTTTTAGAAATTTTTCTTACAATTTCAACAATATTGATATTTTTCCAGTATCAGATTATATACCAACTTATTTAAAACACATTACATCACTAATTTTTAGTTAAAAGTACATGATGCAAAATTAAAATTTTTGGATTTCAAAATTGAGAGACCAAATCCGCAAAATGATAAAATTAGAAATCAATCTTACAATTAAACCTTAAAAAAACAAACTTTTATCTAGGGAGAAAACTAATTAAGTACCTCCACTATTGTTACTCCAATAGATTGGAATTCCTCGCAAAGTTGTTTTGTAGAGGGAGAAGTTTGTGAGTTAATAGGACGAGTGTATACAAAAGTTGGATAACCTAAAGAGATGCTTGCCTTCACTACATACTTTCCTATGTAACCACTTCCACCAAATACAAGAATCCTATTCTTCTTATTATCCTCCATTTCTGTTTTTTGGTACTCTATTGCAAATGTGTATCTAGATTGGTGCTTTATATAGGCATCTATTACTCAACATTAAATAATTTTAGTATATAAAAAACATTAAATAATGAATTTCTTTAATTTAATTGTTATGATCCTTGAACCTACGTACTATGTCGTAGACATTCTATGACTACCTTACAAAAAAAGACATTCTATGACTTTTACACCTTCCTTTTCTGACATTTTAATGTTTTTTTTATATCTTGCATGCAGTGACGGAGCCAGGAATTTTAGGTTGTGGGGGCAATAGACTTAAGTTAAACACACACAAAAAATAAAGTTTTAAATATGACACTTTAACAAAGCTAAAAAACACGTACTCCTCTTGGGGATAAAGTGGAGGTTATATATAGTGGTTGTTAATGTGTTGTATATAGGAAAAAAAGGTTAAAATAGAACAACTTAATGGCAACAGTTTCTTTTGATTTAAAAAATACTCTGATTTTATATACAAGCAATTTTTCACTTTTTAAGCTCACTCGATAGATGATGTGTCTAATCTGTATATCATTGATTGAAAAATTGCTTATATATGAGACTGAATATGCTATGAAACCGAAAATATATGTAAATGGTAAAGAATTGATACTTATATTTTAAATTTAGAAAATACTAACGACTGTCTCCGATGCACTAGTTAAGCGAGCAAATATAATAAAAATATCATCAAATTATTAACATTTTAAAAGGTGATATTTTTATTGTAAAAAAAAGTGATATTTTTAATATAATATTTACTTTTTTAGTTTCACAACAAGTGTTTGAGAGGGACATTAATTAGTGTAACCCTTTAAACTTCAACCATTTAGAATTATATATATGTTAGATATTGATGGCAAAGTGTGTTGAACTGGTATGCATGTTGCATATACAAAGTGCACATGTTGGGTGAGCTATTTGCATAGTATATACATTGCAATTTAAAAAGAAATTGTGCAGGCACAAGCCCCCAGAGTGATGGCTGTAGCTCCGTCCCTGCTTGCATGCATGAATTTAATTATAATTTATCTTCTCTTGTTTCTTATTTGGAAAATTCTTCGTCTGAATGAAATAAAAAAATAATTAATCAAGGCGAATAAGTGTCAATATACCATTCAAATGTGTGGCAGCAACCAAGAAGGATTTAATCAAAAGTGTAGATGTTCAAATTCGTGACGGTATATGGAAGACATTCTCGATGTTACAAAAATTTAGACATTAATATAATTACCAAGAAATTTATTTTAAAATTTATTATAAAAATGGATTGAGGCAGAATTACATTTGAGGGAGACTGAGCTTAAAAATGCTAAAGAAAAATTAAATTTTGATAGCATAATATATAAAACCGCGTCATGAAGGCGTCAACGTGAATGTGTCCTTGAAATGTTTCATTCCATGTATAATGTATAAAATATAGTGCATATATAGAATATTATAATAGTATGTAGTCCCATGAACATAGCTCAGTTGGTAGGACATTACATTATATATGTAGGGGCTGTAATTCGAATTCTGGTCATTCCACTTATCTACCTTATGGGTGAAATTTTTAGACACTAGACTACATGACAAAATTACATGTTTGATCCTTTATCTTATTTTTTTGTAACAATTTGGTTCTTTTTATTTGTAATAATTTGGTCATTTATCTTATTTTTTGTAACACTTTGGTCATTTATCTTTTCTTTGTAACATTTTGATCCCTTAAAGAAGATGAAAATATGGAATAATTGATGAAGATGATGAACATATTAATTAAAATTATGAGTTTTATTTAATTTTAATTAAAAGGTAATTTAAAAAATAAAATTCAGCATTTTTTTATTAAAAAAAAAGAGAAAAAAGAGTTTATATGTGAATATTATAAAAGATAAAGGACCAAAGTGTTACAAATAAAAGATAAAAGACTAAAGGATTACAAATAAATAAGTTAAAGGACCAATGTGTTACAAATAAAAGATAACGAACCAAAGTGTTACAAAAAAAAAAAATAAAGAACCAAAAATGTAATTTTGCCTAATTTTAGTATGTGTTGGTTTGGCGGCGGAAAATATTTATTTTGATATAATTGAGTTTGGTAGAATTAATTTTGATTAAAAGTGAGTTGAAGTGAATAATTAATTTGTGTTTGAATACATTAATGTAAAAATGATTTTAATATTTTATATTGTGTTTGGGATTGCTCATATAGTAAAGTTTTCTTAGAATTTTTGTAGTATACAATTTACGTATAGCCATATAACATATTTATTCATGCTCCGATACCAATCGAAAGAAAATTTATACATGATGGATCATATAGTAGACATGAAACGTAGCTATTAATACAATAATTTAGTGCTGTAACCGTTTGTACTTGTAACAGCCCAACCCATCAAGACCCGTTTATCATATATAAAACCTAATAATAATATTTATTTATGAATATAAAAAAAATATTTCAAAAATGTTTACTTTGTTTATTTGGCTTAATTGCATAATAATAACATTTGAAAAATATAAAAAAAATGTTATTTTTAATACAAAGTTTACTTTGTTTGTTTGACTTAATTGCATTTATGGTCCCTTGTTTTATTAAACTCACGAAAATAGTCCCACTATTTTAAAATCAAATTTTTTGATCATCTGTTTTCAAATTTTTTGCAATTTTTGTCCCAACTCATGTTTATCCTCTAAAACGTGTGATTTTTGGCGTACTACAAAGTGATTTATTGTCTCTAATATTGAATCTAAAATGTAATATTACTTTTGAAACTAAAATTCATCTTTTCTAGCATTAAAAGTTGTCAATTTTAGGACAAAATATATTAGTTGGACCAAAATTACAATAAATATAAAAATAGAATAACCAAAAAGTTCAAATTTATAATATAAAGACTATTTTCATAAATTTAATAAAATAGAGGACAAAAAATGCGATTAAACATTTTGTTTTATTTGATTCTCATCCGTTAATTTTAACACAAAATCATAATCTTAAAAGTTAAAAGCAAGACTGATTTGAATATGCACCAACCACCTTGCTCAATTACGATATATCATTTTGTGATACTACCTCCACGGTGAAAATTTAAGTGCTTTTCACATCATCAAACGTGTTATCAAGTTTTTCATGTCTATTTTTCTTATTCTTTTTTTTTTTGGTCTTAGTCTATTTTTCTTATTCTATTTGGACTTTTATTTTTGGATGGTTGGGGTATCAAGTGGTGTACTACACCGGGACATATCATTTTTTGCAAATTGGAAGTATTAGTATGTTATTAATATTTACTCTCTCTGTAATACAGTATAAGTCATTTTTATATTTTGACATATATTAAAAAATCTAATTAATGTTTTATAGAAAAGAGAAATTATGAGTTGATTTACAAAATTATCCTTTGTTTATGATAAGAAAAAAATAAATTGAAGTATTGAAAAAAGAGAGTAATAAATAATTGATGGTATAATAGGAAAAATAGCATTAAATGCTTCATTAGTAATGTAAAACGACTTATATTTTGGTACAATTTTTTTCTCTAAGGGTCTGTTTGGTTTGAGGTAAATGGAAGGAAGGGGAGGGAATATTTTTAATAAAATGTGTTTGGTTCAATTTTTAGGAGGGGAGGGGAGAGGAGGGGAGCAAGATCCCTCGTAAACTCAATTTTTGCTTCCGCTCAAATTGGGAGGATTTGAAGGGGAGGGGAGGCAAGACATGTTATTGCAATATTAATTATATTGACATATTTATTCTCATATTTATTTTAAATTACCAAAATTATCCTTCTCTACATTTTTTTTATATTGCTAACTTGCTAATTTTTTATGACTTGTTAGTAAGTTGATTATTACTATTACTATTATTATTATTATTATTATTATTATTATTATTATTATACATAACTATTTTCTTTTGACAATTTTGTTAAATATTTTTTTCCAGACAATTTGTTTTTACGTTTTTCTTAACCATATGCTTTGTATTTACGTTGCATATATTGCTATACAATTTATTTGTTTATAAAAATGTGCATACAAATTTGTTGTTAGTTGTTATGTTGATTAACCATGTTTTGTTTTGTTATACTCACTTTCATACCACACTTGCATACTTTGTTTGTCTATATAAAATTAATTTAATTATTATTTGTATAGAAATTAACACTTTTGCATCCCATTTCAAATTTATGAGAATGTGGACTCTACATCCTGATTGCAGACAATTGGTTTTAGATTGTTGGAATACTGATATCTTGGGTTGTCCAATGTATATTATGAGTCAGAAATTGAAGATTCTTAAAGGCAGATTGAAGACTTGGAATAAGAATTATTTTGGGAATGATCATGATCTGGTAAATTCTGCTGAGTTGAAACTGTAGCAAATTCAAGAACAAATCCAACTGCTTGGTCACACAGATTCTTTACTTGAACAAGAACGATTCGCAGGCTATGCTTTTGAAGATGCTTTTGAAGAGGTAGGATGCCTTTTGGCAAGAAAAGGCCAGTTTAAATTGACATTTAGATGGTGACAGAAACACTAATTACTTCCATAGACTGGAAAAAATCAAATGGTGAATCGTGCAAAAGACTTGGAGTTAGAAGGACTATCTCAATGGTAATAGTGGATATATTGAGATAGTCCTTCTAACTCCAAGTCTTTAGCCTACTTGGAGTTATGTGAATGGTAATAGTGGAAACATTTAGATAGTCCTACCAAATTCATTTCTTCCCTTCAAGATGGTGAACATGTGATCTGATGGCGATTTCAGCAAGTGTACTGAATCGTGCAAGTAGTAAAATTAAAACGGTAAGACCGACTGTCGAACTCAAGGATCGCGTTATACTGTTGAACTATATTTTAAACTCAATTGAACAAAAGGTTCCGATTTGATTGGTTGCAAAAGCAATAATTAACAAAGAGAATTACTTTGAATTTAATAATAAGAAAGATGTCAGGGATGAGTGTTGAATTCATTCAAGATGTTGTTACCAATTTCCTAGATTGTTTAACCCTAATCTCTTTGTGATTAAACCTTTATTCTCAAGACAAGATAATCCCTAATCTCTTAGTGAATTCAAAATTAAGAATAAGCATATAAATATCAGAAATTATAATGGTTTCAAGGGTTTGTATTTATCTCTAGACTACAAAGGCAAGAATATGTAATCTCAAGCATTCACAAATTCCACTCTCGTTTCAAATCGTGAATCATAAATCAATTTAAAAGTGATCAAGTAATAAAAAGCATTAAGAATGGAGATTACATAAACAACATATAGAATTCATTCAGCAGGATAGTATCAAATCATAACATAGAGTTTTCATCCAAATTCAACTCATCCCTAACAATAGAGAAATTAGCTACTCATGAGAAATTATAAATAATAGAGATAAGTGAAAGAATTACACATAAAGATCAAGGTTAAGAAGCTTCAACTCCAATGATTGTTGTTGAACAGCGGCTTCCCAAACCCTAGCACAGTGTTTCTCTCTATTTCTATGTAAAAATCTCAGAACCCTAATAAAATATGACTTTTGGGCTTAAATATACATTGAAAATCGCAGATTCACGCCTGGGCGTGGCAGACTTGCGCCTGGGCGTGAATGACGTTGCAACTGTAAATCAGAGCTACGCCTGGGCGTGACAGGATGGCGCCTGGGCGTGACAAGGCAATGCTGAACTATGTTAGAATGGTCACAGCTGCGCCTGGGCGTGGCAGGATGGCGCATGGGCGTGGCAACTTTGAGTTCATTTTTTCCCACTTATGATTTTAATCACTAGCTTTCATAGTTGATTTTCCAAAACTCCTGGAACATAGTTTCACCTCAAATACTCACTGTGTACCTGTTAACACATAAACATAGACTAATACTCCAAGCCTTGTCTGGTTAGGGAAATATCAACACAAATCACAGTATTTTCTCTAGCTATTAGATGAAGATGATTTCTACTCTAAATTGATTAAAATTAAAATAAAACTAAGAGAATTAATTAAAATAAAGTCTATACTAATTGAAAAATTAAGTAAAAATGATGAACAATCACAACCCCAAACTTAGCTTGTTGCTTGTCCTCAAGTAACAAAACAAACCACAAAGGGAAATACCGCAAACCAGAACCCATCTCTTCAATCAAACTTATGGCCCATCACAATTTCAATCTTCGCCAAATGATATTTCTTCAAGTCTCACAGACAACCAGTTCGGACAATTCACCACAAGACTTTCGATAGACACTTCTCATTTCCAACCTTTCTTTTCACACTCTCACCACTCTCAAGTGGTTATATTGGGTATCTCTCAAATTCCACAACATACATCATTCTACCATAGGCTTGGACAAGTTCTCTATAGAAATTACAATGTAATAATACACACATTTTTGGAGGTCTTTAAGGTTATAACGGGGCTTGGGTTCAGGTGGGATATTTTTGGATAGTAGGCTAAAGACTTGGAGTAAGAAGGACTATCTCAATGTATCCACTATTACCATTCACATAAGTCTTGATCAGATAATGTGTGAGAGCACAGAGAATTGTTGTTTATTCACAACTTTAAACACAAAAATTTAAATCCATATTTTTGGTTTTTGATTTCCATTTTTTTTTCATTTTTTTTCTTGCATTTTTTTTTCTTGCATATTTTTTTTTTCACCAATCCTCTGATTCTTCTATTTTTGTTTTTATTTGCTCTCTTAACTCCAAACTGTTCATTTTTTTTTCTTTCTTTCTCTTTTCAATTGTCACCCCAAACTTAAAGGTTGCTATCCCATGAGCAACCCCAAACTTAAAAGTTTGCCAAGACATAATGATAGATTCCTACCTAACTCCAAGTAAGGTGGGTTTTTTTTCCCGGTCTTTGGCTTATAATGTGGTTCAATAACACAAGAAAAGGGTATCGGGCTCAAAGGGGTTTAACAAAGGATAATCATTATGCACAGGGTGGTCAGAAAAGGCTCAAGGGACCAAACAACTTGCCTCAATGTGTGTATAAATTACAAGTAAAACTATTAAGAACAAGCGCAAGTTCTGAAGAAGTAACATATGCTGGAATGCCCTCACACAAAAGAATAAAAGTGTTTGGCTTCGAAATCTCACCAGTTTAGGTTCTGAAAGGTGAAAAATCAAAATGCCATCAAAAACCTCGCAGTGTCAAGATCCTCCAAAGCCAACCTATGAAACTGTCACAACAGAAAAAAGCATCCAATATCCATGTAATAAGGGAACTCTTCTGATTAGCCACAAAATATGAGTAAAAATCTGAGCACCAATTAAACAGCAAAAACTCAACGGGTATTATCCTAAAATAGGACTGCAACTACTTTAGAAAGAGATTGTTCATTCATCATAATCACGAAATTTCTCAACCACAAACTAAAAGTAAAAAAAACTTAAAGCTAAGTTACCTCTTCTTTAAAGTCAAATTTCTCAACCCATGCAGCGCTTCTTTAAAGTCATTAGCTTGACGCCTAAACCACTGTTAAGGTGGCATATATGACACAAAGAACACATCATCCTTCTTCTTCTTCTTCTTCTTCTTCATTTTATTGGGGAGAAACTCCATGAACTTGAGATATAGATGATGTTTCTTTCATATCTTTTTCAAGTGGAAATTGATGAACAATGCATAAATGGCATCAAGAACTTCATCAATATCCTCTCTTTTCTCTACTTTGCTGCTAAAAAAAATTTGAGGAATGTTTTTATGTTGAGGAATTTCTTGTTGGACATATTCACCTCCCCAAAGTCGATACTTTTCAGTTTCCTTCCAAACTAAATCATCCTCATTTTTTATTAATTTTCCATCCTCATCTTTCTTTTTCACTTCAGATTCTTCTGTTCTTGAATTATCGGCTTCCTTCAAAGACATGAGCTCTTGTTCTATATTTGGAGAGAAACAAGAATGCTTGCACTTTCCTTTAAGATGATTCATCCCACAAAAGTCACAAAAGAGGTTTGGCAAACAATAAAAATATTGAAAATCATTCTTACAAAGAGAACAATAGATGTCCATAGCACAACATCCCTTTTTATTTGTTTCTCTGCAAATGGCACATCTTAGAGGAATTTTTTCATATATCGTGATTCTCTCCACTTTATATGCATAAACACTTCCAGCCAACTTATCAAGAGCAATTTCCAAATTGCACTTCTTAATTTGTGGTGGTTTAGGTAGACATATAGTTTCAAGATAATTCGTTGCTACAAAACTTAGATAAACTCATTAGTAGCAAAGCACAACATAGAAGAATTAAAAAGCTTTTTAGTTAATAAAAAAAATTAAATATAAACTGAAATTTTGTTGCAGAGCAAAAAAATTTCAACTAAGAAAAAAAAATAAAATTCAACAGTGATTTCGCAATCCCCGACAACGGCGCCAAAAACTTGTCTGCCAATCAAGAAGACAGCCTGGAAGTGTCACCATACTCTGTCAAGTTAAGGAAGCAGAAGTCAGAGCATTATGTGATGTGGGTTCAAGTGTGAATGTAATGCCATTATCTCTGGCAGAGAAATTTAAACTCATAACACCAACTGCAGGTACAAAAAGGGAACTCACATTAGCAGATCAATCTACCATTCATGTAGAGGGCACAGTCAGAGACGTCTTGGTGAAAGTCAAAAATCTAGAATTTCTAGTAGACTTCATGATCCTAGACATCGGAGAAGACGAAGAACATCCTATCATTCTTGGAAGACCATTCCTAACCACCAGCAAGGCACTCATTGATATGAACCTTCGAGAGATAACACTAAGGAGTGGGGGTAAGTCAACAACCGTGAAAACTTTCAATGCAGGAAAGGATGAGTGCTTCATGCTTGAGTGGAAAGACAGGGAAACTACACCACCGACTCCAGTTCAAGAAGTAAAGGTAAAGGTAGAGAAAGAGGAGCTGGAGAATGAAATGGCGCAGCTAGAGATAGAGACAGCCTAGGAAGAGGAGGTACCTGAAGAACTCACTTACAAATTGAAGAGGCTAACTATTGAAGTGGACATCCGAGCAACATGGGTCAAAGCATGGGGTAGAAACCAAAAAGTAGCCAGAAAATCTAAGTTTGGGGTTAATACGCCACCTCTGAAGAAGCCTGCTGCTGAGAAAAAAGAGGAAAGAGAGAAGAATAGCTCGGTTAATGCACCAAAAGAACAAAAGAAGGAACATCCACCAAAAGGCAAGGGGAAGTCCATCATAAAAACAATACCTTCAGAAGATGATGGACGACTCTGCTTTGCCACCTTCAAAGAGAAACAGAACCCAAAAAAGTATGAAAGAAGCAACAAGAAAGAGGGAGGAGCTAAGGCGAAAGCTCCTACAAAAGAGAGAGACATGCGAACCTATCCTCTGTAATGGAGGAAATGCCTCAAGCTAATGAGAGGCTAAACAAGCGCTGCTTGGGAGGTAACCCAAGGATAAGTATTTATATTTCAATATTTTTAATTCAAGTATTTTCAATTCAATAAAGTATGCCAAGAATTCCGCATGTCATCTTCATCTGTAACAACCCTTATTCAAACTTACAAAAAAATTAAATAACTGTTTTGCTGTTTATTATCTAGTGCATGACTAACTGTTATAGGTAAGATTGCGGCGAAGTGAGTTATAAATTTTGATGAGCCGAACTTCACGCCTTCATATAAAAAACCAAAGGTGATTGCTCCGAAGTGCGAAGTTCGGGAGACAAAGAGACGAGTGATGAAGCTTGTGTCTATGAGATAAGTGTTCAACTTTCAGATATACCTAAGCCATGTGAGGATTTGAGCTAAATATTTCCAAACGATATTACCACTTTCTTTCGAATTACTATGAGAGTACCATGCACTTGTTTATTTTCTAGAACTTGCTCTAATTCTCTGCTGACTGGTTAATTTGATATTATATGCATTGAGGCAATTGTTTGTTATAACCCAGAGCCTTTTCAAGCCACCCTTATTATATTATTATCATTTGCTAGCCAATTTTGAGCCGTAAAAAAATAATATCCCTTTTGTTTTGGTGACAAACCACATTACAAGCCTATAGACCTGAAAAACAATGATTTACCCTCTTTGGAGTTAGGTAATAGTTCTCAAAAGGTCTTCGCAACAAAACAAGTTTGGGGTTGCTCATGGAACTAGCAACATCTAAGTTTAGGGTGGGTGTACGGAGAACTAGCACTACAAAAGAAAAAGAAAAAAATGAAAAAGAGACGGGAAAATATCAAAAATTCCCTAAAAAATTGTCTCTTCAAAAAAATAAATGAAAAAGAAAGAGCCAAAGGGCAAAAGAAAGAGCCAAAGGGGAAAAACAGTGATAGAAAAGAACCACACAAAGACACATCCGGTTCTTAATCTCCGATACCAACACAAAAGGCACCGTAAGGAATAAGGTTGCGTACACAAAAGGAACAACAAAGTAGAACTTAACTCCAATGTTTAGCCTACTATTCCCAAAAATGTCCTACCTTGACCTAAGCCACGTTATAACCCTGAAAAGACCTCCAAAAATGAATGTATATTGAATTTTGACTGGTTGCTTAGAGTTCTTGCAAGCCTATGGTAAAATGGCAGGTTGTACGATGATTGAGAGATAACCCTTTCAATTATGAGCGAAAATACAAATGTGAGAGAGAGAAAAAGTTGAACATGGACTCTTGCGGGCATTTGTCTGATTTGCTACTATTGACGTCTCCTGAGCCTAGCAGGACTGAGCATGATCGTTGCGGTAAGAAATCAGCGGTACCATTGCTGAAATATACGCAAGGTTGTGAAATTCCTATCATCGTTATTTATCTCTTATTTTTCTAACGATCTTGTCTGACAGCATGTTACTTGAGGACAAGCAACGGCTTAAGTTTGGGGTTGTGATGACAGGAATTTCTATGGTATTTTTAGTATTATTATTAGTAGTAAAATAACCAAGACAGGCCCAAATACGAAGGAAAACCTACAAAAGCAGGAAAAAGCATCAAGACAGAGTCCAAGATGCCAAAAGACGAGAAAAAGCCCAAAAAGTGAAGAAATTGAGGATTCCATCGCAGCACGATGACTTCCATCGTGCCACGATGGAAGCTGCTTGTTTGTCAAGAAAACAGAAGAAATAAATCTGAAGAAAATCTCTCATCGCAGTACGATGCATCACAACGTAGTACGATGGAGTAACTTGGCGACCAAGCTGATGAAATGCACAGGATCATTTATAAAATTGAACTGAATCTTCACATCGTACTGCGAGCCTCCCTTTCATTGTTTAAATCATTCAGAAATAGTAGAACACGCTCTACTATAAGGAGAGGTTCAGAGGAGCTCTATTGGGCATAGTTTTCTCCCCTTACGGGAAAACTAACTCAACAAGGTATGATTTCTTTAGGCTTTTATATTTAGGTTATAATTTCTTTATTGTAATTTAAATATGTAGTCTTTTGTAATAGATACCTTAGGTTGTGGTGGAGAAGATGAACTCCCCTATGAATATTTGGAGTCTGTGATTGAGTCTAAGTTATAATAAATGATATTCAGTAATTATGTTTGCTATTTACTTTCTTGCACTTTAATAACGTATTCTCGTAATCTGGTCGGATAAGCGGGAGCGCCCATAGAATTGATATTAGGTTTTAACTTAATATGGTCCGAAACTAGTAGTAAATAATGCTAGGTGTATAGAGACGGTAACATCTTGAACTAGTCGTGAATGAGCGGTTAGAGGAGGAATCATGAATTAGGTGTGAACTGAGCACTTAGAAGATGAACAACCCGATACTAGGACCTAGAGGTTAATTGGCGAAGATAATAATGCATGTTTATAAACAACTCACTTAGTAATTAGGGTATGTGACACATCGAGGTTAGGCTCTCGTAGATACCTTAGTTATTAATGTAGGGAAACTTTAATATACATAGTGTAATAGTAAGGTATTACTACAACAAGGAAAAGTCACCGCCGAACAATAATCTGAGTAACTATGTTATACACCGATCATGCCAAATAGGAAGAAGGGAGTAAGTCCAACCACCATACCTAGCCTCTATATTTCTTGAATCTATATCTATCTATATTTATATTTATATTTCTGCAACGCATTACTGATTACGCTCTTTTATTAAAAACCTTTTTCAAAACCCAAAGCGAATGAAACTATACGAACTTAAATAACGCTAGTGAAGTTTCGGCACGATCCCTGTGGATACGAACTCATTCTAGACACCTAGAGTGTAAATTATTACTCGACGACAGACTGGTGCACTTGACAGACCGTAGTGAAGTTTTTGGCGACGTTGTCGGGGATTGTGTTTACAAAGCATTACTAGATTTATTTAAGTTTGTCAAAACTTTTCAAAAAAACAAAAAAAATAAAAAAAAAACTTGTTGATGATTGTGGATTTTAATCTGTGAAAATTCTGGCTAAGGATAAGTCAAGGTCTCCGAGTGATCCGTTGTGATCCACCTCACTTACCTGGGAATTTTCATAGTGTCAAAGACACATGAGACAAATCAAAAACAGTTTTATCATTTAATTTTCTAGTGTTACTGAATGTATTCATTTGTTGTACTTGATAACAGGTATCCTAGAGTTTAAGTACGATCCTGAACCAGAAAGAACGCTCTGGGAGAGAAGGCGAGCACAAATGCTTGCACAATCCAGTAATCTTAACATAGAAGAAGAGCCTACCACCGAAGCCATGGGGGACGAGCAAAGAGTTACAATGGGAGATTACTGCAAGAGGACTAATACAGATCAGATCTCACTGGGGTTCCAACTGGCAAACCCAGCTAACTTTGATATTAAGGGTAATGTTCTTACAGGTTTGCGGGAGAACCAGTTCGACGGACGTGCCAACAATGATCCCTGGGATCATCTCTCAAAGTTTTCAGAGACATGTCAGATCCAGAAGGTGCCGGAAAACGTTTCTGAGGACCAGAAGAAGTTGCGTTTGTTTGCTTTTTCTCTTACAGGTCCAGCTAAAGATTGGCTTCAATGATAGCCAAGGGGAACGATTGCAACATGGAAGGAGCTTGAAGACAAGTTCCTGGAAAGATTCTTCACACACACTATACCAGAAGAGGAAGTCTGAGATTCTGATTTTCAAACAGCATGAATCTGAAACGCTGCGCGAGGCTTATGAACGCTTTAAGTTACTCATGAGAAGGTGTCCTAACCACAACATTAGTGCCATGGAGCAGATGCAACTATTCACTGCAGGTATGAAAATGCAACATCGGATGATACTAGATGCCTCAACTGGTGGTTCCAGATGCCAGAATGAATACAACATGAATCATGATCGAGCTGAAAAGACACCTGGAATTCTTAAGGTGGACCCGGAGATTGCCTACAAAGTAGAGATCGAGTTACTAAGGAGGCAACTTGCTGATAAAGAGAAAGCTGTGAAGGAAGCTAGTGTTAAACAGGTAGAAGGTGAAATTCCTGGCACGCGGTATAAGATGTGCGATATGATGTTCTAAGCATCTTAACCGACGTAAAACGTAATGAACAAAATAAATAATAAACAGCAGGAAGGTAAACAACACACATGATTTGTTGACCGAGTTCAGCGCAACTCACCTACATCTGGGGGATACTAATCCAGGAAGGAATCCACTATGATAGTATCAATTCGAAGCTAAACTCCCCCGTTTACAACTTCTCACTTAATCACTACCCGTGCTAATTCTACCTAGGAACTCCTAGATATGACAACCTCTGGCCACTTTCTACCATAACAGTACAGGCAGCAATGTTTACAATCAATAACACACATATGGTTGGAGACACACTCCTAGAAAACTACACACTCGTACCTAAAGGCTTAAAGTGATGCACAAGAAACAATCATACTCCATGCTTAAAAGCTTTGGAGAACATACAGAGTTACAACTCAATAAAATAGTCCTACAAAAGTATCAAGATGTTACTAGAGAGGCTCACAAATAAAGCACAAGGCTTACAAAGACACGAAACCCTAAAAGTCTACATTTTGATACATTGGTTTCGGTGAAGAAACTAGGTTTAGCTCCTTTCTTTAAATAGCCACGAGTTAGCATGGGCTTCCTGAGCAAATCGGGCTTCAAACACAGCTGGAAAAACGTGTAAGATCCAGCTCAAAAGTATTCTTGAACCAAATATAATCTTTCCTTAAATATATCACATCTTAAGGAAATAAATAATCTTCATAGGATCTTCAGTCAACAGAGAGAGAAACCAACGTCTTGGTGCTCAAGAAAATATCTGAAGATACCAAAAAAGTAGGATTCAAGAAAAATTAAAGACGCATACACATGGCACGAGATCAACGCACAGACAAGGCACGCTGAACAGGTATATAATGTTGAAGCATTGTATCCAACATCTTGCTTGAATATTTGTTTTAGCAAAATGATGCCAACAAAAACCCAACAATCTCCCCCTTTGGCATATTTTGGCTGAAACAATCCTTGACCAGCCAATAAGAATACGAGGGATACAAAACATACATTAAGGGCATAATTACTCCCTCTTAATACCATATTAAGTCATAAACTTGATATATACTCACCCTCAATAGCAGATCTGAAAAAAATATTACTCATTACCTCATTCCTTGTCCATAGAGCCAGAAAGTGTCTTCCCTAGAGCTCACCCAAATATGTTACGGTGTCTGCTCTGATACCAATTGAAATTCCTGGCACGTGGTATAAGATGTGCGTTACGATGTTCTAAGCATCTTAACCGACGTAAAACGTAATGGACAAAATAAACAATAAACAGCAGGAAGGTAAACAACACACATGATGTGTTGACCCAGTTCGGCGCAACTCACCTACATCTGGGGGATACCAATCCAGGAAGGAATCCACTATGATAGTATCAATTCGAAGCTAAACTCCCTCGTTTACAACTTCTCACATAATCACTACCCGTGCTAATTCTACCTAGGAACTCCTAGATATGACAACCTCTGGCCACTTCCTACCATAACAGTACAGGCAGCACTGTTTACAATCAATAACACACATATGGTTGGAGACACACTCCTAGAAAACTACACACTCGTACCTAAAGGCTTAGAGTGATGCACAAGAAACAATCATACTCCATGCTTAAAATCTTTGGAGAACATACAGAGTTACAACTCAATAAAACAGTCCTACAAAAGTATCAATATGATACTAGAGAGGCTCACAAATAAAGCACAAGGCTTACAAAGACAGGAAACCCTAAAAGTCTACATTTTGATACAATGGTTTCGGTGAAGAAACTAGGTTTAGCTCCTTTCTTTAAATAGCCACGAGTTAGCATGGGCTTCCTGAGCAAATCGGGCTTCAAACACAGCTGGAAAAACGTGTAAGATCCAGCTCAAAAGTATTCTTGAACCAAATCTAATCTTTCCTTAAATATATCACATCTTAAGGAAATAAATAATCTTCATAGGATCTTCAGCCAATAGAGAGAGAAACCAACGTCTTGGTGCTCAAGAAAATATCTGAAGATACCAAAAATAGTAGGATTCACGAAAAATAAAAGACGCGTACACATGGCACGAGATCAACACGCAGACAAGGCATACTAAACAGGTTTACAATGTTGAAGCATTGTATCCAACATCTTGCTTGAATATTTGTTTTAGCAAAATGATGCCAACAAAAACCCAACAGAAGGAGTTTGTGATTTCTGCCTAGAAGATCACCCAAATGGGCATTGTTTGCCAGGAGGAAGCGAGGAGCAGGTAAAATACATGGGGAACAACTACAATCCAGGTTGGAGCAAGCACCCAAATTTACGCTGGGACCAGACAGGGACCCAGGCTCAAGCTGCACCTCAACCAAGAAAGCCATCTCCATTGGAAGAGTTACTCAATAAGTTTGCTAGCATGAGCAAAACGAACTTTGAAAATATCCAGACTACAGTAGCCAACCAGGGGGCGACGATAAAAGGTCTTGAAACCCAGATTGGTAAACTCTTAAAACTGGTAAGCACTCAAGTTTCTAAAGATATTTCAGGTAACACAGTGGATAATCCCAAGGAGGAGTGCAAAGCACTGAAAGATCAGAAATCAGAGCAAAGAGAAGAACAGATCAATGACTACGAAGAGTGGTACAAGCTGTTCGATATGACTTTAGATGAAGCTTACGATGAGTTCATGGCAGAAATGAAAGAATATAGAGAGGGCCTAGCAAGATTGCCAATCAAAAAGACAGATCTTGGAAGCGTCACCATACTCTGTCAAATTGAGGAAGCAGAAGTCCGAGCATTATGTGATGTGGGTTCAAGTGTGAACGTAATGCCATTATCTCTGGCAGACAAGTTAAAACTCACAAAAACAACTGCAGGAACAGAACTTGAACTCGTGTTAGCAAATCAAATGACCATTCACTCAGCAGGTACAGTAGAGGATGTTTTGGTGAAAGTCAAAGACCTGGTATTTCCAGCAGACCTCATGATCCTGGATATCCTAGAAGATGAAGAACATCCTATCATTCTTGGAAGACCATTCTTAGCAACTAGCAGGGCACTCATTAATGTGGAGCTCGCTGAGTTGACTCTAAGGAATGGAGAGGAGAAAAGAACTATCAAAGCTTCCAAGACCAAGAGGGAAGCATGCATCATGCTTGAGTGGAAAGACAGAGAAGCTACACCACCGACTCCAGTTCAAGAAGTACAGGTAAAGATAGAAATAGAGGAGCTGGAGAATGAAATAGCGCAGCTAGAGATAGAGACAACTCAGGAAGAGGAGGTACCCAAAGAACTCACTGATAAATTGAAAAGGATAACTATTGAGGTGGACGTCCGAGCAACATGGGTAAAAGCATGGGGTAGAAACCGAAAAGTGGCCAAAAGATCTAAGTTTGGGGCTAATACGCCACCTCTGAAGAAGCCTGATGCTGAAAGAAAAGAGGAAAGAAAGAAGAATAGCTGGGATGATACACCAAAAGAACAAAAGAAGGAACATCCACCAAAAGGCAAGGGGAAGTCCATCATAAAAACAGTACCTTCAAAAGATGATGGACAACTCTGTTTTGCCACCTTCAAAGAACAACAGAACCCAGAGAAGTATGGATAGAGCAACAAGAAAGAGGGAGGAGCTAAGGCGAAAGCTCCTACAGAAGAAAGAGACATGCGAACCTATCCTCTGTAATGGAGGAAATGCCTCAAGCTAATGAGAGGCTAAACAAGCGCTGCTTGGGAGGAAACTCAAGGATAAGTATTTGAATTCAGTATTTTTAATTCAGTATTTTCAATTCAATAAAGTATGCCAAGAATTCCGCATGTCATCTTCATCTGTAACAACTTATTGAAACTTACAAAAAAATTAAATAACTGTTTGCTGTTTATTATCTAGTGCATGATAAACTGTTATAGGTAAGATTGCGGCGAAGTGAGTTATAAATTTTGATGAGCCGAATTTCACGCCTTCATACAAAAAACCAAAGGTGATTGCTCCGAAGTGCGAAGTTCGGGAGACAGAGAGACGACTGATGAAGCTGGTGTCTGTGAGACAAGTGTTCAACTTTCAGATATACCTAAGCCATGTGAGAATTTGAGCCAAATATTTCCAAACGGTATTACCATTTTCTTTCGAATTACTATGAGAGTACGGTGCACTTGTTTATTTTCTAGAACTTGCTCTAATTCTCTGCTGACTAGTTGATTTAATATTATATGCATTGAGGCAATTGTTTGTTATAACCCAGAGCCTTTTCAAGCCACCCTTTATATATTATATCATTTGCTAGCCAATTTTGAGCCGTAAAAATATATTATCCCTTTTGTTTCGGTGACAAACCACATTAGAAGCCTATAGACCAGAAAAACAATGACATTACCCTCTTTGGAGTTAAGGTAATAGTTCTCTAAGTCTTGGCAACACATTACGCTCTTTTATTAAAAACTTTTTTCAAAATCCAAAGCGAATACGAACTATACGAACTTAAATAACGCTAGTGAAGCTTCGGCACGATCCCTGTGGATACGAACTCATTCTAGACACCTAGAGTGTTAATTATTACTCAACGACAGACTGGTGCACTTGTCAGACCGTAGTCAGTAACCTATCCTGTAGCTAGAGATTTCTTTCCTCACCTAGTACTTTGAATATTCTACTTTAAAATGACACACCCTTGTTAAATTTTGTAGTATTTTGTCTTACCTGAACTTATTTTTTCTAGCTCATAAGTAAACTATGCCTGCAAGTTGGGCTTGAGAGATTCTCATTTTTTCACATAAGAAAAATAGTTGAGCTTTTAACTTTGTAGGTCCACTACAACTTTTACTATCATGTCTGATGTTATAAATTTCATTTGCATTCCAATTATAAATGGTTCTGTTTCTTTGGAATTTTAAGATAAATTTCATTCTTTGGTTGACATTAGGCTAATCATATCTTTGTATACTACCTTTAAACCAAGTATAACTAATTCTTTTCATAAAATTTGGGACAAAATCAGTGACAATGGATGCGAAAAGGAGGAGCTTCTAAAATGGGACAAAAGCAGCCAATGTATAGAAAATCTATTGGCATTTTTGGACCGAGAACATCATAATATAGAGGTATGTGTATGAAGTGTTATTGTTAAACTACCTTATTCTTATTTTTAGTGCAGGTGAAGAGCTAATTTCTTATTATATTATTTGATTTTCAACTCATACTTATGAAATCATTGTTCGTGGAGAAATTTAAAGGGACTAGTCAAACAAAAAAATTTAGAACCCTTCATGACTAGTCAAACACTACACTCAAACTGTCTCTCCAACAAGTAACGAACGTTCTCTTTCGTTCTCTCATTCTGTCTTTGTGAGCCTACAGCCTCACACCTCGGGTTTCTTTTTTGTGTTTTTTTGTTTTTGTTTCCTATTGACGTGTTTCTTCAAACATTTATTTTATTCTGCTTGATGTTAAACATTTTGATTTTGAATTTAGTGGAAGCTGATGTTGGTTTTGGTTGTTCTGTTAGGTGGCTTCAGTGGTTGATCAAGGGAATTTTTTAGACATAGTTAATTGGGTTTTCTCTGGTGCATTGTAGCCTTTTCCATTTCTTTTCTTAGTTTTGTTTTGTTTTATTTTATGTTGTTGTTCAGTTTGGGTTTGCTTTGGTGCCTTGTAGACATAGTTAATTTTTTTCCCTTTTTTATTCATGGCAAGGTGCTGGTTCTGGTGCTGGTGGACGCCAAACAAAAGGTATTGGGCGTGGTTTTGATGATGGTGGCGCTAGAGGGGCTGGTGGCTGAGGTAGGGGTAGCCAAGGTGGAAAGCCTGGAGGAAGCAGAGGTAAACCATATATGTACTCATTCTATGTTTTTCCATCTATGTGTATTCTCTTCTATCTTAAATTATGTTTTAGTTATGATGCAAAAGATTAATATCAACCTATATTTATACTTATTATACTAGATTTATAGTTTTAATTGAATAAAGAAGCAACTTGCAAAATATAAGAAACTACAGAAGCTAATTGTTTGAAATGGTTTAATATACTTTGAGAATTGAGATATTTTAAGATATTTATCATATATTATAGTACCTCAAATTCACTATGTCAGAGTTCAAAGAGTTTCTTACCACTGTCACTATTATCTTTTATTTTCATCTGAACTAGATGTGCTCTTGATAAATAAGTAAATTTATTCAGCTTATAAGCTTATTATTATTGAAAAAATATATTTACTAATTCTACAATTTGTTAGTTCTAATGTTAAACTTTATTGTTGGAGAATTACATATAAACTATATGTCTTTTTAACATGGTTCCTTGAAGTTAAAGCTTGTATATGAATCCAATACCTTTGCTTCTTATGGTAGGTGCTGGATGAGCACTACAAGAAAATATGAAAATATGAATCCAATACCTTTGCTTCTTTTTATTATATTTGAGTATCATGCCTTCTTGCTTGGTTGTAGATTATTATCCCATTATTGTATTTGATAATAGTCTCTTGGCTGTGTTGTGTATTTGATCTTGTTCATATAAAATTGATAATAGCCTCTTGGCTGTGTTGTATATTTGATCTTGTTCATATATAATTGGTAATAGTCTCTTGGCTTTTTTTGTTTATTGGATCTTGTTTATATATAATTGATCCTTGTCTCAAAAGGTAAAATTTGTCATTGATATTATGATTTTTCATTTTGTAGTAAATGATAGGAGGAACTTTAATTTCCACTACATTGGGTGATTAATTTTTCTAGTAGTGAAGTAAGACTCATTTAGTTAATGAGAATTGAGTGAATACCCAATTTATTGGAGGGATTTTTTTTTAAAACAATTTAACGTTTTGCGGCGGTTTAGAACTGCCACAATATACCTAATTTTTATTTTATAAAAATGGATTTTAGCGGCGGTTCAAACCGTCGCAAAATGCTCTAAATATTGCAAAAATAGCGACCAATAGCGGCAGTTCTAAACCGATGCAAACGTTAACAGAACCGACGCTAAAGACCTAGCGGCGGTTATTCCGGCGGTTTACTAGAACCGACGCTGAATGACCTAGCGACGCCTCATTTGTCGACGCTTGCCAACCGCCTCATTTGAACTGCCGCCGCTGGCCTGTTTCCATGTAGTGAAACTAAATGCAGTTTTCGGTTTAGATTTGTTCGATTTGCGGTTTTACTTTTGGATTAGTTTGGATACAATCACCACTAGTCATGGGGAGTGGTTATGGTGCATAAGCTTCTTCCTTATGCACCATGCATAAATAATGAAAATTGTTCAATGCATCACCCGGATTACTTAGTGCACCACCCAAATTTCTAGCGCACCCTCTGAAAATCTAGGGGGTGCGCTAAGCAATCTGAGGTGTTCGCTAGAAATCTGGGGAGTGCGCGAAGCAATCTGGGGTATTTATGGACGGTGCAGGGCTTATGCACCATAATTTGTGTCCTAGTCACGGATGGTTATTTTCTGGTTTTTCACACTCTGTGATGACTTATTTTTCTCCCTACAGCGTGTTGATGTGTTAGGCGAATAACTTTAATATGATACAGTGGCATTGTTGGTTTGTTTGGACTCACAATCTGGGAGTTCTGTTTCAAATCGTGTTGTTGAAGCTCTCCTCAATTGGTAGTGGCTGAGTTTCTTTTTGGATCAACGTTGTCGTCGTTATTGCTCACAGATATCTTTTCCATCGTTTCCCCTTAGCCCTTCGCATCTCTACTGTTTATATACTATATAATTTTTTTACTTTGTACCGCAAAAAAAAAAAAAAGAACTGCTATTTCTATAACATATAGATCTTTTTAGTGATCCCAATTTATATATTCATATCGCGGCTGAAATCTCCCACCAACAGGCAACAGTATCAATTGCCAATACTCAACACTTACTTGTTATTCAACACATAAAAAATCTAAAACATACTCTTGTCTTTTATTTGTAGCTATATCCATGTAACTGTTGCTCAGGGCCGGCCCAAGCCTAGTGCAGACTGGTCTGCATAACTGGGCCTCCAAATTGGAGGGGCCTCAATTTTTTTTATGCAGCAGTATATTCTCTATAGCCTTCCTTTAATTTTGTTGAACAAAAAAGGCCCAAACCAAATATGTAAGAAAATTTCTCTTCCGACTCCCCGTGTTTCTTTTATACCCCCCTTAAATCCAATTTTGGCCCTCAAAACGGTATACTTTTGGCAACAATCACCATGGTTTTTACGAACCGAAATGGCAAGAAATCGCGGTTTCTAGAAACCATGATTTTAGTATTACAAACCCATTTCGGTTTCTAGAAACCATGGTTTATGTAAATTTTTATGCGTCATGGTTTCTGCGAACCGAAATGAGTTTTTTTCTGAAAATTTAACATGGGGGTATAAAAAGAGTCATGAGGGGGAAAAAGAGAAATGTAGTTATTCAATGAATATTTCAATATATCGGCAATACACCGACACTTTTTTTTTTTGCCGAGTTTGCACCGACACTTTTTTGTGGACGAGATTGCATCGAAACTCACATGTGGTTAACATTGCACCCTCTACCTTTTTTCTGTGGTTCAGATAACATCGACAAATTTCTGTGGATATAATTAATTGGATTCGTGTATAAATACATAACCCTAACCCATATTCTCATACATCCAAAAACATTACTTACAATTTTAGAAAATGAATTCTTCCAATCGTAATTGTTCAGTGACATCTCATGCATTTACTGTCAGGTTTCGCGGTATCGATGAACTGTTCTGCGTTGAATTGAAGGACAATTTAAGGAGTCTTTTTACTCTCAAAGACAAGATTCAAGTTATGTACCATTTCAAATATGTCAGACATATCCAGATTGACAAACTTGGTTATTACGAACCGTTCATCGATCTAGCCTGTGATCGTGTGTGTGATTTCGACGATGCAACATGTAAATACGAGTGGAAAGAGTTGAAATCTGATGAAGATGTGAAATCGATGTTCAACTCCATTTTAGTTGATCCCAAATATCCATGTTTGTACGCTACTTTGATTGTTGCAAAATGATGAACAACTTGTATGTGATTTCCAATTAAGTATCAGTTATTTAATCGTTGTTTAGTTTGTTTCCATTAAGTATCAGTTATGTAACCGTTGTTTAGTTTGTTTCTGATAAGAAAGATGTTTCTAAATGTTTGTTTTTATTGTGTCAATCAAGGAAGATGCTTCCAACTTTCACCAAGTTTAATTTATGATGTTTCTAATTTTGCAAAGCACATCTTCCAGCGTCATGGTTTCTGCGAACCGAACTACCTAGAGTACTACCATGGTTTATACAAATCGAAACGTATTTAACTGAAGACAGGAACCATTTGCTACTGGTTCTGTCCAGCAACACCACAAAGGGCAAAATCGGTTTCTATAAATCGCGATACCCTTTAAATTTGATTTGTAAAAACCATGATACCGTGCAAGGGCAAAATCGTACGTTAGGAGGGTATAAAAGAAACACGGGGGGTCAGAAGAGAAATTTTCAATATGTAAACTGCTTTTGTTAAATGAAAAAAGAAACAGGCCTGAAGGTGTGAAAAACACAAGAAGGGGGGGTTGAATTGTGTTTTGGGTAGTTTAAAATTTCTTCTAAGTTATGAACAAACCAAGGGTACGTCCAGTCCTCTTGTACTACCAAGAGAGTTCACTATAATCACCAAAGATTACAAATGCTCAAGCAACCTTGCAAGAGACTTCTAATGCTCAAGTATACAAACAAGAGACTTCCTAATGCTCAAGCACGCAGGCAAGAGACTTCCAAAACAAATACAAGAAAACAGAGTCTGAACAATTGATATGAAGATCAATGTTCAGTTACAAATAAATACAACTTTTGATACAAGACTTAACTTAGAATCTTAATATAAAAATTCTAAGGTTCAACTAATGAATTAACAAAAGCTGAAGCTAGAGTCTTGGATTTGAATATGAGTTCAAGTTGTATTTGAAGTTGTTAGTGCTCTAGGATGATTTTGACAGAATAACAGCTCTTTCAAAATTGTGTGTCGTATCCTAGAACTTCAAACTTGCTCCAATTTATAGATGAAGGTGGAGCGTGTTTGACTTGAATTTGATGCGGTGAGATTGCGCCAGCTGTAGATAGTACTATTTTTAACCAAATCAGGTAACCTTGTATGCGATCAATCTTGGGGATAACGTTTTAGCCAAATCAGGTAATGAGTTCGTACAATAGTACTAACGTCACTATCTTGTGGATAAGATTGATTCCATCAGCTTTTGGAATGTCAGAGGATGATGATGATTTCCAATCATTGTTGCAGAGAATGTTCTTCTGACAAAACGGCTCTCACTGCTCTCATCAGAGTCTGATACTAGCTTCTGACGAACATAATTTTCATCTTCTGATGCCTTGAAAATCTGGTCAGAATTTGCTTTGACATATCAGAGCTTCCAATGTGCTTCTAATAAATTTAAAGAATTAACTTGTATATCTGCACACTTGGATTAAATAATTAGTACACCCTATTGTATATTAATACCTTTGTTATCATCAAAACTCAATTGGATCATGTCAGAACCTATTTTGTTCCAACAATCTCCCCCTTTTTGATTGATGACAAACCAAGTATTAATTTACAATGGTTGTTGATAAAATTTATCAGGCATCTCTTAGGTTGATGAGTTTTGCAAGCTCCCCCTAAGTTCAGCAATGATTAATTAAATCAGTTTAAAAATAATTATTTGAATTTTGAACTAGACTAATACACCAGACTCTTAGAGGCTAGGTTTGCAAGCTCTCCCCCTAAGTCTGATACCCATGAAAGAAAATTGCACTTTTCTTTTATACGTACCATGTATCAGAAGTTCAAATTTCAACTAAGATAGTAACATCCCGAATATAATTAATAGATGAATATTAGTTAAGAGATGATTATTGGAGTAATTATTTCTATTCTATAGAAATAAGAAATTGTAAGTTGAGTGGAAGAATGACAATTCTATAAAGGGACCACACCTATAACAATAAAAGGAATGGAGGGGTCATGCTCCAACAACATTTTCTCTTTCTTTCTTTCTCTCCCTCTCACGCCAAAAACACAGCAACAACAACAACAAATCACTTCCTCCATGGCCATCTCCAATTCATTGCCTTCCTTCTCCAAATTTCAAACCATGAATGATAATATTTCCTATATTAACCTCATTAGCCAAGAAGCAAGGATCAATCTCAAACTTCTATTTTTCCTTCTCTCCAACCTAAATCCCAATTTTTGATAAATCAACCTATGTTCTTGCATGCATAAATTCTGTGAATTAGAAGCTTAAGGAGGACGAAATTGATGTAGCAGAATATGAATTTTCGTTTCCCATGTTCCTCTTCTTCAAACTACTAGGAGATGAGGTAAAGTTGCAATCTCTCCCTTTTATTCCAAACCCTTCCCTATTCTGTTCTTAGAAGCTTCATAGATTTAGCCTTGTTGATTGTATTTGCATGTGGGAATTTCTTCAAGTGAAGAGGTTTTGAGAACACAAAAATGGATTCAAGAAATGGGGATTTTAGAAGTGACTTATGGAAACCCGTGTTCTAGGACATGGCTCCACTTAAAAGGTAATTTCTCACTCCTCGTAACTCCGATTGAGTTTCCGCTTGTTACTATGGTTAGATAACGAAATTCCCATCGTTTTGAGTACAAGTTTGTCTATTTTTGGATCAATATTGAATTCTGTCCATGCATCTGAAGTATAGGTACTGATGCTGTCAAAATGGGTTAACATTCCTTGTTTTAATGTACTCAGATTCAATTTTAGTTTTAGTTTTATCTGTGTATCTTAGACTCTCATTCCTTGTTTTAATGTACTCAGATTCAATTTTTTATGGCTTGACTAAATATTCTAGATATTTTAGTTGGGGCGTTATAATTGGTATCAGAGCAGGTCGATCCAGTATCGGACCTTGCCATGAGTCATTACCACTCTTCCCTAAGCAATACGGACCCTTTGGATCTGGACTGTTTACGCTGAAACCATCGCGTGCTGAGTCTGATCAGCTCAGTATTGTGTATGGTATGCAGGGTATTATGGTTTAGAACTGAGGCAGACTCTGAAAATTCCAGCTGTAAGATCGTAGTGAAGATGCAATCAAGGAGTAGTCGTTGGAGAAAGTTCTTATAACTGAATGTTGGAACAGTGGCAAATTGTGCCACAGGAGTAAGTTGCGTAACCTCAGTAAGTGGAGCAAAGAATTTAGACGTAGTAAATAAATTGAGACCAGTAACCGGAGATAAGCCTGACGTTGTACTGGAAGCAGTTGAAGAGAATTTGAAAAGGAGAGCAGTCAAAGGGTAGAGCTTCCACTTCATTTTCTTCTCCATTCCTCTGATTGATACATAACCCCTCTTTTTCTTTCGTAAATTCCTTACATATTCCATTCCTTTTTATATTAGAAACTCTCAAACCCATCAACCCTTCTTTTGACCCTTGTCTCTGTTTGTGCAACCTGAATTACGAGTTTGGAGATGATTGGGAAGTTTTGCTTGCTGTGGAAAAGTAGAATTTCGAAGCAAAATGACAGAACCATGTCTTTTCTTTCTGCCATACTCGCTTAGCGAGCAATGACTCGCCATGGCGAGCTCAGCAGGATGCTGCTACTACTTGCTGCTGCCTTCCTCTGTTCAGCTACTTTAGATCTTGGTGAGAAACCTCAAGCTCTCTTTTATGTTTCTTATCCTTCTATATTTTGAGTTTTAGTGTAAGCGATCCTAAGCTACCATGTGTGCCTAAGAGTTGTTGAGGAAAATACATTTGGAGGTAACATTAGGGTTTAGGTACGACAAGAATTGGAATGAACCCATCCTAATAGAAACCAATGATTATACTTAAACCATTAGGAACTTAGCCGTAAGTGGTTTAACAATTAGAATCAGTGATGCCCGTATCCATACCCGGGAAAACACGTCAAGTTCAATTACTCATATTATTTTAGATTGACAACTCAGAGCAGGATACCAAACAGTTACCTTAGTTTTAGAAGTGCAAATCGGATCGTCCGTATTAGAGAAACCAAGTTAGAACAAAAGCATATTCCTGTATTTCTTCAAGTTACCTTATTAGACTACCCTTTAGAATCCTCTTGACTAAGTTACTCCGACCCTTCGACTAGTAAGAACATTCCTACCTTACTACTAATAATTAAGCTTCATTTAGTACAACAATTAGGAATTACCTTTTTACTACACCAGTCCTTAGCGGTAACCCAATAAACCTCTAGAGACTTAAACTTTGATTAGTTTAACGTTAGGAGTCCTTATTAGCATCATGAGAATTCTTAAGCAAAAATTCCTGGAATATTATCATGGGATAGTTTAGTAACCAAACCTAATACGTTAACATTTATAACATCGTAGTCACCTGAGACAGTTGTGGAAATTATCATTGAATAGGTTAAAAGCCAATGACGGTGCCATGTTACATAGGCATAGCTAGCCACTTATCAAATCCGAATTTTCCTTAGCAATACCCGTTATCCGAATAGGTTTACTAAAGATCGTCATTTAGGTACCCAAGGATTAGAAACTCAACACTACAAGTCAATTAGCTACGACGATAAGAATAGTTGAATCCTAGCACCCGTACTTAAGCATTTATGACCACGACACATTAACTTAACACTTATGATACTACCTTTAGATGCCGGTAAATAGGATTAGCTTACCATTGTATACCGGTGATTGCACCAGACCAACGTAGATTATGTCCTAATTAGAAAGACGGTTAAGTATTGCCTATAGCAAACTGGCCACCATAATCAATTTGTTGAGCCTTATTATTAGACAGTTTAGAGATCGGGACTTCAGTCCCATATTAGTTGACCATCAACTACGCGAAATCAAACACTGAACTAAAAATCTAAGAAATCAGTAGGGTTAGGTACCCATACGATGAGAGTTGACATTAAATTATCATTAGGCTAGTATCTAAGAAATCAGTAGGGTTAGGTACCCATACGATGAGAGTTGACATTAAATTATCATTAGGCTAGTAACTCAGTATTGTAGACCAATTAGTCAGCCGGTTGAGAATTAGATTTGACCAGCCATATTCTACCACTACCTTAGTATCAGACAATAGGAGACACGACCTGATGGGAATAACAAATAAGGGACCCTATTAGTGACACCAATCACCTAGACTGATCTTTTAGGTATATATTAGTTATCCAGAGACGAGAAGTTAAGTTTAACCTTAGCTTCACCCAGCCGCCGACACTTTCACATGTTCAGACCTGTCAGCCAAGAGACTATTAGAATCAGTTAAATCTTCCTATGTGAGCACTGTCAGCAAGAAACTTGAGTGAAAACCTAGTTGTCCTTACCTGAGAGAACTAGAAGAAGTAGAACTTTGGAACATAAGTTGGAACCCAGTAGGAGATAAACTCCCAATTGCCCTTCACTCATAAGGATCCTTAGTCAGCTGAATCGTCATTCCGAGCAATGTGCAATTCGACGTTCTCAAGACTTGAAACACCAAGTACATGTGTGCTCTCCGACTTGTCTGAGTATGCCTCAGATGAGTAAATCCTTCCCGTATCTTAATACTTGTCAGCCAAGTACTTCGCACAAATTCAATTCAGATGCAAACTTTCAAAGTTTCTCTAAACCAGTTAGTTACCCTATTAGTCTTAAGCGTCACTCTTACGTAACCACGTTAAGTAATTTTTCAGTTTCAGCTTTCTAGTAGTATTATCGGTAGCTACAACAAGTATGCGAAAGTCAATTATTCTTGAGAAGGCCATGCATGATTTCAGTTCAAATTTCCCACTCGTAGGTTGATCTGTTAACCAACATTCTCAACTGTTCTGATACAAATTACTTAGCTCAGTATCAGCAATCAGTTAAACTTCGTGCACTCAAACCTGTTAATCAGTTCTTTAATGTAATTAGTTGTCGACCTCTTCGTAGCATCATCAGCCGAATTCAGAATTAAGTTCGAATCATTTCCAATTCAGTGGACTTAAGCTCTGCAAGTGAAATCTAGGTTGAGAAATCCAGCCTTTCAGCTCCGTGTTCTAAATCATGTGAGGCCGGTGTGTCAACCTTGAGTATCTCTGCCTGAACGTTTCAATCTCCCCAAATTTATCTTTTGTAAACCTTTGAGACCAAGTGTTAAGCCTGAGTATCTCGACCAGAATATTCTAACTCCAAGTTCAGTTACAAGTAACTGGTTCATATAAGTGCAGGAGTTAATTACTTGCTCAGAATGATGTACCATTCTTACTAGAAACCCTTCTTATCCCTTGTGATCCGTTAGATGTTTCAGTGAACCGTCCTAAAATCAAGCCATTCAATTCAACTTCAGCATTACAAGTTCAAACCTTAAGTGTTCAACTAGCCAAGTTTAGACCCCGACTGTTTAGCCAAGTTCCATACATCAGTTACCAGTGAAGGACTTCAAGCAAGATTAACCACTAACCCTAAGAAAATCTGAACTTACGTGCATCTGCAGGTTGAATGTACAACTCGATCATCGTGTCGTACCAGAATGGACTAAAATTGCAGGTGGGATTTTATCGGACAACTGTAGAGTCATCTGCGAAAATTTGACGGGTCATGCATGGTAGTGTTCGGAAAGGGAGCGACCTTGGGAAAACAGATTTTGAATTTGCTGTATCGATACTCAAGTTTATCCTGTTAATTATTTAACGTCACTGTTGCCTCAGACCTTAGTGTATACCCAACAAGGCCAGATGCCGACCTCTCAGGTTAGCAAAGTAATGGAGTTAATACCGATAGTAATGGAAGAAGTTAGACGTAGTAGTGGAAGTAGAGGTGGATAAGCGTAGGCGTATGAGTATGTTAGAGGAATTATAGACTGAAATGGTAGTGACACTGTCAGAAGGTGGCACTAAGTAATCGAATCAGAGTGCGCAACATGAGACTAGTTGTAAGTATGGATTATTTGATCAGACTCCTTAACCAACAACCCCTAAGAGAGGAAAGTTTTATTCCACGGGATTGAATAAAATTGACCGGAGAATAAGTAAAGGGTAGTAATGGATGCGGATATAAACGATCTACCCTGATGTGGAATGGAGAAATTTTAAATTTCGAGGACGAAATTCTTTAAGGGGGGTAGATTGTAACATCCCGAATTTAATTAATAGATGAATATTAGTTAAGAGATGATTATTGGAGTATAATTGAAATTATTTCTATTCTATAGAAATAAGAAATTGTAAGTTGAGTGGAAGAATGACAATTCTATAAAGGGACCACACCTATAACAATAAAAGGAATGGAGGGGTCATGCTCCAACAACATTTTCTCTTTCTTTCTTTCTCTCCCTCTCACGCCAAAAACACAGCAACAACAACAACAAATCACTTCCTCCATGGCCATCTCCAATTCATTGCCTTCCTTCTCCAAATTTCAAACCATGAATGATAATATTTCCTATATTAACCTCATTAGCCAAGAAGCAAGGATCAATCTCAAACTTCTATTTTTCCTTCTCTCCAACCTAAATCCCAATTTTTGATAAATCAACCTATGTTCTTGCATGCATAAATTCTGTGAATTAGAAGCTTAAGGAGGACGAAATTGATGTAGCAGAATATGAATTTTCGTTTCCCATGTTCCTCTTCTTCAAACTACTAGGAGATGAGGTAAAGTTGCAATCTCTCCCTTTTATTCCAAACCCTTCCCTATTCTGTTCTTAGAAGCTTCATAGATTTAGCCTTGTTGATTGTATTTGCATGTGGGAATTTCTTCAAGTGAAGAGGTTTTGAGAACACAAAAATGGATTCAAGAAATGGGGATTTTAGAAGTGACTTATGGAAACCCGTGTTCTAGGACATGGCTCCACTTAAAAGGTAATTTCTCACTCCTCGTAACTCCGATTGAGTTTCCGCTTGTTGCTATGGTTAGATAACGAAATTCCCATCGTTTTGAGTACAAGTTTGGCTATTTTTGGATCAATATTAAATTCTGTCCATGCATCTGAAGTATAGGTACTGATGCTGTCAAAATGGGTTAAAACATGGATTTGGAGGCTTGAAGGATAGTCTGAAGTGAATGTGTCTAAGTTCAAATATTATCATTCTTGTTTATCAATATCAGTGCCAAAGCTTCGTTTTTCAGGTGGGTTCTTAGGTTCTAAACCTTAGAAAATTATTTAGAAAGCTTAGTCCCCCAAAGATATGTTATGCATGCAAATCTAGGATTTAGGATCGAAATAATGAAAGAGTAGGAATCACTTCCAATTCCTACTCCTATATAACTTAATTTACACTGTATAATGTATTCATAACTGGTTGCATGGAGATTGTAGGTGGTTTTCTTTTAAAAATCGTATTCTGCAAAACAGGGGCTTTCACTGACAAGCTCGCCCCAGCGAGCACTCACACGCTGCAGCGAGTGGTTGATGTTTGTATGACTCGCCAGGCGAGTTTCTGACTCGCCAGGGCGAGTGTTACAGGTCTGTCAGCACCTAAGCTCGCCGTAGCGAGTAGGAGTTCGCCGTAGCGTGTTTAGCAGGGACAGAACCTGCATATTTTACTATTTTAAAAATATCAAATACTCGTTTTATGTCCGAATGCAACTGGGATTTCATGAACACGTTTAATAGTGTAAAATAGATTATATAGTCAGAGAATAATATGTATAACTTATAAGTATTCAGTAACATGTTTAGGATATCCTGGGCGGGACATATTGGTTAGAACTGTTTAAACTCATTGAATTAAATGGCATTATGCCATGTTAAAAAAACTCCTCTGACTTCTATTATTTATTATGTGAGCCAACGTCGGAATCCGAGCCTCTGTTTCGGTAGTACGAAGAGTCAGGCACCTGAGACCGGCTTGCCTCGGGTGACCTTTGAAGAGTAATCGACAAGATAATAATTTTTGTGTTACACTTTATTTTATTAATGATTAATACTTGAATATGTAAAACAGTTGAACTTAGATTATTACACTATCTAGGTTCCCCGGCGTAGTCGCATATAGGAGGGTAGTAGGACTCACTGAGGCTTAGTAGTATCACCCCACTCCAAATCAATTTTTTTTAGGTAAACAGGTGAATTGAGGCAAGGACCAGGTGGGAGCTGATGATTGGAGCTGTGCTTGGATCATTGGATTAGAAGACTTTAGTCTTCTCCTTGTTTTAGTTTTATCTGTGTATCTTAGACTCTCATTCCTTTCTGCTGTATTGTTTAACTTTATCACTTATTGTGAAGAATATTTGTAATTCAGTTAACTATCATGTTTAATTTAATGTACTCAGATTCAATTTTTTATGTCTTGACTAAATATTCTAGATATTTTAGTTGGAGCGTTATAAATATTTTCCTCAAAATCATATCATACGAAGACACAATTTTAATAAATAGAAAAATGGAATTTGGTTTCAGTTTAGCATTGCATAAATTAATTACGACTCTTACTCCCCCTTTTGTCATTAAGCAAAAAGATGAAACTGACAAAGGAAATTAAATGACAGGTTTGAAAAGAAAATTGTCAAGAGTAGAGTTTCAATGCAGTCAAGGTGGTTACAACTATACCAATTAAATGGTTTGTCGTGAAACCATGAACTTGTCAGGTTTGAATACACTATATAAGGACCATCACTTTGTCATTTCACTCAACACTTCCATTTCGTTGTGAAACATAACAATGGATAAGGATAGAAGAGTGATCAAAAGTAAGAAATCGCAGGAGAAGAAGAAGAAGAAAGTGAAGATTCAACAAGACTCAGAGTCTAAGAAGAAACCTCAGAAGATGAAGGCATCAACTTCTGCTCCTGTCAGAGTCAATTATCAAACAAGATCCAAGACTAAACAACAAGAGTCCTTATCCGAGTCAGAATCTGAATGGGATTCTGATTGGAAGGAATTCTTGAGTACATATGTTCCTCCTAGTGAAGAATACCCCTCTTCATAATCAATGAGATCACTTCTCATTGATCTCCCAATAAGGAAGTAAAGAGAATGTTGTGAATTCTTCCATTTCCCTTAGATTCTAATAAGCTAGATTTAGGACTAGCTATTTTTGATGTAGAATCCAAGTGAAAAGTTGGATAAAAACTTATGTAATCAACAATTTTCAATTGAATAAACTCTTTATTTAGCTTTGAAATCTTTGTGTTGATATTTGTCCCCAAAAAAAAAATTATGAAAGCATAAAATAGATTCGAAAAGTAATTAAATAGTAACCAAACACAATAAATAAACACCAAACATAGTATTTAAGCGAATAAAAATTCAGCCAGTAACAAACAAAGGACAGAACATGATAATGAATTAAAGTTAACAAATGCATAGAATCCTAGGTTTTAAGGTTGAGGTGGTAATCTAGCATTGATGCTCTGGAGAGTAGTCATAATTGCAGCCAGTAAAGATGAATGCTCATCAATTCTTCTCTGAATATTCTCTTGATTTTCTCTGATGTTTTGAGCATATTCTGGTGCATTTCGAGCAATGTTCTCAAGTCTTGCTTGTTCAGCAGCTCTTCTAGCTTCTTCTGCTAGTCTAGCTTCCTCTCTAGCTTGAGCTTCTTGCCTTTCCTTCTCAATGCGCTCATCTTCCAACCTCTTCCTTTCCCATTCCTTAGCTTCTAATCTTTCCCTTTCCAACCTCTCTACCTCTTCCTTTCTAGCAATCTCATTTCTGATGTTTAGATCCCTGGTGTAAGCTTCTCTTACTGATCTGATCATATACACCAGATTCTGTTCCAGAAGATCACACTCTTTGTTGATATGTACTGTGTCAATAGACCTGTTAGGAATGGCGCTGGACATTCTTATAATGTTCTTGTCAACAGCTTGCAGAAAGTTAGTGATATCATCCTGGGTTTGCTATAGGGATTCATTCATAATTCTGGAGGGTAAATGAGGTGGAATATAAATGCAGTCCATAGAAAGATCCTGCATTAGGGTCTTGAGATGATTGGTTTGGTGAGGAGGGATTTTCTGAAGTCCTTCTTGATTCAGAGACTCATCAATTTGTTTGAATTTTTGCTTGAGAGGTGTGGGTAAAGTACATGAGTTGTCCATATCCACATGATGTGGGGATTGATCAACAACATATTCTTCAGGGTTAACTATTTCAATCACTGTAGGTTGTGGTGATTTTGGTTTTTCATGTTCTGGTTGTGTATGTTCTGGTGATTTTGGTTTTTCAGTTTCTGGCTGTGTATGTTCTGGTGATTTTGGTTTTTCAGTTTCTGGCTGTGTATGTTCTGGTGGAGGTGATTGTGGGTGTGGTTCATTTTCTGGTGGAGGTAATGATTTTTCTTGAGTGGACTCTGGTTCAACATTCTCAGAGTTTGGAGTAGGTTTGAGAATTTGGTTATTATTTGGTGTGGGGGATTTTGCAGGAGGTGGTGAGGGTGTTCTATAAGAATCTTGTAGATAACTTTGCAGGTGTTAGTCCATTCAAACTTTTCATTGGGATCAGCCTTCGGTTTGAATATGAACTTCTCAACATCAGGACCAATCTCATCAGAGTTTGTGAGTACAAGACCACCACTGTCTATCTTCAGAGCCTCATAAATGTTACATACTCTGATATATATTCTGAATCCAGCCACATACGACTCAATCTCTGTAGATGTGAAAGGTTTCAAACCCATTTGTTCTGGAGTTTTTCCTAGAAGTGCAGGATTTTCTTCAATCATATCTTTGATTCTCTGAACGTATACGTCTCTGTTGATAACCGTTGCTTTCATCCAAAATTCTTTTACCATCTCAGTATAAGTTGGACCATTAAGTAAATCAAAATAATATTCCAAACCTTGTCTTTTGAACAAATTTACTACATTGGCAAATCCGTTTACTCTTAACCCATCTAGATCAACCGGATTTTCAATAGCAAGGTTTAGGTCATCATACTTGTATGGTCGTTGATCTTTAGCAAACTTAGTAGGTTTGGAGTTTGCAATGTCGATGATACAATCCCTTGGAATTATTGAAGCCATTGATGGAGTTTGGGGGTTAGGGTTTCTAAAGAGAGAGAAAGAAATCGCTCTGAGTTTTAGAAGATGAAAGTGTAGGTTGTGAGAGTGCAAAAGTGTGAATGTGAACAGTTAGTGTGTTTAAATAGAAAGTTTCGCGCAATAACAAGTACAAACACATAGGGGTAGTAGAGTATTTTACCACAAATGGGAATTAGAAATGCTAATCATCATTAACCAACTTCTTTATCCTCTTGCACTAAGACACGTGTATCAAAGGATTATTTAAATAACTGACACGTAAGTGAGGGAAAATGAAAGGGTTTTTATAAAAGATTTTAACTTACGCGCCAGAACTATTTACCTTCTAAACAGATTCTGATAGTTTGTCAGAAGATGTTCTCATCACAACTTCTGATACAGAAGGTTTTGATGACTTCAGCTTCTGATTACTATTAGATTCTTACAAACACAAATTTTTCATCAGAGTCTAAGTTAATCAGAGATTTCCATCATGTTCAGATTCTTTTTGATAAAATCAAAACGTTCAACAGCTAAAGGTTTTGTAAAGATATCAGCCCATTGATTTTCAGTTTCAATGAACTTGAGATCAATTACTCCTTTTTGAACATAGTCTCTGATAAAATGATGTTTAATCTCAATGTGCTTAGCTCTTGAATGTAAAATAGGGTTTTTAGAGAGGTGAATAGCTGCAGTATTATCACAATATAAAGGAATATTGTTACTGCTTATTTGATAATCTTTCAATTGATATTTCATCCAAAGTAGTTGTGTACAACATTTAGCTGCTGATATGTATTCAGCTTCTGCTGTTGACATAGCTATGGTGGTTTGCCTTTTACTAGCCCATGAAATTAAATTCTCACCAATGAACTGACAGTTACCACTGGTGGATTTTCTTTCAATTCTATCACCAGCATAGTCAGCATCACAGAATCCAATCAGTTTGTAATCATTGGATTTCTGATACAGTAATCCAATGTTACAAGTAGCTTTCAAATACCTAAAGATTCTCTTCACAGCAGTGAGATGAGTTTCTCTAGGATCTGATTGAAATCTTGCACACAAGCATACGCTGAATAAAATATCAGGTCTTGATGCAGTTAGATAAAGAAGAGATCCAATCATACCTCGGTAGAGCTTCTGATCAACTTTGCCTTCTGATTCTTCTTTGCTTAAGCTTGATGTGGGATGCATTGGAGTGTTCATGGGTTTGCAATCTTCCAAATTGAATTTCTTCAGAAGATCTTTTATATATTTTGATTGATGAATGAAGGTTCCTTTCTTTGTTTGATTTATCTGAATTCCAAGAAAGAACTTCAGTTCTCCCATCATGCTCATATCAAATTCATCCTGCATAAGCTTAGAAAAATTCTTGCCCAGAGTGGCATTAGTTGATCCAAAAATGATATCATCAACATAAATTTGAATGATCAAAATGTCTTTCTTTAATGTTTTTCTAAATAATGTATTGTCAACTTGCCCTTTTTCAAAACCATTGTTGACTAAGAAAGTGCTCAGTCTCTCATACCAAGCTCTGGGAGCTTGTTTGAGTCCATAGAGTGATTTCTTTAGTCTAAACACATGATCTGGATTTGCTAAATCCTCAAATCCAGGAGGTTGTTTGACATATACTTCTTCAGAAATAACACCATTAAGAAATGCACTTTTAACGTCCATTTAATAAAGAGTGATATCATTATTAACTGCATAAGATAAAAGTAACCTAATTGCTTCCAGTCTTGCTACTGGAGCATAGGTTTCAGTGAAGTCAATTCCTTCTTGTTGACTATATCCTTGTGCAACAAGTCTTGCTTTATTTCTTGTAACTTCACCTTGCTCATTCAATTTGTTTCTGTATACCCATTTTGTTCCAATAATGTTCTTGTGCTCAGGTTTGGGTACCAGATCCCATACATCAATTCTCTTGAATTGATTTAACTCTTCTTCCATAGCAACTATCCAAGCATCATATGAGAGAGCTTCATTTGTTGTCTTTGGTTCAATCAAGGATACTAATCCAAACAATGATTCTTCATCTCTGAAGTTTGACCTTGTTTTTCTTGGACTATTCTTGTTTCCTAGGATAAGCTCTTCAGGATGTGATGATTTGTACTTGAAAGTATTTCTTGAAATCTCTGTTGCTTCAGAATTATCATCATTTGTTTGATGTTATTGAGCAGCATCAGAAGGTATAGCTTCTTGTACTTCAAAGTCTTCTACAGGTTCTATGTAATTGTCATACTCTGGAGCTTCATCTTCTGATTCATCAGATCCTGACAAATCTTTAACAGGCTCTGATTTTTTATCATCGGGCTCCTTATCATTAAACTTTACGTGCATTGATTCTTCCACTGTATGAGTTTCAGAATTATACACTCTGTATGACTTAGAGCGTTCAGAGTATCCAATGAAGATACCCTTACAGGCTTTAGAGTCAAATTTCTTAAGATGGACTTTGTTATTCAGAATGTAACATGTACAACCAAATTGATGAAAATAAGAAATACTGGGTTTTCTTCCCTTAAAGAGTTCATATGTTGTTTTGTTCAAAATAGGTCTTATATAGATTTTATTCTGAATATAACAAGCAGTGTTAACAGCTTCTGCCCAAAAGAATTTTGCTAAATTATTTTCATGCATCATGGTACGTGCCATTTCTTGTAAAGATCTATTCTTTCTTTCTACAACTCCATTTTGTTGTGGAGTTCTAGGAGAAGAGAATTCATGGAGAATTCCATGTTCTTCACAAAATTCTTCAAAAGGTTCATTTTCAAATTCACCACCATGATCACTTCTTACTTTTAAAATCTTGGAATCCTTTTCATTTTGAATTTGGGTACAGAAGATGCTAAACACTTCATATGTGTCATCTTTAGTTCTCAGAAATTTAACCCAAGTTCATCTACTATAATCATCTACAATGACTAATCCATATTTCTTACCATTGATTGAAGCAGTGCTAACTGGTCCAAATAAATCAATGTGTAAGAGTTCTAAGGGTCTTGTAGAAGAGACAATGTTCTTGTTTTTAAAAGAACTTTTGACAATTTTTCCTTTTTGACAGGAACCACAAAGTGAGTCTGAGTGATATTTTATTTTTGGAAGCCCTCTGACAAGATTATCGTTGCTAAGCTTAGAGATTAATCTCCAGTTAGCATGACCCAATCTTTTGTGCCAGACCCATTTTTCATCACTCAGTGTCAAAAGACAAAGCACTTGTTGTTCCTTTAAATCAGAAAAATTGACTTTGTACACATTGCCTTTTCTATTTCCCTTAAAGACAATAGATTGATCAGAGTTTCTGATTACAGTACATGAATCCTTATTAAACATAACATCATAATTACTATCACACAATTGACTTATGCTAAGTAGGTTATGATGTAGTCCATCTACCAACCAAACATCAGAGATTGACAAAGAAGAATTACCAACTGTACCTATACCAATGATCTTTCCCTTCTGGTTGCCACCAAACCCTACTGTTCCTCCCTCTTGCTGATTCAGGGTGTGGAACAAGAGCTTGTCTCCTGTCATGTGACGTGAGCAGTCAGAGTCCAGATACCATGAGCTTTCTTTTCTTCTTTGGGTGCATACCTGCAGCATACACTATTTCAGATTTTGGCACCCATACTCTAATGGGTCCTTTTTTGTTAGTTTTGAGAATCTTATTCTGCTTGTTAGAATACTCAGAAGATCTGGAGTCAACAGAGCCTTTAGAAAAATGTTTATGCTTTTGTTGTCTCTGAGACTTTCCTCTTGAGTGTGTCAGAGAACCAGTTACCAAGTTTGCTTTAGAAGTACTAGTGCCCCGCTTATCAACAGGCTTTGGTACTTTGACAGCTTTAACTTGAGTAGACATGGGTACCGATGTGAGGGGAACCTGGGTTTTAGAAGACTTAGGTTCAGAAGATGAGTCATCTTCTGATACCTTATCTTGTGGTTCCAAGCTCACAAGAGTACCAGACACAGTTAGAGGTTCTGATGTACCCTTAGTAAAGTTTGAATAAGATTCTGATGGTAACTTGCTCAACAAGACAGGTTTACTTGATTTTCCCACATTAGGACATGTAAGAGAACCAAGTCCTTGCCTTTTGTAATAGTTGCTAAGTCCACCATGAATTACGGAAGTTACCCTAGTTTTATCTATGTTATGGTGAACAAACTCTTGAAGAGAGATTTCATACTCGTCATAAGGTTTGTGACATGTTCTACATCCAGTCTCAAGCACCTTAATTGTTTTAAGAGATTTTTGATAGTTTGCTTGAGTCTGGGTGAGATTTTCATTGAGTAGCTTCATTTTTTGTTTGCAAAAATCTAGCTCACTCAACTTTTCCATGCACTTCACCATTACATCTTTCAAAGATTTGGTCATTTGAGTATTAGACATTTTAGATATTACCTCATCAATATCGTCCGTGTTAGACTCTGAATCACTGTCATGGTCTGATTCACCAGTGGCCATAAGCGCTAGGTTTGCTTCCTCAGAGTCTTCATCCTCAGATAGTTCATTGATATCCTCCCATGTTGCCATCAGACTCTTCTTGGCTTTGTTCTTGATTGTACTCTTTCTTCCTTTACCCTTGGAGATGAGTTTAGGACAATCAGCCATGAAGTGTCCAGGCTTATGACAATTGAAACAATTTTTTGTATCATCCTTCTTCTCTTTGCTGGTGTTGTTTCTTGATCCAGATCCTCTGCCTTGAAAATTTTTGCCCTTCCTTAGTGACCACTTTTGAAATTTTTTGGACAAGAGTGCAAAGAAATCATCGTCTGATCCTTCTTCTTGATTATCTACGAAAGATTCCTCTGCTTCAGATTCTACAACTTTGGCTTTCAGAGCCTTAGATGAAACTGAAATAGATGGCAAGGCCAAAGATTTTAGTTTCTTCTGAGGCTCATCAGAAGATAGTTCAATCTCATGACTCATGAGTGAACTTATCAATTCCTCCAAGCCAAGTTTGTCCAAATCCTTAGCTTCTTGAATAGCTGTTACCTTAGGCCTCCACCTTGAAGGTAAGCTTCTCAAAATCTTTCTTACATGATCAGAAGTTGTGTAGCTTCTCTTTAGAACTTGGAGACCAGCCACTAGAATTTTGAACCTTGAATACATGGATTCAATATTCTCATCATCCTTCATTCTAAAGAGTTCGTACTGTTGGATCAGAAGAGTAGCCTTTGCCTCTTGAACCTGTTTATTTCCTTCATATGTGGAACACAAGGAATCATAGATGCTTTTGGCAGTAGATTTGTCTGTGATCTTGAGGTATTCATCATGAGTTATACATCCAATGAGAAGATCCTTGACTTTGTGATGTTTCTTGTAAAGCTTCTTGTCTGTAGGAGTGAACTTCTTTCTTCCTTCAATAGATAACCTTCCCTTTTCATCAAGTCCTTGGAAGGTTACCCCTTCTTCAACTAAGTCCCAAAGCTCATCATCTAAACCAATAAGATGACTGTAGATTCTATCTTTCCACCAGGAAAAGTTAGATGCATCTCCATTGAACTTTGGTGCTTTGTTGCTTGTCTTATTGTCTTCAACATCATAGTCATGAGAAACTGCTTTCATGCTACCACTTAGAGTTTCAGTCATAGTGTTTTTCAACAGGAAAACTGTCTCACTGTTAGGTGATTAAAAACAGAACCAGGCTCTGATACCAATTGAAGGTGTGAAAAACACAAGAAGGGGGGGTTGAATTGTGTTTTGGGTAGTTTAAAATTTCTTCTAAGTTATGAACAACTTATCAGAGGTTGCAGCGGTTTTAGGAAAACAAAACACAATTGAACAGAACGTTGAAGATAGAGAGAAAGAGAGAAAGATAGAGACAAAGATTTTATACTGGTTCCCCTTACAAACCAAGGGTACGTCCAGTCCTCTTGTACTACCAAGAGAGTTCACTATAATCACCAAAGATTACAAATGCTCAAGCAACCTTGCAAGAGACTTCCAATGCTCAAGTATACAAACAAGAGACTTCCTAATGCTCAAGCACGCAGGCAAGAGACTTCCAAAACAAATACAAGAAAACAGAGTCTGAACAATTGATATGAAGATCAATGTTCAGTTACAAATAAATACAACTTTTGATACAAGACTTAACTTAGAATCTTAATATAAAAATTCTAAGGTTCAACTAATGAATTAACAGAAGCTGAAGCTGGAGTCTTGGATTTGAATATGAGTTCAAGTTGTATTTGAAGTTGTTAGTGCTCTAGGATGATTTTGACAGAATAACAGCTCTTTCAAAATTGTTCCATCAGCTTTTGGAATGTCAGAGGATGATGATGATTTCCAATCATTGTTGCAGAGAATGTTCTTCTGACAAAACGGCTCTCACTGCTCTCATCAGAGTCTGATACTAGCTTCTGACGAACATAATTTTCATCTTCTGATGCCTTGAAAATCTGGTCAGAATTTGCTTTGACATATCAGAGCTTCCAATGTGCTTCTAATAAATTTAAAGAATTAACTTGTATATCTGCACACTTGGATTAAATAATTAGTACACCCTATTGTATATTAATACATTTGTTATCATCAAAACTCAATTTGATCATGTCAGAACCTATTTTGTTCCAACAAGGCCCACGTAAAGAAGTAAGAGACTGTGAACAGCAAAGGAAAAGTGGAAAAAAGGTCCAAACCAAATATGTCCACTATATTCTCACATAGTCACACGCCCTAATAAAAAACAAAGGAAAAGTGGAAAACAATCATATAAAAAAACGTGTTGCACCAATAGAATAATAGGAGAAGAATTAAAACAACTCTTGTCTCTTTTGGAGAGTATACAATAAGAAAACTTGATTGATGAATTTGTTTCACAAAATGTTAGAAGGATGGCTCTTTTTAAATAGTTAAAATGTATTTTGTTGTTATTGATTAGTTATGAATCTTTTTTATGTTAGTTACAATGATGACTTGATTGATGAATTTGTTATTGATGTTATTTACAATTTAAATGATGATTATTCTTTAAAATAAAATTTAACATTTTTTACTTAGGATCCACTTTTAATATTTAAGCCAGGCCTCTGAATAGTCAGCACTACAAGAAATATCGTTTTTTGCAGCGACAAATGTCGCTGCCAAAAACGCAAAGTTGCTGCAAAAAGTATTTTTTGCAGCAAAAAAAATGTTGCTGCATGTCGCTGCCATAAGTGCCGTTGCGAAAAGTTTTGCAAGGACAATTAATGTCGCTGCCATAACTAATGTTTTGCAGCAACAATTAATGTCGCTGACAAAATTAGTATTTTTAGCAACAATTAATGTCGCTGGCATAACTAGTGATTTTTTGTAACAACATTTATTGTCGTTGTCATTACTAATGTTTTTTACAACAACAATTATTGTCGCTGGAAAAAAATGTGTTTTTTGCAACGAAAAAAATTGTTTTTCAAGGACAATTAATGTCGCTGCTATAACTAGTGTTTTTCGCAGCGAAATAGTTATTTTTTGTTAACGATATAAATTATTGTTATATCATTTTTACCTCAGAAATAAAAATTGTTGGAATATATTACATTTTCCAAAAATAAAAGATATACAACATAAACCAACAAATTAGATTCACAATAAAAGATATACAACATAAACCAACAAATTTATTTCCCAATATATTTTGTGAAATAGATCAATTTAAAGATAACAAACAAGTGTTTTAAAAATCATAATAATACAATTCCTAAAGATAACAATCTAATGATAACAAATCAATATTTAAAATATAGTCAGATAAGCTTCCTACTCGGAACAAGCTTGTTACAACATATTTCCTACTCGAAAAACTTGCAAAAACGGTATCCATTCGTAAGCTCCCTTCTTTGTATCTCTTAATTAGTCATAAAAGCTTGTTATAACTCAACTTACAGGAACAACTGTTTAAAATCTTCATTTGTGTGACAAAGCTTAACAAACCTGAAAAGCACAACAAACACAAAGAAAACTGAAAAAGAAAACCGCGACTTTTTCTTTTTGTAATGACTATTCAAAGGCAAGTTATTAATGTGATAAAAAAATAATCTATTATATTATGAATTAAAGTAACATATGAATTCTTGTACCAACAAAAAATAAAGAAAAAAAAGTAACATATGAATTATTATAACAATAATTAGTAAGTAACTATCTATAATATTAGTTAACTTTACTATGTTGTTATTTGATTCCTCTCAATTAGTTACATCCTAACTAGCATAACTCCATTATACAAAAGCCACGAATTAATCAATGAAAACATATTATGAATCATAAACTCAAAGGAATCAAAATATTAAAAAGAAAAGGGAAACAAACAAGGGAAAACAGAAGGAGGGCAAGGTCCCGTCGACTATTCTTATGGTCAACACTACCCCTATGCATGAACAATCTCCCCCCTTACCTAGAATTTGCAGAAACTTCCTCCAGCTAAATTGGGATATCTAATGTGCCCTTGCTCCTACGGTCGTTCAGCAACAAACGGAATCGAATTCGGACTTCGGATGAGAAAGTTATGAGTATTTTAGTATTGCTCTCGATATCCACTATTTGGTCATAAAGGGTACACGAAATTTTGTTTGTAAATTGTGGTAATCCTAATTCTAAGTTATTTTGCTCCATTTATAGAGGAAGTTTATGTTTTTCTTTTCCTAAAAACAGGCAAGATTCATAACGGATTTGTTTCTATTTTAATTCCCTAAAAACTCTCATTTTATTCCTCATGAAAATTCAAATATTTTATTTTGATGATATATTCCTAAAATATACTGTATTTCAAAATTATATCTATGATTCTAAAATATATCTTAATTAATTCTATCTTTCAAATAATTCTCATATTCTCACTATATTAAATAAATTCTAATTTATCAAATAGTTTACTTAGCACATAATCACTTAAATATACTATATTCTAACTAAATAACTATTTTTAAATTTTAGGGTGTTACAAAAATATCCAATTAGTATAAAAAAAATAGAATAAAAATCATGCATATCCCAAATAACATAATTTCTATTTAATTAATAGATTTAGTAAAAAAATAATTAATAGATGACAATTGAACCTTTTTAGGCGTTAGTTAAATGTTTATGTCTATCCAATTAGTCAAAACGTACAAATATTAATTTTCAATTAGAATTAAAAAAAAAACATCGCAAATACTAACAACTAACATTGCCTATAAAAAGAAAACAAACAAAAAAAAAAGATCATGTGTATCTCAAATCCCAAATAACATGATTCCTTTTTAATTAAAAGATAACATAAAAAAAACCTTTTTTATTTAAATTAATTATTCTATTTAATAATTAACAATAAAAAATAAAGTAGTTAGAAATTAATAAATTAAATAATTAAAAAATAATTAAAGATAGTCATAGAAATATTATTATTAATAACAATTTTAAAAATAGTAAGCATTCTCATTAGATGACAAATGAAAAATTTGTCAAAGAATCATCTTGCTTTATTATATTCAAATTAATATAATGTATTTCTATTCTATTAACAATATATTAAAAGGAACAAAAAAACCTTAATTTGTTCTCATCAAGTATGATAATATTTCAAATATTCAATCCTTAAATGTAATTATTTAAAAAAAGATGCAAAACATAAAAATAGTAACAAAAATAATAATTTTATGTTAAAAGAAATTTACGCATAAAAATAGGAACATAAATCATGATAAAAGATAATATAAAAAAAATAGTAATTGAGTGGTTTCCCAGCGACTTTACAAAGTTGATGCAAAAAAGTTATACTATTAGCGACAATAATAATTATTGTTGAGATAATTAACTTTTCCCAGCGATAATGTAATTGTTGAGAAAAAGACTAACTTATAACAACAAGTTTAATTAGTTGTAACTATATGTATATTTTTATCAACAATTTGAATGTCGCTGCGAAAAAATCGCTACCAAAAATCTTATTTCTTGTAGTGCAGGACCGGGCCTGCTGTTGCTCTTATAACAATTGCCACAATTGAAAAAAACAAATATTGTAACTTTCACATTTTAATTAATATAACTTAATCAACTCACTATTTTTTACTGTAGGTTTTATTTCATGTTAGTTGAATTATTTTAAACTATTGTTTTTCATTTTACATGATAATGAAATTAAAACATTAATAGTTAATATAAATAATTTGATAAAATTATAATTCACTTAATTTGTGTGAAATAGTTAAATTCAATGTATGCCGTCAGACAGATTGATTACAAAACATGAAACTAGTGGCTTCTTATAATTTATTAAAATCAAATATAGTACTCCCTTCGTCCCATTTTAAATGACCTCTTTTTGACTTAGTATACTATTCATTTGACATGTTTTGACCTTATTTTTCTACTAATATATACATGCAAATATTAGCATATGAGATGCAAATATACCATTTTTATAATTTTTAATAATATATAATTAGAGATATTAACGATTAAAGTTGTGCATTGACAAACGTGTCAGTGGTCAAACAGGTCATTTATTTTGGGACAAATGGAATATGTTTAAAGAACGGATTAAAACAAATTAACCCACAATTAAGTTTGACTTTGCTCCTCCCTCCAAAAAGACACCACTTGTCAAATACCCGTGGGCCTAACAACACCTCTATGTTAGTGGAATGCTACGGACACCAATTCACCCATACTAAAGTGCCTGAATGCATAATCACGTAACTATAAATTGATTTTATAAATAAAAAATTGTTAAATATAAAACTACTTAATTTTTGTACGAAACGGATTGTCAAAAACAATAATTGTTATTGTCTTATTGATTAATGTTTTGATGATAATTATGCAAGATAACGAGTTAATATATATCTTTTAATTGTTTGTTTTAAGTGTGTAAAGCAAAATCTATGAGTATATAGGAGGAGTTTTTCTGATTGATTCAAACCTTGAATCATAAGATTCAATGACTTTATGCCTCTAGTGATCATAATCAGAAGATGGCAGCTCTGAGCAACATTGTGTTTAGCTTTCTATAAAGAGAGTTCTTTATTTTCTCTTTTTAGCTTAAACCCTCAAGAAAATTAATTCCTATGAATAAAAATAAAAAATTGCAAAATATAATTCCTATGAATGCTACTTAATTCCTATGAATAGAAATTCGAACTCCCGACCACACTTCACTTATTCGCCTTTAAAGATAAAATTTATAGTCAATATAAAAAAAAATGTTTATACCCTCCGGAAGATTAATCCCTTTAATTATTATGGAGTCAAGGTTGCTCAACAACAATTGACAAGATAACTCTAATCATATGGACAAAAAAAATACATTAACGATTCCTCTAGTACATAACATAAATGAGAGGACGAAAATAAAAATGAGAGAGAACGAGAGTGGACAACCATGGATGACCAAGGATGATGTAGTTGTTGATGAATGTTAATAATCTCTAACAATGTATTCCCCATGAAATAGTTATAATCAACATGCATGAAAAAGATCTTCTTCTCAATTAAACCAAAAACAAAAAATGCATGAAAAAGATACAAGAGAAGAAAACATAATAGAATAAGATATGCGTGAAAATATTTTTCGACATTGACCTAAATCTTGCTTGTTTCCGGTTTAATTTCATTAAGATATTTTTGCTTGCTAATTGTTTTGCTGCAGTTTTTTCTCCTAATTATCTCATTATATTTTTCTGATAAATTTTTTAATGAAGCACTTCTATCTATTGGCACATTTTTGTTTCTTTAGATTTTGATCTAATCCACACATAAATTATTTTCCATTTATTTATTTTAATATATTTATTTATTTTAATATATTTCAAAAGATAACCAATAATTTTAAAATATCAAATATTTAGGACATCAAATCCGTCATAGTCTCTACACTCTAATTTCTGAGAGGAGATCCTCTATTATACATTAATTTCTCCGGTGGCATCTTAGCCATTCATTTTATTTTTATATTTAATTGTTCAAAATATTAAAAAAAAAAACAAAAAATTGAATAGCAAAGATCAAAACTACACAACCTCCTGTGAAAGAATTTTGCTGCAGAGAATTCTTTCTCCTAATTTGGTTTCTTAACAAAAGAAATTTACAATATGATAGTAGTTTTATCAAATTCACCGTCATTGGATAAAAAACAAAGGTAGTCGCAACCCAAAAAATCCGGAAAAAAAAAAAAAAGATTCCGGCGGTTTATAATGGGTCATGGCTCAACGTTATTTAAGCTCACCTTTATCCGGTAATGACGCTGCTCAATAAATGACCCTACTCTGTAAATGATGTTGGCTTGCTTAGCTTCTAGACCCTTGAGTTGCGTGTGTATTTGGGGGTGATTCGTTGTCTCCGGATCTTATCGTTGCTCTTGAGTTGAGTTGCTTGGAGGGCCAGATAGTCGTGGCTGTCCCTTTTGCGCGCAAAATAAATTTGGAATGGGTTGGTATGGGCGAGTTCGGATAGGGGGAATTGGACTGGCAATGCCTAAAACCAGTGGCGATTCTAACGCCCAGCATGCCTGGACATGTGCCTAGGCTGCTGCTCCACTATTTTTTTTATATAGTCCGAAATGTAAGGATTGTCGTTTCAACGGTATTTCATTGAGTCGAAAATAAATGTTTATAATGAGAATTGTTTAAAGCCTGAATTAATTCTGTTTTTAGAACTCATAGTTTACTGCGAAAGTAGAAACACAGAGATACCGATTTCAATTTGAAAGAATGAAAACTTTATCTGACTGTAGAAAATTCGGTAGCGAATATGCGACAGCTGACGGTACCTTTAAATTAATTTTTCTACCTTAAGCAACTTTTTGAGTAGTTAAAAGTAATTATTTTCATAAATAAGATTTTGTGTCGTAACACGTTGGACACGAGAAAGCGGACAATTAGATTACGCAGTTAAAATCTATTTTAAAACTTAACCTTTTATTTACAAAAAAATATTTTCTCATTATAAATATAAAAGACCACTCAAGACCACTCAGTGAATACCAACGGTCGATGAGAGTTTCATTCCGGCCTTTAAAATATCAAAAAACCTATTAACCCTTTAAAGTATTACCGTACTCGATGTTGGGTTGATAAAATTCCCTCCAAAATTTTGCTCAGGCTCTCTAACATTCCTAGAGTCGCCACTGCCTGAAACTCGTTTGCATGAGTAAATCAAAACGTCACATTTTGCACTACGGTTTACAATATACATACTCTAAGCTCTTCTCTCGCATCCTCTTAACACTTTCTCACTTCAACCCACACCATGGAAAATTAAACAATTATAGAACATTTTGAACCCAAAATTTGATCTTTCTTTATTTATTTTTTTGAATTGCAAACTCATTTATTAAAGAACTACACAAGCAAGCACAAGATGGGCCAAACTGGTGCGAGAGGCAATACAAAGAGAGAGACTAGGGGCAAGAAACACAGCAAGCCGCAAACCCCTAGCTCCGCAACAAACCTGCTACATCACAGGCAAAAACAATAAAATAAACACGCCCCTAACAGCAACAAACCAAAGAGCAAAGACACAAAAAAAAAAAGCCCCCCACCTATCTTTTAAAACAATCTCCGGGATATTACACTACTCATATAATAAGCACGGCGAAATTTCAAAACAATCCATACTCCAATTCCGAGATAGAATTTCGTTAAAATTAAATGTTATGTTTTTTATATGTTGATTTAGAGTTTCTAACATTTTCTTATTGTGTTTGTTTTATGATTCTCTCATATCTGGTTGCATATTATCTGGATCTAAACTCCAATGTTTATATTTGTTACTAATTTTATTTTAAATTTTAAAGTTTTTTATTTATAACCTAACAAAATCATACAATAACCTGGATAAACCACAAACTCGAAGCAATGAAAACCGTTCTCCATTTTTAAAAATAATTGTACCTTATTTTTTTAAACTCTGCAGTTTAAGCTGGATGACACAACTTTGAGCTCGAACCCACTCGAATTAATGCGAGACAAAACTTTTTTTTAAGGCGGTGGATCAGAATGATGCATCTACACAGCTAGTATATGTACTGTACTTGTAAAGCTTGATTGGACTTGTTCTCCACTTAAACTAAACTCTCTAAAGAAGGCATAATATCATGTGATAACTACTGACAAGTGCATCGTTAGGCCCACTCACTCCCCATTCCAAAAACTTTCCAACCCAATCACGCATGGTCTCTCCTCTTTTTGGCAAGTTTTGCTTGTTCAGGTTGAACACATATATAGGAGTTCTTAACTTTGCCACTTTATACTTACATCAATTGAATAACTGGTTTCATCAACTTGTGGTCATCCTAATCTAATAATAATTGACTTTTAGTTCCTTCTAAAAGAAGGAATCACTCATTCACAAGGTCATAATTAAACATAGGAAAATGCTAAATGGTCCCCCCGGAGCAATGGTTAAGGATACAAAAATGGTAAATGTAAGTATATCAGTTCATCCTCATGTTTTAATAATTGTCAAAACAAATGAAAATAGAGTAGAATATATTTTGGCAACATTACAAATGACTTGACAGCAAAAAACTATTTTTAAACTTTGAAAAATTGATTTGTAGGTATTCTGTATCGATACATAATCATTTGTATCGATACAAATGTCCTGAAATTACTTCAAACTGATTTTGAGCATTTTGTATCGATACATATATCACTTGTATCGATACAAATATGGTCTCTCAGGGGCAGAGAGTCACCTATGTATCGAATCATGCTTGCATGTATCGATACACACCTGTATCTCTTAAAAAAACCAGATAGTGCATGATGTATCGAATCATGCTTGCATGATTTGATACATATCAGTCAAGATTTCAAGAAACTGATATATGTATCGATACACATACATGTTTGTATCGATACATAGGTCAAATTTTTCAAATTTGAACTCTGGTCAAAGGGTTTGTATCGATACAAACCATCATTTGTATCGATATCGATACAAACCATCATTTGTATCGATACATGTCTGCTAAGTTTTGCCTAAATTTGCTCAATTCTATTTTCTCTTTAAATAGCAATGTGCTTTGTCATTGTAAAAGAGAGAAAACCTGTGAGAAAGTGAAATAGCTTTGATAAACTCTTTGGGATTCAAATTGGGTAAAGAATTTGGATCAAAGGGTTATTCTTCACAAGATCATCATCTTCCATCAAATTGCAATTAATTGAAGAATGAGTATGGGATCATTCAGATAAAAGTTGTACATTTGATCGATAACGTTCGATAGGCTTGCGGTGAATCAGAGTCGTGATCGAGTTGATTTGTGAAGAAGGTTTGGGTTTTCTCGAGGATTCAAGATTGTGCGATATCTTGAAGGATCAACAACGAAGAAGCGAGGTACTCAGCTGGACGATCAGTGCGAGGATTTGCGCACGGTTAGGATCGTTGGAATCAGAGGGAGAAGCTTCATTACTTGTTGAGGTTATTTCGCATAGTTTGCATTAGATTCGATATAGGGTTATTGGAGTCTTTGTAAATTGTGCACTATAGTTCAAACGTTTTTAATCAATATACTCTCAAATAACCCGTTTGGTTATTTGGGGGGAGACGTACCCGGCCGACCGCGAGGACGACACGAAAGCCGGGTAACTCCCTAATCAATTGTTTGTGTCTTTCTTCCGTAATCTGTTACTTTACGCAATTGCTTTAATTTTCAATTCAATTGAATTTTTGTGTTCGTACGTGTGCACCAAAATTCAATTGACATATATCTTGATTGTGATTGGATTAGCTATATAATTGCGTAACTTGCTTGGACTGTGATTTGGATCGTTCAATTCGAATATTTTGCACACGATCGTTTCTAGTTCTTTATCATCACTCGTTCAAGGCTATACTACTTTTTCAGTGATCAATCGGGTGCAAAGAGACTACCGATCCGGTGGTGCTTCCGCGCGTACCTTTTGAACTAATTTTTTTTTAAAATCAACATTGTTTAAAAGGGCCACTTATTCAACCCCCCCCCCCCCCCCCTTCTAAGTGGTAGCCAAGTAGTTTAACAGTAAAATATTTTTGAAAATAATGCATTCAAGTGCTAAAAAAGAATCTTTTATATTAAAAACTTTTGCTTTTATTTCTATTTTTGTATCCTTAACCATTGCCCCAGGGCACCATTTAACATGACCCTTAAACATAATTAGATGGAAAATTTAGTTATATAAGTTTATTTATAAACTAGTATTTTAATTTAAAATATGAACATAATTATTAATTAAAGTGGTACTTTGATTGTTACTATGATTTTTTTCAATGAAATTTGAAGCTTGTCGTTTAATGTTATAAAACTAAACTCTTATTATTGAAAATTGGATATTAGACATTATCATCATTAAAAGATACTACCTCCGTTCCTTTTTAAGTGTCCAAAAACGTCGAATTTAGCGTTTCTATTTAACTGTCCATTTGGTGTTTTAAGGGTACGATTTGTCAATTATACCATTTGTCAATTACTCATATATTTTTCGATAAAACTAATTAATGCTATATATTTGGAAAACTAAATCTTTTTATTTTTTTATATTTTTTTTTGTACATAACATATTAAATTTTGTTTTTTTGTGTGCATAATATATTAAATTTATTGGAAAGAGAAAGTGTGTGCATAAAAATAGGATTTTGTTGGTGAATTAGAATTAGGGTATAATAGGAAAATAAGGTGAAAAAATAAACTTTCTTAATTTGTTGTTACTATTCAAAACGGACACTTAAAAAGGAACGGAGGGAGTATATTTTATGGGACATATAAATAGATCAATATATTTTAAGTTAAAGTTCAAATACTATTTATAGTTACTAGCCGCCAAACGGGCACGAAACGTGCCCGTTTGTGTAATCGATATTCTTTCTTTTTTTTCGTGTGTGATCGATATTCTGTATTGTGCAAATATAAATAACTACTTAATCTCTTTTTTTATTGGACTTTGTTAATTGATAACTATGTAACCTCCTTTTAATATTTTTTTTTAAAATAAAAAAACTAAAAACCTACTTTTATGTGAAAGTTGTGCTTAGTTATTAAGAAGAAAAAAAAATTATTTACTAAAAAAAACTGAAAATCTATTTTTATGTGGAAGTTATTTTTTAAGGGTAAAATTGGAATAATAAAAAAGTCATCCCAAAAATTTGTATCCCCTTTATATATTAGTATAGATATGCGGAAGAATACCGATCAATCGATCATTAAAATTTAGAACAATTTTCAAGCATGAATCAAAATCAGATCATCATATGAGAAACTTACTAATTCATGGGTCAGTTCTAATATCAAGTAGTTTCAGCCTCCTTCCGATTGCATTTACGGAAAATCGAACCGAGAGTAACTTTAAAATATACGATCTATTGCCTCAAATAATATGTTTTTTTAAGAATTATGTTTGTCTCAAAATAGTTAGGTTGTATTAGCTTATTTTTTATCTTATGCGAACGAAACAATTTATATAAATAAATAAATTTTTATGTATTATTATAAGGTTTTTCAGGTAATTTATGTAAAATTATAAAAATGCAATTTTTGTTAGTGAAAACTTATGAGTATGTAAAAAAAAAAACTTATGAGTTAAGCGAAATTCAAACGGGAAATAAACCAAATTCAAACCGGAAATGTCATTCTACCATTTATTTTCATTAAAAAATAAATCACAACATTTACTATTGGGTAAAATAGTGTTTACCCCCTGCAAAGTAGACGACTTCTGGATTACCCCCTGAAAAAAATTTCGTTTAGATTCCCCCCTTACAAAATTTGGTTTTCTAGATTCCCCCTCAAACGCACACCGTGACAGAATCTCCACGTGGCAGACAGAATCTCCACGTGTCAATGCCACGTAGGAAATTTTAAATTAAAAATAAAAAATTATTGCCACGTCATTTTTTCTTTTTTTAATAAAACCATAAAAAAATTCTCCCTAAAATAAAAACCATGAGAAATATATGTTATTAGAAACAAAATTGTATTCTCAAAGACATTGTCAACAGGTAAACTCAAAGCTTAAAACAACAAAAAAAGAATGAACAAAAAAGGAATTGACTATTAGTATATAAAATTTCGGTTATTTTCGGTGAATAACACAAACGAGGGGTTATCTAAGTTTTTTTTTTTTTGCCTAGTCCTCTGCTAGGGTTTGTCTTTCTTCTCCAAGTGAGAAGCTTGTTTTTTCTTCTGCTTTTATTTCACCAACTATTCACTACTACACAGAACTTTGCATAGCTACCATCCAGTGTTTCTACTATATGGCTCAACCTAACCTTGAGAGTTTATCGATCCATGAAGAAGAGGAGGAAGGATTCCGATTCGACTTTGATGAAGATGGAGAAGAACCACAGGTGGATTTTAGATGGTGTCTTATTGGGCGTTTCTTATGTGAGAGAACCATCCATTTTAATTCTATGAAAGTGAGGATGGCGGATCTATGGAAACCAGTGAAAGGAGTCACAATCAAGGAGACAACGACGGGGAAAATTCTATTCCACTTTACTCATCCCTTAGACATGGAGGCAGTGCTTAATGGTGGTCCTTGGAGTTTCGACAATAATACACTTATTTTGGAGAGAGTTCACTCAGGGATGCAAATTGACCAAATACCACTCAACTATGTCAACATGTGGGTTCAAGTCCATGATCTCCCTGTGGGCTTAATGAAGGAGAAAGTCGGCACTACACTCGCCAATTACGTTGGAGCGTTCTTGGAGTATGATAAGAACAATAATTCGAGTTTTTGGAGGCAATACATGAGAATTCGGGTGAAAATTAATGTCCAAGCGCCTCTCAAAAAAGATACCAAAGTGATGGACAAGGAAGGTAAGTGGTGCACCGTAAAATTCAAATATGAGAAGTTAGGAATATTCTGCTTTGTCTGTGGAGTTATGGGGCATACCGAGAACAAGTGCGAAGTGAGGTTTGCTATGGAAGTAGATGATGGTACTCGGCAATGGTCGGCTGATATTAGGGCAGATTCGAGAAGACAGGGAGGAAGGTTAACGTCACGGTGGTTGAAGGAGGAGAGAGGTGGTGTTGCGCAACAAGGTGATGGAGCTACGGCGCGTGATCAGAATGGTGCAGCCATGAATCCACAAAGCGGACCCACAAATGCTGATGTGGCACATGTTGCGACCAACAATATTCCTAAAATTCCGGTTACCAATCATGCTGCAATTATTTCCAAACAGAATCATTCATTGACCATTGATGACAGGTACAACTCACCAGCCGCTCAATTCCCTAAACCTTTCAACTCATCCCCCAATACCCTCCACGCACACGCGTCATCCAGTCATAGCCAGCACAAACCTGCATTTATTTCCCCAACCTTCCAAATCAGTAACGCATTTAGCACATCACACACAGCAGACAACATACTTACACCTTATCCCCTTCTTAATTCACCAATTATTATCTCCCAACCAGAAACGGACACACATAACTCTCAATCATTCCCCCATCAAATCATGACTTTCACCAGTCAACCTGACCCACAACATTCAATCCTCAAGACCACACGATCTGCACGTGCAAATTCAAAAAACCTGTCAGTAACCCGAACCATTACTACACCCATGCCTGACCCGATTCTAACCCGCACCAGGCCAGAAAAAAAACCAAACAGACCATAACCATGCCTAAACCGACCCAACCATTAACTAAACCTTCACCTGAAACAGAAAAGCTAGTTGACATGGAAACCCAGAGTGAAAAGAAGAGGAGAAGGGAGGAAGAAACTTCTGTCAACAATGATCAGTCTCAAGCTACAGAGCATTTTTTAACGGCAGGTCCTGGCAGCCAGGACTGCCGGGACCAATGAAAATTTTAAGTTGGAATTGCCGGGGGTTGAGCACCCCGAGTGCAATTCCTAACCTGCGTAATGTTGCTCAATGTCACCAACCAGATATTTTATTTTTGTCCGAAACTTTGTCTAAAGCTCCAACCATGGAAAGAATTCGTGTGAACTTGAAGTTTAATTCTTGTTTGTCAGTTGATGTGGAAGGTCGAAGTGGTGGTTTGTCAGTCATGTGGAGAGATACTATTCAGTGTCGTGTGTTGAACTATTATCGAAACTTTATTAATTTAATTGTTAAAGAAAAGGAGGAGGAGGAATGAAGGTTAACGTGCTATTATGGTTATCCGGAAAGAGGTAGAAGAAGACAAGTTTGGGACCTATTACGTGAATTACGTGATATGTCCGAGTTGCCTTGGTGTGTTGTGGGAGACTTTAACGACTTGCTCACTCAAGAAGACAAAAAAGGGACTCATCCTCATCCTAATTGGTTATGTAATGGCTTCCGGGCAGCAGTTAGTGATTGTGATCTTACTGATATCAAGTTGGAGGGGTACCCTTATACCTGGATTAAAAGTAGTGGGTCGCCGAGTGTTGTCGAAGAACGCCTGGATAGAGCTATGGCCAACTCACAATGGCTTATGGCTTATCCCGGGGTTAAGCTTTTGAATCTCCTAACTTCACATTCTGACCATAGCCCGATATTGCTCCAAAATTCTTCGATATCTAGAAGCGGAAGATCTTATTCTTTTCGTTTTGAAAACAATTGGTTAAAAGAGGAAGACATTGAGGAGGTGGTCTTAGAAGGGTGGGGTAGAGAAAGAAGTATGGATATCATGCACAAAACTTCTAGATGTGCTGATAAGCTCAAGGGGTGGGGAAGAAGGAAGAGAATGAAATTCAAACAAGAGGTGGTAGAGTGTAATGAAGAAATGGAAAGGTTGAGGGGTTGTCAAGACTCGGCCAGTGTCGGACGGTTTAAAGAGTTACATGAGAAACATGCCAAGCTACTTGTTCAAGAAGAAGTCTATTGGCGACAAAGAGCCAAGATGCATTGGCTTAAGGAGGGGGATATGAACACCAAATTTTTTCATATGTCGGCTTCTACTCGACAACGGGCCAAGAAGATTGAGAAGTTGGTAAATGAAGAGAATAATATTGTGACAGCTCAGCCAGACCTTTGTGACGTTGCATTGAATTACTTCAATACGCTATTCAAAGCAAATTCCACGGTGCATGATCCGGTTTTGTCCTTAATTTCCCCCTGTAATTACCGACGAAGATAATGATCATTTGGTGTCGACTATTACCAAAGAGGAGCTGACAGAAGCGTTGTTCCAGATGCACCCAGACAAAGCACCGGGTCCCGATGGCTTTAGTCCAGCATTTTATCAACACTTTTGGGAGCTTTGCGGTAATGATATTTTTGAGGCAGCAAGAGAGTGGCTGGATAGAGGTTTTTTTTCTTTCATCACTAAATGAAACTAACATATGTTTGATTCCAAAATGTGATAATCCGACGTTTATGAAAGACTTGCGCCCCATATCTTTATGCAACGTTCTCTATAAAATGATTTCTAAGGTGTTGGCCAATAGATTGAAGTCTTGCCTTGAGAAGTGTGTGTCAGAGGAGCAATCAACGTTTATTGAAGGAAGGTCTATCCTTGATAATGCACTTATTGCGGTTGAGATTATTCATGCTTTGAAGAGAAAAACACGTGGTAGAAGGGGAGAACTAGCCTTAAAAATTGATATTAGTAAGGCCTATGATAAAGTTGATTGGGGTTTCATGCGTGGTATGCTCGAGAGGTTGGGTTTTGCTAGTAAGTGGATCCATTGGATGATGCTATGCGTGAGTTCTGTTAACTATTCTGTGTTGGTAAATTTCGATAAAGTAGGCCCTATTTTTCCAGGCAGAGGACTAAGGCAGGGAGACCCGCTTTCACCTTATCTTTTTATTTTAATTACTGAAGGATTGTCCGCCTTAATTAAAAAATCCGTTGCTAGAGGTGATATTCATGGAATTCAGATATGCAGAGGGGCACCGGTGGTGTCCCACCTCCTTTTTGCTGATGATTGCTTATTATTTTGCAGGTCTACAGTTGATGAATCCAGACACTTGATGAAGCTTCTAAAAACTTACGAAGAAGCTTCTGGTCAAGAGATAAACTTGTCCAAATCCGAAGTGTTCTTTAGTAGAAACTTGAGCGTGGCAGCCCAACAAGATTTGTCTAGCATAATGGGTGTCAGACATGTGCTAGGAACCGGGAACTATCTCGGTCTCCCTTCTATGATAGGGAGGAAGAAGAAAGACGTGTTTGCTTACATCAAGGACAGAATTTGGAAGCGCATTAATTCATGGAGGGGTCGTGCATTGTCTAGAGCCGGGAAGGAGGTGATGATTAAATCCGTTCTTCAAGCGATACCGTCTTATGTAATGAGTATATACCTTCTCCCGGATTCTTCGGTCAAAGACATTGAGAGAATGATGAATTCCTTTTGGTGGGGTGGCGGCGCAAATAATAGAGGTATAAAATGGCTCGCTTGGGAACGTATGACTTATCCAAAAACTCAAGGAGGAATGGGATTTCGTGACCTACACTCATTTAACTTGGCAATGATTGCTAAGCAAGGATGGAAGATAATGACTAATCCTCACTCTTTAGTGGCTAGACTCTACAAAGCGAGGTATTTTCCTAACTCTACTCTTTTTGAGGCTAAAATTGGTCATAATCCAAGCTATGCTTGGAGAGGTATTTGGAAGGCGCGACAAGTTCTTATGCATGGTTGTAGGTGGAATATAGGGAATGGTACTAGCATTAATGTAATGAGGGATCCTTGGTTGCGAGGTCAAGGTGGAGCTTGGCTTCCGTCGCCCCAAAATCAAGGTGTGTTTAATTTAGTTGTTAGTGACCTTATGCTCCCTAATGTGAATTTGTGGGACAAGGAAAAAATAGAGTCTTTATTCCCTTCGCATATCGCTAACCGTATTGTGGAGACTCCGTTACTTAATATGGTTGAGGTTGATAAGCTTATATGGGCTGATAGTGTGGATGGAGTTTATAATGTAAAAAGTGGTTATAAATTACTGATGAATATTGCAGGGAAGGCTGAAGCTTTGGTTCCTAATGTTGCTTGGCATAGACTCTGGAAAATTCATGCTCCTCCAAAAGCCAAGCATTTACTTTGGAGGATTTGTCGCGGTTGTTTGCCTACTAGATTACGGCTGCAAGAAAAATATGTCTCGTGCCCGCTCTCTTGTCCACTTTGCGACCAAGGTCAAGAGGATGATTGGCATGTTTTTCTAACGTGTAATATTAGTTTGCAGGCCATTCAAGCAGCGGGACTTGAACATTTGCTGCTGCACCGTATCCAACCGGCTACAAATTTGAAAGAGCTTATCTTTGATGTTTGCTCAGGCGAAAGTAAAGAAGCTGCAGGTCTTTTTGCGATGTTGCTGTGGGTTTTGTGGCAGAACCGTAACAATAAAATATGGAATGACGAGCAGGAGACAGGCCGCAACCTTGGATTTAAAACGCGTTTTTTGTGGCAGGAATGGTATGAAGTACAACAGTTTCAGCATGGAACACAACATCCAGCTCAGCAGCAGCAGTCAATTACGTGGGCTAAACCATCACAAGGGTAGTTCAAGTGTAATCTTGATGCTGGCTTTCACAGGGATTTAAACAAAACAAGTGCCGGTTGGTGTTTACGGGATCATATGGGACGATTTGTCATGGCTGAAACAACGTGGCTGAATGGAAATTATTCTGTCATCGAAGGTGAGGCAATTGCTTTGCTTGAAGCTCTAAAAGCAATGGAACAACGGCGCATATCACATGTAATTTTCGAGACCGATTGTAAAAGTGTAGTTGATGCAATTCAACACTTTCGGGGTGGAGTTTCTGATTTCAGTTTGCTTATTTCTAATATTAAGCACTTGCTAGATTTTCATAATAACTTTGTGGTTAAGTTTATTAAGCGGCAAGCGAATATGGTTGCTCATTCCCTTGCTAGGCGGCCATTTCTTGGTCTAGCCGCTGTACTTTTGATACATTACCTATTTGTATTTCCGAGTTATTGATTAGTGAAATGATATAAGTTTATGTTTGTCAAAAAAAAAAAAAAAAGGAATTGACTAAAAAGGAATTAACATATAAACCTCAAGTTTGTTTGTTGATTTTCTGTGATTTGGGGTTAACAATAACTACTACAAAATAGGAATTAACAAACCCAGATCTGTGTTCTTAAAAAAGGAAAAAAAATCAAAGAGAAAGTTTCTTGAAACAAAACCAAGAACAACATAAACGCAACAACAACATATAAACGCAGAAAAATAGAAACGCAGAAACAACAACAATCAATGCAGCAACAACATAAACGCAGAAAAACAGAAACGCAGAAACAACAACAATAATCGATTTGTGATTATTCTTGAAAAAAATCCCAGAACAACAGAAACGCATAAACAAGAACAGCAACAACATAGATCTGAAAAAATAAAGAAGAAGGTAGAAGAAGACATATTTGCCATAGAGTGAGTGAGGTTTTTGAGAGTGAGGTTTTTGCATCTCTCTTCCTTGCACCATCACTCTATCTTTCCCACTGTTTTCTAGATCTGGATTTTGTTTGTTTGTTGATTTCGAAAAAATAAATCAAATTAGAATGAAAAACAACATCTCCAATTTTGTTGAACTTGTTTTTGCTAACTCATATCCTTCATTAATTTTCGATCTCTTGGCTTGGTTCCAAATATGAAGGGGAAACTATTGTCTTTTGGACAGAAACAGAGTAATGTATTCTGTTTCATTTTTAATTTAATTTCCTTTTCGGCCTCTTGATCTTCAATGGATAGGACACATGCTTACTGTATAAACCACAAGTCATAGTTACCCAGGCTCATGCTTTTCCTTTGAACCTTCTGCTGAACTTTCTTTCACCTTTGTGATTCTAAAATTTTAACTCAGCGATTTCTATTTTCCATTTAATTGATTTCAATTTTCGTTTTCATTTCTAACGTCTTCCTACGTGGCAATTTAATAAAAAAAATTAATTTAATCAATTTCAGTAAAAAAAAAATAAAAATTTAAGTAAGTGACGTGACAATTTTTTTTTTAATGTTGAATTTCCTACGTGGCAGCTGACACATGGAGATTCCTTCTGCCACGTGGAGATTCTGTCTCGGTCAGCTGCCACGTAGTAAATTGGAGGGGGAATCTAAAAAACCAAATTTTGTAAGGGGGAATCTAAACGAAATTTTTTTCAGGGAGTAATCCAGAAGTCGCCTACTTTGAGGGGGGTAAACACTATTTTACCCTTTACTATTTATTATTTTATTTAAATTTATCACAATTCCTTTCAAAAAATCAATACTACTATATATTAATTAAGGGTATTTGTTTTGAACACAATGAAGGGTATTTTTATTAACTCAATTTTTATTTTTCTTACAATATTAATACATTTCTTATTTTTTTGACGATCAAAATTTTTAACTAAAAAAAATATTAGGAAATTTTAACATAATATTCTTTAAAAATATTATTAAATAATAAATTTTATAAAAAGATACAATATAATGTTAAATAAATCTTTTTAAGCATATTTCAAAGATACTTGTTAAACCATATTTAAATTTTTAAATTTTTAAATTATGTTTTGACTGCATTTCCTCACACCACGATAACCCATGATTTGGTTACAAATACTCCCAAAAACATTTCCTTTTCCCACATGGTTCATCAAACGGTAAGGGAAGCATCATGATCCTATTTGAAAAATTCATGCATTTAATCGGTACATGTGGGTGTCCATGGCAGTAAAGCATCCACCAAAATTCTACCAAAAGAAAAAGCATCCACTAAAAACCACATTTATATAGTCATGTATTAACCCCACATTCGACATGTGTCAACAGCCCATTGCTTCTTTAATTATTAATTTGTTTATGGGAAATCCTTTTGAAAATTTTGACATTCTAATCTCTAACTTAAATTATTAATAAAACACTCCTTCAAATTTTTTTTATAAATAGCCTAATAATAAATTGACCTCTTAAGATAAATAAGTGGGAGATTTTGGATTCAAACTCTAACATCGTATGTAAACTGCAATATATTTATCAATTAAGCTATATTCTTGGAGACAACTTCAATTTTATAATAATTGTTGAGTTTGTCTATTTGATTATTGATTTTTTTTAGCAACTTAATAGATTAAAATAAAGATAAAAGAGATTAAAAATAGTGAGGGGATAAAAATCTACACAAAAATATAACAATTAGTCCAACAAAAATTACAAATAGTCCAATTATTACTGGTTTTAGAACCAATCCGGATAGGTAATAAATAAATGAAAGCAAACACACACTAATCAGGCACTACTCAACAAACTTGCGTAAGAGCACAAAACCAAATAACAAAAAAACAAAGAGACATTTGAGCATTTTCTCTGGTAAAAAACGGTGAAAGAACCTGATGGTATTAGCAAGTGAACTAAATGTTTGTCAAGTAATATAAAAGATATTGAGTCCATGAAGATTGTGATTGATTTAAAACAAAACAACTAAACAATTACTTAGGAGAAAACAAAAGAACAATTGGGCGGATTTCATAGCATATGAACAACTAAAAGTAAAAGGTTTAAGTTTAACAATTAGGAAAAAACTATTAGATTTGTTCTGAATCTCTTGTACTTCACTATGAATGTTTAGCGTCTAATATCCTTACGATGATCAATTTGATCACCACGACGATTTAACTAGGCCATTATACTCATTCTCATGGCGTATAACTTACTCTTTTGCACTATAACCTCCTAATCTCTTAGGCCAATTGAAACGTTAAACCATAATCACAACCTCCAATTCTCTATCTCTAGACCAATTACAAGGTTGAACAATCAATTTAGGTCCAATTCATACAATTAATCTCTTAATCAATATGAATCTCAAGTCATACATGAACATTTATCAATGTACAAAAAACATTAAACATTAATTGAATAGAAAATTGAATTAATCAAAAGAGTATATATGAAACTCATAGATTCATACAAATTCATCATTACAAAACCCAATCTATAGAAACTTAGAAACACGTAGTTACAAAAGATGCAAAAGAATTAGAAAAGAGATACATGATATTTGGGTTAAGGAGGATCTTTAGTCTTGTTTCCAAGCCTTCAATCCATGATTCCAAGCTCCAAATTATGATTTCAAGACCTGATTTTGTGCCAAAATTCGCAACCTCTTCATTGAGACAACCTCCCGCGAACTAAGTTCGCCTCTCGCGGACTCAACAGACAAAAATCTCAAAACTTGGGCCAAAGTCGCTTCTCGGGAACTCGACAGAAAATAACCCAATTTTTGCTGTTTTTCTTCTATTACAAGTTATCTCTCATTCTAAGCTTCATACACCTAAACTATGATAAAAAACACACATCAAAACACCTCCCAAACTCCATTGAAATGATCTAAAATGCATGTAATCACTACATAGAAAAAGGCCAGCGGCGGCGGTTGGAAAAGGCATTTAGCGGCGGTTCAAACCGCCGCTAAATGCTACATGCGGCGGTTGGCAAGCGTCGCTAAATGCGGCGTCGCTAGGTCATTCAGTGGCGGTTCTAGGAAACCGTCGGAATAACCGCCGCAAGGACAATAGCGTCAGTTTTACTGTTTTTTGCGGCGGATACAAACCGTCGCTAACTGTTGCTATCTTTCACATTTTTCTGCACTTTTAGCGTCGGTTGGAACCGTCGCTATTAGCTTTTTTTTAAAAAAAAAATTATTTTTTTTGTTTCCCTAACCAGCATTCAAAATAAAATAACACAACGATTTAAATTTAAATGGAAGTGCATACATTAATTTCAAATACAAATGAGCTCCATAGGCTTTACATAGAGTAAAAATTCAGCATAATATTTGTAATAGAATCCTAATTGTGCATGACTCCTTGAATATCAAATACTAACTCTGTTAGTTTGCTATTGTTTTCTAACTCATGATTCAAAAGAAACATGATTCAAACTTAATAACAAACATAAGCAAAATTGTAATAACTAAGTATCCATTCTTTTTTGATAAACACTAAAAATTAAAAATATGCATCTCTATGACCAGCTCTTCATTGCCCATTACCAACTCCATGACGACTAGATTCGTGACAATATGATGAAGAGCGCCTCATTTGTTGGTGAACTTGAATACCAGTAGTAGAAACTTCAACCTAACTTATCAGTTCACATAGACTCAAAAGTATGAGACAAAAATCAATTCAATAAGAAGAATGAAAAATACTTACAGTCATGAAATCACAAACATATATAGCCAAAAGATTAGTTTTCTTTTTACGTGCAAATGTCAATGAATATAAAACAATAAATATTGTAGGCATCACCACTAATGTGCAATAATGGCAAAAGAAAATATATGCAAATGCTTACCAATTTTATAAGCAACCGGAGAAAAATGAAGATATTATTTTAATTTATTGTCTCCTTAACACACATATATAAAACTTCTTCTTGTAGATCTCAAACCTCTCATTGTCACCTGAAAATGAATTAAAATAGAAAGCCAACTAAATTTTAGCAATTCGTGTAAAATTGGAATTTGTTTTTTAAGCAAATTGGACCATTTTTTGCATAAGCATTTGTATAATATGTAAGGTACTTCCAGCCAAATTTGAAATTAAGAAATATTGAAAGGAGTGTAACTCAGAGCCTAGCCCCTTGCCTTGGGAATCTCCAAAGAGAGTCCAAATTCATCAACGTAAACTTGGTTTCCATATCTAGAATAAAGAAAATGGATCCAAGCCAAACAAAATTATTAGCCACTAACCTGAATGAAAAGGCTCTAATTAAAGTGAAAATAAGTCATGTTGACACGCACCTGCCTGGAATAACATTATAACCGCCGTTGTTAATAACTTTATTAGCACACCCGCCGCAAATAATTTCAACCCGCCATAATTAGTTAATTTTCTGCGGCAATTCCTTTAACCGCAACAATTAGTTATTAGGCGGTTCCGTATCATCCGCTGCAAAATACCTGCCGCCAAAAGCTAAGTTTTTTGTAGTGATTGTTTGAACTAAAAATATCAAACATATGCAGGTGGGAGACAAATGCATAACTTATAATTCCATAATAATGTTATGATTCCATATTGATATATTGTGCTTTTAAAATCATTTGAATTTTATGATACAAAGCACACAAATTTTTGAGAAGCAAATATTCATCTTAATCATTATAACTTTCCAATAGAGATTTTTTATGGTTTCTAACCTATGGTACCATTCCAAGTGGTCATAGAAGCTTACCTGCCAAAAGAGAATCCGCTGCGTAGCTGTACTTGAAGGAACACCTTCATGCCACATAGGAATGACAATATACACACGATCTCTCTTTCTGTTTGATTTTGTCGGCTATTCTTGCACCTGTGAATAAAACGAAAGGAATTAATATAACAATGATGAATGCTGCAACTTGTATAATATCTTTAAATACATCAATAATTGACAAGGTAATTTAGTAAAAGTATTACTCTCAAATCTCTCTTTCATTTATACATTTTTCTTAGTCTATGTGAAATTTTCAAATAGGTCGGCTATTGTGGGACGGAGAGAGTATCATTTTTCTTAGAACACAATACTCACCTTCTCTACAAATAAACCAAGACCAAGATAACCTTTTGATTCTATCTACTACCTCTGAGATGTTTAGAATTTTGCCCCTGAAAATAATGTCATTGCACTCTAACCATATGCACCAAGCCGCCGCAAGCCATATAATATGAGATACTTTCTTTCCTCTACACAAAGTGTTAAACTGCAAAAAATTCTCTAACACATGATCATACCAGTCGGTTGCCTTCCAATTTAGCCACATGAAGATCTTGTCCCATATCATCTTTGTTTTAGCACAAACAGCAAACAAGTGACTTGAGCTTTCAAATTCATGACAACAAAATACACAAGTTTGTTGCTGCACATCATTGAGTACTCCTTTTCTCCAAAGCTCCACTCTAGTTGGCATTCTATCATGAAGAAGTCTCCATCCAAATAATAAAACTTTCGACGGAACTGATGTACTCCACAGCTGCTGCACCACCGTTAATAAATCGTCCTCAAAGTCATCGCGTATCTGCAAATTACGCAGAAATTTATAACAACCTCGAACAGAAAAATTATGCTCTCCGTCTTGCACCCAACAAAACTCGTCTGCTGCCCCTTCCTGCAGAACAATTGTTGATAACAGACCCTCCAGTTCAGATTTTCTAATCATCTCGCTATCGTTCAATTGTCGAACCCACTGCCAATTCCAACGAAGCCTTGTTCCTCTGTTAATAGATTTATCTGCAACTGTTATATTGCAGTCTGCAGCAATCCTATAAAGATCCTCAAGCTCACTACATAAATTAAAATTTCCTAACCAATTCTCCTCCCAAAACATCACAGTGTCACCACTTCCAATTCTCCTCCCAATACATAGTACCTTATAAGTATACCTTATAACATATATCTCATACATAGTATATCCCATACACAGTACCTTATAAGTACCTTATGATATATATAGTACTTTATTCCATACATCAAAATGTATATCTCATACACGGTACCTCATAAGTACCTTATAACATATCTCATACATAGTATAATTATGTAAACATCATAGGCAATATTTCCTAATCTTATTTTCTCTTATTCTGTCACTAAGATGACAATCAATATAATAATAATACGGCATGAACATCATGTAATAACAATAAAAATTACTATCATATATTGTATTAACTATGTTAGTAGTTGAGTTACTAAATTTATTAATAACCTTAAAAAAAATTAATTAACAGATAGTTGTGCAAAATAGGTTGAATTAAGGCAGCACATTGGGTTAGTGACATGTTTGAATAAAAACAAGCAAAACAAGCAAACACTAGGACTAATCAAGCAAATCAGGTCATGCATTCTAATACCTCGCAGATTAACTACAAATTGCATTTTCATTTTCTCCTAACAAATAAACTGCATACCTCTTACATCAACCGTCCAATATTTCATGGACTTTTTCTTTGACAGTGTCTCTCATTTAATGAATTAATGTGAACTGATGATGATTCCGGAGGAATTTAACAACCCTGTTTGGATAATCAGATTAGTTTAATGTTTTATAGCATAAGTGCTTATTTATAAGTTAAAAATAAATTAAAATGTTTTCATAAGTTATCATAAAAATTTTATGGAACTAAGTTGAATGACTCCAATAGCAGAACAATGATCAAACCTAACTATGTAAGAGATCCATTAAAATTATTAGAACTAGAATTTAGTCAAAACTTTGTCGCTATTATAGCCAAGCCTACACCAGAAACAGATCCATTAAAAGCTTCTATAAGCACATACAAAACAAATTAAAGACTAGAATTTGGTTCTTATATCCCATACAAACTGTGTAAATCACAATCAAAGTGTCGACAAATTGACATGCATAACTAGCATAACCTTTAAAACCAAACTTCGTAAGAATATCAAACAACAATCCACAAACATAACAAATCATATAATTTTGTATGTAACCAAAATTCAGATTTTGGGTGATAGAGTTTGGGAAGGTTTTGAAAGGTTTAATATTTCATTTAAGGCTTTAATTAAAAAAAGATATGAAATCCAAGAGATTTAACAAACTACTCCCTCCGTTCCTTTTTATAAGAAACAATTTGGAAAAAACACAAACCAAGGAATCTTATTTTTTTTATTAAAAATTCTAAAATTTCATAATCTATTCAAAAACTAACCTTTGGGTAATTAATGCATAGGGAATATGTTATTGTAATTAATGCATAACATTGGAATAGATAAAGGGTAGAAATGTAATTGTTTAATCAATAAAACATGAATTTAATTATTGTTTCTTATAAAAAGGAACAAATTTTTTTTCTAAATTGTTCCTTATAAAAAGGAACGGAGGGAGTATTAAAACCCTAAAAATCGAACTATAGAAGAATCCAAGAAATTAAACTACTAAACTCAAAAACCCTAAAATCAAATTGTAGAAGACTCCAAGAAACTTACAAATTATCAAAATCAGAGAAGAATAATGATCAAACACTACTCAAAATCATCATAATCAAGTTGACAACAAATTAAAAAAAGAGTAATCGAAGATAGAGAGATACAGCGAGAGAGGGAGGGAGGAAGAGAGTGGAACTTGTGTTGAGAGAGAGTAATCGCAGCTACAAGAGGAACTGCAGCGGATGGCGAGGTCGAAGAGAAGTGGATGGATGACGAAGATAAGCTGATGGATATCAAAACCAGAGCTGCGCGTGTTGGTTTCTAGTGAAAGAGGGGAAACTTAAAAATAAACTATAGGAAAAGCAATTATTATAACTCGCGCGTTCACTTGAAAGCAAATTGGGGCGGTTCCAACCGCTGGTACATGGGGAAGGCGGCGGCGGTTTTAGACCAACTGCCACTACTTGACCGCGGCTATATGCCTTTTTTCTTGTAGTGAATGATCGAGATTAACCAGAACTAGCCACCAACATAGCCAGATTCACATATCAACAATCCCATGTGATAAATCATAACAAGCATAAACAACCCTATCGAGCCAAACAAACCCAAACCACCGCAAACTTCTTGATCCATTCAAATATATAACAGGATAGCTGAGACAGGGTCTTGAAAGAAAACCAAAAATGTAGTCATTGGTTAACATCAATAACAAAAAGGAGAACCAGATTTTTGAACGGTGACAAGCAAAACAAGATTTATAGAGAACCAACTTGAAAGAAGAAAAATCTCATAGAGAAAATCGCGACCCGACACGTCGTTGAATTTTGGAGCAACCCGAGTTTCACAAAAGTGAAGCACCCAAAATAGAACCACACCGAACCAAGCTCCGTCGACAACTATCAATTGTCGCCGTCGTGGACTTGTGCAACTGTGGATAGAAGATGATGTGGAGAATCTCTAGAAGACTCTCATCGTACTACCACCATCACCACCATGTCTACATCTTGAATAAGAGGCTTGAATTGAAAAGGGACATAAAGATCATTTAGAACACTCGCATCATACCACCACGACCATCAAGATGTGGGCGTATTAGAGAGAGAGGTGACTCAGAGCTTGCAGTTTGTAAAAAGAGCTTATTTGATTGAAGAAACAATATTGATAATTGAAACAAATAGATTTGCGTTTGGCAAACTCTAAGAGTATGTTTGGATGGATGGATATTTTGAAGAAATTCAAATTCTTTTATATAAATTTCATAGATTAGAAGATTAATTTAACTTACAAATTTTTTAAAATGATGACATTTTATGAAGTATTTAGCCCAATTTAAATTTGGGCTAGTTAAGAAAATTTGATGACAATTGAAATTTAAAGAATTTAAATTTCAACATATAACTTCCTTCAACATAATGTTTTTATAAATTTCAATAATTTTAGGTCAAATTTAAAACTTGAAAAATAGTGACTGGTTTGCAATTTTTTAAAATTTATAGGACCAATTTGAATATTTTTTAGGGGAAAATTGCAATTTTTGAAAAATTTTAAGGATTAATTTACAATTTTTGAAAGTCTATAGGGGTCAATTTAAAACATTTAAAATATGTGGAAGTAAAGAATTTCAAATTCTTAAATTTTAGACATCATTTGAAATTTAAATTCTTTGTAGGAGAGTAGTAAATATCAAAATCTTTGTAGGAGGGAGGTAAACCTAAAATCCACTGTAGGAAGAAGGTGAATGTAATTATATTTTTAAGCATAATGTTATTTATTACGAAGACCAGACACAAAAAAAAAAGATTTATTGTGCTACTTTAAAGTTGCAAGTATTACAAATTCCATCCCATGTTTTCTATATTACTAACCTTATTTGATATAAGTTGGTTTCTACTTTCGTCAAATTTCGTTGATTTTCCCATACTATGTAGCGATGCTCTATTTTTAATGTCTTTTCTTTTTTGAATTGAAGCACCATTTGTTATCCTATTTTTTCTATCGATTTTTTTCTTTTACATTAAATAATCATTATAACCATTGATGTATTTTCATCATTACAAATACAAAATAGAAAGTATTAATAATCATAGCTGCAAATAAAATTTGAAAGTGGTGCTATTTTTTATATTAATTTATTGAAAATGCAAAGTTATATTATTATAGAAAAGTGGGGCATAATTAGGTATAGTAAAATATAATATTTAAAGACCCAACTAAATTAAAGACACACTGATTTGATGGACTTAAAGTTACTACCACCACCATCACTAGTTGGTCCAATTCCTAATAATCACAAACTCTTTCAGGAGACAAAATAGTGAACGCCCACTATAGGACATTTTCTGGTAATTTGATACCTAACATCAAACTTTATTCACAAGTTGAATTATTAGTGTTAAGCCCTTTAGCTCTTATAGGCATGGTGATGGGATCATTGCCCCCATTAAGTCCTACTCTACGGTCTACAGATAGGTACTCTACCGTAGAGAATGTCTTTTTTAGTTTTCATTCCTCTTTTAGTGTATCTTTGGTTCCACTTCTGGAGCAGCCAGAATTGATTCTGGACGTGTAGAATTGATTCTGACTTGTTTGGTTTCTCAAAAGTAGAATTGATTCTGCCTCCAGAATTAATTCTACTTGAAGCTAGAAATCGTAGTTTCTGATTCTAGAATTGATTTTTACACTCAAAATTTTTATTCAACCCACTTTTACATGAATATATCCAAACATAAACCACTTTAACTTAAAATCAATTTTAGTCAAAATCAATTTTACAAAATCAATTCTATCAAAATCAATTCTCGTCACCGCAGAACCAAACATATGTTTTTTAATATATATATGGTTAATTGACTTTGTGTGGAAGTGAATTAAATTTCAAATAATTTATATTTGTATATATTTATATAAAAATTAGTTGAATCATTAATTTGTGATTAAAGTTTATATTTGGAGGGGGGAAAAAATTAAAAATTTCAACTTTATGTTAGAATTCATTCCATAGACAAAAAAGTACTTTTCTAGGGCGCCAAAGGTGTTAATTAAATATAAAGTGTGTGGTAATTACCATAAAGGCATAAACCCTTAAAATGGTAGATAATTAAAATAGTAGAAGTTCTTAAATCAAATATGAATTTGTGGTATTTAGGTGAAAGAATGGGAAAAAATAATAAGAAATTATAAATATTATTGATAATGAACTAAATATAATATTTACATACGAAATAATATGATACTAACTTGGTATTTATAACCAAATGAATATATTTAAATCTAAATTAAATCCCTTAATTATAAGATTTAGAATAACCAAATCTAATTATTGAGATATTTTCTAAACAAACTAAAATATAAAAGTAATGAATATTTTTAAAGATATTTTCCTATTCTAACACTCCCCCTCAAGCTAAAGCTTACTAAGCTTTAAGCTTGTTGCAAAATTAATCCTGAAAATAAATTAAAGCATAAGTTGATTGAACAAGAAGCTCTTACATTTTCCTCACCCATATGGTTTAAAAGTTGACATGTCTCCCTAGCCATATATGATTTAAAAGATTTTTATATCGAAAAAAAAAAAAGAATTGGAATGTGTTATTGATCAAACATTCACTAAAGATATCAATGAGAATTTTGATTATATTTATATTTTAAAATTTAATATAGACCTTAAAATACAAACTACTAATTTGTTATTGATCAAACATCTCAAATGTGATAGACTACATGACATTGGCAGAGCAAGCTTAATTTTTAGAAGAACATCAAGTATAAAGAAAAAATAAAAAACATATTTAAATCTATATAAAATTTAATCAATAAGCAAAACAAAGTCACCATAATTTGGACATATATAAAATGAAATAATAGGAAAGAAAATAAAAGAGTTACTCGTATTTAAAAAGTTGATTTCAACATCACTTTAAAAAGTTAAATTCGTCTACGATTAACTTCGTACTAAATAAATTTTCAATGTTATACATCTTATAAATTTGTTTGAGATAACTAAATATACAATATTATGGTAATTACCTATAAAAAATGTACTACATATTCAAGAAGAATAATAAAAAAAGTTTACCAATGCTACCTCATTGTCATTTTAATGAAAGAATCTACCCTAACGGGTTGTAAGTTGTAGCCCTACACAATCATCTAGACTTTAGAGTATAATCAAGTAATCAACATAACATTCATTGCCACTCATGAAAAGTTACCGTCTCAAGTAGAATTATTCTTCATTTCCATGAGTAATTGCATGTTTTTATAGAGCGTCAATAACTATTGGGTCTTACTACTCATAAGTGTTTCTAGGACACTATAAAAATTTCAATTAAAAAAATTATTTATTTAAAAATTAAACTTTACAATTTCTAATGCATTGACTTTAAACTTTTTTACAAAAATTTATTATTTGAAGTTCTTAAAGATTGTCTTAGGAACACTCGTTAACAATTTTCATAATTATTTTGCAAACAAATCATGAAATGTCCTTAATTTTTCGTCCACCAATTTTGAAAATTAATTTTTCGTCCACCAATTTTAAAATAAATAAGTCATAAGAAATAAACTCTCTTTTTCATTTTGTCAAGTAACGATGTGGCTAAAAATTTCGCCATTAAAATAAATAAGTGGAATAACTGAGATTCGTACCTCAATCCCCTACATATATAATGCAATGTCGTATCAAATAAGCAAAATCACATAACTAAAATATAAACTCTCTTACATTAAAGATCAAGAGATAATATGTTTAGTAGATACAATTTCTAAAATTATATAAAAGATCAACTAAAGTATGCATTTACAATTTTAATAGATTAAAAGACTACATTGATTTTATAAAAAAAAGATTACATTGATCTTGAACAAAAAAAAAAAAACATTGATAACACTCCACACATTTATGATAAAAGTTATAAATTATAGGTTTAATTCAACATTTGATTTTTTATGTTTATTTTAGGTTTTAATTTGGCCCCTTATATTTTAAAAGTTTTTATTTGGTCCCTTATTTTTATTTTTGGTTTCAATTTGGTCATTTATGCCAGTTTTGTCACGTGTGGTAGACGGTTTGCATATATGAAGAGACACGTGGACACTTGAACACATGTTCAATTGAAACGAAATATCAAAACTGACGAAAAAGACAAACTTATGCAAACAGTCAAAACATAAGGGACCAAATTAAAACGTTTAAAATATAAGGAACCAAGTTGAAACCTAAAATAAATATAAAAAACCAAATGTTGAATTAAACTCAAATTATAATTATAATTCCAGACAATCACTTATACACGAATTCGGGGCATCGGTTTCATTCAATTAAAATCAAACCATTCTAATTTAAGATTGGTATTTTAAATTGGAAATTTAAAAATAAAATAAATTTTTCCATGAACTGTTTGATCAAGATCAAACTCTCACAAACATATCAAATGCGTGAAAATTGAAAACTGAAATCATTGACGGCATAGGATTAAATTTCAAAAACTACTCTTTTTGGAATATCATCATGGTCAAGCAAGAAGAAGAACAAACAAAGAAAGAAAAGTATATGGCCACGTCATCAAATTTTCCTTTAAAATAGAGCACAACTTCTTGTACAAGCTAGAAAGAAGCCAATTATAATTTCTAACTAAGAAAATGGATGTAGAGAAAGTATTCCATATGACTGGAGGAGTTGGCAAAACTAGCTATGCCAAAAATTCCTCACTACAGGTTCTATAATTTCTTCATCAACCTTCAATCTCTTTCCTCATTTTATATATCTTAATATTTTGATTAGTTTTATTTTCATTCATAATAGTAATATTTATAATCTACTTTAATTTTTGACAGAAAAAAGCATCTGATAAGGTGAAACACATAATCACACAAACAGTAGAAGAGCTTTACATTGAAACAACACCAAAGAGTATAGGCATTGCTGATTTAGGATGTTCCTCTGGACCAAACACTTTATCAATAATCAAAGATATCTTCCAAACAATTCAATTAACAAGTCACAAGATCATGCATCATTCTACTGAGTTCAGGGTTTACTTTAATGATCTTCCTACTAATGACTTCAATTCAATCTTTAAAGCTTTGCCTGAATTCCAAAATTTGCTTAACCAAGATAGGAAAAATGGGTTTCCTTCCATTTTTATGGGTGGTTACCCTGGTTCATTTTATGGAAGACTTTTCCCTAATAGTTACTTGCACTTTGTTCATTCCTCCCATAGTTTGCACTGGCTTTCAAGGGTAATTCTCCTAACTACTTTTCTTTACTCTTTTTTTATCATACCAAAATTCTTCACTGTGGTTTTACGGTGCAGCAAGTTATAGACAGATAGATTAAGAGAGAAATAAGTTCTCTTATAATCTAGTAGTCTATTAAGGACTGCACCGTAAAATCGACTCTAGAGAGGATTCATTTTGCTCTTTCCCCTTTCTACACATCCTCTATTTTATTGTTGAGTAAAAATTCATCTTGGTACTTAAATATGTGATGTGCAGTTACTACGATGGTATCTGAATGTATCAAAATTACAAAAACATGCAAAAATCCATTATCGTTTTGAAAGTTCAAAGCGTCATATATATAATAATGTTGTGTCTCATAGGTCTATGAGAGTGATTTTTAAGAAGATTGATTTTGTTATTCGGAAAGAGTTAGTGGCGCAAATTATTGCTCATTTGCTTTTCATGTGTAATTATTTTGAATATATAGATATAAAAGATAAAGACAAATATATTGCAAAAAATTCGTTCATCGAATATGTTTTCCATAAGTTAGTTTGTTTCTCAAACGTGTCTTTTGTTAGGCAATTTAGTCCATCAAATTACTAACAAAAAAATTACACTTCCAGATGTTTTGTAATTTTAATACAATTATATCCATAGATTATGACTATATTTAATTGTAGTTATTTCTGGTTGTATTATATAGGTTCCAACAGCAATCTATGATGAGCAGAAAAGGTCTCTGAACAAGGGTTGTGTTTACATTTGTGATAAAAGCCCTGAAATGGTGTCTAAAGCATACTTTAAGCAGTTTCAGGAAGATTTTTCCTTGTTCCTTCGATCAAGGTCTGAAGAATTAGTTGTTGGTGGAAAAATGGTGCTGACATTTCTAGGAAGAAGGGGAGCTGAACATGTTGACAGAGGCAACTCTTTTTTCTGGGAGATTCTCACTCGTTCATTCACTATTCTAGTCTCACAGGTACATTTTTTTAAGAGATCTTTATATCATTACTACTTTGAAATTCAGTAGTCAAGGACATATCACACTAGTACGAATGAGTTAAGAACTTTTATTCATTATATTGAGGAAACAAATTCATTTTACTCCCTCTATTTCAAAATGAGCGTCGTTTAAAGTTTTCACATACATTAAAAAATGCAATTATGATGTCAAAAGAAATTACACTTTTACTAAATTAACTCTATACTTTATTGGTTTGTTTCCTTGAAAATGGTCGGATATGGATCATCTCCAATTCTTTCTCTTATGTTTCCTCTTCTTTTGTTGATCTAATGGTCGGATATAGAGTCTTACACTGTCAATTCATAATAGTGTTAGATCATTAAAATTAGTTGACTTAAAGTCATATAAGTAGTTTGTGATTAGTTGACAGTGTAAATTTGTTTTAATTAAGAGTATAAATATTAATCTCTATTAATATCTTGTGGAAACTCACAATTCTGCTTACATATAGTAGAATGGTTTCTTTTGATTGAATGTCAATGTAAAATTTGTTTATAATTAAATAAATAAAGTTTATCCTGACACTATATTTGCTTTAAAACCTGAATAAAGATAACCAAAACATTGAACTCAAGTGGCTAATGAGTTCTCTTAAGAAAAAATTGTTCCGAAGAACTCGAGTTCAATTTTTAGTATGAACAATTCTTGCTCAAACTTTACTTACCTCACGGTCGAACTCTAGATTACCGCATAGGGTTAACGCAAAAAAAAAAGAAAAACTAAATAAAGATAATATAAAATATATATAATGATTTAAGATTTTGAGTGAAAATTAACTTTTTGTGGTCCCTCTGACCCCAACTTGGACGACTTATATGTGCTATGTGGGAGTTCTATGATGTGGTGGTTTTTGGCATGTACTTTCAATCATTAATTGATTGCAATTTTTCTCACAATAGATGTAACATCTAGCCGATCACAATTGGTTTGAAATGAAACAATGTCAACAAAACGATTTTGCTTGGATTTTGATTCATGAACATTAATCATTAAGTTTTGGTTATTATGCATAAGTCATCCTTATGCACCATGCATAAGTCACTTAATGCACCCCCCAAATTATTCGTGCATCCCCCCAAATTACTTGTGCACCCTCAAAATTTTTTATGCACCCCCAAAATTTCTCGCACACTCCATATGACTTTTGCCCCCCAATTTTTTTTTTTTTTTCTCTTCCACATTTCTATCCTAAACCATTTTGCTGTGGGAATGGTTCCAAAGATATGCACTCAAAAATCATTAAGTGCATAAGATTGTTTTGGAGTACAACCCTATAATTAAAATAGAAATAATAATTGTGATTTAATGGTTTCGATTGTCTTATATGAGAAACCAAAATTATTGTTAAATGGTTTTAAATAATGATTATAATTGTACCAAAAAAATTAAAAAATAATGATTATAATAAAAAACCATTAAATCATTTTGCTGTGGGAATGGTTTCAGATGGTTGTAATAAAAAACCATTAGGTGCATAAAATTGTTTTGGAGTACAACCCTATAATTAGAATAAAAACAATAATTGTGATTTAATGGTTTAGATTGTCTTATATAAGAAACCAAAATTTTTGTTAAATGATTTTAAAAAATGATTATAATTGTACCCAAAAAAAATAAAAAATAATGATTCTAATTATAGGTTGTACTTCAAAACCTTCTTATGCACTTAATGATTTTGGAGTGTATATTTGTGAAACCATTCCCACAGCAAAATGGTTTAGGCTAGAAATGTGTGGGGACAAAAAAAAATTTGGGGGCATAAGTCATCTGGGGGGTGCGTGAGAAATTTGGGGGGTGCAGAAAAAATTTAAGGGGTGCACGAAAAATTTGGGGGTGCATGAAAAATTTGGGGGGTGCATTAGAAATTTGGGGGGTGCTCGAGAAATTTGGGAGGTGCGCGAGAAATTTGGGGGGTGTGAGATTAGGTGTGAGTGTGTGAGTTTAGATTGGCTAAGATTATTACATGTGGATGCTCAATCTAATGGGTATTATTGACTTATGTACCATGCATAAGGATTAGCCTTATGCATAATAACCTCTCCCGTAGCTTTCATCATAAGCTCTCTTGTGTTTATTATAAAGGGGAAATTTTAGAGTGGACCATGGACCACTCTTCACCATGGACCACACTATCTTTGAAATTGCACTTTAGTTCTACAAATTTTTTGAATCTCTCTTTGTCAGCTTCTCTTCTTAGGGTTCCTCTCTCTTTCAGTTGTCCTCATCATATCTATGCTATGTTCCTTGATTCATTATACGTCATTAGCGAAATCACCATCCTAAGAGTTTCGTTGTTGGTATGATTAATTCGATGTTTGGCGAAAGTGGACCTAAAGATTGTCGATCGCTTGTGTAAATTTTTATCCATTATGTGCATGGTCTCTTGCACTAAGAGGTTAGTTGAAAACATCGACCGGTTGACAATTTTGAATTTTTTAAGTCTCGACCTGTGGTTTGTTTCAAGAAAACCATTTGTGCTCTTATCAAGAAAGAGTTGACCAAAGCGACATTGGATATTACATATTTTACTTACTCAATGACCAAAAATCTACTTCCACGATTGTTGTCCTCCGACAAACCTTTCGATTGACCCGGACCCGTGCAGAACCCTAAGCACAACAATCAACAGCTTTGCCACCATTGAGGACTTGGCAGGGTTGGTCTTAGACCCCAATGCACAAGTCTCTCCAAACTCTACCAAACCCATATTGTTTTATTTACTAACAAATTCCTTCCTAAATTTAAAGTCACTAAGAAAATGTTGAATTGGCTACGAAAAAATTATACATGAAAAAACATAAAATATGTCTTAAAGTATTGAAGGTTTCAAAATTGGAGACATTTTGTTTTCTCAACTAGTATTTCAACATTTTTCTAGTAGTGAGTTTTAAAATGATCCACCAACAATTCTATCCTTAGGATTGGTTAAAACTTCTCAAAGAAGGAATGTTACATCAATGGTGCTTGAAGAAAGAGTAGTTAATGTTATTCCGCTATTGGAAGTTTAAAGCTATTAGTCGATTTAGAAGCTAATTTTCTAAATCAAACTTCAAATTGGTCTCTAAATGGGTTTATGGCTGATTTAGAAATCAATTTTCAAAAAGTTTCTAAACTACAAATCTTTAATTACCTATTGATTTGATCTACTCTGTTTCTAAATTGACTTCTAGACCGTAACACTTTTTTATAGTCGTGGTGTTAGAATTTGGACTTTAGTTGGTGAGTTGAAGTGCTATCTATTTATAGGTTCTATTCTAATAATTTTAATGGGATGGAACATTGTTGTATTTTCTTCACTTGATGTTTGAAGTTCAAGTTAATTGTGGAAATATCAACTAGTGCTTAATAAGTTAAGAAAGTAATGTGGTTAGTGCTTAATAAGTTCTATACATAACATAGCCTTGTTTGCACTTCATCCTATAGATAAAATTAATGATCTTATGAGTTTGTTACACACACTCTTTCAATTTATCAAGGTTTGTTCCTTTTTTCCCTTCACTCCTTTGATTTCTCTCCAATAAACAAATAATGAGATTGTTAAATAGGTTTGGATTGTTAGAACTAAAATAATCCTTAAATCCAAAATGAGTTAATCATCATAAATAAATATGCTAATATGCATAGTGTACCTGAATTTATGATGACCAAATAGTGATGTGGTTTGACCTTTTCCAGATTAATACATACTCGGTATGAGTCTATGAGAGAATACTTTAGCTTTTATGTATAGTCGTGCATAGCTCAAAGGAGAGGATATTGATCGTAATGTGGACATCAAACAGCTCGCAGTCCTGGAACCTTTGTAATATGGGACTCTAATATAACTTGAATAGTATACACACTCTCATGCTTAGCTGAGGATCACTTGTATATCGAACAAGAACCTTGACAATGTGATCGAGACTCCAATATAGCTTCAATAGTGATCACACATATTAAAAGCTAGGACAAGCTAAAAAATTGGCCTTTATTTTCTTATTTCATATGAAAACTGAGAATGGTCAATTGGCATTTTCACAAACAGTTGGTGGGAATGAGGTTTGTTGCGCCTTTTTAACTGTTTGATTGTATTTCCCAATTTCTAGGGTTGGCTAGGTTCAAGTTGTTGGAAAACAATAAAGGGTTTTTGATGGTTCAAACATTAATAGACTATGAATGAATGTGCTGTGGCGTATTTTACAACTTAGGCTTTATCTTGTGGTTGAGGGAATTGTTGCAACTTATGCTTTATAGCCAAAGATTAATGACAATATTAAGGATTAATGATGTGTTCTTAATTGTGAAATTCAAACTCCTATACTTGGCAAAATAATATATTTTGGAAAATGCTAGGTTGTACGACAACCTTGTGTCGTCAATATTGCACGACATAGTGTATTGCAACATTTTCTTTATTTTTATCAATTTTTATTTGACTAAAAGTCATTGATTTTGTCATTGATAGATTTTTTTTGGGAAATCTGCAAGTCCTTCTCACCATGGATTTGTGGAACGGTGGATATCCTTACATTTGCAACACTACAAGCCAAATTATTGCCACCTCAGTGTCTTGTATGATACTAACATTTCTTTGGATATGTATGTGTATATATAGTACAAGGATAACAAAACCAATTGATAAGCTACCAAAAAGTTCATTAACAAATTAAATTGAGTGCTATTTGATCATGTCGTGCAATGATCGTGCAATAATCTCTCGTACCATATAGCGGTACTCATATATTTTTAGTCAAAAATTCAATAGCTAATTATGTTTTTAGTCAATAGCTATTGAATTTGACTAATTTTTTTTTTCAATTGTTCTGAAATTTCTAACAATGTTTTCATGATTTTTGCGAGTCATTGTTTCTCCCTACATATAGTACTGCTCTTTTTATAATTAATATTATTATTATTACTACAATTTTATATTGCTATTGCAGTCAATTTGTGATTATTTGTGTATATTTTTATTTTTTTTTTCTTCCTTTAATTTGTGGTGAAGGGAGAAATAGAAGAGGAGAAGCTTGATTCATATGATGTGCATTTCTATGCACCATCAAGAGAAGAAATAGAAGATGAAGTAACCAAAGAAGGGTCATTGAAATTAGAGAGGTTGGAAATGTTTGAGATAGACAAGAAGGAACAAGGCAGGGAGAGTTATGGTACAGAAGTTGCAAAGGCAGTTAGAGCCATCCAAGAATCAATGATTTCTAACCACTTTGGAGAAAAGATTTTGGACAATTTGTTTGAGAATTATGCAATATTGGTCGATGAAGAAATTGCCAAGGAGGATATTAAACCCATCACTTTTGTTCTTGTCCTTAGGAAAATATGAATTAATGTATTCAAAATGTTTCAATGTGGATGTGGTAGTATTTTGGTTGGAAGTAATGGTATGTACATCTTTAAATTCTATATGCACTTGCTCTATGTATATCTATTCTTCTAATTAGTGGTCCAATATGTACACTTGTAGTTTAGTTAGGACTTTGGGGGTGCTTTAATCATATTTTGAAATTATTGAATTACTATAATAAAAAATTAGGTTATGGAGTTATTAAAATAATGTCAATTTGGGAATTCAGAAATCATTCAACTTTATACATTTCCTCAAGAAAAATCAACTCGATACATGATTGAATTAGTCTACTAAATAATCTTTATACATATGATTGAAATAGTCTACTAAATGGTAACAAACAAGAAGAAATAGTCTACTAAAAAAATATTAGGCTAGATTACACTTGTAATCCCTCAATTTTCAAAAATTTATGTTTTTAGTCCATTAACTTTTATAATAGTACTTTTGGTCATTAGTTTTAGTCTATGTTGTAAAAGGACGGCTTCCATTGACTTTGACTAAACCAGCACACATATGATAAGTGACTCACGTGTCATGTCAGCATATTTTGCCACGTGGACAATAACTTACATGTCACATTGTCACGTCAGCATGACTTGCTATATATGCTGACATGACATGTGAGTCAAAATCACAAATTTGTAAAAATTAGAGGGCTAAAAGTACTATTATTATAAAAGTGAAGATTTCAAGCTCACAATTCACAAACTTATGAAAATAAGGGAATCAAAATTGCAATTTAGCCAAAATATTAATAATAATAAGATTTAAACTATGACTGGATATATATTATCAAATCATTAAATTCAATAGTAGTGGCGTATGCAACTGAGATTGTTCTATGGTAGATTTTTCTGTTAACTTTCTAGTCTCTAGGTTACTTGACAAAAATAAAAAAATTTGTCCATTAACTTCCAGTCTTGCAAAACTTCGATAAACATTTTTCGAATTTTTCAAAAAATCGATTCATATTTACCGAAATTTTTGTTCAGGACATAAATGAAAACTTGAGGATAAAAAAGAAACAAGGGGATGTGAAGAGAAATTTTCAAAAAATATAACATACCAAAATGAATTGGGCTAAAAGCCCGAAACTACCAACATCATATCAAGTCTACAACCTAACACCAATATTTTTTTTAAGATTTACCTAACAACAATATGATCCAGATTAAATGCAGTAACATAATCACCGCAGTCTATATTTTTTATAAGCTTAACTCAATTGTTAGGGACATCAAATTTAACATGTATATGTCGAAATTTGAACTTCAAACATCTCCCTTATGCACTTTAAGTGTGAAATATCTAGCATTAACTATTAGAAATCTAATTCCAACAGCAACATATATGATGATATGAACTAGAAAAATGAGTGATACTTGGAGTCACTCGGCCAGGGACAGTGAAGAAGCTAGAACTGGTTCTACCATAGGGTCCATAATATATATATATGAGTTTGCTAATTTAGACCCACTTAAAAATATGTGGGTCTAAATTAACAATGTGCACCTTTTCATTTTAAACCAAAATATCTTTTCTTCCACTTTTGTAAGTATGTTTAAAATAAAGGGTAATTTTGTAGTTTTAGAAAAGAAAAAAAAAACAGTTTATGTTTCCTTAAAATTTCCAAACAGTTTTTTCCAATTCATATAGTTTCTCTTTTTTAAAACATGTTTCACCATCTTTTTTGTTTTTTGCCAGATAGTCAAGCTTCTTATTTTTCTTTTTTGATAATGGTCAAACTTGTTTTCTTATTTAAACATTGATGACAATTATTATAGACTTATAGAAAAATCTGGAGCATGAAAAAATAAAATTAGTGTAGTTCACGTGAATCAATGACTTTAATTAAGCCATGAACTTTGCTCAAAAAAAAAATTAAGCCATGAACTTGATTATTCATATTTTTCTTTTTGGTAGATGAATATTCAGGTTTATAATCGCAATTAGTATAGGCTTATATAAAATTAGAAAATAGTTTTTTGTTTATAAAAAATAAATAAATTGAAACGTATATATTTTTCTAAGTTGTATTTTTTTCATTTCCTAGGTTTTCATGTGTTTTTCTAAGTTGTATATATTTATAATTAAGTGGGTCTAAATTAGCAAAGTGGGTGCACACTTTTTAATAAAATTTACCTAACTAACCCTCAACTTCCTAAATGTTAAGGTTTTTTTATCCAAAGTGAAAAGGTGCACATTGCTAATTTAGACCCACATATTTTAAGTGGGTCTAAATTAGCAAACCCCATATATATATATATATATATATATATATATATATATATATATATATATATATATATATATTCTCACAATAATGTATTTTATTTTTGTTTAAATAGTTAATGATTAGAATTCTATTTTTAAGGTAAATAAGCAGAATGTTTAGAGTTCGAACCCCAATCATTATATAATGTGATGTTCCTCTTAACTGAATTAAGTCAAGATTTGAATCATATATAATATGATGCCCCCTTTGTCACTGAGACATCTTTTAAATTTTTTTATGAACATGAATATGATGCACATTTATTAGTTTCGAATGAATATGAATTGAGTGTCCCAACTACTCCTATCAAAATTGAAAGCGGGACTTTACTAAACAAGCAATAAAAACTCTTTACTAATAACATAGAAAGGACTTTTCTCGCTTGTAGCTTTCTTCACATGCTTAAGCGCATCAATAGAATACTTATAAAATAAAAAAAGAACTTGAGTTTTCAATAAGGCTAACGCTAACATAGAATCTTCACGTTTTTTTGGCTTGCCTAAAATCTAAGATTTTTAAGTTGGTTAACATCCATCCCTTGTTTCAGTCAGAATGAGTCCTCAAGACCCTCAGACATTTGCTTCCGCTAACATTGGACTAATAAGGATCGCATCTCCGCATATATTCTACATTATAGAATGCAACTAGTTCAACTTTCGCTTCTGGGAGATCAAACGAAGCTTGATTAATTTCTGCTAGATGAGAAATGAAGAACATAATCAATACATGAGACAAGGGAATATCGGACCATATCTGCTTTTGCGCCATGACAATCTCACTAATTATGGGCTAAGTATTTTTAAAAATATTTGTAATTTAATTATAGAATAACTATTATTTGTTATGTAATATGCACATGTACTTTTCTAGAATACTTTTGCAGCTTATAAAATAAAATAGTATTACATTTGTATTTGGATATGACAAAAATTCTCAAATGCTTTTGAATACATGAACCTCTCATAATATAAAAAAATAAATGAGCAAACTTATATTCAAACTTTTTACGATATAATGTCAAATAACTTTGAAGACTTCACCGCACTTATATCTCTCCTCCTACAATAAGCTAAAATATGTGTTGCATCTTGTCTCAGTCTCATGCTAACAAAAATAATTTTCTCATGTATGTGGGCTTCATTTAAATTACGGATAACACGCATGTCCAAAATATCAATCGGGATATCCCATATGATTAAGCTTAACCAAATCTCCAAAATTATCTACTGTCAGTCATGTTTGATGAACATATGTTATGATTCTAAGTTTCTAACACTCTCACCATTTATCTTGATTTGAATAGAATCAATTCCACTACTCTTGCAAGAAACACTATTTTCCAAAATTTGCATTGATCTATAAGTCTCTTTAACAAAAACCTCCATTGTACATATTGATTGATTCATCAATACGGATTTTGTTAGTTCTTTTGAAATGTGTTATTTAAACACGTAAAAGTATGATATCATATCTGACATATTGTATAAAATATAACTCGGACATGTGTTCGTCGAAATAGAAGAGATATAAAAAAATTATCAAAATTGAAAACCATATGAGTTAATGATCCAAGATCATTAAAGAATAAAATAATACATCTCCATCAAAAACTTTAAAATATTTGATATATGAGTCATCACTTTTATTTTATTTTTTGACGGGGAGTCATCACTTATTTTTTTATACAAGATTTTGATTATATATAAATAATATGAGGCTAATTACTCACATTTAAACGTACGTAGTATCAAGGTTTTAAATAAAGATCCGCGACCGCGAAAACGACCGTGACAAAACAGTTTTGGCAGGTACCGATACTGTTATCGTTATCACCGTTTTTATATTAAAGAACAAATTATAATTAATTCACACCACGACGACCGCATTTAGTGTCGTAACACCTATACCGACCGAAATCGCAAAAACCTTTACGTAACCGAGACGCGACCGCGACCGTTTTTAAAAATTTTGCGTAGTATATACATATCAACATTTAACACATATAATATGATACACTAATATAATTTTAAAAAAAAAAATCCATTATTTTTTGCAATGTTTGGTCACTAGTCACTACTCTTTTCACATTGACCCATCAGAAGTACGTGGCTAATGAAAATATGCAACAATAAATGTTTATCAAAATAAACGAATTCTGATTTATCGTATAAAAAGGGGAAAGGAAGGTGTAGTGTCTCAATTTCCCAATATAGATAACAAGTTGGTGTAACAATAGATCAAATGATTGTATACAAATAAGTTAATGAACATAACTAAACGTAGGAAACATGATGTGAAAGTGAAAGAACTTGTTCGTCTTGTTTGTGCTATATACAATTAATTTTACAAATTTAAAACAAGACAAAAGAATCTCTACAACCCAAAAAATCCACATTGATTATCATCTTTTTGAATGTTGAATATTGAATTTTTTTTTGTGACAGGTTTAATCACTGAGCATTTTCATAGGACTCAATAAGAAAATGGACCCCTTATGAAAATAGTTTAATATAAGATGAAAAAAGGTAGGGGCCTAATGTTAAGAAATAGCAAAATTAATACCTTTTTTGGTAATTTGTGGAATTGTCACATCACAAAAAAGACATTACAAAACCCCCATCTCCTGGCTTCATCACATTTTTTTTTCCTGCCAATGACTTTGATATGTGACTATAGCATGTGTCACTTTCATTTTTCTTCTTCTAGAGCTACATCCACTAAAAGGGGGATTTCACTACAGGGCCCCTTTTTTTCACTAACTTTGATTTTTTTTTTTCTATGTTCAATTTAACTTCTCCTGATATCATGCTTTCAAGCTTCTTGTGGATTGATGTTTCTGTATCTTCTTGACTGATCATTCTTATTTTACACTTTTATTTTATAAAGTTGAAACCATTTTGTATTGTATTGTACTACTATATATATTGCACGTTGTGTTGAAGTTTCTGTTATGGTCTAAAATGACTTGGATTACATGTAATTAAGATAATGTGAGTTTGGACAAATCAACATTTTGATCTTTGGCAATGTATTTTGCCGTCATATTCTTTCTTAAATGTATTAAAATTATAATTAGGTCTATAAATATATTTTTTATTAATTATTTTGATTCTTAAACTTATTTTTAAATAGTCAATTTAATTCTCAAATGTATTTTTATTTAGTCAATTAATTCCATAATAAAAATACTAACAAAAGATCATATAATACATATCTTTATTGCCATTAAAAAACAAACTAACTAAAGATCATATAGGTGATATTGATACTTGAGTTTTTTTGGATGAGAGATAGTTGGTAGTTTTTAACTTAGTCCGAGAAAACAGGACAACCAATTGTCATTGTCATTACTAGATTGGACACATAATGGACTCAAAATGGTCAAATGTATCTTTGTATTTTTGCATGGTAACAAAAATTGATTTTAATTAAAATTTAATTATTTCAATGTAAAACAATTTATATATTTATGTAAATTTAGTTGAATAATAAATTTTTAAAAAAAAATTTAGAGACATACACATCAAATTCCAAATTAAGTTAAATTTTACTAAAATAAAAATTTTAAGTTAACTCAGGTGGTGGTGCAAGGAGTAATGCTCGCCCTATGTACCAATATGTGTCTAAGTTTTAGCCTTTTCGAGCCGGTGGATTTTGGGGTAAAATTTCCTAATCATTGTTGTTGGTTTCTATGTTGTCGCGGGTTGTTTGCTGGATAGGATTTTTGGATCGGTGATTTCGAGTGGTTGTTTCGTCCGTGGCTGCTTCGTGCCCACCATGAGTTCGTGATTGTTTTGCTGGCTCGAAAGAGTCTTTAGCCTGCTGTGATTCGTCACAGCAGGTGAAGGTGATAAAAACACAAATAGGGGGTTGAATTGTGTTGACTTTCTCAAATTATTTTGTGTTAAGCAAAACAGAGTTAAGTGTAGCGGAAAATTAAACACATATAAGAGAAAGAAAAGGGAGAAAACAACACAAAGATTTATATTGGTTTCTATCACAAGCGAGAGTAGTCTAGTCCCCTTGCAATTCAAATGAAGTTCACTATAATCTTTACAAGATACCAAATGTCCAAGCACCTAGCTTAAGACTTCCTTGCCCAAGTACACTAACTTATGACTTCCTTGCCCAAACTCACTAGCTTATGACTTCCTTGCTCAAGCACACTTGTAAGAGACATCAACTAACTTAAAGTAAATTTAAGAAAGTATGAATTAACATTTGATATACTATCAAATGTGTTTATAAAATACAACACAGTTCAAGATTTAACACTTAAATTCTAAGATAAAAAGTTTGTAAGAATTGCTAAGTGTTTTACAACTTCTGAGTTTTGATAGTATAACAAAGCTTTTTAGAGTTTGATAGCCTTGATAATAATATTCAAATGAGGTGTTCAATTTATAAGCAAATGAAATAAATCCGTTGAAGATAACCGTTTGAGAAGCTTGATCAACACGTTGGAACTTATTGTTTGCTTTCTGCAAAGACAGTTTGAATCTATTGCACACTAGGTAATAACTGCTCCAATGGCTTTGACGAAGAGGAAAATGTCTACACATTCTTGGCAAAAGGACAACTGCTCCAATTGTCATGTTAGTGACTTTTGTAGTTTATCCTTTCCTCTTTGTCAACTCTGGTCAGAGCATCTGAGGACACAAACTATGATTAACAAAAGTCTGAACGTCTCGACTCTGAAGATGGTAGCCTCTGACACTCTCCAGCATCTGAAGCTTATCTTCTGAAACTCTTTAGAGGTTGCTTGTTCCAGAGTTTGCTTCAGCTTCTCTTATGCACGTTCATAATGTGCTTAAATTTTATCCTCTAGTCCTGCAGACTTGAACATACATTAGTATTACCAATTGTACTTTTAATAATTTGTTAACATCAAAACCTTTGGAGATATTAACAAAACCAATTTTGGTCCAACAGGGGTTGTTGGTACATGAATCAATTTGTGTTGATGGTCGATTTGTTCACTGTAATAATTAAATAACTTAAAAAAAGACTTTATTAATTCTTTAAAATGTGTGACTACTTTTTTCCTTCAAAGAATAATAACTAGTTAAAATTACAATTAATAACTATACAAGAAAAAAGTTGGATTATCTAAATTTCAATTAATATAAACTCATTTTTATTTATCCCTGGGCTACCTCCTCGAAATCACCGATCCAAAAAGAAAAGTGTGATCAATCATGGCTACCTCCTTGAATACCTAAAATTTTAATTGTAAAGGGTCAATTTCTTTATCTGCATTGAATCATAATCACCATAAGAAAAATATCACAAAACAATAATAAAACACTTCACCTATCAAAAGATTTTAATAAATATATATAATTATTTATTTTCCAAAAAAGTAAGAAGATAACACTCGAATGGAACCATTCTCCACTCACCCTCTCTCTCTATATCTGCCCCTCCTAGTTTTCTCAAACTTTTCTACATATTCTCTATTTTCATGTATCTGTGACTCATCCTAATTTTATAAATTTCTCATCTATTTATCATAAATCTATAGATTTTGTTTCTACTAAAAGTCTCAAAATATAACTCCAAAATATATCTCTAAAATATAACTAAAAAATATATTTCAAAAATATATCCTAAATAATTCCAAAATATTTCTAAAATATATTACTAAAATACACTTCTAAAATATTTTTCTAAAACACAATTCTAAAATACATTTATAAAATATATTCTTATTAATCCCAAAAATATATTTCTAAATTATAATTCTAAAATACATTTCTAAAATATATTTCTAAAAATACATTTTTAAAATACACTTCTAAAATATATTTCTAAAATATGTGCTTCTAAAATATATATTAACTAATTCCTAAAATATATCTCCAAAGCTATATTTCAAAAACATATTTCTCAACCTTTCATTGCAGGATCAATCTTCAGATAGATGGCAGTGGCAGCCTGACCTTGACAGAGACTACACTGTTCGGGGAACATATCAGCTTTTGACTTCTTGTGCACGTCGTTCATTTTTGCAGCTCATTTGGCTTGTTTGCGATTGGGTTGTGTGGACGGAGAGAAATCACAGGTTGTTCCAAGGTTCGACAAACACTACTCATCAATTGTTGGACAAGATCAAGCTCTTTTCTTTTAGGTGGTTGAAGGCGACGAGTATTACTTTAGCTTCTAACTGTCATAGCTGGTAGTATAGTTGCTCTGCTTGGGCCTTGTATGAACTGTTTTTTGTTTCCTTTTTGTAACATTTTGTGACTCTTTATAAACGTTGGTACTTGGTAGTCTACCTTGGCACATCTTGTGCTAGGGAGACTGTGTTTTCTATATATATATATATATATATATATATATATATATATATATATATATATATATATCATTTTGACTTGTTAAAAAAAATCATATTTCTCAAATATGTCCTAATTATATTTCCTAAAATATCTCATTTTTTATACACCTCTATTTGTCACAAAAATCCCTTTTTAGACATAATTTCTAGATATACCCCCCATTTTTACTAAGGATGTGTTTGGATGTGAAAAGAAAGTTAAAGGAAAGAAAGTTGAAGGAAGGAATGTTAAAGGAAAGAAAGTTAAAAGAAAATTGGTAGAAAGTAAGATGATTTTTAGGTTGTTTGGTTTGAGTGAAAGTAAAAAGAAAGTGAGAGAAAAGAAAGATGTGTCAATTATGCGGCCCATTTCCCTTTCAACTAAACCCAAACTATATTGTACCTCCTTTTTCACTCTTATCTATTATTTACACTCTTTTATCCCGATTTCTTCTAAATTTATATTTTCTTCACAAAACTATTTTCTCTCATTTCTTTCTTAATTACTAAAATCAAATAAAAGTTTAATTCTAATATAATTATTTTTCTAATTTCCACGCTCTATCTAAATATTTTTCTTTTCACCACCTTTCAATTATTTTAATAACGTTCTAATAATTCCATTAAACTCTATGATCATCAACAATTACTAAATAATTTCCATGAAACGCCCCCTCCTAAAATAAAATGTTAAAAATCTTTTATAAACTTAATTAAAAATAACTAACAAAAATTGGAGTTTTACATTCACCGTCTTGAGAGGTCCATGTTTCAGTGGTTTGCTGTTTTGCAGGGAGTTGATGACTCTTGTTTCGCTTATGTGTCGGCACATGCTTTTGAGGATTTGTTGGGCATTGATCGTTTTCACACACGTGTCAAAAGCATGTAAAACTATAGTTTAGGAAAGCGACAATCGAATCCCACTCTATTAATTATAGGAAAATCATTACTGAGGGTAAATATGAAAAATCAATATAATTTGTCAACCAATTTAATACTAAAGACAACCTTCTTAATACTCGTGTTTTGTCAAACTAAGTCTTATAAAAAAGGGACGGAGTGAGTATTAATTTTTTAAGCCCCCATGATTAAGTTCATTACCCACTTACCATAAATTTTAAACATTTTTATCTTAATGTTCCTCTTCTCTCTTAATCCATCGAAGCATCAACTTCTTTTCTCCAACCTTTTAATTTTATCTCTTTGTTCTTGCTTCTACTTCCTATGAATGACCGTTTAGCTAAATATATAGATATAGGTGAGAATAGGCTAGGCCGAGTTAGGCTTTGCCAAACCTGAGTCTGGTCTGTCATAAAAATCGAAAGCCTAAGCCTGACATGTGATCTATCATAGGCTTATCTTTTAGGCTTGAGCCTGACCTTTTGAAAGCCTATTATGACCTATTAGCCTGTTTAAAAGCCTATTTTTCATAAACATATTTAAATAAAAAATTATATTTATCTTTAAAATTACTTATGAACTAATAAATCAACGTCCTTTTGTTATTTAACATGATATTTTATAGTATTTGATTATATATGTCATTTTAATTCAATTCTAATTTATAATAATACATTTATATATGTGAAAAACTAATGTAGATTAATAAACTTAAATTACTGAAAAAGTTAATAAATATATAATTTAATCAAAGTACAAATATTAATATATAAATAATAATAGAAATAAAAATATTATTCATATTAATTTAAATAGGCCGACCTAGTAGGTTAAAACGCTTTTTTAATAGCCTGCAGCCTGACCTATTTAACTAAATAGGCTTATGAAAATGCCTACACCTGCCCTATTTAAAGAAATAAGCTGGTCTGGCCTGAGCATATATAGGCTAAGCCTTAAGGCCTCGTAGACCGGCCCGGCCTATTCTCACCTCTATATATAGAGTGACAAATTAATATTTATAGTGAAAATATCATCGAACATTTTCAGAATTTAAAACCTCAGAGATGACAATTGTAGTTTTTATAAACTTTTATGTTTTTTGAGTTTTATTTTTTATCACTATAGTTGTGCATTTTATAAAAGTTCATAATATTTTTTTTAATCAAAATATATACAATTTTCTTACCCCCACTAGAGAAAATTTCTTGATCCGTCACAATATGGAATCCTAGATAAACATATTTAAAAAAAAAATTGGATTATAAGTAGCACAAGATATACTCAATCCCTACAATTCAAAACACTAGTATATATGCTTTGAAGGTATACTAATGGGTCATTACACCAATCAGAGAATACAAAAAAAAAAAAAAAGTTTCGTACACACCTTATAAACCAAAATCAGAAAATATAAATAATTTGATCCACAACGGATGACAAATTAACTGCTACACCTCTAAATGACTAAACATGATATTATTACGTGCTTGTCATAGACTTTGCGTGGTAGTTAGCCAAATTAAGTGGCAAATTTTTTCAAATTCCTTTCTCCTAAACAGATCTCCAAAGATGTTAAAATAAATCCAAATTTTCTCAAAAGGCATAAACTCCACATTCAACCATTTAAAAATGTTCATCCACACTTGAGTAGAGAAAGTGCAAGTGAAAACTAAACGGTCAATGTCTTCTTCTCTGAAGATATTATGTTAATGTGTCACTACTGTTATAAATTCAACATTCATCTCATTTATAGCCGATGTGTACTTAATCACTCGCACTTGAAACTCTGAGAACAATTAGTTTGTTTTGTATACATATATATTATTATTATATTCATGTACCTCGAGTAACCTTAGTATTAAAAGTATCTAATTAATTAATTAGTATTAAAAGTTTCTAAAATAACTTTCTCTTGATGGTATAGATCATTGTCTTTCCAACTAATTGCAACCCATAATTGTTCCTGCATTTCATGAGGCAAAAGAAGGATAGAGATCGACTTTCCGATTATTATAAATGCATTACTTATTTAAGTTGCTTCCCATATCCATCCCTCTATGCTACCCCATCCATATGTCTCAGATGTGATTGCTCCAACTACTAAAGTGAATTGTAATGAAGCTCATCGGAATTAGAAGCCCACCCTTTAAGTATGAGAAACTTAATCAAAAAATGCATGCTAGCTATATGGTTGAAAAGTCTTGCTAGAAAAATTAAAACATCACAAATTAGGTAGGATTGAACAATTTTATTTTTGGTACAAAAAATTTCAAACTTTCTTTAAAACATTAATAAGGATGCAAACACATAATTTTGAATAGATTATCTTAATTAAGAAACTATTTCATTTCTTGATTTTTCCCCACATGTTGATAAAAGACAATTAAAAAGGAAAAATTTAGGACATATTCACTTGGTTATGTTATGAGTCTATTAGATGGTCAAGATAAGAAACATATATGATAATCGTATTATATCATATATCGCAATCCAATATTTCATAAGATATTAGAAATTGATAAGTTAATTCTAAAACTTATATATCATATCATGTCTGTTAGACTACTTGGCTATCACTTAGAAGGGGGGGGGGGGGGGGGGGGTTGAATAAGTGCCATTAAAAAACAATGTAGGTTTTTCAAAATGTTTCGTTTAAATGGTATGTGCGGAAGCACCTACCGGATCGGTAGTCTCTTTGCACCCGTTTGATCACTGGAAAGGTAATATAGCCTGAACGTATGAAAAGACTTAGAAATTATCGGAATCAAATTATTCGAAATTAAACGTTTTCAACTAAAACAGCCCAAGAAAGTTTTATGGTATCCAATCTAATCCAATCACAATCAAGATAAACCAATTGAATTTTTGTGCACACGTACGAACACGAAAAATCCAATTGACTCGAAATTAAAGCGATTACTAAAAGTAAAAGATGAAAGAGAGAAAGACACAAGCGTTTGATTAGGGAGTTCCCCGGCTTTCGTGTCGTCCTCGCGGTCGGCCGGGTACGTCTCCCCCCAAATAACCAAACGGGTTATTTGAGAGTATATTGATCAAAACGATGAACAAAAAGTGCACAGTTTACAATTAAAACTTACTAGTATGTTAGCCCGTGCCGTGCACGGGATTATTTTCTTTTTTAATATTATTTATGTGATTATTTTGATATATTATTTGAATAATTTAGTTTAAAATTCTACAATAAAATTGAGATATGTTTTGCATGATAAATATAACATAAACTATAAAAAATTAAAATATATTAATTTATTTTAGGTTTCTCAGAGATTTCATTAGCCAGATGTAAACCTATATGGACACAAAATATGAAAAAAAGAATCGTAGTCAAAATTCAAATTTTGATTAGTCAAGTGTATTTTTAATAGTGGGGTGGGAAGTGTTACCCGTTTTCCATTATATACCACCAAGAGATTCTCTCTCTACCGTCTCCGTCGCATGACTCTATAGGGCCCCATCAACAATAAAATAATTGTTAATTCTATATTATTTTTTTAATGAATATCATAAAATTCTCGTGTTAGATTATCACTATCTTCTACATAGACTTTTCATCATGGGGAATCACTTTTCATCGTGCTAAATAAAATTTTGAATAAGTGATCCCCGTGATAAAATATTAAATATGAAAATATGGATAACCGCCGCAGTCGGAATCCAAATTTTAATTAGTCAATGTGTATTTTTAATTGTCGGGTAAAAAGTGCTCCCAGTTTTCCATTCTACACCACAGAGAGATTTTTTTCATCTCGCTTTCTCTCTCCCTCTCTCTCGTCTTCGTTACATGATCTATAGGGCTTTATCGATAAAAAATAGTAGTTGTTAATTCTATATTTTTTAATGAATATCAATTAAATTTTTGTGCTTATAGTTCGCACTATGTTATACATACACTTTTCGTCATCGGGATCACGTTTATGTGCTAGTTTTGAATAAGCTTTCCCCATGATAAAATATGAAAATAAGGATAACTCCCGCGGTTGGAATTCAAATTTTAATTCATCAATGTGTATTTTTAATAGTGGGTGGGGAGTACTCACTATTTCTCATTCTCCAAAACTGAGAGATTTCTCTCTCTCTCTCTCTCTCTCCCAAAATTCTATTTTATTTTTGTCCCTAATGAACGTAATTTTTCTTCATAATATGATAAAATAAAATGTTTTTACGTAAAAAGAAAATATAAGTGTACAAATATGTCATAAGCTATTTTTTGGGTTTAAGACTTCAAGTGATTTTATCCATGAAAAAAACAGTGTACTTTGAGAAACTCTAATTGAATGTCTCCTAAGCAATTTATATCAAGAATGCACATGACAGCTCCGTGGAAATCTCGTAATGTATATAATAGAGATAGAGATAATCCATTGATCTTTTTATTTCAATTGTGCAAACTTTTAGAATTCAAATCGGGTTAAAGGACTTTATTGTTTGAATATTTTTAATTTGATTTTATTTTGTTGATTTTATATAATTTATTAGTTAAATATATTTAACAGAAAAAAAAATAGGCCTCGTATTAATATGAGTATATATGTGCACATATTAAATCTAAATAATTGGTTATTAAAATATTGATTCCCGTATGTATTAAAATATTGAGATTACTAAAAAGAACTTATGTATTAATATAAAAGTAGAAATATATGTCATTGTCCCCATGAGCTTAGCTCAATTGGTTGGGACATCGCACTATATGTGCAGGAGCCGGGGTTCGAACCCCAGACACTCCACTTATCCATCTTTAAGGTGGAATTTCAAAGCCACTAGGCTATCTACCAAAAAAAAAAAAAAAGAAATATATGTCATTGTAGAAGTTTAAAAAACAAATAGGCCCCGTATTAATTTAAGTGTAGTAATAGGCTCAAGTATAAGTTACAAAAAAAAGAAGACCATATATTAACATATGAGTCGAAATATATGTTTCCTTAAAAATTATAAACAATAGTTCCCCGTATTAATATATAAGTAGAATTATGGGTCCCCGTTGAAATTTAAAAAATAAAAATAGGCCGACATACTAATTAATATATATATATATATATATTCTTAGGGGTGTGCAAAATATCCGGTTAGAAGGCCCAAACTCATAACCGGATCCAAATCCGTTTTTAAAAATCCGGATTTTGGTATATGGTTAATAACCAAACCATTTTCATCTGGTCGGTTATCCATCCAAATTAAATTTTTGGATTTGGTTTAAATTGGTTATTATATCCTTTTCAAATTTGTTTTTGTCAAAACAAAAAAAACAAACAAATATCTTCTTTTTTTGACAAAACAAACAAATATCCTTTTTTTTGTACAATAAACAAATATCCTTTTAACTTTTATTAAAATTAATTAACGCACAAACCATCACCATGTGCGTGTGATCTCAGCAATTATGATTTGCGATGAACCCTACATCCCAAATCTACAATAATCTCTCCAATTGAACCCTAATCGGCAATATTCTCTTTCAATCGAACCACACTCATTCTCTCCAATTGCTTCCAACCGCTCTAATCAGGTATTCTTCCTTTCTCTATTCTTCACAATTAGTTAATTCAACGCGGAAGCAATTTTTCTCCTCTTTATTCTTATTTCAGTAATGTGAAGTTGCAAAAAGAAACTTTGTAATTTTTCTCCTCTTTATTCTTCACATGTTTTTTCCATCTCTTTCAAACACATATCAGAAGCAATTTGGCTTGAAGCTGATTATTACTGCAAAGAGTAAAAAAAGAAAAGTGTATTTTTTTACGGTGTTTAATATGTTTTTCGTCTGCGTAAAAAAAAAAATCAGACCAAATTAACCATTTATTATTCCAGTTTTAAAAATAACCAGTTTAAAACTGGATTTAAAAATTAACCACTTTTAAACCGGTTTTATAAAAATATCCGGTTATGTATCCGTATCCAAATTTATAACTGGTTATATAACCGGTTTATAAAAAATAATGGTTATGGTCATGTATCCAAATCCATATATCTGGTTTTGGTTTGGCAAAATAACCGACCATGCACACCCCTATATATTCTACTATAAATTAAATAATAAAAATAGACTATTGAGTAGAGATATTGGTCTCCATAAAAATTAACAAATAATAGGCCGTCGTATTAATATATAAGTATAAACACAGGCTTCGATATAAAATTACAAAACAAAAAGTATTAATATGAGTAAAATTATAGGTCCCTGCAGAAATTACAAATAAATAGTTTCATATATTAATATATGAGTAGAAATATAAACTCCACAATTTTATCCAACGTCCTTTCTTTGCAGCCCGTAGTTAATGCCAAATCTTGACAACCACCTGGATTAACATAAAAAGATAAAGATTACTAAACACATAATTAGACTTCTAATAAAAAAACTATATGTTGCGTAAAAAAAAAAAAACTACATGTCAGATCAAAAGTGGATTATAAATCATATATATCAGACTAAAAGTTTTACGATTGAAAAAAATCATATACGGAGTATTAAATAAACCAAAACATAGGATAATGAATGAGAATATTCACAAGCATAACAATATTAATATGTGTCATAAAGAAAAACCGAAAGAAAAATGAAATTATTATGAAGGAGGTCAGTTTTTTAACAATATAAAGTCTTTTAACAATAACTTAAACGATCATAAATAATTGAGTAAAAAAGCACAAATAAAGATAAAAAAAACATATTTTATAAACATTCACTTTAGCCAACAAAATTACTTACCTCCACATCCGCCGTGATATTCATCCTATCAAAATTAAGAACATAAGCACAAAAACAAATTAGAGAAAATTTAATTGAATGTCATCTAAACAATTTCTATTGAAAATGCATGAGAGAACTCCGTAAGAATATCGTAATATATATTATAGAAATTGAGATCATAGAGATCATAGGTAGATTGTAATTTGGTTGTAATCTTGATGGAACGAATCAATATATATTATGAATTAAAACCTAAGATGAGCTTCCTTTAATGGATTTATATGCATAAATTTTTTTTTGACGGTAGATTTATATGCATAATTTTATTAATTAATATATATGAAATTATAGTTGTAACCTTGATGCAACAAAATAGGTCCATTGATGAATCGATATATATGAATTATAGGTCCATCGCAATTTGGTTGTAATCTTGATGGAACGAACCGATCGATATATATGAACTAAAGCCTAGTTTTTTTGAAAGGATATGGAATTTTAGTAATATTATTTTAATTTTCGTAGAAATCTAAAATAATTATAACAAACAATGAAAATATATTGCTTCAAAAAACAAAAACAAAAATATATTGCTTACAAAAAACACAGAGAAATTTTCTACAAAAATAAAAAAGATTTAATATTAGAGAAACTCTAATCGAGTGACACCTAAGCAAATTCTATTGAGAATGCTCCGTGGTAATCTCGTAATGTATATAATAGAGATAAACCTATAACGAATCAAAAGTAAACTATGCGAATAAACCTCAACACACAACGAAGCCTCGCCCTCTGATTCCAACGATCAAACCCGTGCCAATCCGCACCCGATCGTCCAGCTGAGTCCTTCGTTTCTTGTTGTTGATACTCCAAGATCCGCACGATCTTGAACCCTTGAGAGAAACCAAACCTTCAACACAATTCAACCTGATCACGATTCTGATTCACCGCGAACCGTATCGAACGTTATCACACAAATCTGCAGTTCTTATTGAATTGATCCCATACTCAAACTTCAATGTGATTGCAAATTTGATGAAGATGATGAACTTGTGTTGAATGAAACCTTTGATCCAAATTTTCACTCAATTTGAACTCCAAAGCGTTTTCTGATCTTTCACACTGATTTCTCTTAATTACAATGACACACCACATTACTATTTAAAGAGAGAATAGAATTGAGCAAATTTGGGCAAAATTTCACAGACATGTATCGATACAACTGATGATTTGTATCGATACAAACCCTTTGACCAGCGTTAAAAATGAAAGATTTGACCTATGTATCGATACAAACACGGGTGTGTATCGATACATACATCAGTTTCTTGAAATCTTGACTGATATGTATCAAATCATGCAAGCATGATTCGATACATCATGATGTTTCTGGATTTCTGAGAGGCATAGGTGTGTATCGATACATGCAAGTATGATTCGATACATAGGTAACTATCTGCCTCTGAGAGATCACTTTTGTATCGATACAAGTGATATATGTATCGATACAAATTGCACAAAATCAGTCTGAAGTAATTTCAGGACATTTGTATCGATACACATGTTTATGTATCGATACATAATACCTAAAAACAATTTTTCAAAGTGTTAAAAATAGTTTTTCGCTGTCAAGTCATTTGTAATGTTTGCCAAAATATGTTCTACTCTATTTTCATGTGTTTTGACAATTATTAAAACATGAGGATGAACTGGTGCACTTACATTCTCCCCCTTTTTGATAATTGTCAAAACTATGCATAAGCTAACTAAGCCTATACCTAATATGCAATAAAATAGCAATATGTATACAGACGCAATAAACATCAAGGTTAACAATAAGCAATGCTCCCCTTGAGTTGATGCCATAATGCGTTTGACATTGTTGATAATATTCAAGAATTCTTTTAGCTATTCATCTTTAGCTTGTGCATCCAAATCTCTCCCCATTTGACAATATCAAAAAGAAGAAGAGGGTCTATTAGAAGTATCATGTTCAAACAATTTCAACCAAAGTCATATCGTGCACTTACATTTGTCGAAATGCACATATATGATGAAAGTTCCTAATCAATATAAATACATACAAATATATGCCAAAATATATCAATGACGAATACCAAATTTCATGACAAATATGGAATGTAGAATAACAAACCAAAACCAATGCATGAATATCGTAACACATCGACATTTTAAATCAACCAACATATCAAAATATGGGACGAAAATAAACAAAACAATGCAACAAATGCATAAACATAAGAAATCATCCATACAAACCAAAATTATCCAAATTATCAAGTTATACAAGCCAAAGTGAATGTTGTCTAAACATGACAACATTTAAAATTATCCGTACAACCAAATCGAAATAAAAGAAATCATAAGAAATAAAGATAAAATAGTTTATGTGGTGCGAGAAAATAAAAGCGATGAAACAAATTTAGGCATCATTATCATTCATGTCATCCGGGTTGTGATTGGAATTGAAGTATTGATCAACGGGAGTTTGTTGCTTGATGCATTCATCCAATTGGTTTTGTAAATGATCAAACCTTGAGACATTATAAGCATGCATATCATCAAGTCTCATGGTTATCTCATTTTGGAACTTAGCTTGTTTTAAGCTCATCTACTTCAACATTTCCATAATTGCACCATTACCAATTTCCGAGGGGTCATTATCCATGCTTTCATTTTCATGTGATTCCACTCTTGGTCTCTTACCCCTTTCTTCTTGATTCCCTTGAGTTGGTTCTTCATCATCGTTTTCCTTTCCACAAAACTCATAATCTTCAATCTCATTATTCCACTTATAATCCATCTTTTTCATTTGAGTTATGCTAAAAATTTGATCTCTTTTAGGAATAATCCAAGATCCCGCTACCTTGTAGGTTATCTTGAAGTGGTCTAAGATAGTGATGATCCAACTTGAGTATCCGAAACAATGATCCTTTTTAGAACCTCTCAAAGCAAATAAGCGGCTCACAATGTAGTGTGGCCAATCCATTTTCTTTCTTTCCATCATGAGGTACATAAGGTCAATATCCTTCCAATCAAGTCGAGAATACGATCCACCTCTAGGCTGTAGAATGTGATTCACAATCCAAAGTAAAACCCTTGGACCTTTCTTGAGCCTACCGGCCTTTCTATTTGGACTTTTACCATTCCTAGTTAGAGTGCTAGCAAACTCAGCCATATTGTACTTAGGACCATCAACATCGGTGAATTTTTGCAGGTTATCACCGGTTGTCAAGCCAAACAGTTTGAACCAAAGAGTGTTAGAGAACCTGTAAATTTTCTTTCCTATACAAAACTCAAACTCGGCACCATCTTGTTCTTGTAATCCGGAATAGAAAATCCTAACCAAATCCTCTATGTATGCTCTTTTCAAGTTACAAAAGGTAGAGAGATTTTCTCTCTTAATGATCTCAGCAACCTCACTTAGATGTAATTCCTCAAGGTTCTCAACATCCACAGCATTTTGAGGGATTACCTTCTTTTCCTTACAATTTCTAATGTAGAAGCTTATGTAATTCTCATGAATAAAGTTCTCTTGCCTAAAGTTTTCTTCATGATTACTATCCCTTATGATCTTGGTCATACCATTATTCTTACTTCTATTGCTTGTAACCATTATCAAAGTAAGGAATAGAGTAATGTTACCTTGTTGATAGTTGAGAAAATGAAGAATCCACACTCACCCAAATTGAAAACCCTTGTCTTGAATGTGGAGATTTTGAAGCTTGAACCACCAAATTTGTGAAGGAATGTGAATGGGTAATGAATTTGAAGTGGTTTAGTGTCAAGTTTTGTGAGTTTTGGTTGAGTTTTGAGAGAGATTGATAATTTGGGAATGAGGGTTTTTTGAGTGAATTTTCGTGTAGAAGAAGTTTGTGTTGTTTGATGAATGAATGAATGAAAATTGATACATAAAGCTGTTTTCACGCGTTTGTATCGATACAAAATCATGTTTGTATCGATACAAGTTAGTTTTTCTGAAGCATGTATCGAAGCATGCGAGCATGTATCGATACATGAGGTAGTTTCTGCCCAAACTAAAGAGTTATGTATCGATACAAGCATCATATGTATCGATACATATCAGTTCATTTTGAAATTTTGAAAAATAACTAACATGTATCTATACAGTATTTATTTGTATCGATCCAAAATGCATTATTTTCGATTTTTCTCAAAACACATGAATTTATAAGTTTGAAGAAATAATTTTTATGACTTCCAAGTAACATGTAAGTATGGAACACATATAACCAATAAGGTACATTCGTATGTATGTGAGCGAAACAAAATACCAAAGCACAATATAACATGAGAACACATGTCAAACCATATATGCATGATAAGGCATTCACATAAATGAATCAAAGTATCAAAATCAATCATATGAAAAATATATGTCTATTTATGCACACAAAGTCACATATAAGAGCAAAGCAACATATATCAACCAATTATGAACTTAATATGATACTTGTAATGATTTTTGTCAAATCCCCATTTAAGACGTATGAGTCTCAAAAACTTATAAATATTTTTGAGCAAAATTCTTGGAAATGGAGGATTAGACAACCATCAAAGCAACTATCATATTAAGATGAAAATTGTATGTATATGAACCAAAGTACAAATGCTAAGTAAAAAAAAATATAAAGGTAAAGGTAGAGAATATAATCTTCCCTTGAGTGTTAGGTGGTGGAAGTGATCAATTTCCGCACCATTGTAAGTGTCGAGTTGAAGCTTTTCTCATCGCTTTCCTTGTTCGTAAGTCTTGAACTCCATTGTTGTCCGTGTCTTTTGTCAATGGTTTCAAGACAATTCCCTACATACTTAGACATTTGAAATAGGTCCCCAACTCATGTTGGGTCCTAGTTAGTTTGTAGCACAATTATTGCCTAACTTAGGTAACCATTGCAATTTGCATTTTGGTACCAAGACCTTTCTAGCATGACATTTTGCAATAGTATGACCCTTGTCACAACAATAATGACAAACGATATGAGGATTACTTTTCTTAGAATCCTTTTCAACAAATTTGTACTTTTTATTTCTAGGTTTCAAAGATTTGTTGAATTTAGATGGATCAATCGCAAAAGTAATCTCCAGCTTGGATGGTTCTTTTAGCTTATCTTGTAACTTTCGCAAATCTCTACGTAAGTAAAAGCATCCATCACATCCGGTTCTATCGTTACCATAACTATCAAAAGTTACAAGATGTTTTTGAATCATAGACTCTTTGAGAGCTTTCAACTCAAGTACCGTTTCCGAAACTTTTGCCTCAAGGTATTTATTAACTTTCATTAAACCTTTTAGTCGTTGAAAAGCCTCTTTAGTCTCTTTGTGTAACTTTTCAAAAGCAACTTGCAACTCATGATATTCTAAAATTGTATATGAGCTAGAGGGATTTTGATTTACCTTTTTAAGAGCAAGTTTCTTGCGATCATGAGATGTTAAGCACACATTAGCCAATGCATCTTCACCACTTGAGCTAGAGCTTGATGATGAAGAGGAAGATGAGCTTCCGCTTTCCCATGCAACATAAGCTTTATTTCCTTTGTCCTTGCTTCCCTTTTTGAATGAAGGTGACTCCTTCTCTTTTCTCTTGAGCTTAGGGCAATCCGGCTTGAAATGACCAACTTTGCCACATTCATAGCATGCCCCTTTCTTGGAGTACCTAGCATCTTCATTCTTCCGACGGTAACCACTATCTTTCCGAAACTTCTTAAGATTGTCATCGGAATGTTTTATCCCATTCTTTCTCACATATCTATTGTAGCGTCGAACGAAGAGCCCCATTTCCTCATCATCGGAATCGTCTTCGCTTGAGCTACTTTCCACTTGCTCAACCTTTTTGGACTTGGATTTGGAGGCCTTTAGAGCAATGGACCTCTTATCCTTTTCTTTTTCTTTTTCGTTGTGTTTTTCCTTTTTCTCACCTTTCTCATGCTTTTCCAACAAATTAAGCACTTGTTCATGTTCCGTTAGCTTACCAAATAAGGTTGTGAGACTCAAAGTAGTAAGATCATTCGCTTCTTTGATTGTGGTGACCTTTGGTTGCCATGACCTATTAAGACATCTCAAAATCTTATTAGTAGCATCTTGATTTGTGATTGGTTTACCTAGACCATGTAACTTGTTGGTGATTTTTACAAATCTTTGTTGCATATTCGCAATGGTTTCACCATCTTGCATATGAAACAATTCGAATTCTTGAGTTAAGGTGTTTATTTTCGAAATTTTGACTTCATTAGTTCCCTCAAAATGAGTAACTAATGTATCCCACATTTCTTTGGCCGTAGAACAATGCGACACATGATAAAATTGTTCAATCCCAAGGGATGAAATAAGTATGTTTTGTGCCTTTGCATCGTAATTGACCTTTTTCTTTTCATCATCCGTCCATTGTGCCATAGGCTTAATGGTGACAATGCCATTAGGATCGGTGATTGTCGGAACAAACGGACCGGTCTCAATAGCATTCCACACTTCACCATCAAAAGAATTGATGTGAATCCGCATACTACTTTTCCAATAATCAAAATGATATCCATTGAATATAGGAGCCCTATTATACGCCCCTTTCGGTGCAAAAGCCATGTTTTCTAATAATTGGCACAATCCTCCGAATTTTGTAAACAAAATTTAACTGGACTCGTGATACCACTTGTTAGACTACTTGGCTATCACTTAGAAGGGGGGGGGGGGTTGAATAAGTGCCCTTAAAAAACAATGTAGGTTTTTCAAAATGTTTCGTTTAAATGGTATGCGCAGAAGCACCTACCGGATCGGTAGTCTCTTTGCACCCGTTTGATCACTGGAAAGGTGATATAGCCTGAACGTATGAAAAGACTTAGAAATTATCGGAATCAAATTATTCAAAATTAAACGTTTTCAACTAAAACAGCCCAAGCAAGTTTTATGGTATCCAATCTAATCCAATCACAATCAAGATAAACCAATTGAATTTTTGTGCACACGTACGAACACGAAAAATCCAATTGACTCGAAATTAAAGCGATTACTAAAAGTAAAAGATGAAAGAGAGAAAGACACAAGCGTTTGATTAGGGAGTTCCCCGGCTTTCGTGTTGTCCTCGCGGTCGGCCGGGTACGTCTCCCCCCAAATAACCAAACGGGTTATTTGAGAGTATATTGATCAAAACGATGAACAAAAAGTGCACAGTTTACAATTAAAACTTATAAACCTATAACGAATCAAAAGTAAACTATGCGAATAAACCTCAACACACAACGAAGCTTCGCCCTCTGATTCCAACGATCAAACCCGTGCCAATCCGCACCCGATCGTCCAGCTGAGTCCTTCGTTTCTTGTTGTTGATACTCCAAGATTCACACGATCTTGAACCCTTGAGAGAAACCAAACCTTCAACACAATTCAACCCGATCACAATTCTTATTCACCGCGAACCGTATCGAACGTTATCACACATATCTGCAGTTCTTATTGAATTGATCCCATACTCAAACTTCAATGTGATTGCAAATTTGATGAAGATGATGAACTTGTGTTGAATGAAACCTTTGATCCAAATTTTCACTCAATTTGAACTCCAAAGCGTTTTCTGATCTTTCACACTGATTTCTCTTAATTACAATGACACACCACATTGCTATTTAAAGAGAGAATAGAATTGAGCAAATTTGGGCAAAATTTCACAGACATGTATCGATACAACTGATGATTTGTATCGATACAAACCATTTGACCAGCGTTAAAAATGAAAGATTTGACCTATGTATCGATACAAACACGGGTGTGTATCGATACATACATCAGTTTCTTGAAATCTTGACTGATATGTATCAAATCATGCAAGCATGATTCGATACATCATGATGTTTCTGGATTTCTGAGAGGCATAGGTGTGTATCGATACATGCAAGCATGATTCGATACATAGGTAACTATCTGTCTCTGAGAGATCACTTTTGTATCGATACAAGTGATATATGTATCGATACAAATTGCACAAAATCAGTCTGAAGTAATTTCAGGACATTTGTATCGATACACATGTTTATGTATCGATACATAATACCTAAAATCAATTTTTCAAAGTGTTAAAAATAGTTTTTCGCTGTCAAGTCATTTGTAATGTTTGCCAAAATATGTTCTACTCTATTTTCATGTGTTTTGACAATTATTAAAACATGAGGATGAACTGGTGCACTTACAATGTCTCTCTAATTAAAATTATTATCATGATTCTTGAATATGAATTGGATAATAAATTAAAAGAATATGATAAGAAAATAAATTTCTAATTTATCACTATAAATTAAAATTTAAAATATAAAAAATTTAAATCTGATAAATGTATATAACTAAAATATAAAAAATTATATTAAATTATATAATAAAAATATTACTAATTAATTCATTGAAATTAGAAATAAGATTATTAATAAAAATTTCAAAAAATATGAATATTAATTTAATTTTTTTAACAAATTAAATATGATTTTCTTGTAAAGCTAGTTTTGTCATTAATTTATAAATAATATATATATATATATATATATATATATATTGTATTTTTATTTAATTTATATAACATATATAATAAAATTACTTATTTAACCATGATTTGAAAAATAAAAAAAATGTTTGTTTAGTAGTGTCAATGGATTTTGAACGAAAAAAATATTTAATTAATTATTTAGTTTTTAGTGTGTGTATATAAAATTGTTTCACAAGGGTAATTTTGTCATTTTATGTGGCTTTTTTCTCATTGATTGGTGGGTAAATTATGAGATGATAGTTTAGAAAAATCTTTGAATAAATATGAGCTTATACTTCTTACTGACACCAATGACTATAACATTGCTCTTTAGAATAAGAATTTCAAACAGTACTCGTGAGCTTAGCTCAGTTGGTAAGGAATTGCACGTTATGTGCAGGGACCAGGGTTCGAACCCGGATACGCCCACTTATTCATTTTTAAGGGGTGAAATTCTAGCCACTAGGCTACCTAACCAAAAAAAAAAAAAAAAAAATAAGAATTTCAAACACGATATAAGACGGTAATTTGATTAGTATTTGACAAAATAAATAAAAACAAGGGTCTTGTTAACATGAATCCTAAGGGTACATGTTAAGAATCTAAAAATAGAAATATTCTTTTAAATTTTGTGCAATTAATTTAAAAATTATTAAAAAAATGAATTAAATACATGAATCATATATAATAAAATATTTCTTTTTTAAAATCATTAACGTTACAACAAATATGAATTGAATAATGAAGCGCACACATATCATTTTATCTTGTTTCTGTCAAACAAATAATAATCAAATTGATGTATTGCTAATGCGGTACCTTCCGCAATCGCAACATAGCGCAATTGCGGTGTGATTTTCATTCACCTGTACGGACGCAATGTAACCACATCAAAAGCTGCATCAGACGATTTCGACCATGTTCGTTCAAATTTTCTCATAAAAAATAAAATTTATAAACCTCATCATAATTTGTGTCAAATACTCAAATCTAATGAAAAATGTTACTTATAACAATCTCTCAACCGTGTATTTTAAGCATGCACATTCAAATAAATATTTATGGAATAAACTAAGACTCTTCGATGGTTGATAAATAGTGTAGTGACATAGTGGTGATATTTAGTTTGTGAAATTTCAAAATGACACCGCAACGCAATAGCCACATTGCGTGTTACAACAACTACAATGACCCCAATCACAACAACCGCAACCGTTACCGCATCCGCGACCACATCATAAAACCATGACTACAAAGCTTAGTTCACCAACCTACCCTTTAAGGTTCTCTACAATATAACTTTCCTATATATGGTATAAATGAACTAAAGCAACAAACATTTTTTGATGATATGTATATGATCGAACCAAAAAAATGAACTAATGCTTATTTAGTGATCAATAATATAGGAAGTGATAATTGTGTGTATTAATTATTAATCTTCACTCTATATTGTGAAGCAAAATCAGATATACAATATTATAAAGTAACTATATACATTGGCAATTCTGGTTGGTTTAATTATGTCAGTGAATCGTGCTGCTCATGTCTGCAAAAAAAGCATGCAATATAATACTGCAACTTTGTACTATAAGACTAAGTAGTAAAGTAAAACTATCTCTTTCTTTTTGACCTTACCTTTCTTCCTATTCCTATTCCTATATATCACTACTACTACTCCACTCATCTTTTCAATTCATATCTTAATAATCTTCTCTCCCTCTTCTAAAACCCTATACTTACTCTTTTACCTTCATTTTGAAACCATGAACCATGAAGAGAAAGTTACCATGGACTTGATTCCAGCTTCTGATCAACACCTTTGTTATGTTCGTTGCAACTTTTGTAACACTGTCCTTGCTGTATGTTACTTCTTCACCTTTCATAATCCAACATCAACCATCATTTTCAACTTTGTTTACTTCTTCTTACTCATTCATATTATTCTTTTTAATCTTAATAAATAGTGTTAGTTACCGCAAGAAAAAAGTTGAAATAACGAAAAAAATAAAATCGGTCACTAAATTTGGCATATCTATAAAGATGTTGAAATTATAGACAAATTTTAAATTTTTCTATTTTTAAATTTTCATCGTTATTTCAACTTTTTGTATCTATACAAAGTTTGTGAAATATCTATATATAGTTTTGTATATGAATATGTAGGGTTATAAATGTTGATTGTAATATATATAGGTTGGAATACCATGCAAGAGGCTGTTAGACACTGTGACAGTGAAGTGTGGTCACTGCAGCAACCTCTCTTTTCTCACTACCAGACCACCAAATTCCAAAACTCAAACTGTTGATCACACCCTAACTCTCCAGGTTATATGAGGCCCCATCACTATTCTATTTTGTATAATTATTATTTTCCTTCTACTTTTATTGATGTATATATGTATCCGTCTTGAGGTGCTAGCTCACTGGTAAGAAGAGTTTAATATTGTAACTTTAAATTACTGAGTTTGAATTTTCTCGGGTACACAAGCATTTGGTCACCATATTCAATCATACACATGTTTGTTTTCACCATCAGTATCCGGCTCACTGAATCGCCTAATCTAGTTCGTGGAACAGTTTTAACATTAACCGATTTCAGTCCCCTCCCAATTACAAGTGCCGGGAATGTTTGATAAAAAGTTAAAAGAGAAACTAATAAATTATATGTATTTTTTTTTAATATGAGTGTGACTAAATAATAAGTCTAAAATTTGTGATCATGTAAGTATTTTCCTAGATACATTTGTAGTAAGATAAATTAAACATGTTTTTTGTTTTGTAGCAGGGGATTTACAGTAGCAAAAAGGGTCAACCATCACCATCTTCATCTTCTTCACCAACTACTTCAACTGACTCATTGTCCCCTAAACCACCACCATTTGTTGTTAAACGTATCATTATCAAACAACACTTTTCACAATTTTTTCTAAATAAATTAATATCTTAATTAACAAACTATACACAAAAAAAAAAAAAAAAAAAATTCACTATCTTCATTTTTTATTTCTTTTGCAGCTCCTGAGAAGAAGCATCGTCTCCCTTCTGCTTACAACCGTTTCATGAAGTAAGTATATTAAAAATAATAGAAAGAAAAAAGAAATACATTTGTTTTATTTATTTTATCCTTGAGAACTATTTTACTAGAGTTAACCAATCAAAACTACAAGATTGTGACACTGTTACATTCCCTTACCCTGTTTATTTTTTTGTATTATAGTAGAATATATATGTACTGTTGAATTTGCAACAAAATTAATTTGATTTGATGTGTTTTTGTCTGTCAGAGAAGAGATACAGCGCATCAAAGCAGCCAATCCTCAGATCCCACATCGAGAAGCTTTCAGTGCTGCTGCCAAAAATGTATACATTTTTCACCCTCATTTATTTTCTTATAATTATAATTATTTATTCATAGATTTTATATTAGTCATTTAACTCCGTTAAAATGGAGAATGTCTAATAAGATATGCATAAGGTTTATATTATGTTTTGGTATCGCAATGAGTAAATCAGAATCACAATGTTTTGCTGTAATTTATAAAAGTTATAAAGTGTAACTTTTGAAAAATTATGACGGGTTATTATAATTATAACATATTCACCTTTATATCTTTTTTAATAGAACATATTTATCGTTATATCAAACATAAACTTAATTATCAAATTTATTTTTGAATAGTCAAGTTAATTTTTAAATGTTTATTTCTCATAGTCTTAAAATTACTAGTAAAAATACGTTAGAAATGTGTTTGTAATTTTAAACATTCATGAATATTCAATAAAGAAAAATGAATATGCATAGATAGTCTAAAATAATTTTATACCGTCAATCAATCACAATCATGTTTTTTTCCACATCATCTCATTTAATCTCACTTTCTTGATATAACATGGAAGGTTGAAGCATTTATATTACACCGACAATGCATGTCTTTTAAACTGTATTCAATATTACACATACTTAATGACTAAAATTTTGATTTGTCTATTTTATGTAGCACTGATTTAGGGTTGTCTATAGCACTGCATTTGTACACTTCTTGAAATTCTAAAGATTGTTAATTTTAAATTCTAACTTGTGCTACAAAACTTTATCACAGTGGGCTAGGTTTGTCCCAAATTCACCAACCAGTTCAATGTCCGCAACTAAAAGGAACCTTGTAAGAATTAATTAACTGTACTTTTTTTTAAAAAAAATATATAATTATTTCCATACATCTAAATTATATAGTTTGGTTAAATTTTCATTTATATGCTCATGTGTGCAGGAATGAAAGGGATATGGCATCAATGAAGATTGTTAACTGAAGCAAGTCATTTTAGGTGTCACCTAGTTTGTTTTAAATAAATTATTATAAATATTTATAATTTGTATTGCTGTCTTTAATTAGCTTCAGGGTGGAGGATTTTATGTTATATGTTATATTATTATCTGAAACCAGTTTAATGATGGTTAGACTTATATTAATATTTTATGTATGAAAATATATGTTTGATGTGGTAAGAATATGTGAGAAGATAATTTGTTGTTTGGCTCAAGTAATTTATTCTCCCATCATTTACTAAAATTGTAATATTTTTCTTTTATATTTTAGACGATATATTTTTATTAGGAGAAATTTAATTAAAGTTGTAATATTTTTTCTTTGTATAAAAAAATCATATATAAAAAAATTACCTAAAGATCAAATAAAAATTTAAATTGCATATTTTTTACTAAAAAAGCCTTAAATTAAGTTAATAAAAAATATGACTTACAAGAATAGAAGAAAACAAATATTTAAACAACTGATTTGTAATAAAACTAAAATTTGAAAATGTCTAAGATTTGAAATAAAACTAAGAATCGTAAATATATACAAATATAAATCAAATGTCTAATGTTTTTCTCCTTTTCTAGAATATCATATAATCATATATAAATAATGTTTCAATAAATATTATTCTATAACTAAATGTTGAGAATGTCTATATAAAATTACAAATTGTTTATAACTAGTACTATGTATATTAATTTTCACAACAAACATAGAATACACAAATATGGATGCATAGTTGGACTTAAATTATCTATTTAATTTTATTTTTTTTGGCAAGAAATTACTTATAAGATATCATTTATTAAAACGTGCTCAATACAATTTAGAATATTATACACTAGCCGCCAAACGGGCACGTCCCGTGCCCGTTTGTGTGATCGATATTCTTTTTTTTTGTGATCGATATTCTCTATTGTGCAAATATAAATAACTACTTAATCTCCTTTTTTATTTGACTTAGTTAATTGATAACTACGTAACCTCATTTTTTGTTGTGGCTAATTATTAAGAAGGAAAAAAATATATTTTGTTTACTATAAAAAAACTGAAAACCTACTTTTATGTGGAAGTTGTGCTTAGTTATTAAGAAGAAAAAAAAAATTATTTACTAAAAAAACTGAAAATCTATTTTTATGTGGAAGTTATTTTTTAAGGGTAAAATAGGAATAATGAAAAAAGTCATCCCAAAAATTTGTATCCTTTTTATATATAGTAATAGATTACAATTGTTAACTGCGCGCACAAATCGAAACAGTTGAGTTTAAAATATATATATATATATGTGTGTGTGTGTGTGTGTGTGTTCCTGATAGAACACTAGGGGGTGTATATTTGCTAAATGCTATGATTATGCAATGGTGTGAAATGTTGATATTGCCTGAGTTTTTATTTGCGTTGGGTGTAACAGCCCGTTTTTCAAAGGCCAAAAAGTCACTATAAATTTTTTTCTTTTCTTTTTCAACTAACACTCAGAGTGCGCATATAATATTTTTCAATGAGCCGGCATTCAAACATACAAAAGACTCATTACCATAGGTGCTTCGACAAGCAAAGTGTATCCCTGAATAATTACAACCCAAGTCTAAGTATTCGAATACTTATAACAAAACAAGATAGACAACCCTATGCTAACCAAAAAGCACGGTGCACAAAACACACCGGCGCATAGTCTAACTATACTAAAACTCCAGCCACTCACTGGGCCTGGAACAGCCACCGTCGTCACCACGACCTAACCCATCACCTGGGTGGGATGAGCCCGCAAATGAAAGAAAGGGTCACCACAAAATATATAGTATGTATATATATATAACCGGTGCGAAAGATTGTACACAGAACAATAATTCCACAAAACACAAGAGAAAGCTCTTAACCAACAAAGCAAATCCCACCAACGGGTTCATATAAGCAATGCACACATAGCCTATAACGCAACCTCTACAATACGTGGTACTAACCCTAGCTACCACAATGCATGAGCTCCAGAACTGTAGGTCCAACCCCTACTAAAACACCAACGAAATCACAAGGTTAGGGTGGATCCACTCCCGCAATCACACCCCATGGTCCACTCCCGCAACCATGTATCAAACTCAACAAAGTCACAAAGGTTAAGGTGGATCCACTCCCGCAATCACACCCCATGGTCCACTCCCGCAACCATGTATCGAACTCAACTAAATCACACAAGATTTAGGTGGATCCACTCCCGCAATCACACCCCATGGTCCACTCCCGCAACCATGTGTTGAACTCAATAAAACCCTATAAGAATCAGGTGGGTCCACTCCTGCAACCACACCTCGTAGTCCTCTCCCGCAACTACACCTCGTAGTCCACTCCCGCAACTACGCACTAACAATGCATGAGCATACGATTCCCCATGTATACTAATGCAACAAATACATACCTCCCTAGCATATGTAAACCATCCCAACAACATGCATACATATCCAATCATATGTAACAAACCACAACAAACATACATACATCTCCAATCATATGTAAAACAATGCACGTATTGTAAACACTTTCTCATCACGAGAATACATAACACATACATGCCAAACACACAAACACGCATCACCGAAAATAACCAACAAACATGTTATAACTCAGTGAAAAGACAGAAATAAAGTGATGCCCTTACCTCGGCAAGCTTCCGATTTTTACCACTCGACCAAACAACACAACGCGCTTCCTAAAACAAGCAGCGTACCATCAATACATTGTTCTCCAACCAATAGTATTGAAACTAAACCAAAAACCTCAAAACCCTAAAGGTTCCTAAGGAAAAACCACTCTTTCGGATACCATACCAAAATCTATCGTATTGATCAACCACCATGAGTTATTTGTACTATTTTTAGGACCCAAAACAATTGTCAAAAGTCTTAAATAATTTGAAATGCAGAATGGCCGTTTTCTTGCGTTATAAGTTACGTACTTTCCGAGTACCCGAAAAACTCGTTTCCAATCCCAACCACTTCCATAAATTAATAAAAAGGGATTAGAAAGCTAAAAACCCAGTTAGGACATCATAATCCAAAATCTCAACTCCCAGAGCTCGCCCTGGCGAGTTGGTGGCGAGTGAAGGCAGAGAGTACTGGTCTTACTCGCCCTGTAGCTCGCCCTGGCGAGTTGTCAAGACCTGTGACACTCGCCCTGGCGAGTAACCACTCGCCTGGCGAGTTTCAACTGTCATGACAGCAAAAGACAGCAACTCACCCCACCTTTTTCCACCCAAGCCTAGTTTGATTCTATTAGTTCCCAACATCTTTTCAAGGTATAAAAACAAACCATTTTCATAAGCAAGCAATTCATTTTCCGAAAGCTTGTTGGTTGCTTCGAGTGCAAGTTATTTGATTTTCATTTCCAAAATCAAAACCAAATCCAAGCACAAGTTTTATTACGGGCCTTAACCGTCCGGTAATCATTTTCAAACATGTTTTCAAGGTAAAAAGCGACACCACATGTCACAATAGTTTTAAACCACTTTGACCCCAAAATACTCCCCAAAACTCTTAGGAAAATATTTTCATAAACCTCAAAATATTTTTCATCGGATTTTCCAAAACAAAACCATACAACGCATTTCCCTTTCGCCCAAAGGTTCAAAGACAACTTTCCTTTTCAAAACCTTACAACATAACCTCATGTAATTGATCAATACATAACCAAACCAAAACCCTAACTTTTCTCATGAGATTCTCACAAACTCATGGAAAATTGAAATAACAAAGCCTACACATGCTTACTAAACCCTCATGAACAACTTTCATGGAACAAAAACTAGCAAGAACAACATTTCTCACCAAACCCTCTCAAGAACATAAACTCAAAAACCTCACAACTCTAAAAATCTACCAACCTAGGAGATGAGAAGAGAGGGTTACCTTTAGAAAGTGATTCTCTACAACTTTCCTCTAAACTCCAAAGCTTGAAATGGAGTGAAATGGTGAAGAATGGAAAATTTGTGAAGGTGAGCAATGAAGAAGAAGAAACACGGTCAAGAGAGCAAGAGGAGTGAAATTCTTTCCAAGTCCACAATGAGATAAACCTCCTTACTATATAAAGCTCTTGCTAACTCACCACCCTTGGATCAAAAAATAAAGTCCAACTTAAAACCCTAGCCATTGGATCAAATGCTTTAAGGATAATTCACAAGATTAAATCAAATCTTCCCAAACAAGTCTCGTACTCAGCTCTCGCGCGACGCGACGAACGTAAACCACAAAAACGTAAAACCTACGGAAAGAACGTCTATCGTTTTTCCATTCCAAAACTTATCGCCGAATCTTTTTCCGCGACTGCAATTTTCTTCCACACCTTAGAAAATTAATCTCAGGACATATCCTAACTCACGCAGATATATAAAACTTCCATCCGAAACCTCACTCAAAACAGACGCAGTAAGATTTTCCAACCGCGGGTAAAATCCCACTCGTTTTTCCAAAAACAAGAATAATCCAAAACTCGATATTCTAAGACCACAGAAATCTCCTCCTACTAAAAAGAGGATCACGACCCGAAAGTCTGTGCCTTTCCAGCGCACGAGCACAAAACAGGCTCCGTTTCAGCAAAAATCTCTTTAATGCGACGATACTCACAAAACCGCTTTACTAAAAACCCTAAAACTCGTAGCCGACACTAGAGTTCCTTAGAAAAACTGTACAGTGAAATCTTGGGTCTTACATTACTACCCTCCAAAAAGAAGTTTCGTCCTCGAAACTAAAGGTAAGAGTAACAACTCAACTACTCATTACTAACACCCACACAACAAAATCCCTCAGGATTAGGTGCAGCCACACAGATGCTAACACCGGGTGAAGTCACACAGATACTCTCACCAACGCACTGGCACAACCGTGCACCAACCGCAACTCTCAACGAGTTCACCCCTCAAAATTAACCTCACAACAGAGGTTCTCAACCTCTAGTTCCTCTAAAGTCCAAAGGTTCACACAAAAGTTTTCCAAAATCCCTTCCTTTGCCTCCGCGACGTAGCCTAAACCACTAGGTTCACGCGAAGCAGTGACTAGCTACCCTCCAAAAAGAAACACAGCACTCTCTGTGCACCACTAAGTTTAGCAAAACTAGTCAATTCCAAACAACACGACTTATAAACAAAACCCAAACAAACAGCATACATCCAAACATACAAGAGTGGGTTGCCCTCCAACAATAAACAATGCAGTACAATGTTACCTGCAACTAGTAATCCTCATGCATGGCATTACCGGTCTGACCGTTTACTCCAGTGCCCATACAGTAAGCACCTCCTCTAGCAGCGGGTCGAACTCCTTGTGCCACATCTGCCGACGTCCCGGCCTTTGGGGCTTTGCAATCCCTAGCAAAATGACCCGGTTTCCGACAGTTGAAACAAATATTCCCCGGACTCGGACATTCGTTTGCATAATGCCCCGCATGCCCACATCTGAAGCAACCTTGCTTCCCTCCACCTCGACTCCCCTGAGTCTCTTGATTCTCAGAGCGACCCGGTCCTCTATTATTCTGGGAACGGTTACCAGACATATCCCCTTGCTTCCTCTTATTTTGACCCGAACTCGGATTCTGACCACTTGAATTACTAGGTCCTCCAACACTAAAATCACCCTGGCGGTTCTCCCGCTTCTTCCTCATATCCTCCACCTCTTGGCATTTCTCTACCAAGACTTGAAACTGACGAATACCCAACGGCACCACTGCATCCTGCAGTTCATACCTCAAACCATCCTGAAAGCGACGACACATATAGGCCTCATCTATCCCATCCCTAAAGAAACGGAAGTAACGGGATAGTGACTCAAACTTTTTGGCATAGGCTTCCACTTTAATGCCCCCCTGCCGCAGCTGCAGGAACTCCTCTCCGTACCTTTCCCTCGCAGTCTCGGGAAAGTACTTAGCTAAGAACCTCCTCTTGAAGTTCTCCCAATTTACCCCCTAATCAACATTTCCCATAAGGAGCCTGGTGTTCCCCCACCAATATTCAGAACTACCCTGCAACTGATAGGTAGCTAACACCACCTTCTCTCTTTCTGGACAATGAATTGCCCCGAATATTCTCTCCACAGCTTGGAGCCACAAGTCAGCAGTTTCCGAACCTCCCTCCCCATTAAACTTTGGAGGAGTCTGCTGATTGAAACTCGTAAGAACCCGAGATGCAGCAACTATAATCTCCCTCTCACGCTTCTCTGCATCCCTCTGCGCCTTAGCATGAGTTTGCGCAGTCACAGCAGCTGCCATGGTATGCATGGCATAAGCCATCTGATTCACATCAACCTCTGGTACGACAGGAACTGGATTCGCCCTTCTTGGCGGCATGACTCCCTGTACATACCAATCCTTTTGATTAGATCCTTAATCAAACAATTCTGAATCTCAACAGAAAACTCACTCAACGGATTACTAACACAAGACCCGACACCAAACATACACTAGAACTAACACGACTCTAGTTATGTTCTAACCGACTCTGGACTAACGACTCAAGTATACACTTTCCCTTTGAAGATTTAAAGCCGTGCTCTGATACCAATTGTAACAGCCCGTTTTTCAAAGGCCAAAAAGTCACTATAAATTTTTTTCTTTTCTTTTTCAACTAACACTCAGAGTGCGCATATAATATTTTTCAATGAGCCGGCATTCAAACATACAAAAGACTCATTACCATAGGTGCTTCGACAAGCAAAGTGTATCCCTGAATAATTACAACCCAAGTCTAAGTATTCGAATACTTATAACAAAACAAGATAGACAACCCTATGCTAACCAAAAAGCACGGTGCACAAAACACACCGGCGCATAGTCTAACTATACTAAAACTCCAGCCACTCACTGGGCCTGGAACAGCCACCGTCGTCACCACGACCTAACCCATCACCTGGGTGGGATGAGCCCGCAAATGAAAGAAAGGGTCACCACAAAATATATAGTATGTATATATATATAACCGGTGCGAAAGATTGTACACAGAACAATAATTCCACAAAACACAAGAGAAAGCTCTTAACCAACAAAGCAAATCCCACCAACGGGTTCATATAAGCAATGCACACATAGCCTATAACGCAACCTCTACAATACGTGGTACTAACCCTAGCTACCACAATGCATGAGCTCCAGAACTGTAGGTCCAACCCCTACTAAAACACCAACGAAATCACAAGGTTAGGGTGGATCCACTCCCGCAATCACACCCCATGGTCCACTCCCGCAACCATGTATCAAACTCAACAAAGTCACAAAGGTTAAGGTGGATCCACTCCCGCAATCACACCCCATGGTCCACTCCCGCAACTAGGGGTGTCAATATTATCCGTTTGTCCATTATCCATCCAATCCATTGAAAAATTTATCCATCCAGTTCATCCATTAAGAAAAAAATTGGTTAATGGATTGGATTTGATCCATCCATTTAATTAAATGGATGGATCCAATCCATCCACTTTAATTTTAAAATCCAATGGATAATTGATCATTATTAATTTTAAATCCAATGGATTGTCTCTTTTTAAAAAATAATAAAATTCTTCAAAAAATAAATAATAATAATAATGACACTAAAATAAATAAAAAACAAACAATCAGTCAAAAACCCAAAAATCGGCCGAAAATCCAAAAATTGACCGAAAACACAAAAAATCGGCCGAAAAACCGAAAATTGACTGAAAACCCAAAAATCGGCCGAAAAACCGAAAATCGGCCGAAAACTCAAAAAATCGGCCGAAAATCAAAAAATCGACCGAAAACACAAATCACCCGAAAAACCGAAAATCGGCCGAAACTCAAAAAATTGGCCGAAAACCCAAAAATCGGCCGAAAACACAAAAAATGGCCGAAAACCCAAAAATTGGCCGAAAACACAAAAAATCGTCTGAAAAACCGAAAATTGGCCGAAAACTAAAAAATCGGCCGAAAACTCAAAAAATCACCCGAAAAACCGAAACTCGGCAGAAAACCCAAAATACACCCGAAAACCAAAAAATCGGCCGAAAAACTGAAAATCGGACGAAAAACCTAAAATCAGTTTTTCGGCCGATTTTTTGTGTTTTCGGCCGTTTTTTGGTTTTTCGGCCGATTTTTGTGTTTTCGGCCGATTTTTTGGTTTTTCGGCCAATTTTTTGTGTTTTCGGTTGTTTTTGGGTTTTTTGGCCGATTTTTTGTGTTTTCGGTTTTCGGCTGTTTTTTGGGTTTTTGGCCAATTTTTTTTGTTTTCGGCCGATTTTTTGTATTATCGGTTTTTCGGCCGATTTTTTGTGTTTTCGGTTTTTCGGCCGATTTTTTGTGTTTTCGGCCAATTTTTGGGTATTCGGCCGTTTTTTGGGTTTTCGGCCGATTTTTTGGTTTTCGGCTGTTTTTTGGGTTTTCGGCCGATTTTTTGTGTTTTCGGCCGATTTTTGGTTTTTCAGCCGAATTTTCAGTTTTTCGACCGATTTTTTGCATTTTCGGCCGATTTTAGGTTTTTGGCCGATTTATGGATTTTCGGGTGTATTTTGGGTTTTCGGCCGATTTTTGGTTTTTCGGCCAATTTTTTTAGTTTTCGGTCGATTTTAGGATTTTTTGGTGTTTATGTTGGGTTTTCGGTCGATTTTTAAATAATATTTTATCTACATAATATTTAAATTGAAAAATAATATTATTTCGATATTTTTATTTTATTGAATTAATAATTGAATTAATTTTGTTGGATGGATTGGATATCCATCCATTAAAATGATGATAATGGATGGATTGGATGGATTTTATCTCTAAATGGATGGATTGGATTGGATTTTTTTGATCCCATTTTAATGGATTGTTAATGGACAAATGGATTACTTTGATCCATCCATTAACAATCCAATCCAAATCCATCCAATCCATCCATTTTGACACCCCTACCCGCAACCATGTATCGAACTCAACTAAATCACACAAGATTTAGGTGGATCCACTCCCGCAATCACACCCCATGGTCCACTCCCGCAACCATGTGTTGAACTCAATAAAACCCTATAAGAATCAGGTGGGTCCACTCCTGCAACCACACCTCGTAGTCCTCTCCCGCAACTACACCTCGTAGTCCACTCCCGCAACTACGCACTAACAATGCATGAGCATACGATTCCCCATGTATACTAATGCAACAAATACATACCTCCCTAGCATATGTAAACCATCCCAACAACATGCATACATATCCAATCATATGTAACAAACCACAACAAACATACATACATCTCCAATCATATGTAAAACAATGCACGTATTGTAAACACTTTCTCATCACGAGAATACATAACACATACATGCCAAACACACAAACACGCATCACCGAAAATAACCAACAAACATGTTATAACTCAGTGAAAAGACAGAAATAAAGTGATGCCCTTACCTCGGCAAGCTTCCGATTTTTACCACTCGACCAAACAACACAACGCGCTTCCTAAAACAAGCAGCGTACCATCAATACATTGTTCTCCAACCAATAGTATTGAAACTAAACCAAAAACCTCAAAACCCTAAAGGTTCCTAAGGAAAAACCACTCTTTCGGATACCATACCAAAATCTATCGTATTGATCAACCACCATGAGTTATTTGTACTATTTTTAGGACCCAAAACAATTGTCAAAAGTCTTAAATAATTTGAAATGCAGAATGGCCGTTTTCTTGCGTTATAAGTTACGTACTTTCCGAGTACCCGAAAAACTCGTTTCCAATCCCAACCACTTCCATAAATTAATAAAAAGGGATTAGAAAGCTAAAAACCCAGTTAGGACATCATAATCCAAAATCTCAACTCCCAGAGCTCGCCCTGGCGAGTTGGTGGCGAGTGAAGGCAGAGAGTACTGGTCTTACTCGCCCTGTAGCTCGCCCTGGCGAGTTGTCAAGACCTGTGACACTCGCCCTGGCGAGTAACCACTCGCCTGGCGAGTTTCAACTGTCATGACAGCAAAAGACAGCAACTCACCCCACCTTTTTCCACCCAAGCCTAGTTTGATTCTATTAGTTCCCAACATCTTTTCAAGGTATAAAAACAAACCATTTTCATAAGCAAGCAATTCATTTTCCGAAAGCTTGTTGGTTGCTTCGAGTGCAAGTTATTTGATTTTCATTTCCAAAATCAAAACCAAATCCAAGCACAAGTTTTATTACGGGCCTTAACCGTCCGGTAATCATTTTCAAACATGTTTTCAAGGTAAAAAGCGACACCACATGTCACAATAGTTTTAAACCACTTTGACCCCAAAATACTCCCCAAAACTCTTAGGAAAATATTTTCATAAACCTCAAAATATTTTTCATCGGATTTTCCAAAACAAAACCATACAACGCATTTCCCTTTCGCCCAAAGGTTCAAAGACAACTTTCCTTTTCAAACCTTACAACATAACCTCATGTAATTGATCAATACATAACCAAACCAAAACCCTAACTTTTCTCATGAGATTCTCACAAACTCATGGAAAATTGAAATAACAAAGCCTACACATGCTTACTAAACCCTCATGAACAACTTTCATGGAACAAAAACTAGCAAGAACAACATTTCTCACCAAACCCTCTCAAGAACATAAACTCAAAAACCTCACAACTCTAAAAATCTACCAACCTAGGAGATGAGAAGAGAGGGTTACCTTTAGAAAGTGATTCTCTACAACTTTCCTCTAAACTCCAAAGCTTGAAATGGAGTGAAATGGTGAAGAATGGAAAATTTGTGAAGGTGAGCAATGAAGAAGAAGAAACACGGTCAAGAGAGCAAGAGGAGTGAAATTCTTTCCAAGTCCACAATGAGATAAACCTCCTTACTATATAAAGCTCTTGCTAACTCACCACCCTTGGATCAAAAAATAAAGTCCAACTTAAAACCCTAGCCATTGGATCAAATGCTTTAAGGATAATTCACAAGATTAAATCAAATCTTCCCAAACAAGTCTCGTACTCAGCTCTCGCGCGACGCGACGAACGTAAACCACAAAAACGTAAAACCTACGGAAAGAACGTCTATCGTTTTTCCATTCCAAAACTTATCGCCGAATCTTTTTCCGCGACTGCAATTTTCTTCCACACCTTAGAAAATTAATCTCAGGACATATCCTAACTCACGCAGATATATAAAACTTCCATCCGAAACCTCACTCAAAACAGACGCAGTAAGATTTTCCAACCGCGGGTAAAATCCCACTCGTTTTTCCAAAAACAAGAATAATCCAAAACTCGATATTCTAAGACCACAGAAATCTCCTCCTACTAAAAAGAGGATCACGACCCGAAAGTCTGTGCCTTTCCAGCGCACGAGCACAAAACAGGCTCCGTTTCAGCAAAAATCTCTTTAATGCGACGATACTCACAAAACCGCTTTACTAAAAACCCTAAAACTCGTAGCCGACACTAGAGTTCCTTAGAAAAACTGTACAGTGAAATCTTGGGTCTTACATTGGGGGTTGTATTTATAGGGCTTAGGTGCAGTCTCAGCTGACCCCCCACGATCCCATGATCTCCATTCAGGTGGAGTGGGAGCTTGGCGGTTACCTTACGCCCCACCATCCTTCACGAGGGAGAGTGGGGTTGTATTTGGCGCCAGTTCTCCCAACTGTTTCCAGCACGTGTATTTCATGGGCTATGCTGAGCCATGGGGGATGATCGTGGGTCACGTGGCAACCACGTGCGAATACTTGGCGCGGCGAATTGGGCCTGGTGGTAGGCGAAATGGGTCAAAAATGAATTGAATCTTCTATTAATTGGGCCTAAATTATTTTATCCGGTACAATATATATAGTTGGATTGGATGATTTGGATCCATGACAAATGTTTTCAGATTATGAGATAAGGCATAACAAGTTACAAAGACCTACATTTTAAATGTGTCAAGTCAAATTGTGTCCAAAAAAAATGTGTCAAGTCAAATCAATTCATAAATGTAAATATTTACGATGAGAATTAAACACTATGATAAAATACTATGATAGGGATTTGTTCTTCCCCATTTATGCTAGGTTTTAAGAGAGGATTCACAATGTGTATGAATACTTATGACACTCTTGTATGATAAATACATAGGATTATTGTTCAAGGAAAACTTTTTGAAGTTTTGATTATCAAGTTTGACCAAGGGTCGGCTTGAGGGCCACGCAACTAAAGTAAAAAATTACTGCAATAATGTGTCTATCTGTGTATATAATCTAGACTTACCGGATGATAAGAACCGGTAAAAGTATAGCGAATGGGTTATATCTTCCGTTAAGTTTTAAAATTTTAATTTTCCATTTTAGTCTACCGAATTCTATCTCTCAGTAACGTGTTTCTTGGTTTTATTTTTCGGTAGGTATTCTTAAGACTTAAGAGTAATTTTAAAGAAGGAGAAAGGGATGAAAAGCAATCGTCAAAAATATATATATATCTATGCTATGATTTGGTCTGCAGTTTATTAGTTGATTGTTAAGATCGGTTCATGGGATTGTGCTAGTGTGTTTAAAGAAATTTCTTTTCGCGCCTTTGACCTCACTTGTTATAGTTAGAATCGTGTCAATTGGATTTAGACCTCACTAGTTATTTTCCTTATCTATCATTTGAATTTGCTTTATAATACTGAGAAAATTTGAATAAATAACCAATTCCAAATAATTATGCATCAACTAAAGGGAAAAAAGAAAAAGATTTATGAATTGGATTCCATTAAGTTAAAGGATTTATGTTTTGCCCAAATAAAGATTTATAAATTGCAAAAATAAAATAGCAATTCAATAGCAATTTTTCAGTTCATCCATGCAACTTTTTATTTTTCTTCAAAACAGTTTGGACAATTCTAAAATAAAAATTTAAATATTTCTGAAGCATGAGTAAAAACATTGTCCTAAATAAAATAATTATCTAAATTTAAATATCCTAAAATGCATCAGCATGCTGGTGAACTTTCTTCACAAAATCTTGATAGCAAAACCATTCCATCAAGGAATAAAAATGTCACCAACACTCCAATCTCAGTACATTTGAGAATCCATTTACAAAATCTAATTAGGGTGTTTCCCTTTTTGCATCTCTAAAATTTACATGCTATGCTTGTAAACCTCACAATCACAAGGAACTTTTCTCAGCAGTATCCTTCAACTTCTTTACATGTGTCAGAAGAGAAGAATTTCCCTCACATGCTTCAATCAATACTTTCATCCTTGACTCCAACCAGCTCTCATCATTGTCAGATGTTGATTGCTTGTTATGGAAAATGAGGTTCATAAACATTCCCTGTAACACAAGTTTTATCAGTAACAGAAAAGAAGTTGTATATTGCATAAGTCCAGCTAAACCATCATGTAAGTATATGCAGATGGAATATTGCTCATTAAAATAGAGAAATAATATTTTGACGCAAATTTGATAACAGCTTTTTACAACAATTTAGATGATTAACACAGTTTAAATATGTGGTTAATTACGTTCAGTAAATGATTAATAAATAAAAAAAGGTTATTGGAACTCATTAGTATCCACAGACAATAATTAACCAATATTTTGAATGCCATTAATCACGATTTTCAAGTTTTCAAATATACATGATGTCCATTAATTATTGAAAATGTATTGAGATGTACATATGTATTAACCACGATTTATGTTCTAATATACACCAGAAAATCGTGTTTAATGACATTCAAATCATGGTTTATTGTGTTTAGTAGATGGTTAATGAGTTGTGACACCTTATTAAATTCATTAACGATCCACTGAATATAATTAAATTAACCAAGTACTTGAACTGTTAACAATCCAAATTATCAAAACTTGTCTCATTTTGTATTAAAATAACACAGCTCTTGAAATAAGGACGCATAAGATACAACAAAGTATTATCCTCCACTTTCACCCATGGCAATCATACACACAACATTTACTTGATGTGTGGCCATACAAATTCTGAATAAAGATTTTTCCAAGTTACCATTTATCCATTTTGGGAAAAGAATTCATAACATGCTTACCTCATGTTGCTGTTTTCCAGCATAATCTCTCAAGAGAGACCTAACAAGCCTGTTGCGCAGCAATAACTTATCCGCTGGACAAGCATTAAATATGAATGAGGAAAGGTGATGGACAACGATGGTATATGAAACTGATCCTCGAATCGCAGCCCTGTCAAGCGCATCAGAAACCCATGACTTGGCATAAGCCTCCAAAATCTCTTCATTATGCTGCAGTGGAACAGTACATTATCAATGTTGGATAGAAATACATTATATACAAAGAATGACTTGGATGCACTGCCAGTTTGATTATGCTTGCTTGCTGGTGAACCCCTCTAAAGATATTAGTGAGAAGGAAAATTGTTCAGCCTACACATTGGATTCCAATTGTTGCTACTTGCTACTAACAAAATTTACTGATAACATTAAAAAGAAAAACAAGAGTTATGGACAACAGATCACGATAATGAACAATTTACGTTCCTTCTATTGTAACTTGCATGGCAAGCTTATCATATTGGTTCAAAGCATGAAAGATGCATCCTTAGTTTTCTTCACTACTAAATAAAATTGTCACACAAGATTCACCCTGTAGATTCTACTAAATAAAATTGTCACAAAAAGATCGCCCTGTAGATTTGCTAAGTGACTTGAAAATATATAATATAGTTGTATTGCTCTCTAGGATTATTGTGAAGGCCATATCATAGCATACCATAACCATATTGTATCATATGATGTAATGAAATGTATTTATATTTATTTTGTATATACTACATGATTTAGCCTATATAAAATTGACTCCTCTGTATTGTTGAAACACGGCATTCAACATATGTCACTCTCTTTCCTCTCTATAGACATATGGTATCCTTTGGTGTAATACAATTTCTATATATTATTTTCCTATGTCGTTGGGACCTATTTTTATTTTGAAAAGGAGTTGGGGCCTATCAATCATTAAAAGATAGTTTCATCATCAACATTTTCATTATCCTCCTTATCCTTAGAATACTATTCAAGTTCATTTTTAAAATACTCCCCAACAGCTAAATCTAACACAAGATATACTAAAGGTGCATCAAAGAGAAAAAAAATAAAATCTTTTAACACTCTTTAAGGAATCCGCCCAATAATTTTTCTTTTACAAATTATAGCATTGATACATGAGAAAAAGCTTCTACAGTACTCAGTAGCAGATGGTTCTATTCTATGTTTTAAAACAAACTTTGAACACCTACATTTTCAACAAATTATAATTATAATACAACATACAAATGATATTTATATCTTCGATTTAAAAAAGAAAAGGTATCAAAAGCATAAGAAATATTCTACGTAGAATGTTCCATCTTAAAACAACTGATAATTAATTATGTTTTACCTCTGCAGGTTCAAGGTATCCTTCAGCATCAGAAAAGCATTTCTCTAAAGGTGGCAAAAGTTCAAGAACACGAGCATTAGACAGTGAATTCCAGGTAGCAAGACGAATAGAACTTTCAACACATCGGTGTAAATATAGTGAAACTTGCCGTCCGAAAATCATATCGCCGTAAGATATGGAAGAAAACTGCTCTACCAGGTCTTCAATAAATATCGAGTAACTCTCGTGAATCTCAGATTTGAATCTCAAAAACTCAATATGCTTTTCATCATCCAAAATTACTTCTTTATTTCGTTTAAGCCTTTCCTTATCAAGAACCTCACCATAAAGATCCTGTAAAGCTTCAAAAGTTTCCCTGCCCTGATCTTGTTCAAGTATTTCCATTCCGACAAGGAAATTGACAGATAATGAATGTAACTTCCATGTCAACGATACGTGCTGAATAGGAGAAGGAATATCAGTTCCTTGAAAATTAGACATTGTTTCAATACCTAAAACAAAGAAAAGTCCACATTTGGCAACTTCAAGCAAATTAGAGCGATCATGTGTGCTAACACTACCAATTTTTCGAGGACCAGCTCGCTTGGTAAGGGGAATTGTTGAGATTGGACTAAGGTAAAAGTGCACCGGAAGTGGTAAGTTCTGCCGAGCCCATTCTATCATGAATGAGTTACAGCATGGACTTGTCATGGAAGACATGTCTGAGTCCTCATATATCGTATCCAAACGCACATCATCTTTTGGAGTGGCCTTAATGCCGGAAGAACTACTGCCATCAATGGCTTTAGACTTCACCCTTACAGACAACCATCTGCTCTTGAAATGTGATGATAAATTCCGACTGAAGTGCATGTAGTCGTCTTCTTCATATTGCCACCCGAAGGCTTTACCCCTCCTGTTAAGGAGAAAATTCTGTATGCAGCGGTCAAGATACTTCAAAACAGAGACATGGAACAATAGATCCAATGTCTTCTCCATAATAACCGTATCCCCAGGTCCTGCGGTTAAACATAATCCCAAGACAGTGTTGATCCGTTGCATGGTGAAGGTCATTTCTTCAATATTGTGAACATATTTAGATGCATTTTCAAAAATTTCCAGCAAATAGACGAGAAATCTTGCATCTGTTTGAACCGATAAAACTGTTTTTGACCAAAATCCTCCGCTGTGAGCACCCCAGCCAACTCCCACACCTGGAGCTGGTCCTCCTCTGCCGAAAATTTCAATGGACTGCATCCGCTGCCACCCAGAAGAAGCTGAAAATATGAAAACATCTAGCATAGACCTTAAATCAACCAGACAGCTACCAACTATACCTTCCTTAAGCACTTTTTCTTCTTTTGATAGACTTTGTTCTTCGCCTGGCGGACTACGAATGCCAGTCTTGGCAGACCGTATCAGATCATCGATTTTAGTAATAATATTGATCATTCCATTTAGGCAAGAAGTGGTAGCCAAAGACATTTCAATATCACCCTTCTGCCTCAAATGAATCAGTTCCTTCATAAAAGATTCATCACCAGAATCTCTTCTGGGTTTTGTTCCAAAAGCAACTGAAAAGCCTAAATGCCAATATCTGATCAACTCAAGTCCAATCTTTGGGACAAATTCTGGAAGCCATGGCACATGCCCATTAGCTTCCTGTAGGCTGATAGCATCCCCCAATGTCACCTTTGCAAGAACTCTGAAAAGCATGTGAGTCACAGCTGCATACACCCATAACAAAGGAATCGCGGAGAGATCTCCTACGGCAAAGTCACTTACCCCTTCTTTCTGTCCCTCAAACAATTGAGATACTTCTGGATCACTTCTTGTTGCAATCCACTTTATGGCTAAATCAACCATCGGACCAACATAGCTCCAAGACCAGAACTCTGTATCATCAGTGGACTCAGGATGTTGATTTGTTAGACACTGTTGTGAAAATAAATTTGGAAGTCTTTCGGCCAAAGACTCCAAAACAAGATATGCCTCCCTAGATATGCAAGTAGATTCATACAGAGCATTATTTTTTATAAGCTTTTCAAATGAAGGAAGATCCAACCAAAAACACAAGGCAGGGAATATCTGGGAGAAGTGAGACACACAATATCCATATCGAATACAAACCCTCCAGAAACGCAATTGTTCAATAGTCAGAGCAGACTTGAGTTTACATTTTTCCTTCCCTAACTTTAGCCAGTCGTCAACGGACAAAGGAAGTTGATATAAATTCCAAGTCATGGCATTGAAGTACCCATTCTTTATAAACTCTAAACAAGTTTTCCGGTCCAACCGAGCTAAGACCTTTTCCAAAATCAAATGAAACATTAGTAATGATTTTCTAACTGCAAATGCAAAAATAATTTAACAAACATAACAGGAAATAATACACATATATGAAGCAACCTATAAAATGAAATTAAAATTATGACTCACCTTCAAGAGTTTTACAGATTTTATCATGGAAGATCGGATTTCAAAATTGCCAACAGTAAATCTTTGCACAATTGTCTGAATAAGTCTTTCGCACTTCAGCACTGCATTAGCACATGAAGGTGAATGCCTTGCTATGGCAATCAGTATAGAAACAACACACTCTTCCAAAGCTGCACTAGGATCTGTCTGCAACAATTAGAAAATAATGAGTTTGACATTGAAGTTTACAGATTCTAAATCAGAAATTCATCCTTAATAATTATGTCTTGGTTGGGCAATCCTCATCCGTTCAACTAGCATTCAGGTTTGTGTTGAGCCTAGCTAAAAATCTAAGATAGTATTGTATCAGAGTCTATTTTATATCTGTTATTAGGGATCTTGCATTTGCCCATACTCCAAATGCCTAGTCCTGAGCATGCGGGGTGTGTTGAGATTACACATCGACAACAGATATAATCAATGTTTTTCTTATAAAATTTGGCCAATCCTCTCCACTTGAGCTAGCTTTTGGGGATGAATTAGACCTAATCCAAATTCTAAGTATCTCTACAAAAAATTTATGACATCTACAAAAATCTTATAACATCAAATGTTTCATCGTGAATAATTATTTTTTACCTCCAAAAGATAACGAAGTCTAGGAAGGATCCCCATGCGAACTAGACCTGCAGTAAAATCTTGTCCAGCAACAAATACATCATCTTGAATTGTGTGTTTCTCGTCGCTCTCATTATCCATAGAATCCTCACTAAAAGGTAGAATATTAGAAGGTTTTGCACTGTACTTCCAGTATCCCCCCTGAAGGAATCCAAGAGAAATGTCTGGCCTGCTCCTAAAAACCGGAGCTGTGCAAATATCTTTGTCACAAGTTGCCATGTTCTGGAAGTAAAAGAAACACAGATGAATCTAATTCGTAACATAGAATAACAGTATAAGATTAAAAATTATTTAGATGATAAACGATGATTACCTCTGAGATATCAAAGTAGTTCTCATTCTCATCACAACTCAATGCAGATTGAACAACCTTTGCACAGGCCAAAACGACTGAATTGTGGTTATCATCAAGACATATCCTGAAAAATCAGAGCGCAAGGCTATTACAAGAAGCCCATATAATGGGAAATGTAATTATATGCCAATAGAACTCGAAAGAATTGAAGTATTCATCAGTATCTATTTATCTAAAGCCAAACCTACTCAGATAGCAAATGGATCACAACATAATAAATACATATACAAGTATAATCTACAGAAGAAACTTAATCCTAATAATTTCACTATATATATATATATATATATATATATATATATATATATATATATATATATATATATAAATACACACATATATAAACAGGCATTTCGCTCTTAAAGGTTGTTGATGAAACCAACAACTTGGACCTTAAACAAAAATCACCTAAGTGACAAAGCCAGCTCTGGTTGAGGACCAAGTGCGTAAGTCCAAACAGCCTCCCAGTCAACTGGTTTTTCAACTTCGTTCCCCTTTTTTGTCATATTTCCAGTTCTGTCTTTGCAAATATAGCTTAGTGCCTTGTCAAGAACAGATGAAAGGAGATGCAATGCAAGGGATCTTTGTCCAGGCACCTAAAACAATAACATTTGGCAGATAATATGTTACTAAGTGGAAAATATTATAAATTTTATTTATTATTTTGCATTAAGAAATGTAAATCCATCCCAATTGCATCCAATTAAAATATACATCACATAACATACCACACTTCTTGTAAGTGCCAGTGCTTCTTTAATTGTATATCCAGCTGCACCAGGATCTCCCTCAGTCCTCAAATAGTCACGTTCAGTGATATTATCTGCATCATGACAAGAATTAGCATACATAGAAAATTCAAAATTTATATTTATACCAATTTTATAAGCAGGAGCAGAATAATCAGAATATTATTGCTAACAACAAATACAGAATAATTGGGATATCGGTGAATGCAAAAATTTATATTCACAGCTCCAACTTTTTCCTTGCAAATGTTAACATCTGATATGATGATTAAAGAAAAATAACCAAACAATGTGGTCTATGAACTTGAAATATTAGAAAGCAAAAGAAATCACCAGTCATAGTATAGCATAACAATTATTCTAACTTCTGGCTTAAAGATAACAAGGGGCTTAATTTACTCGATGCTCGCAGACAGCCTATGACTTTACAAAGTCTTTTATTTAAACCTCTCTTTATTTACCAGCAATATACTGTTTACACCACCAGACACATGAAAATGCCAACTATTTTTAGTTAATGTGCATTTAGAAGTGTGGATAATCAAAAAAATGACCACAGATTGTCGGAAAGTCAATAAATAAATTTTAAATACAAATTGCAATGTGTAAGTTGGAGAAAAGTTTGGTTTCAGCTAGAAAAATATCCGAAAATTAAAAATACATACTATCACTAGCTTTGTATTGATTTCCCACATGCTCAAAAGATCAAATACAGAAGAGCCCATACCTACTATTAAGATTGCATATTATCACCAGCTGAACATTAATTTAACAAATACTTAAAAGATAAAACAAGGAATAACCTATATGTATATCTATAAACAAGGTTTTAAAGTGTGTTGCGATTTGATAACAATCCTTGACATTATGAAAAATTACAAACATATGCAACCACAATTACGATCATCGTGGTGCAGTTGCAGAGGCAAGGGTCATATATAGCTATAGTTTGACATTAGAACTCAAAAGCTAGAAGAAAAAAGAATGAATGAATAAAGGCATACCATACACGGGCTCCTGTTCAGTATCAACAACATCCCCAGCCAATGAAAATCGTAACTCCCTAACAGCCTCAACTCTATTGCTCCAAGCATTCCATGCGCTATTACTTGTAGTGGTTGAATTCTTTCCGCTAGCATTCTTATCATCCAGCTGTTTTTTGGAGATGTTATCCTCTGTCTGCAGACGTTTAGCTTCTAGAGTACTCTGAACTTGTTGAGTAACAGATTTGGCAACAGTACCCACTTCTGATTTAGAACTATTGGGCTTCTTCAATTTCTCCTTCCCCCTTTTCTGCAGTACTTTCAGTAACGCAGGACTTATCTTCTCCATTATATCAGCCCTGGCTTCTGCAATTTCCTCAGCTGACATTTGCTGGATCTGAGCTCGATTCTCAGAATCAATTTCACTCTCAAGAGACGTGGACTCTTGTTCACATATGAAGTGATTTTTGTCAGATGTGGAGCTGAGATCAGACGTGGACTCCTTTTCTTTCTTCTCATCATTTGTTACGCAATATTCAACTTTTTGCTGACGATCCACCTTATTTGAAGTATCTAATTCCATTGAAGTGCTGGAATTGATAAAACCGTTATCTGATTTGTCTAACTGCGGTTTAGCATCCACTTCCATAGAAGCAAAGACACTGTCATCAGAATCAGATGAGATTTTCTTTTCTATAATCTTACCACCTTTTCCATTCTTCTTTTTCTCTGTAGTTTGGCTAGAGATTGATACATCCTTTTCTAAATCCATCCGTGCAGCAGATTTATCATCTTGAGTTATCTCTTTCCATTTTCCCAAATCCAAACCCTTTTTCTTCTTCCTTTGTACTGGATTAGCAAAGGCAGCAACTTTATCAAACCCCATTAAATCGCTGTCTTCTTCATCTTCAACATCATTGTCACTAGCATCATGATCATAACCTCCTTTACTATTCAGCGGAGACCAATGCTGTATAATCACCAAGTTCCAATTATCAGCCCACAATGCTTACTACTCATTACACAGACAGACTATGTTCACAATAAACTTAAATGACGAGTGCTAGCAACACACACTCTCCAACACTCTTTTCGAGATTGGTTGAAATTCACAAGGGTTCCACTAAATTAGTAAGTCTCCCCTTACATATTTAATGAGACTTATGTGAATTTCATCTAATGATGGAGAGGTTGCTGGAGATATAATTTTAGAGCGTGTGTTTGTTGAAATTGATGCATATTTCTTGAATATTATAGTAAAAATAAATGGCCATGTCTTAGAGAAAACGAGAACAATCTAAAGTTGCTATATACTTTTACATTGTTCAAATAATACCTAGATTAGCTTGTAGCCTAGAAACATCCATAACAATGTTATAAAATTCAAACAAAACCCTAGATTATTCTACAATGTAAGGTCAATCATATTGAAGGTTCACACACTATACGTCTCTTCCTACAATAAATGAATTACTACTGTGTTGCCTCTTGTCTCATGTAACTAAACATATCACTACTTTTTTTTTAATGTAGCCAACTTTTATTAGATAAAAGTGTTACCCTTGCACAAGAAGTGCAAAAAGACAACACCTAAAAAAGTGCACAAACAAATACACAATTACAGACCAAACAAGAAAAGCAGAGAAACATACAAAGGCCATCACACCAGATCAGCGCATATACTCTAGACTAAGAGGGGAAAGCCAACAGAGAAACCATAAACAACATGCCTAAGAACCAAAAGCGTCAAAACCAGGCAATAGGTAAAAACTCAAAAGATAAAAAAAAAACGTGGGGGCACATAAACACAGGGACACAAATCAGTAGCAGAGCTCCCACGCGGAAGAAAACAACACCCCACAGCGTCATTTATGTCATCAGACACAAAATTTGCTCCGAAACCCATTCATTGAACAAGCATGGAGGGGCTTTCGACCTCCCTATCCACCATTTCCACGATGAAATTTTCACCGCTTCAACCAGTCCCGCGATGTCACATTTCACTACTAGTTCCTATACTATATTGTACTTATTACTTAGCAGCGTTTCTATTATTTCTCAACAAAAATAAGTCAATAAAAGCATAGAGACAAAAACAAGTCAATAAAAGCATAGAGACTTCCATACTCAACTTATATACCTTTTAGGCTCAACAAATTTGGGAGAACATTTCAGTGGTTAATTAATTCCACATAAAATCCGTTAAAACCAACTTCCAACTTACTGAGTTCTCACAAAAATATCCATTATTACCTATATAACACTTCAGATTAAAGACGTGTCTGATGTGTCAACACTGACACACAACACCAATACAATCAGCTACATTCAATCACTTCTATTTTCTTAAATTATTACAGAATCCCTACATGTTAGTGTCGTGTTTAGTGTCAGTTACATTCAATCACTTCATTTTCTTAAATTATTACATGTTCTTATGTGTCAGTGTCGTGTCTGGTGTCTGTTACATGCAATCACTTCTATTTTCTTAAATTATTACAGAGTCCCTACGTAGTGTTTCTGTTTCATAAATCATAATAACATTCAGCAAATCCCAATTCAGTACAATTTTAACAACCCACTTCACTTAAAGTCATTAGAAACATAGAAACCAATTTTCTTCCCTAATTTGTTACATTACATAACTCAGAAATTCAGGATATAAACTTTACAAGAAAAAAGGTGCACTTACAGGACCATGAGAACGATGACGTGCAACAGGAAAAGGAACAACAGTAGGTTTAGGAAAAGAGTAAAAAGGGTTTGGTTTATTTTGTGAGACACCATCATCATCAATACCCTTTTCAACGATTGAACCAACCAAACGAAATGCTTCTTGTTGGTTTATTTGTAGTGAGCTTGTGTTCAGTATCTTCACCTTTTTTGCTTCCATTTTTTCGCCGTTTTGTTTCTCCATAGCTTTCAAAGAAACACGAAAATAAAGAGAGAACGAAAGAGGGAAAGGAAGAAAGAAAATCAGTAGTGCTATTTGTAGCGAAGAGAGTGGCACGCGAATATCACGAATGCTACAGTGTTTTTTATATTTAACTGCTATAAAAAAATGGAAAAATAGAAAACGCCACGTATTTTATTGAAAGGGAAAAAGAACCCCTTTCAAAAAAGAAAAGTCATAGTCATATTGCTAAGACGGATTTGGATTTTCTCCAATTATTCTCTCATGTTACCTTTCGAAATTAACCATTGTTGTAGTAGATCTGATTTTTTATTGTTAGTTTAGTTAACGAGAGAGATGGAGACACTGGTGTAGTAGCGAATCAAATACTTTATCCATCCTTATTTATACAAGCTAATTTGACAAAACACGATATTAAGAAAATGGGTTTTATTATTAAATTAATTGACAAATTATATTGATTTTACATGTTTACCCTTACAATTAATGGTAGTGTTTCGTATCAAACAAAAGAGAATTTAATGCTATTAAAAAACTATACAAAATAAATAAAAGTAAGTTTGGAAAACAAATAATTAATGTCATTGATAATTGTAAAAAGATCTTATAAAAAGGGGCATTTTTTTGTCAAACTAGCTCTTATAAAAAGTGACGGAGAGAGTAACACTGAAGAATCAGTAAAATTAGTTTAGGGGTGTATTGGATTGTGATTTTGATAGATAATTTCGGCCAAAAAAAGTTCCGGAGATTTTAATAGATTTTGAAGAATTGTATTGACTTTTAAGATTTTTATAAAAAATTTACAATTAGGATTTTTTTAATTTGGATTTTGATAGAGTTATAACAAAGATTTTCTAATTTGGATTATGATGAAATTATAACAAAGATTTTCAAAAAATTTAATGACTTTATTGATTTTTAAAATAAAGAGATTCTAATTTTTTAACCCCAAACTATTTAAGAGCCCCTGCTTCTCACGGGTTTGCATTTCTTATAAAATTTCGCGATATAAACTTGGAATTTATATTCATTATTTTATTTTTATTTTTAATAGACAAATTTTATTATGAAGGAATTTATATTCATTATTGATATAAACTTTTATGTTGTGTAATGAAAATATAACAATACATAAACTGCCTAATTATCATGTTACAAATGTATGATTCTCAAATCGAAAATTTTGAAATTGATCAAGCAGAATAAGAGATCTTGAGCAAGATAAATGTAAAAATTGTGAATAAAATATAGCTACCAAATATGTTAGTAGGAAACTTCACCATATCAAATTTACGTAGATAGAAACCATGATTATATAGGACTAAAACATCATTGATTTGTCTTCAACCATTATATAGATCATGTAAAACAGTTTAGATAAACAAGATCTATTACAGAAAAGAAGGATAAATCAAGTCTTGAAATCATGATTTAGTACAAAACATCTAATTCAGTGGATGTGATATCAAAATATATAACACAAACATCAGATACCATAAGTTAACATGTTTTCAACGGTTCATGTTTGGTGGAGTAATTTGCATGTGAAGAACCATAGTTTGCACATAAAGCTTGAAATTCAATTCATGTCCCACAATAAGATTGTTATGCCTGACATATTGGTACCATCCAGTTGAAAGAAAATTTTCCACACATTTTCTGTTTCTTGTTGTTGTGATGACTTTGCATTTGATTACTTGGTCATTATTTGCACATTTCAAGATGATTGAATGAGCATCTGAGAATGCGAATCGAACAATATCTCTAGGCAAATTCTACAAAATTTAATAAATTGAATAATGACTATAATGAATAAATAATGTTACCAGTGCATTAACCCATTTTTTGTTAGCAACTGCTGGAGTAATTTTTTTAATCCAAGTGTATGCAGCAGGTTGATTGAAATCAATTGCTGCAATAAATTGTAGTTCAGATTCTGTAATTTCAGGAATAAAGGTGGGAACATTGTTTTGGATAGCTTCATTTTCTTAATCCCTGTAGTTTTGGTTGGCACGAAGACTAAACCTGTCTCATTTTTTATGAAATGAACTTTGAACCGGTTATCTGCATTGATAAATTCCAAAATCACATTTGTAGGTTCATTCAAAGTGAATGCTTTTGCTACAGTGAAGCATGGTGACAAATATGAGTCATTGCCATGGAGATGCATGTCAACCAACTGTTGATTCCTGAGTGCATTCTGGCAAGTGCACCAGTCTGTCGTCGAGTAATAATTCACACTATAGGTGTCTAGAATGAGTTCATATCCACAGGGATCGTGCCAAAGCGTCGCTAGCGTTATTTAAGTTTGTAGTTTTGCATTCGCTTTAGTTTTTGAAAAAGGTTTTTATAAAAATAGCGAAATGCTTGCAGAAAAGTAAAGATAAATGATTCAGAAACATAGATGATAAGTATGGTGGTTGGACTCGCTCCCTTCTTCCTATTTGGCATAATCGATGTATAACATGGTATTTCAGATTATTATTCGGCGGTGACTTTATTCTTGTTATGGTAATACCTTACTATTACCCTATGTATATGAAGTTTCCATACGTTAATAACTAAGGTACCTACGAGATCCTAACCTCGATGTGTCACATATATACCCTAATTACTAGGTGAGTTATTCATTATACATGCATTATATCCTTCACCCATCCATTGCCTCTAGGTCCTAGTTTCGGGCTATTCAGCTTCTAAGTGCTCAGTTCACACCTAGTTCCTGATTCCTCTTCTAATTGCTCAGTTCACAACTAGTTCAGGATGTTACCGTCTCTATTCACCTAGCATATTTACTACTAGATCCGGACAAATATTAAAGCTTACTTCAATATAAATACTAAAGTTAACCCTAACATTTATTCTATGGGCGCTCCCGCTTATCCGGCCAGATTACGAGAATGTGTTGTTAAAGTACGAGAAAGTAAATAACAAACATAATACTGAAATACGATTTATTATAATTTTGACTCAATTACAGACTCCAAATATTCATAGGGGAGTTCATCTTCTCCACCACAACCTAAAGCATCTATTACAAAAGACTAAACATTTAAATTACAAGAACCTAAATATAAAAGCCTAAAGAAAACATACCTTGCTGAGATAAATTTTCCGTAAGGGGAGAAAACTATGCCCTTAGAGCTCCTCTGAACACCTCCTTTATAGTATAGAGTGTTCTACTATTTCTGAATGAATAAAATAATGTTTTGGGAGCTCTATTTATAATTTTCTAAATGGGCCTCAGCAAGCCATCGTGCTGCGATGGGTCCATCGTAGCACGATGGGAAGATTTAGTTCAGAATTATAACTAATCATGTGCGTTTCATCAGTTTGGTCGCCAAGTAAGGTCATCGTATCACGATGAGGGACATCGCAGCACGATGAACATATTTTCTTCAGATTTATTTTTGTTGATGTCTTGGCCAGCAAGCAGCTTCCATCGTGGCACAATGGAAGCCATCATGCTACGATGAACAGCACAAATCATCACATTTTTGGCTTTTTCTTGTCTTTTTGTATTATTTGCTTTGTCTTGATGCTTTTCTTCGATTCTGTAGGTTATTCTTCGTATTTGGGCCTTTCTTGGTCAGTTTATTACTAATACAACTACCTAAAATACCATAGAAATTCCTGTCATCACAACCCCAAACTTAAACTGTTGCTTGTCCTCAAGTAACATGCTGTCCGACAAGATCATTAGCTAGTTAAGAGATAAATAAAGATAATAGGAATTTTACAACCTTGCATGTGTTCAGCAATGGTACCGCTGATTCTTACAGTAGCGCTCATGCTCAGTCCTGCTAGGCTCAAGAGACGTTGATAGTAGCGAGTCGGACAAATGCCTGCAAGAGTCCGTGTTCAACCTTTTCTCTCTCTCACATTTTCGCTCGAAATTGAAAGGGTAACTCTCAATCATCGTACAACCTGCCATTTTACCATAGGGTTGCAAGAATTCTAAGCAACCGGTTAGAATTTAATAAACATGCATTTTTAGAGGTCGTTTCAGGGTTATAACGTAGCTAGGGTCAAGGTAGGACATTTTTGGGATTAGTAGGCTAAACATTGGAGTTAAGTTCTACTTTGTTTCCTTTTTGTGTACGAAACCTTATTCCTTAGGGTGCCTTTTTGTTCTTGGTATCAGAGATTAAGAACCGGATGTGTCTTTGTGTGGTTCTTTTCTATCACTATTTTGCCCTTTGGCTCCTTCTTTTGCCTTTTGGCTTTTTCTTTTTTCATTGATTTTTTTTTTGAAGAGACTATTTTTTTAGGAATTTTTTGATGTTTCCCGTCTCTTTTTCATTTTTTTAATAGTGATAGTTCTCTGTATACCCACCCCAAACTTAAGATGTTGCTAGTTCCATGAGCAACCCCAAACTTCGTTATTGCCAACACTAGAGAACTATTATCTTAACTCCAAAGAGGGTAATTCATTTGTTTTTCCGGTCTATAGGCTTGTAACGTGGTTTGTCACCGAAACAAAAGGGATAATTTTTTTACGGCTCAAAGTTGGCTAGCAAAGGATATAATAATTATAAGGGTGGCTTGAAAAGACTCTGGGTTATAACAAAAAATTGTCTCAATGCATATAAATTAAATTAACCAGTCAGCAGAGAATTAAAGCAAGTTCTAGAAATTAAACAAGTGCACGGTACTCTCATAGTAGATCGAAAGAAATTGGTGATACCGTGGAAATATTTAGCACAAATTCTCACATGGCTTAGGTATCTGAGGCGTGAACACTTATCTCGCAGACACCAGCTTCATCACTCGTCTCATTGTCTCCCGAACTTTCGCACTTCGGAGCAATCACCTTTGGTATTTGTGTGAAGGCGTGAAATTCGGATCATCAAAATTCATAACTTATTTCGCTGCAATCTTACCTATAACAATTGCTCATGCACATGATAATAAACAACAAACAGTTATTCAATTTTTTATAAGTTTTAAAAAGTCTGTTTACAGATGAAAATGACATGCGGAATTCATTAGTATATTTTATTGGATTAAAAAAAAATTACTGAAATGGAAATTACTGAATTTAAAATACTGAAAATATAAATACTTATCCTTGGGTTGCCTCCCAAGCAGCGCTTGTTTAGCGTCTCATTAGCTTGATGCATTTCCTCCATTACAGAGGATAAGTTCGCGTGTCTCTTTGTGCTCCTTCGTTCCAGCTTGAAGCACCGACCATCTTCCGTAATTAATTTATTTTTTTTACAATCTTGATAAAATCAAGTCTTGCTTCACCATGCCCTCGACTAGCCCTGTTGGCAACTTTATTTTCAGGTGCAATTTCATAGAGAGTGGTGACTTCACCCCAAACATATATTTGTGCATGTCTCTCTGTTTGATGCTTTCTTCATGAGGAAGAAGTTGTTCTTCTGCGGTGACTTGGCAAGTTGGTTCTCTTGATTGTAACGGTTCATTCCTGATGGCCTCTCTCTTCTCTTGTCATCTTTGCCAATGACTCTTGTGTCTCCGAACCATTGCTGTTAACGGCCCCATCTCATTTTACTTCCTGTGATATTCTTTCATTACTGTGTTTCCGGAAGTTTTGGTCCAATGATCCTCCTGACCATTGACTTTCTGTTGCTGCCTTCTCTTTTACACATTGTTCCATCTCCCATCATCTTCCTTGGGAGTTTTCTTGTGAGAATGTTGTCTTTAGTTGGCTGTTGCCAGTCTCTGTGAGGCCTTGAGTACATGTCTGCATGCACTAAACAAATACCTCAGTAGCACTGGAAAAGGTAACTTATAACTATTTTTGGTTTGTCTCAGGTGTCTTTGTCACTATGAAAATTCTCAGGTAAGTGAGGTGGATCACAAGGATCGATTAAATACCAAGACTTTGCCTTAGCCAGAACTTTCACAGATCAAAATCCACAATCATCAACAAGATTTTTTTATTTTTTTATTTTTTTGTATTTTTTTTATTTTTTGACAAACTTAAATAAATCTAACAATGCTTTGTAAACACAATCCCCGGCAACGGCGCCAAAAACTTGACTGCATTCTGGCAAGTGCACCAGTCTGTCGTCTCGTCGAGTAATAATTCACAGTCTAGGTGTCTAGAATGAGTTCGTATCCACAGGGATCGTGTCAAAGCGTCGCTAGCATTATTTAAGTTTGTAGTTTTGCATTCGCTTTGGTTTTTGAAAAAGATTTTTATAAAAATAGCGAAATGCTTGCAGAAAAGTAAAGATAAATGATTCAGAAACATAGAGGATAAGTATGGTGGTTGGACTCGCTCCCTTCTTTCTATTTGGTAATCGGTGTATAACATAGTATTTCAAATGCTTAATTAGTTTGCAGGTCCCTTAAAGATTTTTTTGGTTTCACTTTGGTCCCTTAAAGAAAATAAGTTTCACTTTGGTCCCTTATTGATATCTTTGTAAGTCAATATGGTCCTTTTCGTCCTTTTTTTTTTCAGATACCGTTAACTTCTGTACATGTGGCAAAATAGGTTGTTACGTGGCAAAATATGGTCTTTAGTATATTTTGTATTTGCCACTTTTATATAGTTTTTCGAAGTTAATATATATGCTCGAAATTAGAAATTGCCAACTAAAAGTGAATATTCAAGTATACATTTTATTTGGACATGTAACAGTTGATGCGTTCAATTTTAATAGGTCTACAAATATTATTAAATATAAAAAAATTGACAAGCACAATTTGTGAACCTATCACAATTATCCACATAAACAAATACACCGGTACAGAATAATTTTTTTTAAAAAAAACTTCCATAAAAGAACAAGAAGCGGACAACAAAAAACCCCACAAACTACATTTTTGCCTCTCTTTCAAAAGAAAGGTTTTGCCTCCATTCAAAAAAAAAAGTTTTGCCTCAACATTAGTGTTCTAAACCTAATTTCAAATCCTTAAATATGAGTCTCTACCTGCCTTTGCGTTCTTAAAAACCACACTGCCAAAGTTCCAAGCTCGAGTCTCGCAATTTCTCTCGCGTTTCTATTTCTCACTAATCAGTACCTTTCGAATTGAAATTCAGTGTTGTGATACGGATACATGATGGCGCAAAATAGCAAAGAGATGCGACGGAGGAAACAACAACAGCCACTTGCACTAAGAGGAAGGAGCAGCATTCCACTACTCTTCCTTTTGAACTCGTTGAAGAAATTCTACGCAGGCTTCCCGTAAATTTACTCTTACAACTTCGATGCCTATGCAAATCCATCAATTCTCTGATCTCTGATCCTATATTCGCCAAAAAACATCTTCGCATGTCAACACCGCGCCACCAGCTCATTACAAGATCTAGGAACAACTTAGGTGAAATACGACTTCGCATGTCCCCACTCCCTTCTATTTTTTCAACTTTAGGTGTTACAGTTACACTGACAGAACTCGATTACCCTGTTCGTCTCAACAATAGGCACCATTTGAAGGTGTGCTCTTGCGATGGCATCTTGTGTATCAACACTACCAGCATTCGTGAATGTTCTGCTATTTTGTGGAACCCTTCAATAAGAAAAGTCAAGATATTGCCTCCTTTGGAATTCGAATGGAATAACAGCAGGGACGGACCTGGACATAAATTATTAGTGGGGCTAAATATTGTTGCCATTATTAGAAAAAAAATCATTTTAATAATTTAATTAAACAGCAAATAATATATAAAATTACTACTAATACAATATGTATATAAAAAAAAACACCAACAAACCAGAAAATTTCTATTAAAAAAAATCAACAAACTAACAAACTATATCCGAAAAATCACAAAATTTCTATTCGAAAAAAAAAACAAAAAACTATAACTTCTTAAATCAAGCATATTAATATTGTTTGATAATTCACAATATTCTACTTTGAAACAAAATATATAGAACCTAAAATTATACTAGCTTATAGTTTATTTTGATTAATTAATTCAATTAGCTTTTAATTATTATTGTGTATTCCAATTTTACCAATATCATTTTACTTGAAAAAATTAAACCTATTATTTTATATCACTTCATATTTATATGTTAGTTCAATCATTAATTTTACGCAATACTACAAATTCAATTAATTATTCACTATTTTTTTACAAACAAAGTCAACGTTGATTATTATAAAATTAAAGTATATAACTTAAAATAATACACCAGGTATAACCAATGACTTAAAATCATCAATAATAGACTATAAATTAATATTTGTATATGATACTTAAACTAATATGTACCGTAAAACTTAGAATTATTAATAATAAACTCTAAACTAATATTTACATTAATATTTGTATGAATATATATATAGAATTACTTAAAATTATTTATAAAATTATTATTATTATTTTTTGAAAAAAAAAATATGGGCTAAGCTGGTGTGGCTATAGCCACACCAAGCCTTATGCAGGTCCGCCCCTGAATAACAGTCATACTCCCATATATAGCTTTGGGTATGATCATTTCATTGATAGTTATAAGATCATTGTTGTTACCTCCACATGCTCTAAAAAAGGAAATACTGAAATTAGTGTTCATACTTTGGGAACTAATTATTGGAGAAGGATACACAATATCCCAGTTTCCGGTTGGATTCGGGAATCAGGAATATTTTTTAGTGGCGCTATTGGTATTTCATAATAGTTCTTCGTTTACAATTGTTTCTTTTGATTTGGAGAAGGAGTCGTACCAAATGCTTCCGCGTCCTGATTTTGAGGGCGGTGTGTGGATATACTTAGGGATGTTGAGGGATTGCTTGTGCATCTTTCATAGTAGCAATGGTTGGTTTTTTGATGTTTGGATTATGAAAGAATATGGAAACAAAGAGTCTTGGACTAAACTGTATCGTCTTCCTCCTGTGAAAAATCGAGTTTTATATAACGACTCTCCTTTATACCAAGGTTTTCTATATGTCTGAGGATGACCAAAAGTTGGTGGATTTGGGAGTCGTTGTACATGATTATGAAAATGGTACTTTGTATATTCCCGATCCCAACTTTGATCACTTTCGGTTGATGGACCCCATAATCTACATTGAGAGTTTGATCATACCTTAAGCACGAGATTCAACTGCAAGATATATATGGTTAGTTTCTGTTTGTGTTATTTATTTTATCCATGTTATGATCATCGTATAGTTAGTAATGGTCGATGGAATCTACAAGTTGAAAGTTGCTGTTATTTTCAATTGTTTGGTTTGTTTGAGTTATTGATTTATTGCGTGTTGTGCATTATATCTTAAATAGTTCACAATCATGAATTGCGTTAAAGGGTTTGCCATTTGATTTTCTTGATGTTTTGCTTCAAATCCTCCATAGTGCATTATGAACTAAACTGAAGATGTTATATAATAATAATACCATTGTGATGTTATTTAAAAAAAAAAAAAAGGTAGTTGTTAGTGATTAAAGGTATTTGTTAAAGGTAGTGCATTAAAGGAAGTAGATGGTAGGAAGAACTATATTTTGTTAGTGATTAAGGTAGTTGTTAAAGGAAGTAGAAATTGCCTAATGTAATGTACAAGATGTTATATGACATGGATTATAATTTGCTGCAGAGTGCAATTTTTTTTCCTGGCTTTCACCACCAATTTAATCTGGTTCGAGTGTCAGTTTTGACATCAAGTGGTTCCAGCTCCCTCCTGATCGCAGTTGCAGGGGATCAAACCGTGGTCCTCCCTATCAAATTCAATTTCAATCAGCACTGAACCAACTAACGATTGGATGCAGAGTGCAATTTATTCATAAACAAGATCTAATTCTTGCAATGCTTCTATTTTATGATGTATCGGTTACATTTACCAAATGGGGATTCTTTACCAATTAACCTTACCAATTCTGCACAGTTCATTCGGAATGTAACTCTCCTTCAACTCAATATCATTTAAACATCTATTCAAATAGATACATCAAATAGAAATAATCAAGTGGCAATATAAAATTTATACCATGTTTTAGTATCATTTATACGTTTTCCCTTGCATTCATCATGGATATGCCATTGAATATGCAGGAGTGTTGCAAAACTATTTTGAAATGGCCAAAAATAATGTCAAAATCAAACTACTTATTTATCAGCAATTAGTATCATCAAAGAAAAAGAAAAATTTGAGATAGTGATTTACTTATACTCCCTCTAGCCACAAATATAAGTAAAAATGCATTTTTTAGATTCATTGAATAATGTATGTATTTGGTCTGTAGTATAGTTCAAATACATCAATTATTCAATGAATCTAAAAAATGCAAGTTTGTTTATAATTGTGTCCGAGAGAAGTATTTCCTTTAGAAGAAAAGGATAAAGTTTTTCGTTTTTGTTAATTCTCCGCTTCTTAAGAAAGCGGACCTTAGTAATTTAAAGTTCAATTGCGAAGTAACTAAAGTTTGACAAAAAATTGTTCCACCTAGAAATTGAATTGAAGTTCTTCCAAAATTTAGTTTACTATACATCTTAATCTCTCGAAATAGTTCTGTTGTGAGTTTAACATTAACTTTACGTTACATATATTTGTGTGTTAGTTCCTAGATAAGCGGCTCTAGGCTCTATTAATATGGTGTTTGAGCGAGATAAATAAAATTTGACCAATAAATTTTTTAATGAAAATATAAATTCAAATTCATTTAAATAATTTGTATTCGTTTTTAAGTGGGGCTTATAAACTACTTAAGTGCCAAAGGCTAACTATATATTCTTTTAAATATTTATGCACGAGCCGGATTAGTCGCTCACCTTTGGTGGGTCGGAACCGGTGCGAAAGCAAAAAAAAAAAAATTTTATGATAAGTTTTCAAATTTTGAAGAAAGTAAAACAAAAGAAAGATTCAACAATGTTGATGATCGTATTATTTTTTTTTTTTTTGTGGTGACCAAAATGATTATATATAGTTTAAAACGCTACTTGTCATTTTATATGATTATTTGTACGAAGAAATCATCAACATATATTAATAAATAATTGAAATTCCCAAGTTAATATTAAAGATCGAACTTTATGATAATGGAATCCACGCAAAGTTGCAAGTTGCATTTCTTGCAAATTTAAAATTAACGTTGCAGAATTTAGCTTACTTTTTTTTTTTTTGGTGCATTAGCTTACTTTATTCATGGTAGTTTTTATTATAGCTGCTCTAAGCTAGTAATTTCTTATATTAAATGCTGAGGCTGTAAAGGGAAAAATACCTTATATGGAAAAAAAATCTTTATAAATGTAACCATTTTTTTAAGAGAAAGATTCCGGCAGATAAAAAATTCGTTTACTTCTGTTCTGTTTGATTTGATTTTTATTGAGCTTTACTAATTATTTGCGTATAACCAATTGTTTATAATTATAAACTTATATGTTGATTCCTACTCAAACCTTAAACATTCTTATCTATGTTTCCTTGGACGATCGATATGTACCAACTACCTAAATATTTAAATATAAAGTAGATAGCTTCAATAATGTCTACTACTTTTTTAAGTAGTATCATGATTCCATTTTACATCTCAAGTGTGAATACAAGAGGTAAAATGGAGAAATACTTATATGGGCACAAGTCTAAATAATATTTGTTAGGCACACTCACAAGAAACACATGAAAATAAAGAAAAAATGATTGATGTGATGTGAATTGATATGATAATTTTATTTTTCTTTTAATTTTTTTGATTTGTGTGTGTCTAAATCTTGTGCCCAAAAACTTGTGCCTAAGCAAGTATTGCTCGGCAAAACATGTTGACTTGAGAATGTTAATTTAATTTGTAAATGGGGATCCCCGTAGGAATTGTCCTGTTTGGGGAATATTTCACCGTGGAGATGGAGGAGAAAGTCCTCCCGATAGAAGTTTGGAGATGGGGACAATATTTTATCCCCGCCCTCCGTCCCCGAAAACTTTATTAAAATGTCGTTAATCATTGGGGCGGACCAACCCACAACCATCTCGTTTTGTCATCTAAGTGTGAACCTGACCAAGTCCTTTGAAATGCCGTTAATCATGCTCTGATCGCACGGTCGTAGTTGATCATCCACTGAATTTCGTGCTACAAAGTTGGATTTTCTCTCAATAATTCCACCACTTTTTCTACATATCATTATTTACATAAAAAAATCCCACCAAAATATATCATAAAAATATATTCTTTAACAGAATCACAAAAATTTTAAGTATCAACAAATTGAATCAGTTTCATGACACATTAGACTAAAAAAAAAATACTTTACACTGTTGGGAAAGAGCAATCCTCATCTTCCCACTTGACCAAAACAGAATTTCTTTGCTGTTCCACCCTTTGAAGATGAAAAGATAGTTGAAACAAATCAACAGTGGCTCCTCCATGTTCAGATTTGATAACTTCCTTAGAGTTTATCCCAGATGGAAAACACTGATTTTGTTCATGTTTATCCACAGAGCTTATCCTCAAAGGCAAAGGCGTTTCAGAAACTTGGTCGTCTCTATCTTGTGTGCGGATGTCCCGAAAAGTACGAGAAGTTGGTAATGCATTTCCTGCTGTGTGGCGCGATGGATTCTGTGACTGAGCTGACAGAAGAGAGAGAGCACGGGTAGATAACTCGTGACCAAGTGTGGTGGATGGTTCTAGTTGAGGGCTGCAAATTGGCTCCTCTTCAAGTTTGATATGTCCATTTTGAAATATGTCTTGAAAGGAAAAGTTGTTAGTACCTAGAAACACAATTAGTGTAAGAGAAGTTGTTAGACTCTTTGCTATGTATGCGGAACATCCTCCTAATCGAGACGATTTATTTTAGAAATAATAAGATTATAAGGAGAAAATGGGGCATGCACTGTAAGTGTAAATTAGTTTCACACTGACATCCAATCAAGATCATGTATTTTGCAGTTATTTTTAAAATGCGGTTATAAAGTGGACTTATGTGGCAATATGATGAGTTTTCATTAGATGTCGGTTACTCGGTTTTAAACTAATTTACATCTAAATAGGAATCCACATTAATTTTTTATAACAGACAGGAGCATCAAACATCCAACAGAAAAACAAATACTGACCACCTCTAATATCTGGTTTTACGACAGAAATAAGGGAGCAGCAGTTCAATTTCTTGAGCATAGTGGACAAAAATAGATTATGCAAAACTTCATTGTAACTATAGCATCCAACAGTGACCTTCTCACGAAATCATGAATTGAATAAATGACTTAAATGATCATGAAAATGCAAAATATATGTCCTACCACGACAGCAAAAAACTAATCTCACAACATTGGTATAACTGGCTTCAACTTTGTGCATAAAATATTTTGATGGATGCAAACAAACACTTGTTAAATGGTCTACATCATTCCCTGGGACCACATTAATTAAAAGATGGAGAGTGATAACATAATTTAAGAAGCTTTATGTGCCTCTTTTGTCTGAAATGTTTAAAAAATCGCACGCTGTCTTTTCTAGATTCATAGGCTTTAATATCAGTTCATGGCAGGAACTGTATCAGTATCTATCTTGTAAAAGTTAATCTGAATTATTTGACCTAAATTTCTTATAATATTGACATGTTAATATTAAATGAAGACATATTTTAATTTCTTTTAAATGATTTCATTCCCATGAACATGATTGATATCTGATACAAGTTTAAAGAATAAACTATACATAATCAAACAAACATAAATTTAGTTATGTGCAATTTGACAAAATTCTTGACTTATCTTCTTATAGTGACAAAATTCCATTATATTTATAATTTAGGTTTAGAGGCAACTAATAGAAAATGCCAAAAGTGATTAATATTTCTCCATTGAGAATCAATCAAAGAGATCTCTGCTATACAACCTGTATATCATAGGCTAATACAAAAATATATAATTTTCCATCACAAAGTCAAAAACTTGCACTAGTATTCAATATTATTTTGGTAATTTAATCAAGAATAAATTTATTCTAACAAGATTCCTCCAATATTTAGTTACATATATAGATAGACCCTACCTAAACACAAAAATCCTAACTAATATATAGATAAAATTCTTATGATTTTTAAACTACTTAGGGTGGTTAAAAATTAGAGGTATATGTCATTATGTAATATGCACCTAATCATACTTTGAAGTGGTTATACTTGCCGAGAATATTGCGTCAAAAACTTGATTCACTAAATCTTATAGAAAACTAAATCTGAGGTTGATCTGAAGTAGAGCTTATCAAAGGATTTTCAATCTTATCTATGTTAATGAAGATGCTAGTAGAATATATATTTCATACCTTGATATGATTGAAGAATCTTGTGTTGTTTACTAGTCATGTAATCAAACTGAGGTTTCCTTCGACGTTCATTGTGTCCAGCTAGACGTCTGCGACAACTACGTTTACCATCATCGAATTCAGCTACCAAATGGAACCTAATTCATGAACAAAAGAAAAATCACATTTCATTGCTCAAATCACAATCAAATTCAATCTGCAGATGCTAAAATTGAAGCCAAAGATATCTCACCCAAACTGCAATTCACACTTAATCTTCGTAGAATTGAAAGATGACCATCTGATTGTAAGAAAAGTATCAAATTTTAATGTTAATACAAAAGGATGCGAAAAATATACCTGCTGCACTGCTGACAAAATCTCTGTTCAATGCCATTCACAATAACTTTAGCTGTCTTGGAATGAACATCACAAACTCTATGCCTTTTGTGGTAATCTTTTGAGGAGCTAAGGTCCATATTACAACCATAAACTTGACATACAGGAGCCTGAGCAGGTAAACTAGAGGTGCGAGCTCTCTTAGCTAGTGAGGTTTGATGCATAGCCGTAGAAGTGAATTCTTTTGCATCTCTGTCAATATTTGCACCTTGAAAATCTGCTAATCTCTCTAGCTTCAGACCAATCATGGAAGAATCATGATTTTTTGATGCAACTAGAGAAGAACTTAAATGCTTTGGCTCGGAATCTTCTTCGCCAAAAGATGAATCAAAAGCAATAAGATGTGAAGAGGAATTCCCTCTTTTACTAGAATTATTACTATCCAGCTCACAGCTAGATGTCTGAACCGAACCATGAACAATCCTAGATGTCTCCATAGGCTTGCTACTATGAAAAGACTTTTGTAGAAAATCGGGAAATCCCAAATCCACAAACTCCATACCTTTAAATCCATCTCTTTCAAAGTTACATGAAGATTTGTTCTCCCATTCAACCAATGGTTTTCTACTTCTCATAAAAGCATCAAGTGAAAAGTCCATTTCATCAGAAAACATATAGCTTCTCTCTTCTGGGATGTAACTCCAAGATTCCATTAGTACAAATTGAATTGAATTTTGACACAAGCACTCAAATAATGAAGAAACCTACCACAATTGGAAAGAAATACATTATCATTCCTTTGCTAAAATCAACTAGTTCGAGCATATACATAAAATTCAACTAAAATTATAGTTTTATCTATAAACACACAAATAAGATACAATTACTAAATGAACACTAGGAAACATAATACAAACAAGTATAAAACAAGTTCTCTACCACACACTCTCTCCGGTCTTATATATTAGCAACAATTCACTTTTCAGTTCATTGAATAACAAATGTATCTGGTCAATAATATAAACTAGATACATCAGTTGACTGTAAATCAAATAGATCAGTTATCCAATAAATGTAAAAAGTTAATCTATGTGATAACAATTTACCAATTGACAAGAAATGAAAAGTAAATAACATACAAAAATCACCACTTTTTTCAAAAGGGTCATCAAAAGTTTAACACTATAGACAAACAATGGAACCAACAAAGACAAACTTCAAAAGGGTAAACCAAATCAAACCCAGATTGCAGAACTAGATATCTTCCAAGTTCCAAATCTTCTAACATTTGAACCCCAAATGGAAAAACAAAACAAAAAAATGGTGGAAAAGTCCATGCAAGAAGAAATTGAAAGGAAATTTTTGTTGAGAAGAAAAAGGAAACAAACCGGTAGACATATTCAAAATCTATTCAGCCATATCACTGTTCCGTGATTCTATTTTTCAATTTACACAGTTTCTTGGGAACAAAACAGGATCCGTGCAACCAAAGAGAGGAAAAAAAAAAAAAACCGAAAGAAAAAGAGGTACCTTGAAGAAACCAATAACCTGAAAGAGAACAAAAGAGTGGTGGCAACTTGTGAGTGGTTTTGGGGTTTGGCACACAGACCAGAAGAGTGAACAGTGAAGAGAGAGAGAGAGAGAGAGAGAGAGAGAGAGAGAGAGTGGTTTTTCTCAGAATAGTTGGAACGTTGTTGAAGCAGAAACAGAGTGAGTCAACATGATTTCCTAACAGTCCAAAAGAACAGCATTTTTAGGAATTTGATTTCCTATTGTAACTGTGTTGCATAGTAATTGTTCTCAACCATTCGATCTAATCTAATTAGGAGTGTTCGTGGTGCGGTTAAGTTCGGTTTTGAGCTTAAAAATCATTTTAATCGCAAGATAAAATTGCATGCGGTTCGATTTGATTCGGTTGGTTTTTAAAAAGTCAACCAAACCAAATCAATGCAATTATGATCGGTTATATGGTTGCGGTTTACATAATAACATTTCAGTACCAAATAATTTTAAACATCCAAAAAACGAACTTGAAGTTGCAAAATAACATTACAGTACCAATAAAAGTTGTTTATCCAAAATAACATTACAATACCTTACAATTTTAAATATCCAAAAAAGGATTTGAAGTTCCAAAATAACATCACAGTACCGATAAAAGTTGTTGATCTAAAATAATATTATAACACCAAAATAACATTACAGTACAAAAAATAAGAACAACTTGGGATTCCATTAATTTGGTGGACTGACTTGGTAATTGGGCTATGTATATTGGAATATAATAGAAACTTAATGCAGTTTTAGCGGTATTAGAATATAATAGAAACTTAATGCGGTTTTAGCGGTTTTAGCGGTTAATCGCATTTTTTGCGTTTTTTGCGGTTTCCGGTTCAATAAAAAAGTCATCCAAATACATCCAAACCAAATGCGGTTTTCGGTTTGGATTGGTTCGGTTTGCGGTTTTACTTTTGGATTGGTTCGGATACAATCATCTCTAAATCTAATGACTAAAATCTTTAAATTGTATTAAAGTTGATTTTTAATCTGGACAGTCTAATCACAAATTAACAACTGTGATTAATAACTATCTGTGATTGTGTTCGTTTTGAACAACATATTTGAATCCGCATTTTTACCTTGGGTCAAATTCTTATAAGAAAAAGTTAATTTTTTAAGTTATTAAATAATTAATACTTCCTCTGTAAAACTTTATAAGCAAAAATGCATTTTTTAAATTCATTTTATATTTAATGAATCTAATCTATATTATAAACCAAATATATTAAATAAACAAAGAATCTAAAAAAATGTATTTTTACTTATAAAGTGTTATGAAGAGAGTAAACTTTTGTCAATAGAAACATTTGATGAATTTGGTCTATTTTATATATATTAAATAAATCAATTATTTAATAAATTTGAAACAAATTGTTTTTCATAAAGTGGATCGGATTTTAATAAGAAAATAGTTGAGTTTTTAGATTTATTTAATACTAGTAACCGATATATATACTTCATTTGTTCATATTTATAAGAGCTAGTTTGACAAAAACGAGTTTTAAGAAAGTTGGTTTTAATATTAATTTGGTTGACAAATTATAATTTTCCATATTTACCCTTAGTAATGACTCACACTTACAAAAAAGAATTAAATGCAATTAAAAAAACATGTAAAGTAAATAAGGGTAGTTTTAGAAAAATAATAATCAATGTCATTGATAATTGCAAAAGGATCTTATAAAAAGGGACAAACTTTTTGTCAAACTAGATCTTATATAAAGGGACAGAGGTAGTATCTATATTATACACTAAATACATCAATTATTGAATTGAATGAGTTTGAATTTGAATTAAAAAAATCATATTGTTGAATTAAAATAATTTTGAGCTTTTAATAAAAAATACCAAAACATAAGCCAAGTTAATATGTAGGTGGGGTGCCCTGTTGGATATGCATTTTGGGTTCTACTTTTCATCCTCGTTGAGAATTGAGATGTTATGAGAATAGCCAAACTTTACGAGTTTGGGGTTGGAGAGACTCAATATTAGAGATCCGAGTTGCATACGTCGTTTGGGTGTTGTTATAGGACCACATAAACCATGACAACCATTAGATTCCTGAGAACTTTGTTCATCTTGTGTATGAAATAGCTGATAAATTTCCTTCATGTAGTCATTTATTGAAGTTGTAGCTGAACTAGACAATCTTCGAATTGTCGTTCAAGTTCATCCAAAGTTTGCGATGGGGAATCCATAAAAGAATCCTGAGCTCTTATACCAATTGAGATAGTAATTTGGATGTTAGTTATAATGTTCTATAACTGGAGTATCAAAGTTTTTCACAGGAAAGGAAGCAGAGGATGTTTGAATTGTGAACCTTTAAAATTTTAGCTTAAAAGAAAACCAAACCCTCGGTATTCTGATAATGTTCATGTCAATAGTAAATGTAAAGGAAAAATGATTTATGTGTAAAGTGTATGCACAATTAAAAGTATATGATAGAGAGTGGTTGAGGTCCAAAGAATAGTCCATACAATTTGGCTCAAGCCCATCTTCTAGAAGATTCATCCATATGCATGTAGTCATACTTATTTCTAATATGCATAAAGTACACTTGTAATGTTGATTTTAACATTTGTATTGTTGCATGTATCTCTTAGGACACTTGTATTCAGCTTATAAGCATTGTAGTCTCATCTTCTCCTATAAATAGGAGTTCTCAATGTACTATAAGGCATTCAAGTTTTAAGTAATCAAAACAAGTGTGTTGTTTTCTTATAGAGTGGATTCTCTCTTGGCTCCTGAGCCATTTTGACATCATGAGCAAGGTTCCAAATACGGAGTTGAGTTTGAGTGAGAAAATCAACGAAAAACTTGAGTTTTCTTAGTGCAAGAGAGCTACCACCCTCAAAACTCTACTTTGCGGCCATTTTTTCGCAAAACTAACACTGCCGTTGCATCTGGAAGGTCTAAAAACCTTGGACCGGAGATTTTTGTCGCAAATGGAGCCACCGTCCGCCGCCACGCGCCTCGCTGGAGTTGTCGCCAGACCACCGTCCCCGACGCTGGAAAATCTAAAAGGGTGAATACAACCACATCATCTGCCACGTGTTTCATTCTGCCATGTCACCCCACACCACAACTGCCACGTCACCCGTATACTTAATCATACACGTCATATGCCACGTCACCCGTATACTTAATCATACACGTCATCTACCATGCCATTTTCAGCCCAACCTCCTCCTGCCACGTGTCACTACGTGCCACGTCAGCAACAAGCCTCAAAATTATAGTTTTGCCCCTAAACTTTCATTATTTCCAAATTTACCCCCACACTTTCAACATTTCCATTTTGACATCTAATCTTTCAAAAATTGCAAATTAACCCCAAATTTTCCCAGAAGTTCAAATTTGCCCTTAATTTTTCTGAATATTGCTGTTCTGCCCCAATTATTCTCCAAAAAAATTACAATTTGACCCCTGACCTAAAATAAAAAAAACTTCATAATGCTTCCAAGACGCCAGCGACATAATGATTTCAAATTGGAAGATTTGAGGATACAAATTCAACAGTTACAAGAGACAATGAATGATTAACATGTCTTATTGGATGAATACCAACAAAGATCCGAAGTCGACACATCCAGTAGCAACTCTTCCTCAACTAGACGACGTTGACCACATCGCAAATCATCCCGAAGTGATGATATCAGGGTAGAAATTGTAACACCCAAACTTATTATTTAACTATTTCTAGATTTATAAAATCTTTTTCAAAATGCGCAACGGAAAATAAAGTTTGAATCATAAAAACAATGGTTCAAATGTTACATGCTTCATCAAAACACTACTATACACTTAATAACAATATAATAAATTCTACTAACATTCGCACCATAAAGATGCAAGATTATACTATTAATATACATCTATAACTCATAAATCAAGTATCATGTAAATCATATAATCCATGTATCATCAAGTTATTCTCAATCTATCTATATACCATTGTAAAGCAAACTATTTTTTGCTTATGTGTCAACTTAACAAAGCTCCTCACATTTTTCTCTTTTCTAAGCAAAAGTTGGTGCTTACGTGTCATCTCTCATTTTATTGGGATGATGTGTCATCTTTTAATAAGCTAGGCCGAACATGTCATCATATGGTATGAAATGTTAAGGGACAAGTTAAAACATTTGATTAGGAGAAACTAAAGATCAAAAGACACATGATGCATAAAATGGACAGTTACTTTTTAATAAGAATTGATTCAATTATCTAATTGTCACTACTCAAGAATAATTAACAACAAAGGACAGAGAAACTATTAAAAATTAATGACCAAATATTTGGAGGTCAATGGACCGCATAGTATACTCATTTCAATTACAGAGCAACATTCCAACGTGATTAGTCTCCTAATTTCAGTTACATAAAAAAGTTACAATGGACAATGGACAATAAATAAGCAGCTATCACAATTAAACATTCTAATTAAATATTTTACCCCTTACCATTCCTCCAAGCATAACATACATCATTGAAAATTCTGCATCTTTATAAGTTACACTCACTTCACAAATCCGATTGCTATATTTGACAATTTCACTGATATTCTCTAGGATTTTTCACCATGTCACCTGCTGATAATGACCTCAACAAGTAAAATACTTTTTAGCTTTTTATTTGTTTATTTATTTATTTATACTACCATATTCAAGTGTCCTATACTTATTGTGTATTTTTTTTCCTTATATATAGGATGAAAGCAGCCACGACTGATGGTGTGCATGCCTTTCTCAACGATCTCTCCGGTGTTACTTCCAAATCCACTATCAAGGTCAGAATAACTAGATTGTCGGACACTTGGAACGTGGACAAAAAAAAAGGGCATGATTAGTACAGACATGGTACTCATGGACGAAAAGGTATTCATAATTGCACTTATTAAAGCGTTGTTCGTTCCAAAACAATTGCTTTGTTGGCCTCCTAACTTTAACTTTTTTTTTAGCCCAATTACATACATGGCACAATACCAAGTAGGTCTGCAAGCGTGTTCAAGGATGTCTTGCAAGAAGGGAAGGTGTATGAGATTGGTATTTTCAGAGTCTCGAAAAATAAGAGAACATATATGATAGTTGAAAATAATACTTCATGCTGCAATTCTCTGGTTCAGCAACATTTACGCCTCAGGAATATGATGATGAGAAAATTCCACGCTATGTTTTTGAATTCGTTCCTTTTGAAGAGTTGCACAAGCGATTCAATAAGGAGGCTCACGCATGTATGCTTATCTTATTGTTAAATTTTATTTTTGGTTAATCCCTATTCATGTAAAACAAGTTTGATGTTTTTGCTAACCAGATGTAATTGGGATTATTGATATAACTCCAATTGAGGAGAGGACAACTGCTTATGGAAAGTCAGATATCATGTCACTCTATTTAAGGAATAAAAGGTTGAAAATAATATTGGTCCATATCAATTGCCATTTCAGTATTTTCATGTATAGCATTGTATCACTTCAATATGTTAATGTTAATAAGGTTTTATAACTTGGAATGTTTTGACAGTGGAGACATATTCAAGGTCACATTGTGGGGTGACTCTGTTTCAATGTTTGATAAAATATTCAAAAAATACAAGCATGCTGCTCTTCAGCCAAACTTGACAATTTTCACATCCATCTTGGTTAAACAATTTCAAGGTAGCAAAACATATCATGATATTTCGTTTCAGTCTACTATTTTGGTCGTTTCTTATTCGTTGCTCTTTCATTTCAACCACAGTGAGTTTTTTTGTTCGCAGGTGAGTTTTTGGTTCAATCTTCAAGATCCACAACAATTTATATCAACATCGACATTCCAGAAGCTATTGAGCTCGCTCAAGCGTCCAAGTATGTTTTTAAATTATCTTATTTATTTACTTATGTTTAAATCGCAATATATACTTATTTGTCATTACAATGTCATTGAAGGGCTGCCAATGTCATGGATGACAATGCAAATCTTTCTCCTCTTGCTGTCCGTCCTAAAATTGACAAAGTAAAGACTGTATCTGGAATTTCGGACATAGCAGCTGCAGGGGATAATATGGTAAAAAAACTTAGTCATATATTCTTTGAAACTAATCTGTTATTTAATTAACGTCGTCTGGCTCATACTTTTCAGTTTTATATTTTATATGCAGAGTGCTGTCTACCACTGTGCTGCAACAGTCGAGGACATTTTGGTGAAAAATGGATGGTACTATGTTTCGTGTCCTGGGTGTAGAAAAACTGTGTTTTCTACTGAAACATATTTTCACTGTGATAATTGCAAAGTGGATGTGGCATATCCAAAGACTAGGTACTTTTTAAAAAAATTTGTCTTATATAAGAATCATGTGGATATAATCTTTCATAGTGCTAGATTGGCTGTCATTTTAATACTCAGTGCTTGAAAAATATGATCATGTTATATATATATATATATATATATATATATATATATATATGTAGGTTCCGTTTAGAGCTTCATGTGAAAGACTTTACCGCTTCAACCATATTTGTATTGTTTGATGATATTGCTGAGCAGGTGGTGCAGGTTAAGCTGGGTGACCTCACCTCAAATTTAGAAAAGTGTTACTTAGTGGTAGGTTGAATATATGAAAAGCGTATCTATGCCTATCCATATTGATATTTCCATATATACATGGTTTACAGATAATGAAAATCAATCTACTCATCTAATAATAACAAACTAATAACATGCATGTCTTTCATATTTGAACAGGAAAATGTAAAGGACTATGAACTGCCTGAACAGCTCCTTAAAATCATTGGTACCACACACGTTTTTCAGATAAGGATGGGTTCTTACTTTGAAAGTCGTGGACGACAGAGTTTCACAGCAAATAAAATTTTGAAGCCAATTGTCAAGGTGGTTAATTTTGTATAACTACATGCATGCGGTACCATTTCACCTTCACAATATGGATAACTTAATCCAATTCTTCTTCACAATCTTCTTCACACTTTAGACTCATGAATGCATGTAATGCTCATTGCAAATATCAAACATTTAATATAACTCATCACCATTCTTCATCATATTATGGATAACATATAATTCAATCTTTCTTCACAATTCATCATCATAACTCATCATAATATTAATCAACAGAAATGTAATTTCATCATGTTATATTCACCTACTCATCATATAAACTTGTCAATTAAAACATAATAACAACAAGTCGTCATAAATATCATCAATCTATAATTCAATCACAACAATCACTTGATTCATTTTGTTATTCAAAAGATACCACTATTAATCTCTAATCATTGATCACTAACTCCAATTACTAAGAAATCACTTAGGCACAATTCATTATTAAAATAATAATAAGAATATGATTTAAACTCATCTAATCATACAAAACAGTCCCAAATAAGTATCAAAATCGAAAACTACATGCTGAATTAAATTCGGACTAGAACAGTAAAATGTTGTAACACCCTAACCCACTTATATGCTATAATTAAATTAAAATTAAAACATACAAGCATATCAAGGTGCTACATCAATTAAAAATTCACAAACATGCATATACATTCATTTACGTTGCAACAGAAGCATAATAATATTAATAAGCTACTCAACAAACTTAAGTTATAGCATGCATGATCATTATCAAATTACAACTTAAATAAGATTTTGTAGGTCAAACCTACTCAAAAATAAACAATACTCAAATATAAGTAATAGCAAAAGGTCTTAGAGTAAAAAGTCACACAAACGTGAATAAGAATTTAATCTCAAAAACTAGTGTCACAAATATATCAGAGCATCCCCTAGACCATCTAGACAATTCCTAGGGATATCCTACATCTTCTTCTTACCACTAGACTAGATAAACAACGAACGGAAATCCTAATCTGCAACAGAATCCTCAAGCTGAGAACCTGGTCCCAAAGCATTCAAATACACATAACAGAGAGTTATCCAATATCATAATGCAAGAATAAAGCATCATCGCATTATGTAAACATCATCGTATAACTAAACAACATTTTTGTCTAGTTGCATGCATCTTAATAAGTATAATGAATATATAAAAATCATATTCAAGGGTAAACATCCAACCAAGCATTATATTTAAGCAATCTCAATTAATCACAATTGCACACAACATCACTTACCAAGTATCAAATAGGAATACACAAATTCCTAGTGCAACTAATGCCATCATTAATGTTATGTCACCCTAGACACAACTAAATGCATGTGGTACCCTCATCAACTTTAGGATAGAATTATATCCCATTCTCATCAATAACAGTTTATAGTCATGCAAGGACTCTACATCACGAGTGCCATGTATGAATGTACATTTATCACCTATGATGATACTCTTCACATCTACTCATGAATACTAGGATATCTCAACCTAATATTCCTTCTCAAAATCCTCATCAAATCATCTCAACACATCATCATTATGGTTACACGTACAAGCACACACATCACATAACAATAATCACGTTATCATAAGTCATAATCTCACCTCATCATACATAATCATCACACTTAAATCACATAAGCAACATCGTAATTCAATTCATCATTCAATGCCCAATTTACAGTCATTTATGCCATTAAATAAGCATAGGATCATAATTCAAATATAGCATAAGCATATACATCATATTTTCCAAGAAAAGACAAGTTTCAGGGCTGATAAGCTCGCCGGGCGAGCTCATACCTAGCAAAGTCAGAACCCATCGGGTCCAACTCGCCTTAGCGCGCAGTCACTCGCCTTGGCGAGTACTCTCCATACACGTGCCCTGCACTCGCCCTGGCGAGCTTGACATGACATGCACATTCTGTTTTCGGGTTTTAGTTCAATTCCACACGAAATTCATCATCCAAAGCTTAAAAATATATAAAGTTAACAAGTTTAAGCATGTATATCCATATTGAGCATAAAAGTACATCATTTAACTCAAACAAACATTTTTTTCATACATGAATTCATGAATTTCTCATACTTTTACACAACCCATTTTCCATAAAAACCCATTTTTACAATTCATCAATTAAGCATAAAGACATGGATTTTAATCATGCAAAATCTTTCAATAGTCATATTAAGACATGAGAATTCATCAATTAGCATCAATTTACAAAGTAAACACATTCCCTATGAACCAACCCAACCAAGAGATGAGAGAGTTTGGGATTGGAGAAGAGTACTTCTCCCCTCTCTATGAACCATCTCAATTGGATTACAACTACTCTCTTACCTCAAGAAATGGTGGTTTCTTTGGTCCTTCTCTTCAACCCTCTACTCATCCTTCTTCCCTTATGTTCTCTTCACTTTTCTCTTTCTACCTCCTTCTTTACTATTTTTGAAATGAGTTTATGACCAACTCTCTCTACTTCTCATAACTCTAACCTAATAGCCAAAAGTCTAAAATGCCCTCTCACTTAAACTTAAGCCCAATAACCAAGCCCAACTCTTTCCTATCTTATAACATTACTCACTTCACTTAAATAATAAATTCCTCTACTATTTCCTATTTTGGACAACAACTCATAATTTAATTAATTAACTAAAATACAAAATAACTATAAAAAGCTAATAATTCTAATTAATTAAAAACAGGTGTTACAAATGCTATCCTGCCAAGCTGGCTAAGCGAGCTCAAAGCTAGCACTCATCTGGACAGGCTCGCTAAGCGACCCTTCGAGCTGGCTAAGTGAGAACTCATCCAGACTGGCTAAACGAGTCTTCAAGTTGGTTAAGCGAGCACTCATCCAAAACCCAAAAAACATGGGTTTAAGCCACATGTTTCCAAATAGAATCGCTCAAAATCACGATTCAAGACACATTTAAGCATAAAGATCACAACTTTAAGTATTTACTACTACAACATAATCAACTACACAAGATTTAAAACATAACAACATCAAAAGTCGTAGATTCAACATGATTTCACCATTTTCATCAATATTCAAAAATACCCAAAATAGCAACAACACAACAAACACATATTTTTATCATGACAAATCTATGTTGAAGTACAAAAGTAAGTATTTAAATTATCGTCTCCATAGGGACTGGTGCGATATCAATGCCGTTCAACAATTAATATAATTTTAAGTAAAGGGTTTTTAAGGTTTTGTTTATGAAAATTTGCAAAAACATAAAAGTAGCAAAATTAAGTAAATTGACAGAGAGATTAAATTGTTGAGATTAGATTTCATTAACTCATTCATTTGTATTTCCCTAATCAGTTATATAGATTTTAGCCATCCATCAATATTATCACGTATCGCTCGTCGTACGTTTCCGTGTCCAGATAACGACAAGAATCCAGTTATACCTATTAAACCCTCGATGTCTCGAGCGATCAATCAATATAACAACTATATTGTATTGCTTAAACTCCAATGTATCGGACAATTTAACCAACACAATAGCATTAAGTTTCAATACTAAAAGTGAATATCAATCCTAAATCTATGTCTAGAATTTAGGGTTTAAAAAATATTATCTTAGTTCTTAGATTCAAAAGACATATCTCTATAACAATTTAAATCCAAAGATAAAAACATTGAAATCAAAGATAATATCAATATTAATAGATAATCTAAAATCATACATAACACCATGATAAAAAGAAATACATACTAATAGAGTCAATTACATCTAATCCCAACAAAAGAGAAACTAGTTACCCATTTCCATGAGAACTTTACAAAGATTGGAAGAAAAGAGATGAACAAACACCCTTTGTTGATCCCTCAAGCAAAAGTTATGTATCCACCTTCAAATCTCCTTGAATCTGCATCCTGGGTCTCTGTTGGACGTGTTTTGTGTATAAGAACGAAATTCTCCTTCAAATATGAAGTATTGACAGAAAAATGGACTATCGCTTAGCGATGGAACAACTCGCTTAGCGACGAATTTCTTCATTTTGTAGTAGTCTTCAGCCGCCTCACCTCGCTTAGCGACGTATTTTCTCGCTTAGCGACATCCTTGCTGTCTCTCGCTAAGCTAGACTAACAGGTTTTGATTTTTCTGCACTTTCTGACAGCTTGCGTCGCTTTTTCTGTCGCTTTGTCATGGCTTCGCCACTACTCATACTCAAAGTCTCTACCTTTTCATTCCATAATCCATTAAATCCAAATTTTCCTACAAAGAATGTTGGAATTAGATAGAAGTAACATAAATAACTAATTTGCTAATTGAAACTAATATTTACAATTAGTTGAATTTTTTATATGAAATTACTTTTAAAATAAGTAAATAAGTGCCTAAAATATATATCTAAAACTACCACTTTTTGGCACTTATCAATCTACCCCTAAGCATGTATAAACATGTATAACCACAAAATTGAGCATAATGATTCATGTTTCTCAAATTCCCAAAACTCACATAAACCACCCAAAAATAGAAATTTGGAAAGCTTGGGATTATGAGTAGAATCGTTCTACTCTCCTTTCCATTGTTAATTTGATGTTGAATTTAACTTTCCCTCATACCTTGATTGAAGAAAAATCCTAACTTTACTTGGGTTCTCCTTCTCTTCCCCTCTACTTCCTTCACTTGGTTCTTCTCTTTTCATCAAAGCTCTAACTCTATTCTCTCTCTACCTCCACAAGTTTATGACAAAGAAATGAGCTTCTTTCCCTAATTCTAGCTTTTATACCTAAGTTTCTCTACAAAAATCATATTCACATCCCCTCTTCTTATTTAACGGACTAACTCACACAACTCTCATTAAGGTCCAATTAACCATATAGCCCAATACCTTTAATTCTAACAATTAAACCTTACTAATTAGGTTAATAAATTTAATTATATCAAAATTAAGAAAAAAAATTATACCCCAACATTTATCACTTTATCCCAACATTTAAAATTGAATTGACTAATTATATGCCCTCATATATAAACTAAAACAGTAAAGAAAAACATTTTTACCCATTTCGTCAAACAAGTGTACCGGATCTACAAAAAAAAAAGTGTACCGGTGTGAGAGAGAGAGTAAATGGGAAACACTTTACCGGAACGCTTGTTTTAAAGTGTTCCGATTTGAAATTATAGGCACCAGACAATTGGATATGACTGTACCAGTATGAATATACATACCTGCACATTTTTGTATGAGTGTTCCGGTATAAATGTACATACTGGAACACTCATACAAAACTGTTCTGGAGTTCTTTTTTTTCGTACTTAATTTTTTTTTAAATAATTAATAATTAACTTTTTTTTTCAATGCCGCACATTAGAGGACGAGATGGTAGAATTAACAATACCGAGCCCAGCCGCAAAGATTATCTTCACCGTCAGGCAGAGGGGCATCAACATGTGAAGGAGGAGCTTGCGCCTGTGGGCTGGCCTGGGGGACCGGTTGAGACGAGTCTTCTGTAAAAACATATGTATTATCTACCGACATTTGCCCTGTATCGCCGGTTTGAGCCATATCTGTTTTTTAAAAAATAAAATAATGAAGTTGGCAAAAATTTAATTACAAATCGGAGCACTTTTGAAAATTGTTCCGGTATGTTGCGTATTCAGAATGGCGTTACATTCTGGCAAGGTGCAATATACCAGAATAGTTTTTATAAGTTCTCTAATATAGCTTATAAAAATAGCTTATATTATAGACGAAAAAAATATAATTTAATTTTAGCTGATGTTATAAAAATAGCTTGAGTAGGCTTATACATAAGTGCTTATCATGATAGTGCTTATACTATAAGCTACAAATAAGCTGATTATCGAAACAAGTTCTGGATCATTGTATTTGTAATTGGTTGAGGTATCGAACCATTGTATATATTTCCTTTAATATCATTTTCCTTATCCAAAAACCCCCTCTTAATTTATTTGTGTTTTTTTCTTGAACATGTGTTAATTGACAACTTGGCTTGATGTTTCTCCTCTCTTCTCCTTCTCTTCCAACCCTAGCCGTCACCACTTCTTTTTCTCTTCTTTTTAGTCCATTGAAGAGGGGTGATTTTAGGTCAATTTTGACATAAAATCACCCCTCCAAATTGTTTTTCTTTTTCGTTATTATAATAAATAAGTGTGATTTTCACATATTTGCTTGTTTTGATTTCCCGTCTTTGTGCGGTGTTTTTGTTGTCCCGTCTTTGTGCGGTGTTCATTTGTTTCAGGTTGAAGGAGTAGATCTGATCTAGTGCAGATCCAATCAATGTCGACTTTGGTGTCATCAACGCTACAGATCTGGAGACATGGATATTCCAGAGACTTCAATATAGTCATATTTGTAGGCATATGTAATTTGCCGTTTTATGCTATTAACATGGATACTGTGAGTTTGTTCGCAGATTTATCCTTTTTATTTTTAGCGATTATGAATTTGTATTACATCGATGTACTCTTTTTATTTGAATGAATGGATATTGTTTATTTTGTAAAAAAAAAAATTTATTTATGTTTTTAAGGTGAGATATAATTAACCCATGAGAGAGGGGGGAGGGGTGGGATAATAATATTTCTCTGATAGTTCAATATAAGGAAATAAATACAACATTTAATTTTAGTATATCGATCTTGTTATAGTGGGTTATATAAAACTAATAATAGCCATACAATAATAAAAACAATGATAGCAAAATATTGTTAAAATTAACAAACAAATATTTATATATAGAATTTTTATGTGTTGGAAAATATTAGTTAATGCATACGATCAACACTTTATATAATTCAAAGTTGTCAAACCAATTCCAGATTAAAATGTTTGGTTATTACAAGATAAGTGGCTGGTGAGACAATATAAATAAATCTAATCTACCATCATCACATACATCAACATTGATAAACTCATGGCTTACAATTATAGCATGAAATTCTTAATCCTCTTTGGCATCACATTTGCATATAGTTTTGTTAGAAATGCAGCTTCAAATGTCAATTCTCTTCCATATGAATCTATCTTCAACTTTGGTGACTCAATAAGTGACACGGGAAATGAAGCGTCTCTTCACCCACCTATGTCTAGCAATAGTCATGGTTCAACATATTTTAAACATCCGTCAGGACGTTTGTCGAATGGGCGCTTGATCATAGATTTCATTGGTATTTCTATATATTTATATACTTTTATTTTTTGACCAAAATTCAATTCAAATATATTATATTCTAGAATTTTACCTGTGTGATAATGAGTCTAAAATCGGGTTTTAAAAAGAGGGTATTAATAGTATTTTTAAAAATTATAAAATTTATTAATAGTGAATTTTTAATTGAACACATTAACATGTACTCACTTCATTTGTAGCCGAGGCATATGGATTGCCATTTTTGCCAGCCTATAAGCAACTTACTACAAGCCAAGACATAATGAAAGGAGTGAACTTTGCATTTGCTGGCGCAACTGCACTTGATTATAATTATTTCAATAAAAGTGGGGTTAATCTACCGGGAACTAATAATTCCCTGAGTGTTCAACTTAAGATGTCTAGGAAGTTCAAACATTCCCTATGTAAAAGCAAAAAAGGTATATTAATATCTCCTTATATACTATTTTTTTAAAAAAATAAATATTTTTTCTATGTATAGCTAACATTTTGTTACATTCTATGATACAGAGTGTCAAAGCTACTTCAAGAAATCACTATTTTTTGTTGGAGAAATTGGTGGAAATGATCTTTTTAGCCATATCTCACAAAAATTTTCAAACTTTGGAAACCTTAGAAACCTTGTTCCCTTAGTGGTTAAAGCAATTACAAAAACTGTCAAAGTAAGTTATATTATTTTAATATTCTCTTCGATATAAATTTGAATTTAAAGAGACCCATTAGTTGTGGATAAATGTAATAACTATTTTGTTTTTCTTTTTTCCATGTGCTAGTCATCATTAATCAAAGAAGGAGCCGTAGAGCTAGTTGTGCCAGGGAACTTTCCAATAGGGTGTAGTGCCTCAATTTTGTCAGTGGTGAAAGGTCAAACTGAAAAATACAACAAGTTTGGATGCTCTACGACATTCAATACTATCGCAGAGTATTTCAATGACAAACTAATAAATTCCTTAAATACATTGAGGGAGAACTACCCTAATGCGAAAATAATATATTTTGACTACTATAATGCTGCCAAACGTTTATATGAAGAACCACAACAATATGGTAGGTAGTTTGTTACACATTTTATATTATTATTACATGTACAACCAAATGCGATCGCAAATTATTTTATTTCTCGGTTACAATTAACTTATTTTAGCTTATATTTTGACAAAAACATACTCTTTACAAGAGCTCATTGAAGCAATTTGTGACATTTTTCTGAACTCTATTTAGCTTATTTTCATAAAATTTACAAGATAGCTTGTGAAAATAACATGCATTTTTTTAATAACTAACTTATATGAACAATGTGTATACTATAAGCTCTTAATTAAGTAATTTATCTAAACACAAGTTATTATTTATTTTTATCAATTTTATTTAGGGTTAATAGATTTTTACCCCCTGCAAAGTATGCGAGTTTTGCGTTAGTCCCTGTAATTTTTTTTTTTGAGATTACCCCCCTGCAATGTGTTTTTTTTTTTTGTAGTGTATTTTAACCTCCTGTGTTATATGGGGTAAAGCAAAAACAATATTACAGGGGGTAAAATGAACTGCGAAAAAAAAACATTGCAGGGGATAATCTCAAAAAAAATAATTACAGAGGGTAACATAAAACTCGCCTACTTTGCAGGGGGTAAAAACTTATTAACCTTTTTATATATAGATGCTCATTAATTAAAATACATTTTTTATGCAGGATTTGATAAGAGTAAGACATTAGAAGCATGTTGTGGAGCTGGTGGCCCCCACAATTTTGATCCAAGATTGGGGTGTGGAAGTCCTAACACAACTGTTTGCTCCGACCCTTCTAAATCCATAAATTGGGATGGATTCCATTTTACAGAAGCTGCATATAGAGTTATAGCAAAGGGACTAGTTGAAGGTCCATTTGCACATCCTTCACTGAAACAAGCTCCTTTTATAATTGCCTAAATATATGAAACAAACATGGAAGATATGATTGTATACGGGAAATTGAGAAAAATTTAGGATTAGTCTTTATACCAAGAAGTCCATATATGAATTATTCATTGGTATCATAATTTCTTTAGTTGTTGGAGGGATTAGTTGCGGTTATGTAGGAGATAAATGTCATTCAATTATTTTCAAGTTACGATCCAAAATCTTAAAAATTTATTTGTTATTGGTTGAAATATCCATGTACTTCTACTTCTAACACTTTTCAAGAGTGCTTTGATCTAAAAAGAATGCTTTAAAGATAAACAGTTATCATTTTTTTTTGTTACCGTAATATTGATACGAAGTTTCCACCATTGTTAGCGATTACTAATTTCCGTCTGGAAACCTGTGGGGCATATAAGGTGAGTTCTCCCCTCCCAACCGAATTTTCTCCATACGCATGAGCTATAAATCGAATCCCTGAGCAATTATCATTTTTAATATATATTATAATAATAAATCTACACATATTTCTTATTTTATACTATAAATTATACTATTTTACTATAAATAATAAGTCACATTTGACCATCTTTTTGGAGACGTATATTGTAATTCCTCATTTCACCGGAAAATATTATAGGAATTTATATTGAAATATGTATATTATGCATGCTATGAGCTAGTATAGCATCTGTGTTGAAATGTAATACAAAAGAAACAATTAGGTTAAAATTATATCAATGATTAGGCCCAAATACGAGATATTGATACCCCAATTTAATATTATCCCACCACTTTTTCAAAAAAACTAGTTTTGAAGCATCCGCTAGATTAATTGCTCAACAATTTTTCTTGTAGTGTGTGTGAGTAAGTTTATATATATATATATATATATATATATGTTTACTATGTTATTGATACGAATTTTTCATTGCTAAACACTTATCTCTCCCCCAAGTAATTCATTGGAAACTATTCGCTTAGGCATGCTAAGCCATCAAAATGTGGGGGTGTATTCAATTAGGATTTCAATGGATTTTAAAAGATTTTTTTATGATGACAAAATCATGTGGTATTCAATTAGGATTTTAAAATACTTTAAAAAAGTCTAGTGGTATTCAATTAGGATTTTAAAAGACTTTAAAAAAGTCTAGCGGTATTCAATCAAGACTCTTTACAACTTATAAAAAGTCTTGTGGTATTCAAAAGTATTCTAATTTTGATGGATTGTTTAAAAAATAGGATTTTAATGGATTTTGATGGACTTTTTAGTGAATTTTGAGCTAAAAAAAGTATTTCCCCATATCATGAGATTTCCATGGATTCTCATTTTTTTTTCACCTTCCCTCTTGTTTCTATTTCATGTTTCCTAATTATCTCATGTTTTTTATAATTGCTTATTTTCTCCCTACATCTCTTTCACGTTTCATCTTCATGCCCTGCCCGGTTGTTTCTTCTTCTCTTCTTTTTTAACTATTCAACAATCTCACAGGCTTTTCCAAACTCTCAAAAAAAAATTACTTTCATCATCACTATACCAGTTTCTTCTTCTTCTTATTCTTCTTCTTCTTCTATCAAATATGTTTTTTTACAATAAAACAAAATAACAAATTCTACATCTTTTTTATAAACTTTCGATTCATTACAACTTTTGTACAATTTTGTTTTATTTATTTTTACGGAAAACGATCTTTTTTTCTTCTTCTTCACATTCATATGCTTCATATACGTAAAAACATAAAAAGGGAACCTAGAGTTTTTTTTTTTTAATATTTGGATTCCCAAATTATTGATTCTTTTAAAATTTTTCTAATATACAAAAGTTTCCTAATATATAAAGTATTATGAAATCTTGATTGTAAAAAGTTTTTTGAAAAAAAATCTCTCAAAATTCATTCAAATCATTTGTTAAAAATCTTGATTGTAAAAAAGTCTTGTAAAAAAGTCTCAGGAAATCAATATAGTCCAACAAAATCTCATAAAATCATCAAGATTTTTTTTGCCAAAATTGTCTCATGAAATCTCAATCCAATACATCCCTTTTAGTTTCAAGTCTAAGTTTGCCAATATTGAAAATTTAACGTAAAGAACAAAAAAATGACTCGGGTCATGAGGCTATGCACCAGTTTTGAATTTTCACAAGCCATAGGCTTACATGCACAAGTTCATAGAATTATGCACCAGTGCATAAGTGCTACTTTTTCAAAAAATCCAACATGCACTAGTTAATTTGATGTAGGAAGGCTAGTCGTGCCTATAGAAGACAAAGTGACGTGTAAACAGAAATAGTATAGATTTGACATCTGGATTCATCTGAAGGCCCAAAACCGAATTTTATTTTATTTTAGCTAGATTTGATTTTACTATATTTTAGCTAGATTTGTTATTTTCTTTTACAATCTTTTAGCTCGATTTGTTATTTTTTATTTTGCCTACTATTTAATCTAAACCATTGTAGATTTGAGTGTCACTTTTTCATTGAGTAACATTATAGAGATTTTCTCTCTTTCTGGTGGATTCCAAATTTTACTCTTTCGATCTAGTGGATTCCAGAAATCTGGTGGATTATCGTTTGACGTAGGAAGACTTTATCTGATAGATTTGTCGCTTGCAAACCTATGTTCTTGTTATAGGATTAGCATTTGTTAAATCCTTCCCACTTCCAACTGCGTCAGTTGGTATCATAGCAGGTTTCCCCTTTTCTTTTCATAACTTGAACAACCATGAGAGATCAACCAATAACCATGGCAGACCTTACAGGATTTACCGCGGCTTTTACCACACCCTTAACAGCTTTGAATGTACAAATATCGGCGTTCACAATAACAACATCATCATCAACAACAAATTCTGACGGCATCATAAAGGTAAAGGACACGTTGCTTCTAAACTCATAGCGACTAAGTTTGAAGCAAAGGAACATGAGGTTAAGGAATGCACTAAAATTATTTGTTTGTTGAGAATGGTCATGAGACAAACGATGTTTTGGCAGCCAAAACAACAAACAGTGATAGTGATTTGCCTGACGACGAGAGTGAGAACCATTAAGTGTAGAAAATCATTGACAACAAAGAGTTAAACTCAATAAAATTTGTTGTTGATAATGAAGCCGGTGTTACTAAAAAGAATGGATCCTACACACATATTGTTGATACTGAAGTTGTTGCAACTGGTTTAAAATTTTCTCCAGATTCTAACAACATGCGCACAACTTACTCATCAAAGAATTTAGAGCTATACTCACCTTTTTCATCAACTAAGCCTAATGAAAACAAGAATTATGATGATGAAGGAATTGAAACTGGTCTATCGTTTCCTCTACCGTGTCAATGCACACTACAAGGTCAAGGGTAACTCAAGGTTCAACCTTTATATTTAGAAGCTTAGGACGTGTGATGACTTCACGTCGTTACTATGTTTTAGCAAAAATTCACGGAATTCTTAGGTACTTTTACTATGTTTTCCGCACTGAATAAAGAAGAAGAAACATAAGAGAAAAAAAGAGAAAGCTGCCAGATTGGCGTGCACGGTGCCGGAGCATGGCACCGAGCTATGATCAGCAAAGGCAGAGACCGTCAGATTTATGCGCACGACGCAGGCGCGCAACCCGTGTCTATAAATTGAAATTTCTGTTTAGAATAGGGTTACGAAATTTTACAGCGAAAAAGACAACTTTTGGAAGCGAACTCAGAGGTGCTCAAACAAAGTTTCTAGTGTGGAAACACATCAAAACCACAAAACGGAGGGAGTTTTATCTCAAGTTAGAGAAGAAAACCCGAGCTCTTAAATGAGAAAAGAGCCAACGTGAGGCAAGACTAAAGGAAAAACAATAAGCAGCAATCAAACAAATTAAATGAGAAAGAACTTGGTAATTAAAGCAAAACCGGTACTAAGTTTCTACGATGACAAATGCATGAAAGCTAAAGTTTTCAATGTGGGAGACAATGTGAGGGTGTTTGTGCGTAAGAAGAGCAAGTTGCAGCGACCCAAGTATAGTTCGTTCAAAGTGACCCAAAAGATCAATGAGAATGCTTATATGGTTGACATTCATGATTATCAAGCAGATGGGGCTCTATCAAGATGAGAACTAGGGATCAAGTTCTTCAAAGGTGGAGGAGTTTCACGTAAGAAGGCTAGTCATATTGAAGACTGTAAGACCCAAGATTTCATTGTATAGTTGGTTTAAGGAATATTAGGGTTTCGATGTGTTCGTGTGATGAAACATCGTGTAACTTGTTAAGTTTTGCTGTAATTGAGTCTGTTTTGTGCTCGTGCACTGTAATTGTACAGACTTTTGCCTTGTGATCCTGTTTCTTGTATAAGAAGTTATTTGTGGTTTCAGAATAACGAGTTTTGGATTATTCTTGTTTTTGGAAAAACGAGTAGGATTTTACCCGCGGATGGAAAATCTTACTGCGTCTGTTTTGAGTGAGGTTTCGGATGGGAGTTTTATATATCTGCACGAGTTAAGATATATTCTGAGAATAATTTTCTAAGGTATGGAAGAAAATTACAGTCGCGGAATAAGATTCGGCGATAAGTTTTGGAAATGTTAAACGTTAGACGTTCTTTCCGTAGGTTTTATGTTTTTGTGGTTTACGTTCGTCGCGTCGCGCGAGAGCTGAGTACGAGACTTGTTATGGATGAGTTGATTAAATCTTGTGACTTTCTCATAAAGTAAAGTGATCCAATGGCTAGGGTTTAAGCTTGGACTTTTGACTTTGATCCAATGGTGGTTTGGCTATCAAGAGCTTTGAGTTAGTAAGGAGGTTTGGTCACTTGGTGGACTTAGAAAACATCACAAAACATCTCCATTCTTTCTCTCTTTCACGTGGAACTCCATTTCATAACCTTAACCTTCACAAATTTTCATTTCCTCACCATTTCACTCCATTTCAAGCTTGGAAGCTTTGAGGATTATTGTAGAGAATCACTTTCAAAAGGTAACCCTCTCTTCTCATCTCCTAGGTTGGTAGATTTTTAGAGTTGTGAGGTTTTTGGGTTTATGTTCTTAAGAGGGTTTGGTGAGAAATGTTGTTCTTGCTAGTTTGTGTTTCATGAAAGTTGTTCATGAGAGTTTAGTAAGCATGCTAGGCTTTGTTGTTTCAATTTTCCATGAGTTGGTGAAAATCTCATGAGAAAAGTTAGGGTTTTGAGTTGGTTATGTATTGATCAATAACATGTGGTTATGTTGTAAGGTTTTGAAAAGAAAAGTTGTCTTTGAACCTTTGGGCAAAAGGGAAATGCGTTGTATGGTTTTGTTTTAGAAAATCCGAGGAAAAATATTTTGGGGTTTATGAAAATATTTCCTAAGTGTTTTGAGTAGTGTTTTTGGGGTCAAAGTGGTTTAAAACTCTTGTGACATGTGGTGTTACTTTTTACCTTGAAAACATGTTTGAAAATGATTACCGGTCGGTTGAGGCCCGTAATAAAACTTGTGCTTGGGTTTGGTTTTGATTTTGGAAATGAAAATCAAATAACTTGCACTCGAAGCAACCAACATGCTTTCGGAGATGTATTGCTTGCTTATGAAAATGGTTTGTTTTTGTGCCTTGAAAAAGTGTTGGGAACTAATAGAATCAAACTAGGCTTGGGTGGAAAAAGGTGGTGTGAGTTGCTGTCTTTTGCTGTCATGACAGTTGAAACTCGCTGAGCGAGTGTTTACTCGCTGGGGCGAGTGTCACAGGTCATGAACACGCCAGGGCGTGCTCCACAGCGAGTAAGACCAGTCCTCCCTGCCTTCACTCGCTGCCAACTCGCTGGGGCGAGCTCTGAGACCTAAAATTTTGGATTCTGATTTCTAAACTTGGTTTTTAGCTTTCTAATCCCTTTTTATTAATTTATGGAAGTGGTTGGGATTGGAAACGAGTTCTTCGGGTACACGGAAAGTACGTAGCTTGTAACGCAAGAAAACGGCCATTTTGCATTTCAAATTATTTAAGACTTTGGCCTATTGTTTTGGGTCCTAAAAATAGTACAAATAACTCATGGTGGTTGATCAATACGATAGATTTTGGTATGGTATCCGTTAGAGTGAATTTTCCTTAGAAACCCTTAGAGTTTTTGGGGTGTTGATGTAGTTTCAATACGTTTGGTTTAGAAACAATGTATTGATGGTACGCTGCTTGTTTTAGGAAGCGCGTTGTGTTGTTTGGACGAGTTTTGGTAAACGGGAGCTTGCCGAGGTAAGGGCTCCACTTTATTTCCGTCTTTCGAAATGGTTACGACATGCTTTGTTTTGCTGTGTGTGCAATTGTTGTGTGCTTTGGCATGTTTGTACTTATGTATTCTCGTTGATGAGAACGTGTTTATAAATATGTGTGCAATTTACATATGATTGAGAAAATGTATGTATGTTGAGATGCTTTGTACATAGGCTTTAGGCTATGTGATTGTTTGCATGAGCATATATGAATGCGTGCGTCAGATAGGACTACGCGAGGATTTTGTCTTGTGTGACTATCCCGTATATGCCGAAGAGAATATATGCCATGCATTTCATAGTTGTGTGCCTAGGTGTATGTCTTGTGTGACTTGCCTTCGTACCGGTCGATTGTCTGTGCGACTTCGCCAAATCCTACTGGATTTTATTGAGTTGGTGGTTGTCTTGTGTGACTCACCCGGTGTTATCCCACCGTGATCGTTTTGGTATTGTCTTGTGTGACTCTACCTGGTGTTATCCCACCAATAGTAGGAGGTGTTATCCCACCAGAGACCTACGCCTTCTATAGAGAGGTTGAATTCTGGAATTAAATCATGCATGTGGCTAACCAGAGATCGGTTGTCACACCCATTGTAGAAGTCTGCATTAGGCTTGGTGATTTATTTATATAAGCCCGTTGGTGGGAATTACTCTTGAGATTAAGAGCTTTCTCTTGTGTTTTGTGGAAATATTTGTTATGTGTACAATCTTTCGCACCGTTTATATATATATATACTTTTATTTTGTGGTGACCCTTTCTTTCATTTGCGGGCTCATCCCACCCAAGATGACGATGTAGGTCGAGAGGATGGTGTTGGCAGCTCTAGGCCTTAGTGAGCTTGTGTTGAAGCTTAGAATAGTTAGACTATGCGCCGGTGTGTTTTGTGCACCGTGCTTTTGGGTTAGCATAGAGCTTTCTAACTTGTTTTGGTTGTAAGTATTCGAATACTTAGACTTGGACTGTAATTATTCAGGGATACACTTTGCTTGTCGAAGCACCTTTTGGTAATGAGTTCTTTTGTATATTTGAATGCCGGCTCATTTAAAATCTTTTATGCGTAACTCTGATTGTGTACAAAAAAAAAATAATAATGCCCCTTTTGGGCTTTTGAAAAACGGGTTGTTACAAAGACGAAGTGGCGCGTAAACGGAATAATGCAAATTTGCCATTTGGATTAAGCTGAAGGCCCAAAATTGGATTTTATTATATTTTAGCAAGATTTGATTTTACTATATTTTAGCTAGATTTGTTATTTTCTTTTACAATCTTTTAGACCGATTTATTATTTTTTTATTTTTCCTACTATTTAAGATTGTAGCCTTGAGTGACTTTTTCATTGAGTAAAATGATAGAGATTTATTCTCCTTCTGGTGGATTCCAGAGTTTGGTGGATTTCTAATTATTTACTTTTTCCAGTGGATTCCAAATATTTGGTGGATTCTAGTGTTTTGTCGGACAGGTTCAATTTGTCGCTTGCAAATTTGTGTTCTTGTCATAAGATTAGAGCTTGCTGATCCTTCCCGCTTCCGACTGCGTGATAATGTTGCTCAATTTTCAACTCATAAGTCTGATAATGTAGGTCTAGAAAATTACATGCATGCAATGCAATGGTTCTAATCGATCGTAATGAACTTGGGGAAGGTTTTTTGGTTCATTAATTGATCCTTAACTCTTTGCAAAATTAATCTATTAACGCCAATTCCTAATAACTTCAACCCCACCATATACCACATGAATTTCATGCATATGCTAATATGATATGATTAGGTCAGAAGCTAAAATTATTGAGCTAAAATCTAGAACTTATGGGGAACTCACCTTTTGATGATATATAGAGGTGATTAACCACAATCTTGATGATGTGTAGGGCTGAACTGACTGCCGCTCAAAATTCAACTTACCTCAAGCTTCTTAATCTTTCTTCAATCTCTTCCGCATCAGTTCCTAATCACAAAGCCATGACCTCTTGATTACTAAAACGCACATGTAAATACTGAAAAAAATTGGATTTCGATCCATTCTAATTTTTCTTCGATGTTGGTCATGTGGTAATAATTTTAGTTATTTAATTATTTTTCTTCAATTCTTTCTCTTCTTATGTATTTTTTTTTCTTTATAATTTACTAATTATTGGATTAAGAAAATAAGAGACAACGTGACAAAAAAATTTGAAAAGATCCAAATCCATTGAAAACTAATGTGGTTGAATTTCTAGAACCTGAGCACAGATTAATGAGACAGGTAGGAAAAAGGAGGATGGACCTTAATGGTTCCGTACCTTAGTGGTTCTGGTTTGGTGAGGTCTAAAGAACCGCCGGTGCAAGGTTAAAATCGCCATGCGATTTAAAACGTAAAAACTATATATTAGTATACATCTTTGAAAATTATATTTTATTATGGTGATTTAGTATATTTTAGCTTTAAAATTAAGTTGAAATTTTAAATTATTGATGCATTATTGTATTATATTAGTATATATACATGTCATCTATATAAAATTAATATTATTTTAATATGTGGTAAAATCGACGATTTTACTTTTCGATTTTATTTAGGAAAAAAGATGTAAGGTAAAATCTCGATTCTGACAACCTTGCACTGGTGGTAAGAATCGGAAGAACCACTAACTACCAGTAAAAATCAGATGAACCTTCAAACTGGTGGCGGTTTTCATTAAGTTATTCAAATTAAGTTTTCTAAATTTATTATTCTATATTTATTAATGAAAAAATTTTCTAGGAAAAAATTAGTGAAGAATTTTGAAATAAAAAAGAAAATAGGAGCTACAAACATAGTGTGACATACTTATAGATATTTAGACCCATTAATTATTTGGTTTTGGGTTGGATCCCTAGCTAGTGCGTAGCTACGGCTGCACTCGGATGATACACCTTTGCCAAATTGAAAAAGTAGAGGGCTAAAATGTGCAATTAACTATTGCCTAGATTAATTACAGAAATACATCAAAAGCTTCTATTGGGTTTTATTTTACATTTTGTAAATTTCTGATATTAAACTTATTTTCCTAAAAAGAATCTTATTTAACTTTATTTTGTTTGCTTTTGATGGTTGGAACCGTTGCTCATTTTTCATCATTTTCATTAAATCTACCTTCCTTTACAATCTTTTTGTTGGTTGTGGAACTGATGCTGCCAAAATCTTTCAATTAGTTGGTTATATATTTGGCTTTTCTCCAAGTTAGTCATTCATTAATTTTCATCAATAATGGGAAATGTTATAAGTACTTACGGTAGTAACATCAATTGGAATGGATGGAAAGAGAAAACATGACCTTCTAGGATCAAATATGAATAATCAAGCATGAAAAGAAAAGCTCGAATATTCTTGATCACCCGTTATCACGGGTGGTTTAATTAGTAGGGAAAAAGTTATAAGTAGATTAAGGTAAATCACTTAACTTTAAGGGAGTGACCATGATATATGCACTGATGTAAACATTTAGTGAAATGATAGGCACATTTGTTATTTAACTTTATAAAAAATAATATTATATTGAAAACTGTATATCAAAATTTTAAAAATTGTTACACTCAAATAAACACTTAGTATTTTTAACTTATTTAACTAGTACTAGTAAGTAGGTTCACAACTAGTGATTGTCAATTTTTCTATATTAAATATCATTTGAGGACCAATTAGTATAGTACACATCAACAATATATCTATATATGTTTAAATAAGATGTGTACTAGAGTGTTCACCATATTTCATTCCCTCATGAACACTACATTTAATTTCTAATGGGGCCGGAACCGGTTGATCGAGTTTATTTTAAAAATCGCTAATTCAACAAAAATCGCATTTTATTAATTTGGATCCAATTCCAACCTTATACATCTTTGATTGATTGGACGTCCGGTCATACAGGTATAACAAATCAGTCTTAACAGGTTTGATTAAAACTTTATTAAAGTATATTTTACAACTTACAAGGTCGTAAAATATAACATTTATCTCATCTATTAAAGATGAATTTAAACAACAAGGAAATGAGAGAGAGAGAGAGAGAGAGAGAGAGAGAGTCTCGAAATCTAAGAAAAAAATAATTTGTATCTTAATCATGAGAGAGAGAGAGAGTGTGTCTCGAAATCTAAGAAAAAAATAATTTGTATCTTAATCATTATTCGGTTATCAAAATATAAAATTTTTTAGATCTATTATTCGGTTAGTAAAATGAAATTGTATACGGGCTTTTCAAATTTTGTCTAACATGAAAGACTTCATCAAGTTTTTTCACGGTGCAGGACAAATCATGAATAAAATTATAACAAATATGTATTTTACAAAATTTACCATTATATTGAATGCATATATCATATAGATCAATCATAACTTTTTTTAAAAAAAAATCAACAATCGATTAATATGTTATTGAAATCCATAAATTTAACTTTAAAAAAATATTTCACCATAAATTTGACTTTACAGGTATGCTTAGACCTATACATATACTGATATACATTCTCCAATTTGAATCTGAATTCATATATCATGGAGTAACAAAATTTGGGCCCTCCACCCCACATTGATAGTTACACCGACCCTTTTGGTTTCCCATGCATCATTTGATTGTCTGCATTCATCATTCTTTCAAAAGGCTATCAAACTAATCCCATCTTTTTACTCTTTGTTAGCCTCCAACTGTAATCCATAAAGAGAAAGCTAGGTCATACTCCCACTCAACCCGGCAAAATATTACTCATCTTAGATATCTCCATTTCCTTAGTTTTCAAAATTTCCAAAACCCCTAATTTAACTTCCTTGCACTACATGAATGACCATGACTATGTGACAATTTAATTATGTGGCAATGCCAGCTCTTATCCAACTTATCAACTTAATATAGGAAGTAAAAGAAAGAAACTCTTCTTCTATAGTATAAAAACCCTGATTTTCTTACATGTCAGAATATATGTAATTTGAGTTGCTAGATTTAATCCTAACTTTTTTTTCTTTCACAATCAATTTAATCTGGTTCAGGGGTCAGTTCTGGCATCAAGTGGTTTCAGTCCCCTTCTGATCGCAGCTGCGGGAGATTGAACCGTGGTCCTCCCTACCAAGTTCAGCGTCAATAATCACTGAACCAACTAACGATTGGTAGATTTAACCCTAACTTTAGATGAAAATTATTTTCATATTGATTTTTTTTACCCCTTTATCCTAATTATATTTTTCACGGGGTTTAAGAATGAAGAATTATTATTTTTTTGTCAAAAAAAAAGAATGAAGAATTTCTTTGAACCATTCAAATAAGAAAAAATTCAATTGAAAATTTTGAAATGCCTATAATTTTCAATTATATCTATCCAAACATTGTATTAAAATAATTTGGACATGAGATGTGTGTTAAAATGTAGATTCTAATTATTAGCGGGATTGACAAATATTGTAATTTTTTTTATAAAATAAATTAGCGACTAAAACTTTATCTCTTATAGAGAATTTTGAATTCGAAATTCGGCCCCTACATAAATATGACAATGTCTCAAACAACTTAATTATGCTCATGAATTTATACTCCATCTATTTGTGTTTTAGTCGTACCATTCCTTATAAAAAAATGAAGGCCTGATCCGCATCAAATTAAGGCAAATTAGGAAATGATTAAAGCTCACAATGATTATTCCATCTCAAAAAGGGTCTATAATTGTACATAATTGCAATCCAAATGAAACTCTTGATGACATATTAAACCTAAAATCACGGCTAAAATAATCTAATCACAAGCCACTAATATAGTATACATTTTAGTTATGCTTTTGCAATCTAAAATAATGAGAATTAGGTAAGAGTAAGACAAACAAACATTCCAAATTGTACAAAGTACAAACAGAAAAAAAAAAAGTATTGAAAGAAGGTTGGAAATCAAATCCAAAGGAAAACAAAAACAAGCAAAATCTAAGATATTTCCCTATCATAGTTTCTAATTAATTATATCTAATACAACATGAAACAAATTAAGTAGAAATCAATTTTACATTATATCATAATCATCACAAAGGGAGATTAGAAATTGTTGCTCCTCTTTTTTTTTTGTATAAAAGAAAATCAGTATATCTGAGGAGTTCAATCCCACCGTTCATTTGCATGGAATCATTCGAAGAAGTTTGGTACGAACTAAACCACCGAAATTGTTGCTCCTCTTTTGATATTATCCATGTTGGTAGTTTCATAGACAGGTAAACCACTTGAATAGTGACTTAATTCATAATTTTGCAATTCAAACAGATCAGAACTTGAATCACTTTCAGCACCATCATCAACTTCATTGAATTTTATTATACCCTTATCTTCTTCTGCTAAGTATTTTTTGTCCACCAACTGTTTGTAGTTATTATCCATTAAAGTTGAGTCTTTCTTTTTCTTATCATCCCAACAAAACTCATTTTGCAAAGTGGTTGATGGTTTTTTGAAAGAAAATTCATTCTTTTGATCAGATAATAAGGTTTTGAATTCTTTGCACCCTTTTGTTGGAGTTTGTACATAAGGAGGAGTTCGAAAACCCGAGTTTAAAGAGTAAATAGTCCTTGAATCTGCAGTGCTAGAGCTTCTGAAATGACTAATGCTACTTCTTCTCCTTCTTCTTCCACCGGGACTCTCGTCTTCGTCTTTCATGGATTGTGAACTTGATTTTGATTTCTTCTTTTTTGATGTTGATTGATTGAAGAGAGAGTTTAAGAAACTTGCGAGTCGACCACCCGGTGAACTAGGTTGTTTGTTGTGTTTCTTCTCTTTCAGTTGTTTTTGATCAACCCCTCCATGAAATTGTTGTGGTAGTAAGCTTCTCATTGGCATGTCTAAGCTTATTCTTCCTTTATGTCCTAACCTTTCTTCTCTTATCATCTTTTGTGTGAAAGTAGTGGAGCCATTAGTGTATCCAATAACTTCATTGTACCCTGAGAAGTATCTTGATGCTTCAAACACATCAAGCTCACCAGAATCATTTCTTCTGTGGAAGGATCTCTTGTTGTGATTCATTTCTTGGTCTATTATAAGTCCAGCTAGGGACATGGTGCAGTGATTCTTTGATCTTTTTACAAGTTTTGAAACTTGAATATGAAGTTATGCAAAAGTGTTTGTTTACAAGAAGGTGAAGTATGATTAGGAATATGCTATAAGAGGATGAGGCTATTTCAAGAATGGTAAGATGATATCAAAGGGTTTGAAATGATTGAGAGTAGTGTAGGATGGTCAGTTTAGAATAATCAACATTAACTCTTGCCATGATTTTATATGATGAGGAGGAGTTTTATGTGGGACCAACATGATGTGAATATGTGAATTAAGATCAACTTAAGATGAAATGTGTTTCTAGCATCTCACACGTGTTAGTGTCCAACACTGATCATATATTACATTTGATAATTTCTATTTTAATAAATTAGTACTAATCATTGAAACATTGATATAGACACGGACATTAGACACAATATTGACACTAGCACACCAACAATAATTTTAAAAAAATGAATCAATTGAATGTAATCACATGTGTCATGTTGATGTCCGATATGCCTTGATCACACATTCAAACATACACGTCATAAATGTAGATTCTACAAAGCTACCGATGTCTATATAGTATCATGTCTGGTGTACGTGTCTGTGTTAGTATAAAAAAGAAAGTGAGATATGTATAAGTGGGAAACAATGATTTAATCCCTCCGATGCCTTAAACACCAGAAGTTTATGTTAGAGATTGTGGGGAGCAAAGAGCTGTGTTTCATTGGATTCTATATGTTTCAATTGTTTGAGATGGAATTTGAGTGTTGAGTGGTTGTTTGCTATGGATATCCATCAATTAGTCATGGTCATGGTAATCACCATGATGAGCATGTGTATATATATATATATATATATATATATATATGTATGTACATAATACACTCTAACCAACCATACTATGTTTTATATCATTATACAGATGAACAATAATTATCACTGAGATCCCACCATAATTCTGAGAGCTTCAAAGTCACTCTAAAACGAATTAAAAGTAATTGCTTGGATAGTAATTTCTTTTGACTATGATAGATTTACTATGGCCCATTAATATCTCAATGCCTCCTCTTTATGTTCATTTCATAACAAAGAACTTTTAATTTTCATCATATTAAGTCACTATTAGTGGTTAATATTTCAATTTCAATTTCCAACTACTGGCAGGTCCAAATAGAGAGCTATAATAGTAGAAAATATAGATAGTTTAATTAATATTAGAAGATAAAAATGTCTCAAGTCTTGTCATATAAATCATTAAATTAAATTTCAAAATTTTCGTATAAGTATCATCATGTGGAAGGTAATATGTCATGAAGCCCACCAAAGGAGCAAAGAATAATGGTGGTAGCCTTTTTCAGTGCAAAGAACTTTATGAACTACACATGCATACTTAGTATAATCAACTTTATTTAAAATAGTATAATCAACTTTAATTTTCTTTTTGACTTATTTTAATGTAACGTCTGTCCTTTATTATACTTATTGTCCGATTTTTGTCCTTCAATAACTCTTTGAGAAAAATATGTTTTCCTGTTAGTTTTACTTTTGGTTTTCATTCTTGTAAAATAAAATTATTTGTTTTTATCTCTACAAATTTTTGTCTTTTGTTTTTATTCTCTAATAGGAAAATTTTGACATTTTTTTTATATTTGTTTAATATAATATGGATTTATATAAATTTACCATGATATATAGACATAATATAGAGTATAGACCATTTTAAACATAAAAATGTTATAATATTGACATTAACATGTCAAGATTTTGCTCATTAGAGACTAAAACCAAAAGAATTGATCAATCAGATTTGTGTCCCCCGACTTTGGTGGTTCAGATGCTCTGACCAGAGTTAACAAAGAGGAAAGGATAAAGTACCAATGCCACTATCATGACAGTTGGAGCAGTTGTCCTTTTACCAAGAATCTGCAGACATCCTCTTAGTCAAAGTCATTGGAGCGATTATTATCCAATTTGCAACGTTAAACTGCCTTTGCAGAAACAAAACTCCAAGTTCCAACGTGCTGATCAAGCTTCTTAAACGGTCTTCGTCAACATATCTATTTCATTTGCCTATAAATAGAAGACCTCGGTTGATGATAATTATCAAGACTCCAAAGCGCTCATTAAAGGTTTTAAATAAAGGTCTGAGACCGTGAAAACGGCCGTGACAAAATAGTTTTGGCAGGTGCCGATACCGTTACCGTTTTCACCGTTTTTTATATTAAAGAACAAATTGTGATTAATTCACATTGCGACGACTGCAATTAGTGTCGTAACACTTGTACCGACCGAAATCGCGAAAATCTTTACGTAACTGAAACGCGACCGCGGCCATTTTTTAAAACGTTTCGGTAAAATTACAAAGTTGTCTAAAACTCTTAGAATTCTTACAATATATGTATCTTAAAATTTATGTGTTCATTAAGTCATAACTTGCATTGTATTTTGTAAACATCTCTACTAGTATATCAAATGTTAATTTCGCATCTTTCTTAAATTTATTTAAGTTGGAGAAAGTCTCTTGCAAGTGTGCTTGAGCAAGAAAGTCTTAAGCTAGTGTATTTTGTGCAAGGAAGTCTTAAGTCTGTGGATTTGAGCAAGGAAGTTCTAAGTTAGTGAGTTTGGACAATTGTAATCTAGTGACATTATAGTGGAAATCACTTGGAAGCAGAGGATATTGAACTACTCTTGTTTGTAAGAGGAACCGGTATAAAAATTTTGTATTGTCTTCTCTCTTGTGTGTTTACTTATTAACTACTATACTCTTTGTTGAACAAACACAATAGAAATTGAGAAAGTCAACACAATTCAACCCCTACTTCCTTCTTGTGTTTTTTCTCACCTTTATTTGAAATAGAACAAAAAAAGGGCATTTGAAATAGGACAAAATATGTGGCCTTTTAAAGTTGTCCTATCTACAGTCAGGTAGTTCGGATAGTCCAGCCATTTTGACATCTGTAGTTTAAATGAGGGTAATACTCTCAATAAATAGATTTTATAAAATTGAATAATACCAGACATACAATATTATTGTAATTATGAGGGCAATACTAAATTTTTTTTTTTTTTATGAATATTGTTAAAACAAAAATTATGTTAGAGATATTTATTACTCAATCGATGAATCACACAAATCACAATTTTTATATATATCTTAAAAGTTATTTTAAAACATATATCTTTTAAGTTAGATATGAGATATTTATGAAATGGATTTTCTGCTATAATTGCGTGATGCAGTTACAGTTGTGGATTGTCCGATGTGAATTAACTGACAAAATTATTTATCTGTATATTTGATTAGAATCATCTGATCTAATTTTAATGGATGTGATTGATTACTGTGAGAAACTGTGGGAAAATCCCACAGCAGAAATTCCTGGTCCAGATATTTATTACTCTGTAGTACTAGAAATTTCTTAATCGTATTCATTTCCATGGTCCAAAGTACAGTAAGAAACTAAATTTCTAAAATTAGTTGCCGACTATATGGAAGAGATTATTTGGCCTATCAAACTCAAATCCCATATATAGGTGCCCTAGGTCACAACAGTAGTGTAGTGTGTGGGCACTAGCACACGTGTACGTGCACATACAACATATGAACCATAAAAGACACACCAAAATTAAGGATATGCATCAAAGCCATACATGGACGACCAAATATTGTTGTACGTATAAAACCTTGAGTTAGTCAAGACCATTCAAATAGAAGTTATCATGACACTTCAATTAAAATCATCAGTCTTGTCAATTTTTTGGTCCCAATTTTAATTTAGCTACGTTACCACAATGGTGTATAGAGTATAGCTTACATATACACTAGTCATTTTTCTTAAGACAATAGATAATTTGATATATGATACGTCACAATCCTCCTTCTTAAACCACTAGTTTTGAAGTACAAGAGAAAAATACTTTTGTTACACTCACTCTTTATATGTTCAATAGAGATCATGGTCTTTAAAACCAATTAGAAACCAATGGTTGCAGTGGAGATTATAAGGTACAGCATGCCTGGGCACGTGCCCGGGCTGCTGCCCCATTATTTTTTTATAGAATCCGGAAGGTAAGGATCGTCGTTCCAACGGTATTTTAATGAGTCGAAAATAAATGTTTATAATGAGAATTGTTTAAGGCCTGAATTAATTTTGTTTTTAGAACTCATAGTTTACTGCGAAAGTAGAAACACAGAAATACCGGTTTCAATTTGAAAGAATGAAAACTTTATCTGACCATAGAAAAATTCAGTTTTTGATTCTAAACACTACGAAAGCAATTTTTTATCAATTAGGAAAAATTCAGTTTTCAAAAAGGTAATTTTAAGAGTGTAAACGGACACGCGAGAGCGGGCGTTTATACGCTTAAAATTCGGTACCGAACATGCGACAGCTGACAGTACCTTTAAATTAATTTTTCTACCTTAAGCAACTTTTTGAGTAATTAAAAGTAATTATTTTCATAAATAAGATTTTGTGTCGTAACACGTTGGACACGCGAAAGCGGGGTAGTTAGATTACGCAGTTAAAATCTATTTTAAAACTTAACCTTTTATTTACAAGAAAATATTTTCTCATTATAAATATAAAAGACGACTCAGTGAATACCAACCGATGAAAGTTTCATTCCGGCCTTTAAAATATCAAAAAACCTATTAACCCTTTAAAATGTGTACTCGGAAGTTGGGTTGATAGAATTCCCTCCAAAGTTTTGCCCAGGCTCTCTAACATTCCTAGAGTCGCCACTGAATGGTTGTGTTGAGTGACTCATAAGTGGCACTAGACCATGATATATATATATATATATATATATATATATATATATATATGGAACATCTCCATCTTGGGTAAGTTTGCTTTAGATTTGATCATTTGGACCATATACTTGGGGAGAAATAGAAAGGAGACTCAAATTAAAGCCAACAAATAAAAAGCTACAATTTTTAACATCTACCCAGAATTGTGTGAATTGGATTTGGAGGCTCTTGTTACCCACATTTTATAATGTGTTAGGTTATTTTCTTTGTTATAATTATCATGAACATAAAGAGGACAAGGTTAGTGTAGGAAGAAGATTTTTTTATACTCTATTATTGGTGAAGCTCAATTCAAGACCACAAAGAGAAATGATAAACAAGATAAATTAACTACATTGGTCTAATTCATCAGCCTGATATCTTAGTTACATCTAATGAATTGGCTACATCAAATAAAAAACACAAACCCAATTGGACAAGAGCCAGTTAGCCACAATAGCCACAAAATAGTATATATGTGGGTCTATTGTTATCTACATTTTGCAAATTATACCCCTACATTCTCATATGACACCTATCTTCTAAACACAACCAAACACCTTCAACATATTTTTCTTAATGTATCAAAAACTATATTTTGTAACACATGTTTTGTCTTCAAAATTTTTAATTTGTAAAATTCATATTTTTTTACGTTTCAAAAATAAAATTATGAAACACGAAAAACTGAATCATGGAAATATATTTTCCAAAATTTTAAAAAAGTGTATCTAGGGTACCCGAGTTCAAGCTCTAACCAAGTTAGATTCTACTATTTCTCATCTTAACAATATTACTAAGGTCTTTCCACTCGCTAGACTATGGTATTGTTTGGTCCAGCTTTTTTAGCTCTTAGGAACTGTCTTAAAAGTAAAAGTGAAAATAAGAGTTTTTAGAAGAAAAAAAACTAAAGTTTTTTTTTATGAAGAAAAAAGCTAAAGCTGTTTTGTAATTTTTTTTTTTAGCTTCAAAACTCTTTTATCTATGGAGTTAAAAACAAATTCTTTTATCTAACTTCTTTTATTGAGTGAAAAAATCTAAAATAAACTATGTCAAACGGTACGGTTAAAAAAAAGGGAGGGTGGCATTCAAAATAGGGGTGTTGTTAGTAATAGACATTTTGTGGCCTACCCGGAATCGATAGATCAAATCCAACACCAATAGTAGCACGAGATGTGCTGTACTTGTGTGATCATGATCCTCATCTTGAACAGTAAACTTTTTCTATAATCTTGGAAGATTCACAAGTTGTTGTCTTTAAATATGCACCATGCATTGTTAAAGTGGCCTTTAATGGACAAGGTTGCCCCAACAGCCTCATCTTTTAGAGCTATGTTATGTTATGTTTGATTTTCTTGCTACCTTTTTACCAAAACGACAATGGATCATAATTTCATCATTGAAGCTTTTATTAAGTACTCCTAGAAGTGGAGTTTAGGTGGGTTTTAAGATTTATTGTAGACCCATATAAAGTCCCGGCTTAGATGTTATGAAGGCTTTTTTTTTTCAAACTTAATTAAAAACACTTATCCTATAAGATTATTTGAATCTAACTTGTTTTTGGTCCATCAAGGATACGGAGTTAAAGCAAAGGTTCATTTGGTGCCCTACAAAAAAATCCTTGTTATTGGGTTTAGGGACAAGATGGGGATTTAACAAACCTAAACTGCAATTTAACCTTGGCCCAAAATGTAATTTTATTTTGTTGTCGTAATAATTTGAGTTGAATCTAACTTAATGGTAAAAATTTGACGGGAGCCACACCCTTCCCCTCTTCAATTTTTCCCATCCAGATGAATTATTTTCTTCTTCATGTTTACTTAGAGAAAAAAATAATACTTTTCCTAGTTCGGATATGTAATTCAGAAGTGGTGCGATATTTCAGAAATAATCGATTCATAAGATAAGTTAGGGATGATAGACATTTCTCAAGTGAATTGATAATGAATGATCCAATAAATTCATATATAGTCCAAAGTAATTCAACAAATTTATATATAGTCCAAGTGTAATTTTTTAAAATTGAGTTTTTTTTTTTAAAATATAAAAAATAAATTGATGTCATATCATTATTTAGAAAATAATGTAGTAATATAAATTGGTATCGAACCAAAAACTTGAGGATTAGTCTCGTTATAGCCGGTCTTGTGATCTTGTCAATTCGTGGGCTATTAGTTATTACATTAGATCATCTATTAAATCAACGAGAGTTAGAACAACAAGAAGAAAAATAATGTTTACAATCTCATAAATATAACTACGTTGATTGTTATCAGGATATTATTAGAATGGTCAAAATTCGAACCATGAATTTTTTACTTCTGCGTAATTCTAAATTACTACTTTTTTCTAAAATTGAGGAGTAATTAATTCAACCGTACAAAACTTACATATAAGTTGAAATGGTTGTTACTTGGAGTGGAACTCGAGTGACATAATGAATGTCGACACAATAGATCTTAGATGTTTGAGATATTATCTTAGAATTGGTAGACCTAATGTGATGCACCCTCATTCCATTCTGGTTCCTCACAAGTACCCTCCAATGGGATGCACCCTTTATGAGTTGGCCCTTCAATAATAAGAGTATTAAAAGGATAAGGATAAGAAGATTATAGAGGTTTGGATATGTGGGTACAAGAGAATGTGCAAACAATCTGATCTTAACAATAATCTGAATTAAATCATCTGGAGAGGCTTTCACAAATGGGTCTCATACAGTTGGATACTTCTTGGATTATGCATATAAACAATATAAACAATGTTCTTAGACGATTTTTCTTTCTAACTTTTTCAGAAATTTAATAAACGTGGCGGTATTAGCTTCACACATAGTTGGTAACGCCTTTTTCAATTTCCATAATGTTATGATGAAAATGTGTACTATTTAAACTCATAAATATCTTTACTCATGGAGCAGAGCACCCATATTTATTTTTTTTTTTTGCTTTCGCACCGGTTTCGACCAATGAAAGGTAAGCGACTAATCCGGCTCGTGTGTAGAGGCATGCGCACTGGCCAAGCGTTGTTCCCCCTGAAAATCGAACCCGGTATTCCCCGGACACGTCCTTGTAAGGAGCTCCTTACCACCGGAGCCCAAGCAACTTGGTTAGAGCACCCATATTTGAAACAACAGAATTTGATGGACCAAAATCGAAATCCAAGGCTACATTATAATCATATATTATACACATAAAAAATTAATTATGTACAGCAATTACTTAGATAGCAGTGTATGAATTTCTATGAAGAGATAGCAGGAAGATCGACATTTCGCCCAGCAAATATTCTAGTGTATATATGGGTATATGTGAAACATGCTTGTGTGGATTTGACTGGAGTTCCCCCATATGGGATTAGGGGTTGAGGATTTTATTGTGGGATGAGAAGCCCTCAAAGATGCTTCAAGCAAAATGACCAAACATGAGAAAGCGTGCTTTAATAATCAAGACGTTTTTATACCATTTGTATTCGACACTTTTGGATTTTTAGCATTAGAGGTTGTAAATCTTTTGAAAAAATTTCAAAAGGTCACGCATAGTAATATTGTGTCACCAAAGTCTATGAATATAATTTTTCAGAGATTGAATTTTGCTATACAAAAAGATTTAGCGGTGTAGCTTATTGTCTGTCTACCTTTTATTCAAGTGTAATTATCTACTTACAATATATTAAAAGGAAGTACTACTAATACCAAATTTGTCCAATCAAGATTAATAATATTTCAGAGTTTATGCCCTTAAATGTAATTTTAACTCTCAATTCAAAAAAAAGATACAAAACAAAAATAGGAAGAAAAAAAAGATAAGCATAAAAAATCTTTCCATAAAAATAGCATCAGAAAACACTTCTACAAAAAGATATTAATCAAATATATTTAACAAAAAAATTTAATTAAAAAAAAATTTAAGCATAAAAATAGGAACAAAAATAAATATAAAAGATACACATACAAAATAGTGCAATTTTTTTTTAATGAAAAAATAATAACTTTTTTTTTGAATGATAACTCAATCTAACATATAACAACTTATATATAAAAAATAAAAATAGAAGAACCTAATAAAAGAAGATACTTATTTATGAGCTTAAAAATAAAAGAACAAAAAAATAGAAATAAAAACACAATGAACCCATTTGGATTGACTTATTATAAATTTTATAATGTAGTTTATGAAAAAAGTTTATAAAGATAAAATTTTTGTTAGTGAAAACTTATGAATTAACATGCGTAAAAAAAGCTTACGAATTTACCAGGACAATTGCTTTAATAATTTTTTTTAATTATACACGGGACAATTGATTTAATAAAAAAGGAATTGAATAATAAATATTTATTAATTTTAATATATTACACAAAATAAACTCATTTGGATTGACTTATTATAAGTTTTATAAGGTAGTTCATGAAAAAAGTTTATAAAAATTTAATTTTTGTTAGTGAAAATTTATGAATTAACATGCATCAAAAATACATACGAATTAACACGGAACAATTGCTTTAATAAAAAAATTTAATCACTCACGGGATAATTGATTTAATAAAAAAGAGGAATTGAATAATAAATATTTATTAATTTTAATTTTAATTTATTAAACAAAATTCATACATTGGACAATTGTTTTAATCAAGAAATATTAATTTAATAAATTTTACAAGAATGAGCACAATGACGTCACTTATATTTTAATAATATTTTATAACATTTTTCTAAGTATTTTATTATAAATTAATTTTATACTTTAGTATAATATCAATCTTAAATATAAAAAAAATCAATGGACATGAGCTTTCACAAATAGTTTTTTTTAAACAACAAAAGAATGAATTCTCATCAATAATAAATATAAAAAAAAACACAAGATAAAATATTTATCACTGATACATAAAAGGAATTGAATCAAAAATTCATACACGGGACAATTGCTTTAATAAAAAAAAATTAATCATACACGGGACAGTTGCTTTAATTCATACACGGGACAATTGTTTTAATCAAAAAAAATTAATCATACACGGGACAGTTGCTTTAATAAAAAAAGGATTTGAATAATAAATATTTATTAATTTTAATTTATTACACAAAATGAACTCATTTGGATTGACTTATTATAAGTTTTATAAGGTAGTTCATGAAAAAAGTTTATAAAGATTTAATTTTTGTTAGTGAAAATTTATGAATTAACATGCGTCAAAAATACATACGAATTAACACGGGACAATTGCTTTAATAAAAAAATTTAATCACTCACGGGATAATTGATTTAATAAAAAAGAAGAATTGAATAATAAATATTTATTAATTTTAATTTATTAAACAAAAATCATACACTGGACAATTGTTTTAATCAAGAAATATTAATTTAATAAATTTTACAAGAATGAGCACAATGACGTCACTTATATTTTAATAATATTTTATAAAAATTTTCTAAATATTTTATTATAAATTAATTTTATACTTTAGTATAATATCAATCTTAAATATAAAAAAAAAATCAATGGACATGAGCTTTCACAAATAGTTTTTTTTAACAACAAAAGAATGAATTCTCATCAATAATAAATATAAAAAAAAACACAAGATAAAATATTTATCACTGATACATAAAAGAAATTGAATCAAAAATTCATACACGGGACAATTGCCTTAATAAAAAAAAATTAATCATACACGGGACAGTTGCTTTAATTCATACACGGGACAATTGTTTTAATCAAAAAAATTTAATCATACACTGGACAATTGCTTTAATAAAAAAAGGATTTGAATAATAAATATTTTTTATTATTAATTATAATTTATTACACAAAAATCATACACGGAACAATTACTTTAATAAAATAATTATTAACTTAATAAATTTTACAAAAAAGAACACAATGACTTAACTTATATTTAAAAAATATTTTATTAATGAAAGTCAATAGACCCGTGCAATGCAAAATAGATTCCAAACTTTATATTTTACTGGTTAGGATCCTATTTTCAAAGTTGTTTAAAATAAAATTTTTGTTTGGAAAATAGATTCGGCACCAAAACACTACCTAAAATCAAATCCATAGGTGGTGGTTGGATTTTCTTAGGTTTAGCTTCTTTAGGTTTCTATTGAATCATAACATAATAATAACAAGAATTGAAGAAAATGCCTACAGACAAGTGGTTTTGGAATTTTGTTATTTAGCCCTCCCAGATGCTCTCACACCCCTGTAAATTCTGTTAGACTACTTGGCTACCACTTAGAAGGGGGTGGAATAAGTGGCCCTTTTAAACAATGTTGATTTTAAAAAATTTAGTTCAAAAGGTACGCGCGGAAGCACCACCGGATCGGTAGTCTCTTTGCACCTGATTGATCACTGAAAAAGTAGTATAGCCTTGAACGAGTGATGATAAAAATCTAGAAAGGATCGTGTGCAAAATATTCAAATTAAACGATCCAAATCACAGTCCAAGCAAGTTACGCAATTATATAGCTAATCCAATCACAATCAAGATATATGTCAATTGAATTTTGGTGCACACGTACGAACACAAAAATTCAATTGAATTGAAAATTAAAGCAATTGCGTAAAGTAAAAGATTAAGGAAGAAACACACAAACGATTGATTAAGGAGTTCCCCGGCTTTCGTGTCGTCCTCGCGGTCGGCCGAGTACGTCTCCCCCCAAATAACCAAACGGGTTATTTGAGAGTATATTGATTAAAAACGTTTGAACACTAGTGCACAATTTACAAAGACTCCAATAACCCTATATTGAATCTAATGCAAACTATGCGTAAAAACCTCAACAAGTAATGAAGCTTCTCCCTCTGATTCCAACGATCCTAACCATGTGCAAATCCTCGCAACGATCGTCCAGCTGAGTACCTCGCTTCTTCGTTGTTGATCCTTCAAGATATCGCACAATCTTGAATCCTTGAGAAAAACCCAAACCTTCTTCACAAATCAACTCGATCACGCCTCTGATTCACCGCAAGCCGTATCGAACGTTATCGATCAAACGTACAACCTTTATCCGAATGATCCCATACTCATTCTTCAATTAATTGCAATTTGATGGAAGATGATGATCTTGTGAAGAATAACCCTTTGATCCAAATTCTTCACCCAATTTGAATCCCAAAGAGTTTTTCAAAGCTATTTCACTTTCTCACAGGTTTTCTCTCTTTTACAATAACAAAGCACATTGCTATTTAAAGAGAAAATAGAATTGAGCAAATTTAGGCAAAACTTAGCAGACATGTATCGATACAAATGATGGTTTGTATCGATACAAACCCTTTGACCAGTGTTAAAATTTGAAAAATTTGACCTATGTATCGATACAAACACGTATGTGTATCGATACATATATCAGTTTTTTGAAATCTTGACTGATATGTATCAAATCATGCAAGCATGATTCGATACATCATGTACTATCTGATTTTTTGAGAGATACAGGTGTGTATCGATACATGCAAGCATGATTCGATACACAGGTGACTCTCTGCCTCTGAGAGACCATATTTGTATCGATACAAGTGATATATGTATCGATACAAAATGCACAAAATCAGTCTGAAGTAATTTCAGGACATTTGTATCGATACAAATGATTATGTATCGATACGGAATACCTAAAAATCAATATTTCAAAGTTTAAAAATAGTTTTTCGCTGCCAAGTCATTTGTAATGTTGCCAAAATATGTTCTACTCTATTTTCATGTGTTTTGACAATTATTAAAACATGAGGATGAATTGGTGCACTTACAAATTCCAAAATATCCTACTTTTGAACATCGGTTGATTTGATTTTAGGAAACAAAATCAATATTATCTTCGTTTCGTAGGAAACGAAATAGTGTTTTTAAAATCAGCTGAAATTTGCAGAAAAAAAAAACATACTCCATCCGTTCCTTTTTGTTTGTCGTTTTAGAAAAAAAATTGTTTCAAATTGTTTGTAGTTTTGATAATTTAAGATTATATTTTGTTTATTATACTCTCCTTTCTAAATTTTTCTATTGACTAAATTTCATATAATCTTTTTATTGTTTTTTTTTACTAAACTTCTTCATATAATTTTTTTTATTGTATCTTTTTTTTTTACTAAACTTCTTCATATAATCTTTTTTTGTAGTTTTAATTTTTTGGAAAGACAAAGTGTGTGTAAAAAAATAGGATTTTTCAGGTGGATTAAAAATAGGGTAAAATATATATATTTAAAAAAGGGTATAATAGGAAAATAAGGTGCAAAAATACACTTTTTTAATTTGGCATTTTTTTTCTCAAACGACAAACAAAAAGGAACAGAGGGAGTAACAAGTTCTGTTTTAACACATTTCGTCACCTAGGAAATGAAATTGTGCATGCTGACCTCATTTTCATTTCGTAGAAAATGAACCTAATATTTTGCCAAAAATTTCGTCACCTAAGAAACGAAATGCCTTGATGCAGGCAATTTTAAAAACTAGTTCGACAAATTGCAGAATTTGATTCGTACCAATAAATTTACGCTTTAATTCAAACAACATAACGTGCAACAACTTTAAACCAACGAACAACTCAAAAACAACATAAAGTACATATCTAACCAACATAAAATCAAACATAATATAACTTGCAAAGAAACAAAGTACAGAACTACATAAAACAACATAATAAAGTATACTAGGGCCGCTGGCAAATATATAGGCCTACGAAACGAAATCTTGAATATTTGTGCGCAGACGTGCTACCAAGGTCAGGCTTACTAGGAGTGTTAAAGTGGTAATGAAAGTATAACTAGGGCAGCTGGTAAATATATAGGTCAGGCTTACTACGCTTTCACATGGTTTCGTATTTTGTGCGTTACAAAACATGGCTACTTCGTTTCCTAGAAAATGAAATCTATTTTAAAGGACGTTTTGGTCACAAAGAGGGGTCTGAGACTAAAATAAGGGGGCCTAAAGAGCAAGATTTAGTGGGTTTGGGCTTCTTTTTATTAGTTTATTATTGGGCCTAGTTAGAATTTCTTTTATTCTTGTTTGTTATTTAATTTAATTTAGTTTCATATTAGTTATAAATTATAATTTGTATTATTTATTTATATCCGCTTCAATTGCGGTTCAATTGCAGTTTAATGGGTTGAACCGATAGAACCATGAACCAAAGTTATCATGGGTACGATCTTCAATATGGATTTGGATCAACAAAGCATAACTCGTTTATATTTGTAGACGGACTTATTTACCCTATTTAATGTGCAAATTTATGCGAGTGGATTAAATGGAGTAAGTTAGCCCGCATGCGCATCTCTATATCAATATTTACATTCATAAGATTTATTTAGATATCTGTCAGCTTTATTTAATTAATTGAAACCATTGCCATGACAAGTGATAATGAATGGCATATACTCCCCTTTCACTTTACTTTTAATACTTCCCTAAAATGTTTATTTTGAATTCTTTTTATCATTTTCACATTGATGAAGTAAAAAGATGATATCACTCAGTGGCGGACCCAGGATTTTTTTTTCCGGGGGGCCACTAAAAAAATTTTAGTATATAAATTAAATATAAAAATTTGATTAACAATAAATTAAATCACATTTTTTTTTTTTTACAATCAAATTACATACTTTAAAGTAATACATATGTGTGGTAAGTGACTTGAAATAATCAATAATTGACTTTGAATTAATACTCGCACAAAGTTGATCATTAGAAAATCATATGTTTTATTATTATATTACACATATAGTAAAAAAAATGGTGTCTATAATTTAAAATATATAGTTGTGTTTTTTTAAAATAAAATAAATAGAAATTGTTCATTTTTTGCATTGATACATATATATAAAAATTAACTTTATTTAGAAAAATGTCATTGCTAATTGTTTGAGACAATGTTTTGTCACGAAGTATTGATTTTGTTTTAAAAAAACAAAAAAGACCCCTTCCAAGAATTGAACCCATGTCCTGTTGGTTGGGACTACAAACTTGAACCATCAGGCCAACGATCAATAGTGTTAGCTTTATGCTGAAATAAATATATATAATATATACATTTGTAATTTTATAAAACTATCAAGGGTATACTAATAATTTTTTTTTTCGGGGGTGGCCGTGGCCACTCTCAGCCCCCCCTTGGGTCCGCCTCTGATCGCACTATATATTTTCATTCTAAAATTATATATATTTTTTATATCTTGCAAATTTCTTGTGATTTTTATTTTTTATCTTGGAGCTAAAAAATATTCCAGAGGATAACCCTCATTGTTTTGAGTAACATTGAATCGTGCGTTCATATATAAAGGCATCTTCAATAGGTGGATTTGGTAGTTGTGATGGAATTGGTGAAAGGATCTTAACTCAAGTATATACAGGGAAAGAGTCTCTGTAAAAATATTAGCATTCAATGCTTAAGTTAGTACCTTGAAGATGAATGTATATATAATTTATGTCTGTATGTATTATTCCTATGTTACCAAATGTGTGATTTCTGATTTGGACTGTTTCTATTGTAATTTTTTTGTATAATCTTTAATTAAGCAGAGCTTTATAAGAATTTAATTTATTAATGTGTTTTGTTATGTTTATATATACTAGCCGCCAAATGGTCACGTTCCGTGCCCATTTGTGTGATCGATATTTTCTTCTTCTTTTTTTGTAATCGATATTCTCTATTTTCCAAATATAAATAACTACTTAATCTCCTTTTTTTTATTGGACTTAGTTAATTGATAACTATGTAACATCATTTTTTGTTGTGGTTAGTTATTAAGAAGAAAAATATATTTTTTTTACTATAAAAAAACTGAAAACCTACTTTTATGTGGAAGTTGTGCTTAGTTATTAAGAAAAAAAAAATATTATTTACTAAAAAAAACTGAAAATCTATTTTTATGTGGAAGTTATTTTTTAAGGGTATAATAGGAATAATGAAAAAGCCATCCCAAAAATTTGTATCCCCTTTATATATTAGTATATATATATATATATATATATATATATATATATATATATTACAGGGTCTATATTTAAAAAAATTGAAATTAATGACCGAATAAGCGACTGATTTGTTTAAAAATTAAATAAATTTAGTCGCTAATTTGGTCGCTAAACCTGGTAACAAAACCAGCCGCTAAAATTAGTCACTAAATCAATTGCTAATATTGTCGAACATGTGTCGCAAACTCTGTCTCTAAACTGTTCTATGATTTCGGTCTCTAAATTGGTTGCTGCAGATGGTCGCTAATTCGGTCTCAAAATTCAGTTGCTAATCTGTCGCTACAAAATCGATTGCTAATTTGGTGACTACAGATCAGCGACCAAAGTTTTTGCTACTGATTTTAATTGGTTGCTAAATCGGTCGCTAATTGAATTAGCAACCGATTTGATGAATATCGATCGCTAAATCGGTTGCTAAAGGCGTGATTTCTAGTAGTGGTACATGCACATATATAGGAAGATAATGCATAACTATTTTGTGGGCCCCACCATGTGAGTGGAATAAGTCACAAATATCTCGTGAAGGGGGTCATTGATCCGCTACTGTTGGTGTATTGTAAGGATAAACCTAGGCTGAAAGGTGTTAATGAACTTAGGATCACATGGGGCATTTGGACATTTGGGCCTTTAGCTAATCCAGAATAGTTACTCCCCAAGTCCTCACTCTGTAATATAGTAAGAATTTGAATCTCACAAAGCCAGGACAAAAGAAGTGTCCATTAATGTTTGAGAAATCTTTAACAAGTCGGATTTCAAATAGTATGGATGTTATCTTGTAGATGTACACGCACATTCTATCTGTCTTGATGAACGTTATCTTGTGGTTCTAGATCGTTGTGTGAGTGGTGGACTCTTGAGAAGATCTTCGTTCCTCATAGTGATTAGTGTGTGCTAACATGTAGTATGTGCAGAGTTAAAGGGACGTCATAACTGCTATGTCTCCCTCTTGCTCGTAACGCGACTAGATACACTTGAGTCTAGTGATACTTAAAGGACATCATTTGGATAATTGGATGAGATTTCAATTTTTCGACTCATCTGGGCATTCATTATTTTCTGAAGAGATACAAATAAGAGAGAATATTGTGGAAATAATATCTTCGCTTCCCCGAAATATTTTCTCTGTCTTGCTTTGTCTTTCAAGCATTTTCTCAAGTTACTTGTTGTTTTCCAACGTTAATGTTTCTTGTTCTTTGCTTCCCGTCTTCAATTTCAAGGTATCTCTTTTGTTTACCTTAGAGTCCCTCTCTATCATGGAAAATCAACAAGATCTCCTAGATTATGGGTTAATATAACATGTTTGCGATAAATCAATTATAGAAAATTTTGAAGATAATGTAGTTAACTAAATTAACCCTATAGTCGTTTCCTTCAACATATTAAAATAGGTAAAGATTTCACTTTTGATCTGTGCCTGCGAATCTTGTAGGGGAAGTAGTAGATTTATTTACTAACCCAAATATACAAAAGCAAGATAAATTATTTGAGTTATGGATTCAATGTCCCTTTTCAATTAGATAAGTTGTGTTGCAATTAAAAGAGATGGGAAGGATAAAAGCTTTTGAAACTCACCAATCTTTTGTTTCCTAAAACGTCAGATCTGGTTCGACCATTTTGAAGAATATATCAGAATACACGTACCCACTAAATGATGAAGATTTTCATTGGATTCTGGACGAAATAGTGGGGTTCCATCCTATTTTTCCACTGATGCTTCCCTTCTAAATCTTGATGAAGAAATGGGTATCTCCTGTAGTTAAGGTATTGATCTCATTCCCCAAGAAGGAAGATTGAGTTGTCGTTACGAAGAGGAGGGTAGTGTGCGTATGATTTAATTTGTTTTCAAACATTTACATGTTTGTTTCCCTTTTAATGAATTTGAGGTTGGGATCTTGAATCATCTCAGGGTAGCGCCTTCCCATCTTCACCCTCTAGCCTAGGCTCAAATTAAGGTTCCTCTTTTCTTAAGTGTTTTCACTATTCAACGATAATGTGTTAAGGAGGATGATCCTCAGTGGTTTATTTCTTTCAAACAGATTTTGAAGTTGTTTGATGTATATAGATTTCCTTAAGTGGCCCCAGGATTGGTACTTTTTGGTTGTTTGGAGGAATGTGAGAGTTCATGACCATATTTCTATCACGAAGAGATTTAATGGCTCTAATGTTTCTTTCTTTGACGAATGTGGATGTTGTGTTACTACTGCTGGAGGTGGCAACATACACGATGGTAAGGGTCATGAAAATATAAGTGATGACACCAAAAGGGGTGATGAATACGAGGTAGATGAAGATAATGTGGAAGACTCCTACCAACATCCCTTTAGGAAGTGGTAGCCAAGACATCACTTTAAGCAGAAATCTAGTTAATACCACTTCAACCTTTCCAAGCTAAGCGTAGAGGAAAACGAACTAAGACAAAGCCTTTTTGAGTTTGTAAATTCTTTTGAGTTGGACCAAAAGAACAAAAAACTTCATTATATAGAAATGCTCTGTTTGGTGAGGACTAAGATATATCTATTTATGTTATATTCTTTATATGTATTTCAATTCATGTTTGATCTTTTTGTTTTGGACTCTTTGAATTTCCTGTGTGCACGTAATGAACGATTATATGGAGATGAATCGTTGTAGAAAGGCTCTCGCCGTTAAACTCAAAGATGAGAGAGCTACTGATACTATTATCTCTCCTTCTACCCACCCACCTTCCGGAGACTGACGAACAAGTGGTGGAGTAGACCTATGATAAAAGTGAAACGTTGTCTCTAGAGAAGGAAAAGCGGACGAAGAGGAAGTATGACTGCGATGTCGGGCGTGCTTTAAAAAAGTAGAGGTTAGAGCCCGTTAATCCTCTACAAAATCCTTCTCAACAAATTTCAATTAAATCTCCTCTTCATGTTTCTCGGGGTTCGACAATTCTTCAATCCTCTGTGGTTAGCTCTCCACAACGTATCACAGTGGATTCAACTGTTTCAACTCCATTTTATGTAAGCAATTCTCCCTAGCTAGACAAGAATTTCAAGAGGGTTATGTGCAATGCCAATTTAGGAATAATGTCTCAACTTGACGTTGTTGAGCGTTCTATATTATTTGTTCTCGGTCGATCTTTGATTCATGATGCTTGCATTCTTTCTAGGATTTCTTTCGATGAAATATCTTCACTTCGTGCTAAATTTCAACAATTGGAGAGTGAAGCTGAAGAAAATAAGATCTCCCTTAAGGAAGCTGCTACTCTGGCAAAGGATTTAAAGCAGGAGGTTAAAGTCATGGTGAAGTTGAGAGGGAAGCTATCCATAATGGACAAGGACTTGGAAGAAGCCAAAATAAAATAAATGAGGTTGAGGAGCAAACATGTCCTTTGTTGTGAAAGTCAATGTATGGAACCTATAGGATATGACCGAGCATAATGTGCTTACCGTATTCTTGGGGTATGCGAGGAATTCCATCTTGCTTATGTGAAGGAGTATGTTAATTGCTCCAAGAGGGGACATTTGTTAAGTGATCTGTCCCATTATCTAATTAACTTGTTTATAAATTGTTTTCTCATGACAATAGGATATTTCATTGGGTTAGGATTTAAGTGTTTGTGATGAAATCTATGATCTTAGGGTGATTTTTATTACAAATATATAATCTTTGTTTAAATTGAATTTCAATCTCTCAAAATCCAAAATATGTGTCCCCAGTGGCGGAACCAGGATTTTTTTTTCGAGGGGGCCGCTAAAATAGTATAGAAATTAAATAAAAAAAATATTGTTTATAAAATTTAATTATTAATAAAATAAAACTACATACTATAAAATAATACTCTATACGTGCTAAATGACTTGAATTAATCAATAATTGACTTTGAATAAATACTATAAAAAATTTGATTATTATAAAATAGTTGTGTGTTTTTTGAAGAAAGAAAATAGAAACTGTGCATTTTTTGAAGAAAGAAAATAGAAATTGAGTACAAAAATGTAATTATCAATAAATTAAATTACATATTTTAAAATAATACTCTATGTGTATCAACTATCAAGTGACTTGAAACAATAATCAATAATTGACTTTGAACTAATACTCACACAAAATTGATCAATAGAAAATTATATATTATATTATTATATTACACATATACTAAAAAGAAAATTATGTTTTTAATTGAAAGCAGTTTTTTTTTTTTATATATACTTATGAAAATTAATTTTGTATTAGGAAAATGTAGCTTGAGTATTTTTGGTAAGGGTTTAGTAGCTTGAGTTGAGAAAATGTATTGTCACCAATGGAAATGGCATTCTTTTCAAAATAAAAGGAAAAAATATACATGCAGTGCAGGAGAGTCGAACTCAGGTCCCCTTCAAAGCTGGACACTTAATTCATCCGCTCGGCTACACTTAACTCTTGAAAATATTTCTCCGCACATAATATATATAATATATATTTGTAATTTTATAAAAATACATAGGGTATACTAGTAATTTCTTATTTTTTCGGGGGTGGCCGTGGCCACTCTCAGCCACCCCCTAGTACCGCCTCTGTGTGTCCCCAAAATAGTCTCTTTCATTTTACAACTTGTCTTTCTAATCTATATAAAATTAGGATTTTACTTTGTTTTCAATTAGTCTCTCTGGAACGAAACACTTTTCATTGCGACGATAAACTCATGCACTTACGAGGATATTAGGGTACAAACTCTCACATTTGATTGCCTTTCCATTTGAATATTGAAATATGGCTCCCATTTAAACATTGCCAGCAAACCTGGCTTAAGGTATAAAGTACCCAAAAACCAAACTTGGCGGCATTTATCCTTGACATAGAAAATAGAAACTCAAAATAACTTGTACCAAGTGCAACCATATATGATAATCAACTTATTATACTGAGATCCCAACCCTTCAACCCCTTTAACATATTCATCTTGGGTGGTTTTGATGTAAACTGAATCACCCTTAATGCAAGGAATAAGTATCTTTAAAATAGGGACATTCTCCTTATTATCTAAGGCTTGAGCAAACATATGATGAAATCCTCAATGACACTAAAATGAACAACCACCTCAAATTCAACGGCGACAAAACAACCATGCACGCAAATCTAGTAGAGCCTTTTAGGGTTTTTTCCTAAAGAATTTACATTTAATTCATCGCATTTTCAATATATTTTTGTTGGGGAACTTTTTATTTCTCAACATGCTTACAAAAAATTTGAACGCAAAATAAAATGTAGATATAACTAAATTAGGGAAAATAAATTTGTAAAAAAAGGGGCATTGTTTTATAATAATTAAGTACCATTCACTAAGTGATTGAGTTCAAATATATTTTTGTTGGTGAACTTTTTATTTCTCAACATGCTTACAAAAAATTTGAACGCAAAATAAAATGTAGATATAACTAAATTAGGGAAAATAAATTTGTAAAAAAAAGGGCATTGTTTTATAATAATTGAGTACCATTCACTAAGTGATTGAGTTCAAGTTTGTCAATGCTCTTCAATTAAAAACAAATCATACGGGAGAATTAAAGAGTTTAAATTATAATTAAATATTTTGTCCTTTATATTTATTTTATGTTTCAACTTAATTTCTTATATTTTTAAAATTTCAATTTGGTCCCTTATGTTTTCACCGTTTGTATAAGTTGGTCCTTTCTGTCAGTTTTGTTGTTTTCTCCGTTTCAATTGGACACATATCCAAGTGTCCACGTGTCTGTTCACGTATGCAAACCGTCTGTCACTTGTGACAAAATTGATGGAAATGACCAAATTGAAACTTAAAATAAACATAAGGGGTCAAATTGAAATTTTTAAAAATAAGGGACCAAGTTGAAACCTAAAATAAACATAAATGATCAAATATTGAATTAAGCCAATGATATCTTATAAAAAAAAATTTAACACTAGAGTTATTGAAATCTCCATATAAAGGAGCACAATTTCATATTGACAATATACAAGACTTCAAGAGAATTTAATTTGTTAAAAAGAGTTGTGCTAACTATGCTAGCTAGTTAGCATATTCATTAACAAAAATCTTCTAATGTTCTTATTCCATATTTTTTCGAAGAAAAGTAAACACAATTTATTCGAGTTTTAATTCGGCTTACCTCACTTCGAGTTGTTATAAACTCAATCTCTATAATAATTAAAATTCCTCTAGTTAGACGCAAAAAATTCTTTTAACTTAGGAAAGGAAGTTCTTAAGTTGTGAGGCAGGAAATCTAGTATCGGGTGGTCTTAGTGTTGTTGTTGTTGTAACCGGTCATATATATTTAACATTTCCTATGAGAATGATAAATATATTTAAGAATATGAGAATGAATGGTAGTCCTTAGATTAAAATGATGGATTAGGATTAAAATACTATGCTAAGTGGTCACATCACATTACTCTTTTCTCACAAACCAACTTCTCTTACTCTTTTCTCATCAAATTTCTCTCGATCTCTCTTTCTCAAGGTAACATCGCCGCTCGCCGCCGATGGACCTCGCAACGCCACACCCATATCTCTCGGTTTGAACATCACCACCTTCTTCTTTGTTCAATTTCATGATTCTGAGTATATTCTTGTTTTGAACATCAACGCCACACCAATAAGAAGGTTTTTTTGCTTCTCTTCTTTTTGATTTATTCTTGTTTGTATCCTTTTTATACTTTGATTTATGTATTTAACCTTACAATTCACTTTGGTCTATTCTCTAGAATTATGCATAGGAGTTTGTTAAAATAATAACCTTGCACATATAGACATAATAATTTACCATTAATCTAGATACACATATAATATTTTATGAACATTGACAATATATGACTATTATTATATGGCCTCAAAATTAATCTATCGATACACATTTGATATTTCATGAGTACTAGAAATATATAACTACTATTATACGGCCTCAAAATTTTAAGTTGAAGCCCTTAAAATTTGAGGTATGATGTCATTGCACATCTTGCACATACATGCAAGCCGGCCCTGTCTCTATCTTTTATATATATATATATATATATATATATATATATATATATATATATATATATATATATATATATATAGGAAGAGATCAAATTACACCGGTGTAACATTTGAGTAATGTTACATCGCTCAATAACGCTTTAACGAATACAAATTTTACAAAGCGTTATTAAGCGGTGTAACATTACTCAAATGTTACATCGGTGTAATTTGATATATATATATATATACTCTCTCCGTCCCAAAATATAAGCAAAAGTTTGTCAACAAAAGTGGATGTATTTGGTCCAAATCTTTAACCAAATACATCAAGTTTATTTGACTCATTTTGGCTTATATTTTGGGACGGAAGGAGTATATATATCTTTATCATTCTATCATTATCTATGCTATATTTTGATTTTTTTAAAAAAAAACACATAAAACACAATTTAATCTTCTTCTTGCATTTTTCTCACTTTTCAGGGCCAAAATTCTTTAATGTAATAATTTTTAATAATTGGGGAGCAAAAACATAAAGGTCCAGAATTATTAAAAAAATTAGGGATCCAAAATTGTTAAATTGTGATTGATACCTGTGGGATCAAAAGTGAAAATCATCCTTTAAAATTATAGTTTTGAGGAGTGAAAAATGTAGAAAAATAACATGAAATTGAATATGTACACACTTTTGTATCAATATATTAAGAAAAATAAATAATTCTAAATATGCTCATTTAGCAGCGTATTTTTTTATTAGCACCGATTTGTAAAGTGAACAAGGATAAATCCTTACTCTCTCTCTCTATATATATATATATATATATTCTATCCATATCTTCATCATTCTATCTTTATCGTAGCTATGTTTTGAAAAAACCTAAAATACAATTTAATCCCCTCCTTTCTTGTACTTTTTTCACCTTCAAGGCCAAAAGTCTTTAATTTAATAATTTTTAATAATTGGGGAGCAAAAACATAAAGGTCCAAAACCATTCAAAAAAAAATTACGGATCCAAAATTGTGTAATTGTGATTGATACCTGGGATCAAAAGTGAAAATAAGCATTACAATAATAATAGTTTTAAAGAGTGAAGAACTTAGAAATCTAGCATGAATTTGAATATGTACACTCTTTATATCTAATATATTAGAAAAAAAAATAATTCGAAATTTGCTCATTTAGCGGCGTTGTTTGTTGCTCATTTTACTTTCATTTATCTGTAATTATTATATATATATTTGGAATCAAAAGTGAAAATAATCATTTAATATAATCGTTTTAAAGAGGGAAGAACTTAGAAATCTAGCATGAATATGAATATGTATAGACTTCTATATCTAATATATTAGAAAAATAAATAATTCAAAATTTGCGCATTTAACAGCGCAGCTTGTTGTTCGCTTGACTTTCATTCATTTGTAATTATTACACAAATGAAAGTAATTAATATGCTCATTCCTTTTACTAATTGAAAATAAATTTAAACCAGATAAAAACTAGTCGATTCACTCAAATTTGGCTCAAAAGTTATCATTTTTCTTATTTTTGCCCCAATTCATGTTAGGCAAAACAACAATGTTCCAAAAACGCCTTAGAAAAATGGGAAACAAAATAATACCAATAATTATTGGCCAGGTATAGTAAAGAAACATAAAAAAAGAAATCAAGGAATTTCAACCTAAGATCAATTAGATATTTTTAATTATTACAAAAATACTCTTGTGAAATTGTGAATTAAGATCAAATCAACTAAAAAGGAGATCCCTCAATGAAGTATGAGAAAGCGATTGATAATTTGGCCTCTTCGGTCTTTAGAAAGGAAAAATTCCTGCAGAAAATGGAGACTCGGGATCAGAGCTTGAAATCCCATTATTTTGTAGATGTGGATGGAAGGGGTATTCCGGCGATGAAGGCGAAGAAAACAGACTTGGTGACAAAAAAGGCCTAAAAGGCGATTGGGGGGATACCAAATTCATGTTATTTGTCGGCCCAAGTAAGGGGAATTCAGAAGCTGGTGATTGAAGACTATTTGTTTGTGACGAAGGGAAATCATTCACAAATTGGCTACAGTTATTCATACGAATATTTTGATTAGAATCAATCAAAGACAATGAATCACCTGAAAGCAAAGAATATAAAAGTTGATTAGAGTCCTATTGAAATTCACATTGTTCATTAATTGTGTTTGATAAATGAAAGAATGAAACTGGTTACCACCTGAATTACCAACGACCATTATACAGTCTTCAAAATTTCTCATAAAAGCAGAAATTGGAGACTCAACAATATTGTTTTGTGTATTTTCAACCGGAGCAGATCTGGAATAGAGCTCCAAAGGATGTGCACACGTTGCATTGTTAGCAGCTAGTGAAGGAGCTATTGGCGCCGATGTTGGAACATGAACTTGAACTTGTGGCCTCAAAATGACCAATGGTGGAGGCCTATTTTTCTGCAACCTTCTATTCTCATTTGAAGTTTGTGACTGAATGATATTTGTTTCAGTCATTTGTTGAACAAAACTCTTGAAATCATCTTTGTGAACAATGTGAACTATATCTGACTGAAGATAGGGATATTTATCGTTGGTAATAATAGTTTTGTGAAAATTATTATTTTTGTGTAAACGATTCTTTTTGATGTTCTTCCCTAATTTTTTTACACCCAAATTCACATTTTGGTTTTCCGAGTTTTCCATTTTTTGCAAACCCAAAAATTTTAAAAATAAAAATCGCCCACTTTTTTTGGTACGATAAAAATAATCCACTACGCAAATTAATAATAGCACCCAAAGGTAGAAAATAGCCCAAATAAAAACACTGACATATTTTTTAAAAAAATAACTCAAACCTAATTTAAATTCAAAATTTTCGATCGTTGATCATAATAACAATAATACCAAAAGGGATAAAATAAAGAACGAGAAACATAACCTTCTTAAGCATTATGTTCGTTAACAACTAGTCAAAGAACCAAAAACATCTCAAAAAACAAAAGAGAAATTAAGAAAAAGCTTGAAACTTGACTCAAGTGTCTATGAATGATACTTTGAAGGTATTACAAAAAAACTATGAAAAGTGATACAAGTGAAGAAGAAGAAGAAAACCTATTGCATTTTATAGGATATTTCAGCTGAGTCAGCAGTGACATTGGAAATTGATCTAAAGAGTATTTTAGTAAAGTAATTTTTATTTAACCAAGGTTTTCAGGTGTAAAACGTGAACGCTCATTGCGATTTCAAATAATTTGTTGACCAACGATATTAAAAAATATTATGTAAATATAATGAAGAAAAAAAAGTTCAATATATATATGGTTGGTTAAAAGTTCATGATAAGTTTTTTTTTTTTTAATTATATGAAACCGATTAATATATTAATATATCATTAAATCAGTCAAAAAAAAGATAAATTATAATGACAAATCGGTCAATAAAAATGATTAGTAATTCATACTTAGTATATTTTAGTGTTTTATTTATTTTATTTTCAAAAAAAAGTTTGACTAGATTTGTTTAATTTTCCTTCTATTAAACTTTAGAGATTTTATATTTGACCAAGAAAGAGGGGTGGCTGAATTTAGTTTACTGAATAAAATTATAATACAAATGAGAAGTATTTACTAATTTAAACTATTCTTAGGTTATATTGGTTCGCAAATTAAGAAATATATATATATCCTAAAGTTCTACTTTATATATACATATATATATATATATATATATATATATATATATATATATATATATATATATATATATATATATATATATATATGTATATATAAAGTAAAATACAATGGTAATTACGTAACTACCCATTCTTCATTTTTGACACATAATCAAATTAAGGGGCAAATTGTCCTTTCATACTAAATTTTAATAAAATTAGTATGGACATCCATGCTAAGCACGGGTTAGAAATTAATTTTTTTATTATAATTTGAAAAATTCTTGTCAGATCAATCAAAATTTTCAGAGAAATTTATTTCAATCGAAAAGGATAATCTTTTAAGGTGTGAAAAAATAAATAAAGTTCATATAAAAAGTAAAATAATTGAGACCATATTCTTAGTTCTTGCGTCATAATTATTTTTTAAAAAAGTTCAATTAAAATTTCAAGAAATTTGATCTAATAGAAGAGAGTAATTTTTTACTGTTCTGGTGAACAAATAAGGGGGGTGATATTTAATTGGATCGTGTCCAAAGAATGAATAGCTGCTGTCAATTGCGCAGCATTTCTGTATGTTTAGAAAAAATATGTATCTTACAATAGTTGATATGAATAACTTGAGTATACAAAAAAAAATATGGATCCTCTTCTTTGATGTGTGAAGAGTCTATTTATAGACATCTTCCTCTATGTGATCATGCCTTGTTCTTCCCTTTTGTAACCGCTTTGCCACTCCTTCATGATGTTGATCATGGGTGGTTTTCAATTACCCCACCTCTCATGTGTGCAGATCATGTACTTGGTGGACGGTTACCTTCTTTCTAGTCTTTGCTTAGTGGAGATCATGTGATGATGTTGTAGATAGTGGGTGGTTTCTTGTTTCTCAAGTAGGTTGACCGCGTCTGGGGGGCGCCGCCATTCGCATACACGTCGCCCATGCTATGTTTTTCCCGCCAATGAAAGATTTGAATCTTCTGGATCGTTTGTTGGGCCGCTTCGTATTGGGCCTAGAAAATCTCGTCTGGTCCACAGCCCCCCAAGCACGAGGCTCAAGGAGGCGAAGTGGTGATAGTGGTAGGACGTTGGGAAATAATCGTCGCCATTGAATTTGTATCTTGAACTTGTTGGAGTTTTCTTTGAAGTTGTATCTTGATTTCCTCCAATCAATGAAATTTCTTCTTCTGCAAATGCTTCTTTGTTTTTCTCGCCCTAGGCGATGTATATAATCACGTTTGCACAAATAATTTTGCAAGAAATAATATTCTCCCAATGACGGCTTACCTGCATTTGTTATTTTGATTTGCGATAAAAATTTTGTATAATTAAAAGGAATACATGGGGTACCTCAGTCACTCTTGAATATCACGGCGTTTGATCGCCTTTTGATTTTACTCGCCTTTTTGTGGCTGTTTTATTTGCCATTGCTTTTGATTTCTTTCATATCTGATTTGTTGTGTACGCCATATGCCTGCATAACATTGAGTTTGCTATTGATTGTTTGGTCTTTTTCTGATGACCCGAAGGACGACCGTTGCGCCTTTTACGTGATCGCCAAAGCATTTCAACTTCATTTTCTTTTTCAGACGTTTCCAACTCGTAAGATTTATGGGTGACGCCTTGGACTTTCAACCGCACTTTAACATTCTTGACGCCCCCAACTCGTAAGATTTACGGGTGACGCCTTGGACTTTCAACCGCGCTTTAATATTCTTGACGCCCCCAACTCGTAAGATTTACGGGTGGTGCCTTGGACTTTCAACCGTGCTTTGATATTCTTGACGCCCCCAACTCGTAAGATTTACGGGTGACGCCTTGGACTTTCAACCGTGCTTTGATATTCTTGACGCCCCCCAACTCATAAGATTTACGGATAACGCCATGGCATTTCAACACTAATTTCTTTTTTTGACGATCACATGACGCTTTGTCTTTTGGCTTCTTATCTCAAGTGACGCTTTATCAAATGAAGCTTTTGTGGTGAGTCAGTCAGTTTGTACCTATAATAAAAATGAAGAGATGCATAATGTAATTTTGACATGTAAAATTAATTGTGTAATATCTTTTTAGTAACTTTTGCCCAAAAATTTAGAACGATATCGCCTGGTTATGAGCATTCAAGTGGCAAATGATCCGATATTGTTTCATATATTCCCTTTATCCGCCTTATTTTTGTGGTCGCCTCTTGAAAGAGTGTTGTGCTCCAAGTATTTTGCACATGTTAAAAAAAATAAAGAACGTTATGAGAAAATGAAACTTGTCAAGTTAACAACGAATATTAGAAAATAAGAACTTCAGGCATGCTATCGGTAAAATGTAAGCTGAAGTACTAGATCACCATGCCTCAATGAAGTGTTAATATTTGACCAAAATAAAGTATTCAAACTAGAGGGAACTTTCATTGCATATTACAATATCATGATAATTTTACATGCTTAGTGAGAGTGTGAGACATTATGTTATTATGTTCGAGTTACTTACTAGCAACAATATGTTTCCTATCTGGCTTTGGGCTAAGATAAGTTATTTATGTATTATAATATAAAGGATGTATGGAACTTCTTAAAATTCTCATATAGAGAGCACAAACTGTAAACTTTTTGTCAGGTTAGTAGGATGTATGGTAAATTGGTAGTTCAGTCAATGAGTTTAATCAATGAGTTCAATTCTCTCTTGGGTTAATTTTATTGGCATATGCAGTAGCAAGTGCCAATTGCATACAAAACTCAGATTCTTATGTAGTAACAATTGTGAGGTTCGTGTCTCAATTTTCTTATTATTTACCAGTCCCAACTCACATGTGCCGTTTATTATCTATATGCCATTAATATTATTATAAACTTATAAATATAATGCTCCTAGAATTATATAATTTTCACTTGAATACTAATAAGTAATTATTTTCTTTCTCAACAAAGCTTGATCAAATAATAATTACCAAACAAGGGAGCTAATTACTGAACAAATAATTATATGCTTTGGATTATGCTGATAAATATAAATGCAAAAAATAAAATAAGTCATTTTGAAAGCCATTTTGAGTTTAGGTCTCAAAATTTTCAATCTGTAAACTATCTCAGTGCTTCCAAAAACAACTCCTTGCATAACTCAATTTCAAACATAAGACTATAAAATCGATGAAATTTACCGAAGTTTGGAATAATATCACCTGGATTATGACCGTTCAATCTAACAGATGATCTGATATAGTTTTCAGTTGTGTCCTCGGGTTCTCACAAAACAGTTGCATGATTTTAACGGCGGTGATGACATCATATTTGAAACAACGAAGAGCGAAGTTGCACCACCGACAGTTGGCAGCGAGGCGACGATGTTGGACGACGACAATGGTTCGACAAGACGGAGAGTTTAGATCCACGTCATTGATCAAATAAAATTAAACATGAATAAATCAAATTAAAATGGGTTAGTCCTCATAAGTCATAACATATTAACTTGTTTCTACCAATGAAGTTAAATATAATCTGGTTCTATCAAAAGCACAACTCAAGTATAGATTATCAAAGCATGTCATACTTTTTTACAAACATACCACAACTTCATTCTTACCGCAAAAGTTGGTCAGGTTGAAGAATAACAGGTTTGTGCACGACAAACCTCTATATTTCTTTATAGCTCCACAAGGAGATTTACTCCTTTAATCTGACTTGCGATCTCGACACACACGTCAAAAAATGTGCAGATTGGATCATAAGGAATGGTATAGGCCAATAATACATCTAATATATTCATATTCCTATTTTTGATTCACACCAAAATTTAACATATAACTTGTTAATTAGCAATTTAAAAGCCAAATCTTGGAACATAGAACATATGACGTCGTGTTCTGATATAGCGGCTTCATGGATTTCGCGTTAGTGACATAGAACAATTAAATAAACTAAATAAATTAGAAAGCATATAAATTAAAAACATATAAATGAATTAAGAAAGCATATAAATGAGAAACTTGAATAGATTAGAAACATAAAAATAATAAATTAAGAAAGCATATAAACGAAAACGGTAACCGCTGGATTGTTTCACTCTGAGCCATATATATGAATCTTTGTATCTCAATATGAAAACTATATGCCGCGTAGCCTAGTGGGGCTGAAGAGGTGATATTTCACTTTGATCTTATGCTGAAAACGGTGGATGAGAGCCATGGAATGCGGATCAACTTCTCTATTGGAATTTTTGGGTCGATGAACAAGATGAAACTTGAGGCCTGGGAATCATTTTACCGAGGCCCCACGGTGGGCGCCAAAATGTTCTGGTGAACAAATAAGAGGGGTGATATTTAATTGGATCGTGTCCAAAGAATGAATAACTGCTGTCAATTGCGCAGCATTTCTGTATGTATTAGAAAAAATGTGTATCTTACAATAGTTGATATGAATAACTTGAGTATACAAAAAAAAAATATGGATCCTCTTCTTTGATGTGTGAAGAGTCTATTTATAGACATCTTCCTCTATGTGATCATGCCTTGTTCTTCCCTTTTGTAACCGCTTTGCCACTCCTTCATGATGTTGATCATGGGTGGTTTTCAATTACCCCACCTCTCATGTGTGCAGATCATGTACTTGGTGAACGGTTACCTTCTTTCTAGTCTTTGCTTAGTGGAGATCATGTGATGATGTTGTAGACACTACAACATTTTTAGTCTCTAGCAACACTTTTTTATGCAACATGTAAAAATTGTCCCTTAAAATTCATATAGGCTACGCTTTATGCACGTTGTCAGGTAAATTTTTGCAACAGTGTCAAATCGTCCCCTAAAATATAATAGAGGACGTTTTTTAAGCGTGACTACCAATGTTTTTTGGCAATAGGTAGTAATTGTCCCCTTAGCTATATTTGGGGACAGTTTTCAAATGTTGCATTATTTTGAAGAAATATCAAAATTAACTATTGAATTTTTTTGCGTAGAGATTGCCATCCAAATAAAATTATTGATTAATTTAATACAGTAATGATTATGATAATAAATTCATTCAAAAAATTATGATAATTATTAATTAATTATATATTTTATTATAATTTATAAAAAAATAGTTGTTTTTTATAATAGTACTCCTATCTTAGTACAATTTATCCTAAACTTATTTGTTTTCTTAATAAGTTTCTTTTGTTTTTATCGAGGCAATCAGTTTTTTCTTAAATTATTTTTGTTTTTTTGTTTGGAACCCCCCAAAAGAAAACCCTAGTACGCTCTGCTTCTCACCAATGTGTCTGCGGGTCATCTTCTCCTACGCTCTCTGCCTTCGTTTTTCGTGGGTCTCCTTCGATCAGCTTCACACCACTTGTTCGTCTTCTCCTATGCTCTCTGCTTCTTCTATTTCTAACAAATCGAGCGTTACACATACCACTTAATCCCTTAAAAAGAAACTGCTTAAATCGAGAAGTTGTACGAATACGGCGAGCAACTCATCAGGGCCAAGGACAAATCTCAGGTCATTCTCACCTCTATATTTTATATCCACTGATTAAAGGTCTCTTGGTTTTTCATTTAGGGTTTTGCATTGTGTTGTTGTTCGAGTTTTCTTTCCAATGGAGTTTTGGACCCTTTTTTTACTCACCTGTGATGATTTGTATCATGTAGAACAAGTGAGGGTCTGTTTGTTATCAGGGAGTCAGTTGCAGTTACTTATGAACAAACATGGAGTGAGTGACTTCATCTAAAGCTTCTATCATTTTGTGGCAACTTTGGTGTTCGATTTGGTACTTAAAGCTTCTAACAATGTAGAAGGTTGGTGGTTACCTTTTTCTTTACTCTATAAGGCTTTATCTATTCCATTCCATAATTGGTTAATCAAAGTTTGGCTAATCTTTAGGGTAACAAAAATACCTAGAATCCATTTTGGGACACAAATGGTGTCAATGAAATAGAAGGGGAAAGTGTTAGTTCTCAGACATGATATATGATCTATAAAACAGGATATAGAAGCTTGAAAGAGCGATTACTAAGGCTAAAGAAGCAAGGTTGAAATTGTTTTAGCCAAAGCCAAGCAATATCACTCCTTGCTCTGTGTAATAGTTTACAATAATTTGGTTTCATTACTAGTAATTTAATAGTATATGATTAATATGAATATACTGAACTTGTGGTTATTATGCAGATCATGCAAATATCAACCTGGTTGAAGCTACTGATTTGTTAAGGTTTGTGTTTACTAATCTTTGATCCTCTTGCTCATGTTGCTTCTGTGATTCTTTCTAATACAAGGCATACTCCTTAGGCTTTGTTTGCGAGTTTGGAGGGGAAGGGAGGGGAAGGCTTTGGAGGGAGGGAAATAGAGAGAAAATTAGAAAAAACCTTTTACATTTTTTGAGAAAGTATTTTTTATAGAGAATGACAAATAAATACTCATCATTAATATATTATGAATTTAAGAATATTATAATAACATTAATTAAATTTGAAAAATTCATATAAACCCTTCAAACCCCCTCCAAACCCCTATCCAATACAATTTTTGAGTTCCCCCAAATTGGGGGGTTTTTGTGTTATGAAGAAAAAATAACCCTCTAAACTCCTTCCCTCCCAAACTTCTCTACTTCTTTCACTTGTTTCTTCATTTTTAGCCTTTCCTTCCCTTTCCTTCCCTTCCAAACTCGCAAACAAAGCCTTAGTGTCCTGATATTTTGATTTTTTCTAGTTATTTCGGCCTGTTATGTTGTAGTTTCGGTATTGTTTGTGGTGGTTCTGCATCTGCAGCCTTGATTTTTTCTGGTTTTTCCCATGAGTTGGCTCTGTTTTGCTGCTATTTCCTTTTTACCTTTCATTGTTTTGGTTATGTTATTTGTATCTGGGACTTTCATTTGTTTATTCTCTGCTATTTTCTTTTCTCCTCTGTTCTTTTAATGAATCATAAGTTTGATCCTTTGATATTTATTTATTCTTGATAACTTTTCTAATTATTGAGTAAATGGGGTTTTTACTTATATAGAAATATATGTGCTTCATTTGACAGTTTATTTTTCATACAAATAAAGTCATAGAATTTTGAACTAGTGGTGCATACAAATGAAAAATTGCGGATGTAAACTTGAAGCTACTGCTTCAATATGTCTTTCTTTTCAAACAAGGGTGATAGGGATGCTTCCTTTGATGTAAAATTATGATTGTTTAGTGGAGTCATGTTTATGAGGTACTAATTGTGTTCTTCTCACTACTATGTAAATATGTGTGGACTAGAAATTTATTTTATGTACGAGTTACTAATTGTGTTGCGCTCACTCTTCAATCCAATCCACTTTTACTTTTAAGCATTTAATTGTGTTAACTTTTAAGTACCTCCTGCAAAGAAAAGGAAGTAAAGCATGTATGATGTTTACTTCAAAGATTATCAATTAGTGTTTTGATAATGTTATGGACATGGTCTTGGTGAGTATTTCACTTGGAATTTGTGTTAACAACTTGACATCCAGCTTATCCATGGCCGTGAGGCATGCATATATACTACTAGTGTTTAATATTAATAGATTTTAAATGAAGCTATTATTGGAATTCCTACACTTATATGACTACACTTATAGTTAGTTCATGCACATATTATTGCTAATTGCTAACATTTGATTTTGAAATCATTTCAGAGAATTGTATAAGCTTTGGTAGAGCTAGAGGAATAGCTAGTTGCTTCTCAACATGATTAGGAAAAGGATCTGCATAAACTTTGGTGGAACTAGAAGAATATACAAAATTTAATACTACTTAATATTGATGAGGGAGGATGAGCCTGTAACACCCGTATTAGAATAAATAGGATTTTAAGCTTATTTATTATTTATGTGTTTAATTATTTATTTGAATGACATTATTATTTGTTTGAATTATATGATTATGAGAATTATATGGTTAAGATGTTTGCAAGGAGATAAGAGTATTTTTAGTAATCACATAGAATTAATTAGACTAAGTGGAGAGTAATTAGTTAATTAATTAGTTTGCGTTAATTAATTGATTAATTATGAGAAGTAGTAGAATAACGGTTTATGTGACTTAGCAAGATATTAAGTAATTGGACTTGTTGTTAGTAAATGGGCTAAGCCCAATAGAGAATGATAAGATAAGAAGGGTATAAGTGGTAATTTAATTACCATTAGGTTAAGATAAGAATAATAGAAAGATAGAAATCATAAGATAGAAAGAAGAGAAGGAGGTAGAAAGAGAAGAGAGCAAAAACCCTTTTCTTTGAAGAAGAAGGAAGAGCTAGAGGTTGAAGGACTAGAGAAATCAGATTTCTTAAGGTAAGATAGTAGTGTTTCATTCTAAGAGTGATCAAGAGGAAGGGAGAAAATCTATTTCTCCAACCCCAACTTCTCTCACTCTTTTCTCTTTTGGGTGAGATAATTTTGATTAAGGAAAATGATAACTTTAGGGTTGTTAGAAGCTGTTGTTGATAACTGAATCATGCTACACGAATTTGGGGATTAAAATGGGAAGGTGTAGATGTTTGTTAGGGATTTTGTGTTGTTATGAAACTTTTGAAGTAATGTATGAAAATCCATGATTTTTACCTTTTTGGTGTTAATTCATGATTATAGTTGTACTTCTAAACTTATATGACTTATGTATGCTTAAAGTTGATGACTTTAAGAATAAATGTGATGAAAGGTGATGTTTTTAAGTGATTCTATGTTCAAACCGAAACAGGGGACGATTTTCTGGGAACGTTCGCTGAGCGACCACGATGAAGGTTGCAGCGAACGTTCATTGTTCTTGATGCTGCCCAGAAAAATTCATCTTGTTCGCTGAGCGAGTGGTAGCGAGAGTTAGCGAGCCCTTCGCTGACAGTCGCTGTGAGCCTGTTCTTGTCTGTGTTGTCCTCGCTAGCCCTTCGCTGGTGCTCGCTAAGCGAGCAAACCCTGATGCAACTTTATTCCAACTTAAATTTAATGAATCCTATGCTTGTAACATGTCTTAATTATGGTCTTTTGATTATAGAATGACATGATAGCTTATATATGAATGACTTATTGATGATAACATGATTGAGTGCTTAAGTTAGTATTGAATCATGAATGAGTAATTGTGATTGTGATGATGTTATTGAATATGTACGCTTGATTACTTGTAAGGTTTGTTGTATATGATTTAATCAATGAGATTGTATATCTTCAATTGAGTTATTGAGATATGTTTGTGTGTGATATCCTTATGGGATGAGATGATTAAATTATATGATTGGTAATCTAGCATACATGCATCATTTTGTATGATGAGCAGATACTTTAGAGGGGATCCTAAAGTATGGCAGATATCTTAGTAGCTGCAGTTGACTGAGATATATTTGGAATAAGTTTTCCAATAACTATGAGGTACCACATGCACTTAGTAGCATTACTAGGATGCATAGCATGAATGTGACATTAGATTGCATTAGGAGATGAAGGTGAATAATTATATGAACTAAATGTTAATTGTTATCATTGTGCATCCTTGATCTTTTGTGATTAATTGTATATGCTTGGTTCATGACCTTGGTTTATATGTCTACCTATTGCTAATGTTTATTGTACATATGGTTATGTACCTATTATGAGAGTATTGAATGTCTCTCAATTATCTTGTATGAAGTTGTATAGTATTGCTTATACTTGCGCTTATTTTGGAATGTTATACTAACTCTCTACTTTATGTTAATTTCTGAATCTTTGGGGGTTCAGAGGTGCAGGGTGAGGACGTATCCCGTGAGGAGTAGCTTTGGAGATTTGTTTAGCTACTAGTGGTAAGGAGTTAGCATTATGCTTCTCCTAGACTTTTACTAGTTTGGGTTGTAATAATTAGTGCTCTGGTACTTGTAACATTGTGTCGGGTAGTTATTTCCGTTCGCGATGTATTGAGCTTATTTACTTCTATGACCTTGCTTATAACTTATGTATGATTTTTCATATTCGGATTGTCTTGAAAACTATTGATCTTCGTCTAGGAATTTTTATCCGTATGTGTATGGAGACTCTTGGATGTTATGATATGATAATTAAATCCGCTGCTATGTTTCAATTCTAAAATGATATGTTTTGTTATTTAATTGTATACACCTTGATGCTTATACATGTATTTGATTTATTAGTTGTTTATTATTTATTTATTACGTATATGGGTTAGGGTGTTACAATATTGGTATCAGAGCAAGGTTGGTCTATGTAAGATCAACTAGGATAGATTACCCGTATGTAAGACATGTGTGGGGTACACTGTTGATGCATTAGTTCTAACCTTGGTAGGATTCTTTGATGTGTCCAGGTGATGACTTCTAATAGAGCAATCGCGGATGCCTTGGCCATGATGGCTAATGCAATGAACCAAGAAGCGGCTAATAGGAATGCGGAAAGAATGGAAAGGGAAGCCAGGAGGGGTAATGAAGTGGAGTTAAGACTTGAGAGGTTCTTGAAGAATCAACCAACTACTTTTGCCGGAGGTTTTGACCCGGAAGGTGCTCAAAAATGGATTGAGGATATTGAGAGAATCTTTGCGGCTATGGGATGCACGGAGGAACAAAAGGTCGTGTTGGGTACTTACATGCTAAGGGATGATGCAGACTATTGGTGGAAACATGCTAGCCTAAGATGTGGAATGGGAGGATTGGCGTTGACTTGGACCATGTTTAAGAGGGAGTTCTTGAATAGGTACTTTCCTATGGATGTGAGGAACCGCAAGGTGATCGAATTCATGGAGCTTAAGCAAGGGAACATGACCGTTGCGGAGTATGCCGCCAAGTTTGAGTCTCTTTGTAGGTTTGCACCACACTACAATACTCTTGAGGCCGAACATGACAAATGTGTGAAGTTTGAGAATGGCTTGCGACCCGAAGTGAAGCATCTTATTGGATTCTCGGAGTTTAGAGATTTTGCTACCTTGGTGACTAAGAGTCGGATTTGTGACGTCGATGGAAGAGCCAAATCCGAACACTACAAGATGGTTAATGACAAGAAAGGAAAAGATGTGAATCGTGGGAAGCCTTATGACAACAAGGCAAAGAAGAAAGTTGGTGAAAGTAGCGGTAAGAAGCCGGTTGGAGGTTATGACAAGGAGAAGGTCACATGCTTTAGGTGTAAGAAGCCCGGTCATAAGTCTTATGATTGCACCGAACCGGTGAATTGCTACAATTGTGGGGAATTGGGACATAAGAGTCTGGAATGCAAGAAGCCTAAGAAGAGTGGAGGAAAAGTCTTTGCTTTGGATGGAGGTGTCTCGGGAGCAACGGATAATCTTATCAGAGGTACGTGCTTCATTCATGATACTCATTTATGTGCCATGATTGATACTGGGGCTACCCATTCTTTTATCTCTTTCAACTGTGTGAAAAGTCTTAATTTGGAAACTTCTGTTATGTCAAGATGCATGGTTATAGAAACACCCGCTAGTGACTCAGTTACTACTAAACTAGTATGTGTTAATTGTCCGGTGACTATTTTTGGTAGGCATTTTGGTATGGATCTTGTATGTATTCCTTTGAGTAACATTGATGTGATTTTTGGTATGAACTGGCTTGAATTTAATCGTGTTAATATCAACTGTTGTACTAAGACCGTAGTTTTCCCTAAGCCGGATGAGGATTTGAAGTTAGATCTTATGGATAGTAGTGAAGTGACTAAGTCCCTGAAGGAGCATGCAGAGATGTTTGTGATGTTTGCTTCCTTGAAGTTGGAAGGAGAATCGGGAGAGAATCAGTTACCTGTGGTGTGTGAGTTTCCCGATGTATTTCCAGAAGATGTGTCTGATTTGCCACCAGAGAGAGAGGTTGAGTTTAGTATTGAAGTTGTACCTGGTACTAACCCAATTTCTATGGCACCTTATCGAATGTCGACATCAGAGTTAGATCAGTTGAAGAAACAATTGGAGGAACTATTGGAAAAGAAGTTTATTAGACCAAGTGTATCGCCTTGGGTTGCACCTGTCCTTTTGGTGAAAAAGAAGGATGGAAGTATGAGACTGTGTATTGATTATCATCGGTTGAATCAAGTAACAATTAAGAATAGGTATCCATTACCGAGGATTGATGATTTGATGGATCAGTTGGTAGGGGCATGTGTGTTTAGTAAGATTGATTTGAGGTCCGGATATCACCAGATTAGAGTCAAGGCGGAGGATATTCCGAAGACTGCTTTTAGAACAAGATATGGTCACTATGAATATTCGGTTATGCCTTTTGGTGTAACCAACGCACCCGGTGTATTTATGGAATATATGAATCGAATCTTTCATTCATATCTAGACAAGTTCGTTGTGGTGTTCATAGATGATATTTTGGTTTACTCTAAGACGGAAGAAGAGCATGCGGAACATTTGAGGATAGTTTTGAAAACCTTGCGAGAGAAGAAGCTTTATGCTAAATTGTCCAAGTGTGAATTTTGGCTTAAAGAAGTGAGTTTCCTAGGACATGTGATATCTAAGGGAGGGATTGCGGTAGACCCTTCTAAGGTTGATGCGGTGATGAAGTGGGGGACTCCGGAATCGGTTTTTGAGATAAGAAGTTTTCTTGGTTTGGCCGGATACTATCGGAGGTTTATAGAAGGTTTTTCGAGGTTGGCTCTACCTTTAACTCGATTGACTAAGAAGGGACAAGCCTTTGTTTGGGATGATCTTTGTGAAAAGAGTTTTCAAGAGTTGAAGAGGCGTTTGACGTCGGCACCGGTTTTAATTCTATCGAAACCGAATGAACCATTTGTTGTATATTGTGATGCATCTTTGATGGGATTGGGTGGTGTTCTTATGCAAAATGGACAAGTGGTTGCTTATGCTTCTAGACAATTGAAAGTGCATGAGAAGAACTATCCAACACATGATCTTGAGCTGGCGGCCGTTGTATTTACCTTGAAGATTTGGAGGCACTATTTGTTTGGTTCGAGATTTGAGGTTTTTAGTGATCACAAAAGTTTGAAGTACTTGTTTGACCAAAAGGAATTGAATATGAGACAACGACGTTGGTTAGAGTTCTTGAAGGATTATGATTTTGGACTAAGTTACCATCCTGGGAAAGCGAATGTGGTTGCGGATGCTTTGAGTAGGAAGTCTCTACATATATCGTCACTTATGGCAAGAGAATTGGATTTGATTGAGCAATTTAGAGATCTCAGTTTGGTGTGTGAAACGACACCTCATAGCATCAAGTTAGGAATGTTGAAACTCACCAATGATTTTCTTGATAAAGTAAAGGAGGGTCAAAGAGGAGATTTGAGTCTAGTGAATCGTCTTGCGTTGATTAATCAAGGAAAGGAAACCGATTTTAAGATTGATGAGAAGGGAGTTATAAGGTTTAGAGATAGAGTTTGTGTGCCTGACTTTCCCGAATTAAAGAAAATGATCTTGGAAGAAGGGCATAAGAGTGGATTGAGTATTCACCCCGGAGCTACCAAGATGTATCAAGACTTGAAGAAGTTGTTTTGGTGGCCTTGTATGAAGAAAGAGGTTGCCGAGTTTGTGTATGCTTGTTTAACTTGTCAAAAGTCTAAGGTTGAACATCAAAGACCCTCAGGATTGCTACAACCTATGTTTATACCGGAATGGAAGTGGGATAGCATCGCTATGGACTTTGTGAGTGGTTTGCCAAGAACTACGAAGGGAAATGACTCGATTTGGGTGATTGTTGATAGATTGATAAAATCAGCACATTTCATTGCTTTCAAGACCGGAACACTAGTACCAAGATTGGCGGAGATTTATGTGGACCAAATTGTGAGGTTGCATGGAATTCCTTCTAGTATTGTATCAGATAGAGATCCAAGATTTACTTCAAGATTTTGGGAGAGTTTGCAAGAGGCCTTGGGGACTAAGCTAAGAATGAGTTCCGCTTATCACCCACAAACGGATGGACAATCGGAAAGGACTATCCAATCACTTGAAGACTTGTTGAGAGCTTGTGTTTTAGAAGGAGGAGGAAATTGGGATAGTTACTTGCCTCTAATAGAATTTACTTACAATAATAGTTTCCATGCAAGTATTGGGATGACACCTTTTGAAGCCTTATACGGTAGAAGATGTCGGACTCCTTTGTGTTGGCATGAATCGGGAGAAAGTGTTGTATTAGGGCCGGAGATAGTTCAACAAACCACGGAAAAGATTAAGATGATACAAGAGATGAAAGCATCCCAAAGTAGACAAAAGAGTTACTATGATAAGAAAAGAAAGTGTGTGGAATTTAATGAAGGTGATCATGTGTTCTTGAGAGTGTCACCTACTACCGGTGTTGGTAGAGCTTTGAGATCAAGAAAGTTGACTCCTAGATTTATTGGACCCTATCAAATTCTTGGAAGAGTTGGGAAGGTGGCCTATCGGATTGCTTTGCCACCATCTTTGTCAAATTTGCATAATGTGTTCCATGTGTCTCAATTGAGGAAGTATGTTTCCGATCCGACTCATGTAATTGAAACGGATGATATTCAAGTAAGGGAGAATCTTGTGGTCGAGACCTTACCTTTGAGGGTCGAAGGAAGAGAAGTGAAAAAGTTGAGAAACAAGGAAATCGCGTCGGTTAAAGTTGTTTGGGGAGGACCGGCCGGTGAAAGCGCTACTTGGGAGCTTGAGGATGAGATGAGGAAGTCCTATCCAGAGTTGTTTTCAGGTAATTTTCGAGGGCGAAAATTCTTTTATGGGGGTAGAGTTGTAACACCCGTATTAGAATAAATAGGATTTTAAGCTTATTTATTATTTATGTGTTTAATTATCTATTTGAATGACATTATTATTTGTTTGAATTATATGATTATGGGAATTATATGGTTAAGATGTTTGCAAGGAGATAAGAGTATTTTTAGTAATCACATAGAATTAATTAGACTAAGCGGAGAGTAATTAGTTAATTAATTAGTTTGCGTTAATTAATTGATTAATTATGAGAAGTAGTAGAATAACGGTTTATGTGACTTAGCAAGATATTAAGTAATTGGACTTGTTGTTAGTAAATAGGCTAAGCCTAATAGAGAATGATAAGATAAGAAGGGTATAAGTGGTAATTTAATTACCATTAGGTTAAGATAAGAATAATAGAAAGATAGAAATCATAAGATAGAAAGAAGAGAAGGGGGTAGAAAGAGAAGAGAGCAAAAACCCTTTTCTTTGAAGAAGAAGGAAGAGCTAGAGGTTGAAGGACTAGAGAAATCAGATTTCTTAAGGTAAGATAGTAGTGTTTCATTCTAAGAGTGATCAAGAGGAAGGGAGAAAATCTATTTCTCCAACCCCAACTTCTCTCACTCTTTTCTCTTTTGGGTGGGATAATTTTGATTAAGGAAAATGATAACTTTAGGGTTGTTAGAAGCTGTTGTTGATAACTGAATCATGCTACACGAATTTGGGGATTAAAATGGGAATGTGTAGATGTTTGTTAGGGATTTTGTGTTGTTATGAAACTTTTGAAGTAATGTATGAAAATCCATGATTTTTACCTTTTTGGTGTTAATTCATGATTATAGTTGTACTTCTAAACTTATATGACTTATGTATGCTTAAAGTTGATGACTTTAAGAATAAATGTGATGAAAGGTGATGTTTTTAAGTGATTCTATGTTCAAACCGAAACAGGGGACGATTTTCTGGGAACGTTCGCTGAGCGACCACGATGAAGGTTGCAGCGAACGCTCATTGTTCTTGATGCTGCCCAGAAAAATTCATCTTGTTCGCTGAGCGAGTGGTAGCGAGAGTTAGCGAGCCCTTCGCTGACAGTCACTGTGAGCCTGTTCTTGTCTGTGTTGTCCTCGCTAGCCCTTCGCTGGTGCTCGCTAAGCGAGCAAACCCTGATGCAACTTTATTCCAACTTAAATTTAATGAATCCTATGCTTGTAACATGTCTTAATTATGGTCTTTTGATTATAGAATGACATGATAGCTTATATATGAATGACTTATTGATGATAACATGATTGAGTGCTTAAGTTAGTATTGAATCATGAATGAGTAATTGTGATTGTGATGATGTTATTGAATATGTACGCTTGATTACTTGTAAGGTTTGTTGTATATGATTTAATCAATGAGATTGTATATCTTCAATTGAGTTATTGAGATATGTTTGTGTGTGATATCCTTATGGGATGAGATGATTAAATTATATGATTGGTAATCTAGCATACATGCATCATTTTGTATGATGAGCAGATACTTTAGAGGGGATCCTAAAGTATGGCAGATATCTTAGTAGCTGCGGTTGACTGAGATATATTTGGAATAAGTTTTCCAATAACTATGAGGTACCACATGCACTTAGTAGCATTACTAGGATGCATAGCATGAATGTGACATTAGATTGCATTAGGAGATGAAGGTGAATAATTATATGAACTAAATGTTAATTGTTATCATTGTGCATCCTTGATCTTTTGTGATTAATTGTATATGCTTGGTTCATGACCTTGGTTTATATGTCTACCTATTGCTAATGTTTATTGTACATATGGTTATGTACCTATTATGAGAGTATTGAATGTCTCTCAATTATCTTGTATGAAGTTGTATAGTATTGCTTATACTTGCGCTTATTTTGGAATGTTATACTAACTCTCTACTTTATGTTAATTTCTGAATCTTTGGGGGTTCAGAGGTGCAGGGTGAGGACGTATCCCGTGAGGAGTAGCTTTGGAGATTTGTTTAGCTACTAGTGGTAAGGAGTTAACATTATGCTTCTCCTAGACTTTTACTAGTTTGGGTTGTAATAATTAGTGCTCTGGTACTTGTAACATTGTGTCGGGTAGTTATTTCCGTTCGCGATGTATTGAGCTTATTTACTTCTATGACCTTGCTTATAACTTATGTATGATTTTTCATATTCGGATTGTCTTGAAAACTATTGATCTTCGTCTAGGGATTTTTATCCGTATGTGTATGGAGACTCTTGGATGTTATGATATGATAATTAAATCCGCTGCTATGTTTCAAATCTAAAATGATATGTTTTGTTATTTAATTGTATACACCTTGATGCTTATACATGTATTTGATTTATTAGTTGTTTATTATTTATTTATTACGTATATGGGTTAGAGTGTTACAGAGCCCCTTTGTAACACTTTCATTTTAAAAAATCTTGTGTATATATTATTGTTGTAGTGTATGTCTCCAAGTTTCATGTAAAGTTGTCCTATATGATTGAAATATGTACATTTGTGTAATATTACAAACATTTGAATAAAATAGTTCATATATTTGTCTCTTATATTTCAACTATCGTTTAAAATAAATACATTCACATGTATTATATTTATAAAAAAAATGCTGACTATAAGCTTTGGGGACATTTTGCATTTGTTCTCATTGTTTTACTTTTAGGCAACACTTATCAATTGATGCCAGATATGCCAACAATTACAAAACGTCCCCTCATGTGCTTTGGAAAAAACGTCCCTTTTATCATAGTATAGGCAACGATTATAAAAAGTGTGCCCAGAGAGCGAAAAAAAACGTCCCCTAAGACAATAGGCAACGCTCGCATAGAAGACACGTGAAAAACGTCCCCTATTCTTTTAGGGGACATTTTTCACGGTTCTGGCAATATTTTTGAATTGTTGTTAGAGGCTGTAAATGTTGTAGTGAGATAGTGGGTGGTTTCTTGTTTCTCAAGTAGGTTGACCGCGTCTGGGGGGCGCCGCCATTCGCATACACGTCGCCCATGCTATGTTTTTCCCGCCAATGAAAGATTTGAATCTTCTGGATCGTTTGTTGGGCCGCTTCGTATTGGGCCTAGAAAATCTCGTCCGGTCCATTTACAGTTTGAAGAACTAAATCAATATTGTGTAGTAAATACATAATAAATTTTAATGCTTTCTTTATTTTTTTAATTTATTTTATTTTTGAAAAAAGTTTGACCAAAATTAATTAATTTTCCTTTAATAAATTTTAGAGATCTTATATTTGACTAAGAAAGGAGGGGTGGCTGAATTCAGTTTAATGAATAAAATTATATTATAAATGAGAAGTATTTACAAATTTAAATTATTCTTATAGGTTATATATAATAGAGTTAATAGATCTTTACTCCCTACAAAGTAGACGAGTTTTGTTTTACCCCCCTGTAATTATTTTTTTGAGATAACCCCCCTGCAAAATTTATTTTTTGATTACCCCCTTGGATGTACTTTTTAAATCGGTTATTTTGTTCAACAGATTTAAAAAGTGTTAATTTTTAAATCGGTTATTCTGTTTTTTTGCCTGCAAAGTCTGCAAAATGGGGGTAAATCAAAAAAATAAAATTTGCAGGGGGTAATCTCAAAAATAATGATTACAGGGGGGTAATGCAAAACTCGCTTACTTTGTAGGGGGTAAAAACCTATTAACCCTATATAATACTATGGTAATTATTTAACAAACCTTTCTTCATTTTTGACACATAATCAAATAAAGGGATATAACTGTCTATTCATATTAAGTTTTTAAAAAATAATATAATAATAACCATTATATTCTATTACACATTAACTTTATATTTTATTTCTACTATTTTTATGGGACCTATGTTTTTATAATTTTTACGGCACCTATATTTATATTCATATATTAATTTGAGGACTTGATTTATACTCATATTAATACGTAAATATATTTTTGGTCACTAAAAAATTACAAAATTTTTGCTAAAAAAAAAAGTTTTTATTCCTTATAAAGAAAAGTGACATAATTTGGTCACTAAAAATTATTATGCATATAGTTTTAGTTCCGGTTGTTAAATCAATGTGTATTTTTAATGATTTTTTCAGAGCCATGTAGAGAACATTATAAAAAGTTTTAAAAGAAAAATTTAAATTCAATTTATAAGTTGAGATTTTTGTTACTTTTATCTTTATTTTTTTATAATTTTAAAAAGATTGAACAAAATTTTCATCTTTAAGTTTGGGTATTTTACAAAGAAATTAATGAACTAAAATTTCTATTTCATTTTATCAGATAGAGATAACACTGTATGTGCATATGCTTCATCTATTCATCAAGTGTAAGAAAACAAAATAACATAGTTAAATTAATGCATAATGTTTAAATCAATGTGTGAGAAATAGAAAAGTAGAATATGTTTACATCTTTGTAATGTGGTTCAAAATGATTAACTTTTTAAAAGTCAAATTGAATTCAATAATGATAATTAAATAAAGGGTAAAATAACTGATACCCCTGTAATGTGAGCGTGTTTTGTTTTTCCCCCTATAAAAAGTTTCCTTGCAACTCGCCCCTTGCCAAATATTGACTCTTTGCATTTGCCTCCTATTACCAAAATCTGGCAGCTGATTGTGTGTTTTTGCCACGTGGCAATTCCACGTTGGTTGATTTTAATTTTTATTTAAATTTAATTACACGTGTACTGCCACGTGTCAAATTAAAAATCATTTAAAAAAATAATAATTTAATATTTAATTAATTAATTATTTCAATTTAATTATATATTTTTTAAAAAATTCACAAATTTAATAAACTGAAATATTTAAAAAAAAAACTTAATAATCCAACAGCTTCTAATCCAAGTGGTTGAATTCTTGTTTCCATTAAAGCACGATTCTCTTCTTCTAATCCAACAACATCTCTTCTACACCCTGATATTGTGTTCTTTATATGTTTCATGCAAAAAATAAAGATTGAATTTTTTCAACTGGGTATGAATGAAATTGAAACAAACCTGGCGAGAGATTTGTGGGGTGATGTGAATATGAGAATCAAGAGTTGAAGTGATGTTTGAAGAAGTAGAGTAATAATTTTACCCTCCCCCTCAAACTCACCTGTTTCAACCCAAAACCTCTCCGATTCTCCTCTTCCCCAAAAATCTCCGCCACCATCTCCATCGGAGACAAACTTCCCGAATCCACCTTCTCATACCTCGACCCCGCCGGCAAAGTCCAAACCGTAACAGTTTCCGACCGGTGGATCCACGGGTAACAAGTTCAGGATGTCACTAGATTTAACATGAGAGAGAAACTAGTGAGAGAGGGAGTGGGAAAAGGGAGGTTCGGGGAAGGAAGCAGTGGAGTACAAGGGTACGTCTTTCGTCTAGACCAAGTTGCAACCTCTTTCTTCTTCACCAATTTCCCGGAAGAGGTGACGGAGGCGGATTTGTGGAAGCGGTTTGCTCGGTTTGGTAGGGTTGGGGAGGTTTACATACCTAAAAAGGTGGACAAACAAGGCCATCGTTTTGGGTTTGTAAAATATAGAGATGTGAAGGAAGGGGCGGAAGCTACAGAGCTGTTGCGGTGTATCTCTGATATTTGGTTTGGCTCGTTCAAACTTAGGGTGAACCGCTCTAAGTTTGCGAGAACTACACCTAAGGAAGCTCAACCTCCCTCGTTGAGGGCAGAGAAGGGTGTGGTGGTCGCGGGGAAATCGTTCAAAGGTGCTTTGAATGGTGCAGCTTCGGTGGTGGGGAAGAGTAGTAGTGAGGTGGCGCTGGTACCAGTAGAACAAACTCCCATTCAACAACAACAAGTTGTCTGGGAGGTTGAGGTGGAACAGGAAGTGTTGGCTAAGTTAAGCGGTGCTTATGTGGGCTATCTTTCGGTTGATAAGGATGCTGCAGTACTCCAGAACCAGTTTAGAATGGATGGCTACCAGAGTTTAAAGGTGTGTAGCTTGGGCTACTTGAAGATCCTTCTATGGAGTGATAAGGTGGGAAAAGCTAAGGAGGTGGTGGAATCTGTGGGATGGTGGTGTTCTTTGTTTGAAAGGGTGGTTCCATGGTCTCCATCTTTGGTCTCTAATCAAAGGGCGGTGTGGATCAGAGTGTATGGCGTACCGTTACATGCTTGGGGTATCGATCTCTTCCGTGCGGTGGCTTTCAAATTTGGCCGTTTTATTGAGGTCGATAGCTCGTCAAAGGAGATGAAGAGGTGTGATTTTGCTCGGATTCGTTTACTCACTGGAGAAAGGAAGATCATTGATTCTTCCATGGCGGTTAAAGTGTTAGGAGTTCGTTTTGATCTGAGGGTGATGGAAGAGGTGGGAGGGGGCGTGGAGTCTATCGGTGGGAATGGAAAACCAAAAGGCTTCGCCGGTGACCTATGGTCACGTGCGTCGTCAGACGGAGGTGTATCAGTGGCTGCGGTGGTGGAGGGTTTTTCTGAGACTGGTAGTGATGGTGACGTGTCGGAGAGTTGTCAAATTTTACTGCAAGTTGAATCCCGTGTAATCAACAGTCAGGTTGGAGAGGATGTTTTGGGGGTGGTAAAGCATAACGTTGTTGAGATGTCAGAATCTATCCCCAACAATTTAGGAACTAATGGGGAGTTGTTGGTCAACTCTGATGGGGACAATAGAGGTGATCCTATACTTTTAGAGTCAGCGGGGGCAGAGGGGGCAGAAAGGCTATTGGAAACTGGTGTTGTGGGGTCACAATCAGATCAACTTGTGTCCAATGAGAAGGTGGGGTCTCTAGAAGGGTGTTATGAAGTGGTTGTTCCGGTTCTGAATGATTTATTTCAACTTGGGCCGGCCCAGTTGGTGGATGGGGCTGATCCCGTTTTAGTAGATGAGGAGGGGTATGATGTGGACAAGGAGGGGGTGAGTGACACTTATGTTTTGAGAACAAAGGATGGTGACGTTCCCCTTTGTGGGCCTCCCATTGCTGGGCCCTCTTACTTTGCTGCCTTGGGTGTTACTGAAGATGAGGTGGAATCTAAGGATGAGGTGGAGTCAATTGAAAACTCTACTATTCAACACGTGGTTGGGGGTGGTGTGGTTAGAAAATGACAGATCTCTAATGTTGCTATCTCATCTCATGTTTCTGGGGAGAACAAGAAAACTAATGCTAAATTAAATCTCAACAATTTACCTTTCCATATGTTGAGAAAACTTCCTGGAGGCCTTAACGAGGCGCGTAAGCGAAAGAACAAAAAACACGGGAAGAAAGTGAAGGGTGCTCGTCGTGGTGCTGTGGTGGAAGCAGAATCCGACTCGATCCATTGTTCGGAGGAGGGGGTGGTTGAATCCCGTACTCGTGGTTTTGACGGGCCTGATTTCGAGCTGGAGGTGGTCCTCCCCTTTCATGGTGCTGTAGTGGAAGCTGCTCCCATTCCATCGAGAAAGGGTGGTAGTTCGGGGGTAGAGCATTTGTTACATGGTGGTGGTTTCATTGCTGAGGAGTATCAAAGTGCAAAGAGTTATGAGAGTGATGGAAGTGAAGGTAGTGATGCTGATGTACCTCTTTCTAGGGAGATTCTTGAGGCAAAAAAACTAATTGAGATCAATAACAAATTGGGAGTCAAATTTCATGATGGGGAGGGGGCGGATGTTGACAGAATGGTTGCTATGGAGGCAAGAGATCGTGTTGAGAAGATTACCCGGGAGCAAAATAGAGGTTATCAATGATTGTGTTAACCTTGAATATCAGAGGGTTGGGAAGTCGTGTGAAAAAAAGGAAGGTTAGGGAGTTGGTGGTTGGCGAAAAATTGGACGTGTTAGCGCTTCAGGAAACCAAACTTGAAGTAATCTCAGAGGCTCTCATTCATAGTCTCTGGGGCAGTGATGACTGTGATTGGAGTTACGTTCCGGCGTTGGGCAACAGTGGAGGTATATTAACAATTTGGAGAAAGTCTATTTTTGATTCTGTATTTTCTTTTTCCGGTTGCGGTTTTGTTGGTGTGTGTCTGGAAGTGATCCAGGATCATTGTAGATGTTATGTGGTTAATGTTTATGCCAAATGTAACTTAACCGATAAAAGACGTTTGTGGGGAGAGATTCTTAAATTCAAACAGGGGTTCGGGGGTGGTTGTTGGTGTGTAGTAGGTGATTTCAATTCCGTTAGAGATAATGTTGAAAGAAGAGGTATTCAAACAGGTGTGATTACAAGTCAGTCAAGAGATTTGGTTGAGTTTGACCGGTTCTTGAATGATTTGGAGTTGGTTGATATGCCGCTTTTGGGTAGACGATTTACTTGGTTCCACCCAAACGGTGTGTCGATGAGTAGATTGGATAGGGTTCTTTTATCGGAGGAGTGGCTCGTCAAATGGACAAATCCAAGTGTTTGGGTTCGTGCTAGAGATGTGTCCGATCATTGTCCCCTTGTGATCCGTTACAATTCGGAGGATTGGGGCCCTAAACCGTTCCGTTTTAACAACTTTTGGCTCCAAAACAAGGGTTTTAGAGATTTGGTGGTTCAAACGTGGGAAGAGCACGTGTTTACCGGGTGGATGGGTTTCGTCCTTAAAGATCGCCTCAAAGGTCTTAAATTAAGGATTAGAGAATGGAATGCGGAGATTTTTGGTAATGCGGAGTTCAAGAAAAAACAACTTATTGAGAAGATTCTTGATCTTGACTTGAGAAGTGAAGGGGTGGGGATTTCTTTAGAAGATGTGTCAATTCGGAAACAGTACTTTGGGGAATTGTGGGCTCTCCTCAAGAGTATCGATGCTTCTATTTATCAACGCTCGCGGGCTAGATGGATGAAGGAGGGGGATGCTAACACTCGCTATTTTCATGCTTGTATTAAAGCGAGAAATAGAGGTAATAATATTGTGGCTCTTCGTACTCCTCTCGGTTGGGTTGAAGGACCTAATGGGGTTAGGGAGGCAGTTGTGACGTTCTATAAGAATCATTTCGACAATGAGGTTTGGAATAGGCCGGTGTTGGAGGGTTTGGTGTTTCCACTTGTTTCGGAGGATAATAATTCTTTGTTGTCGGCAATGTTTTCTCTTGATGAAATTACTATGGTGGTTCGCTCTATGGACGGATCTAAATGTCCGGGCCCCGATGGTTTTAACTTCAATTTTATCAAAGAATTTTGGTGGTTGATTCGTCATGATGTTAGGATCTTTTTTGATCAATTCTATGGAAATGAGCGCATCCCGCAATGCCTCTTGGCTTACTTTCTTACTCTTGTCCCTAAGACTAAGTCTCCACAATGCTTAGGGGATTTTCGGCCAATTTCTTTGCTTGGTTGTATTTACAAACTCCTTTCTAAAGTCTTGGCAGCTCGTCTTGCTTCGGTTATGGATCCTTTGATTTCGGATTCGCAATCGGCGTTCTTGAAAGGGAGCCAGTTGGTGGAGGGGGTGGTGGTTATGAATGAGGTGATTGATTTTGCTAAGCGGAGGGGGAAGGAGTGTATTATTTTGAAGGTGGACTTCAAAAAAGCGTATGATTCGGTCGATTGGGGGTTCCTTGATTATATGCTTGTTCGGTTTGGTTTTTGTGAGAAGTGGAGAGCTTGGATGCGTGCTTGTATTTGTGCCGGTAATATGTCGGTCTTGATCAATGGGAGTCCTACGGGGGAGATTAATATCAAACGTGGCCTTAAGCAAGGTGATCCCTTGGCTCCATTACTTTTTCTTCTTGTGGCGGAAGGTTTGGGGTTGATTATGCGTCGGGCCGTTGAGTTAAATTTGTTTCGTCCTTTTTTGTTGGGAAGGGAGGAAATTCCGATTTCTATTTTACAATATGCCGACGATACGCTATGTATTGGAGAAGCGTGTATTGAGAATTTGTGGTTGCTTAAGGCTATGCTTAGACGATTTGAGATGGCGTCGGGGTTGAAAGTTAATTTCTTTAAAAGTTGTCTTATTGGGATCAATGTGGGAGATGATTTCATGAACATGGGTACTGATTTTTTAAATTGTAAGAGGGGTGCCTCTCCGTTCAAGTATCTCGGTTTACCGGTGGGAGCCAATCCGCGTAAGGTTGCTACGTGGGAGCCTTTGTTGAAAGTGATTAGAGGAAGACTTGGTTCATTGGGTAATAAACACATTAGTTTGGGAGGCCGTATTGTCATGATAAATGCGGTATTGAGTGCTATTCCGGTATTTTTCTTATCTTATATGAAGATGCCATTGAAGGTGTGGAGAGAAGTGGTCAAGATTCAACGAACATTCCTATGGGGCGGACTATCTAAACGGAGTAAGACTTGTTGGGTTTGTTGGGAGGATATATGTAAGCCAAAGAAAGAGGGCGGCCTTGGTATTAGAGATCTCCGTTTGGTAAATATTAGTTTATTAGCTAAATGGAGGTGGAAACTTTTGTCTTGTGATAGGACTTTGTGGAAAGATGCAATTATCGCAAAGTATGGTTCGGAAATTGTCGGTGTTGGAAACTTGGGTGCGTCTCAAATTCATCGTGATGCATCTATTTGGTGGAGGGATATTTGCTCGTTGGATAAAAATAATAATTGGTTCGCCGAGGTGGTGGAGAAGCGTGTGGGGAATGGTAATTTAACTTCGTTTTGGGGTGATGTTTGGGTGGGGAATCAGTCCCTGCAGAATTATTTCCCTCGTATTTTTAGTATTTCCAATCAACAAAGGGCTACTATATCTTCAATGGGTGAATGGGTGGGAGGTGGGTGGAGATGGGTTCTCTCTTGGCGTAGGGAATTTTTCGATTGGGAGGTTCCTATTTATCGGGAATTTATGGATCATATTCACCAGTTTGTTCCCTCGGTTAGGGAGGATACTTGGGTGTGGTGTGACGATCGGGTTGATGGTTTCTCTGTAAAAAGCTGCTATTTCCTGTTGCTTCGTAAGTTTAGGGAACAACGTCTTCTTGATCCCTGCACCATGTTTGCTGTGTCTAAAATTTGGAGTTGTGGTATTCCATCTAAGATAAGTGCTTTTTCTTGGCAATTGTTATTAAATCGGATCCCTACGAAAGAAAATTTGTGTAAAAGAGGTATTATTCCACAACACCAATCTGTGTGTATTTTCTGTAATGGTAGTTTGGAATCAGCTGTTCACCTCTTTCTCCATTGCGATACGGCTGCTAAGGTGTGGTACGAAATAATGTCCTGGTTGGGTTTGGTTATCATTGTCCCGTTGAATATTGCTTCGGCTTTCGCTTGTTTAGTTGAGCATGGTAAAGGTAAAAAAGAAAAGGTTTGTTTGTCTTTAATTTGGAATTCCTATATGTGGTCTATGTGGAAATTTAGGAATGATTGTATTTTTAATAACAAGAATGTTGTGATTGGAGAAGTGGTGGATCACGTTAAGTTCCATTCGTGGAAATGGTTTGTGGGGAAAGTGGCGAAGTCCCCGTGCTTACTTTACGAGTGGCAATGGAGTCCGATGGATTGTTTCAAGAGATAGGGGAGTTGGTTTATTTTGGTGTGTTGGGGCTGCGTTTTGGTTGGCGTCGTTTCGCAGGCCTCATGTGTCCCCGGGCTGTGTGTTTCTGTCCCTGCTGTCGTGGGTTTGCTACTTGTGTTGTTGGTTTTTTCCCTGTCTTTTTGTTTGTGTATTTTGGTTTTGTTTGTGTTGGCTGCTATTGTTTGTTTTGCTCAGACTTCTTGTAGCTTGTATCCCTGTTTTTAGCAGGTTGTTCCCTTCTCATCTCTATACACTCCTTGTGTTTAGTTGATGTGGTTTAATAAAATTTATTGCAGTTCAAAAAAAAAAAAAGTTCAGGATGTCACTGGGTCTACCAGTGGCGGCGACGGTGAAAGGTATTGGATGGAAGATTGAAAGGTATCAAGGGAAGATTGAACCATTTTCTTATGTTGGTGAAGATAATGCTGGAGTCATTGTTAATCCCAAAGGAGTATTCATAAGGATTTTTGGTTCTGCTGTTTGATGTTGTATCTGGGTTTTGCTTTAGATTGAATGTTTTCCAAAGTGACTCAGAATAGCTTAAAAGTTTTTAATTTCTCTTTACTAAGAAGTGTTTTGAAGATATTAATTATTAGTTAAAAGAAAAAAAAATTGCGAATTTTTAAAATTTTTAATAAATTCAGTTTATTAAATTTCTGTTTTTTATAAAAAAATTTATTTAGTTTGACACGTGGAAATGACACGTGGCATTAAATTTAAATAAAAATTAAAATAAATCCACGTGGACATGCCACGTAGCAAATTTGTACAGTCAGATGCCATGTGTTGCGCATAAGGGGCAAATGCAAAGAGTCAATATTAATGACGGTGTAACTTTATCAATGTTATTATTATATGAAAAAAATGGTACCATGCAGATAAATGTTATTATTGTATGAAAAGAAAATGTTATGCACAAGTTGTTGTTTTCTTTAAACACCAAAATTTATATATTGATTGGAAAAAAAGTACAAATGATATTATACTCACAATTTAAAATTAATTATCACAAAAAACTAGAGGAGAGAAAATCTCCTACGACAAAAAGATAAACAAATAAATGAAACTATAATAAAAATACAAATCCATTGGGGTTATGTTCCATACATAATAAAGGGTTGCTTCTTCTTTTTTTCCCACTAATTAATCACTTTCAAAGGTATCGGGTTAATTCCTTCAAAGGCTACTTCAATCTACAGCACCATAGAAGAAAACAAAAAGTCATTCTTAGCTTTTCATATTAAACACACCACCGCATACCAAACATTAAATAGATCCTTAAGACACAACCGAAGCAGGATTGTTTTCTAAATGTTACCGCATCACACAGTAATTGAGCTGGATCGTCCGATTTAGAATCGGTAGTTGAAATTATTTTAATATAAAAATTGTGTATTAATTCAGAAGTATAAAAATAAATGACTGTAATCTAATACTAAATAGAACTGCATGAAATTTCTACCGGAGGAAATCCTGATCCAGACACAACCACACGACCCTCCACCATAAGAATGGATCCTTTCAATTTATTTTTCCTTAACTTTTCTCAATTTTCACATTTCAACCATCAATCAACTTTTCCCCATTTCTTTTAAATTTAAATATTATTTTATATTTATAATCCAATAGTCAACTATCCACATTATTTCTTCAATTTATTTTTCAACTTTAGAGGATTCATTCTCCTCCACCATTTGGGAAACAATCCATTTCCAACAACACAAACTAAAAAAATGAAAGGAGTTGTTAATATTACATAAAAAAAATATATGTTTTTCGATCTTACTTTTATAGTAAGTTTTGGTTTTTATCACTGTAAAATAAAATGACATATTTTTATCTCTATAATTTAATTTAATTTTAATCCTTAATAAGCAAAATTTGAACATTTTAATTTCAATACTATATTCAAAATGGTTTATATTATTTTATACATCATGTTAAAATTTATATAAATCTATATTATATTCCCTCCATTTCTTTTTACTTATCCTTTTAGAATAATAAGACCAAATTAATGAAGTGTATTTTTGCCCTTTTTACTATTATACCCTCGTTTTAATCCACTAATAAATTCCTATTTTTTTGCACACATTTTCTCTTTTCAATAAATTTAATATATTATGTACAAAAAAAAAATTTAATATCTTATGTACCAAAAAAAATAAAAGATTTAGTTTTCCAAATATATAGTATTAATTGGTTTTATTGAAAAACATAAGAGCAATTGACAAAGGGTATAATTGACAAATCAAACCCGTAAAATACAAAAAGGACAATTAAATAGAAACGTTAAATCTGACAATAAAAGACAAGCAAAAAGAAAGGCTAAATTGCAGTTGTTTCAGCAATTTTTTGGTTAAAATAGTCAAGAGGGGCCATAAATGCAAAAATGGGCAAACGTGAGGGGTTAAAATCGCTCGTTTGAAACTAAGGGGGCCAAAATCACACAATTAGGAAATCTAGGGGGCAAGACTGCAATTTAGCAACAAAAAACGGAGGGAGTATTAAAAAAAATAAAAAAATGTTAAAATTTTGCTCGATAGGGGTTAAGAACAAAATAATTTTTTTGTAATGATAAAAACTAAGGGTGAGCACGAACCTTCAACCCGACTCGAAACCGATATAACCGTGAACATATGAAAGCACTCGGTCGGGTGCAGGTCGGGTCTCGGGTCAACAATTTTGAAAAAACGGACATGAATGGTTGTATACATGCGGGTGCGGGTCTCTAAAAATCAATCTCTTCATAACCAAAACCGACCGAACAATTACTAAATTACAATTTTTTTTTTTTTCAGTTTCGAGTACCTCTTCTCTCTCTTAATCTATTATACTCTTCGTTTTGTTAATTTTATCTATCTTTAATAGAGGCGAAAAATGTTATATTTTACAAGCTTATGCTTTTAATACGTTGATAACGAATATGTGAAAGATAATATTCTAAATTTATCTTAATTTTTACTTCTCATATACTATCTATTATTTTCGTTGGATTTACAAATTTGAAATAAACTAACTACATCTCATCATTTTTATTGAACTATTTGAAGAATAATAATTTTTTTATCGATAAAGTTTTAAATGTAACAAAAAACTTGTTTTGATCAATGAAGTTATTGAGCTAACCCGTTAAAACCGACCCGTTATACCCGTCACCCGTATGATTCGACACCCGAACGAACCGAATATGTAGATGGTCGGAATTGGGTCCAAATTAAGAGGTCGTAGTTTGTATCAGTTTGACGATTTTCGGCCCAAATCCGACCGAACTCGACCGATGCTCACCCCTAATAAAAACGAGTGATTTTATTTTAAAGAGATGAAAATTAAAACATGCTGTAAAAATATGAACTTAAAACACATTTTACTCATTAATTTATAGAACTTTTAGAACAACCTCGCACTCCTTTATATTGTTATTGTATTCTTACTCAATCTCATTTTTTTTCATTTAATTACTTTTCTTCCAAATAAATTAGGAAAAAAAAATTATCTAAAAAATTATTGTCCAAATATTTCTCTTTCGTGTCAAAAAATATTTATATCATCACTTTTTAATTTTATTATTTCATAGGATGGAAGTGCTATCACTAGTACTAGGGTAGATAGCAACTGCGTTTTTCTTTGATTTTTTAATTTTTATTTTATTTTTTTATATATTTTTCTTTTGTTGAAGTTACTTTCAACTATACTTTAAAAAAGAGCTAATATATATTCTCAATATCTTCCTTACAATAAACAGAACCTTTAGGTAATAACAATAACTATCAAAATTCAAGGACATATCATATCATATCAAAACCTTACACAAAGAAGAGATAGAAGAAAGTTTTTGCAGAAAATAGTGAAAAATATAAAATAAAAAAATTATATATTCTCTTTCATTTAGTATTCTGAAAAAGCTAAAGTTTATTTTGTCATCAAAATATATATAAAGTACTAAAATAATTAATGGGTAGAGGAAAGGTAGAACTGAAGAGGATTGAAAACAAAATAAATCGTCAAGTAACATTTGCAAAGAGAAGAAATGGGTTACTCAAGAAAGCTTATGAACTCTCTGTTCTTTGTGATGCTGAGGTTGCTCTCATTATTTTCTCCAACCGTGGAAAGCTCTATGAATTCTGCAGTGGTACTAGGTACATGAATCTTGATTTTGTTTGAAATTTTTTTTTGTTGTTCCTTATTTTTCGGAATAATTTTTATCTGGGTTTTGCTTGATTTTATTTATTTGATTAATGGGTTGTTTAAAGTTTGTATCTTGCTGGTGAAAAATTTGTTCTTTGTCTTGATTTCATTTGGGTGAGTTTGTGCATAATTTTTTCTTCATGAAATTTTTTGTTTATTATCTTTTATTTAGGGTTTGATTTTATGATGGAATACCTAGAATTTTCTTAAATCGTTTTTTCTTCAAAATCTTCACTTGATTTGTTAAAGGGTCATCCATCATGAATTTTCTTAGATTATTTCTTATTGTTAAATTTCATTTTATGGTTTGATTCAACAATTTGTGATATTAAATAGCATTTTATTGTCATATCTAATCGTCTAAAATAAAACCATTCATTCTAAATACGCACAAAATCTAAAACGGGATTAATATATGATTTTTCTATGTTTTTTAATAAAAGTTTTTTCTATACTTAATTAGTAATATTTCTCCCAAAATTATTTTTTAATTTCTAAGTGGAATTGATTCTCTTTTAAAAAAAAAGTGGAAATGGAATTAATTTTTCCTGCTGAAATTAAATTTTTTATTTTAGTTTTTTTTTATGGAAAATTAAAAATGGGAAAAATTGTCTGGGGGAGGGAGGCTGGTATAGTATGGTCTCCCCATTTTGAAGCTGCAAAATTTTATAATTGTTGGAAATTGGAATAAAAATTTATTCTATTTTTTTTTTCTGTTTAAAAGTCGAATAAATAATTTTCCTAAGTGAGGCCATGTCTTTGATGTTTTGTCGGTGTCGAGCATAATTATTTTTTATTCCTTTTTGTAATAGAAATTTTTTTATTCAAAGAAACATGTTTTTTTTAATAACAAAAAAAATTAAACATGTTTGTTTCTTATCTGTGATACCCTTGCGTTGTATGGATATGATTGGATAGAATGATAAATTAGCCTGTCAAATATACAAAAATACAAAAGTTATATAACATAGGATAGGAGTACATACTATTAAATAGTTTATATTAATTAAATTAAATAATTAATAAATGAGAAACAAATGTTAATTTTAGCTGTTTTTTTGTTCTGTCCAAATTTCAATGTTGATCGTGTGTTTGTTCAATTCGTTAATTGAACTGCAGCTTACATCGAGTCTTTATTTTAGGAACATATCGACCAAACACTGTTTTTTGTTTTTCTTTTTACAGGAACAAACACAGTTTTATAAAAAGAAAATCTGGCATTCTTTTGGTAGTTTTTATTTTTGTATTTATAATTGTTATATTTAATAGTACCAAGATTCTTTTCAACCTTGATTTTACTAACATTCATAAGTACTCCTATAGGATTCATTTACTAACTCACTAGAAATGATATTTTTATTCGAGTTTAGTATAATTAGAGATAACATATTTTTTGTATGTTTGATTCCACTTCTGGAGTAGTCAGAATTGATTCTGGACATGTAGAATTGATTATGAATTGTTTTGGTTTCTCAAAAGTAGAATTGATTCTGCCTCCAGAATTTATTCTACTTGAAGCTAGAAATCGTAGCTTCTGATTCTAGAATTGATTTTTACACTCATAATTTTTGTTCAACTCACTTTTACATAATATATCTAAACATAAACCACTTTAACTTAAAATCAATTTTGGCCAGAATTAATTTTACAGAATCAATTCTAACAAAATTAATTCTCGTCACCGCAGAACCAAACATACACTTCATTTAATTACCAACCTTGATTGATAACATCTCTATATAATTAGATATATATTCATAAAAGATAAACCTAATACAATTGAATTTTTGAAAAAAGGAGTATTATGGAAAGGACAAAAACACTAATATGGTATAAGTGCTAGATACTTCGATATCTTAACTATTTAATTTAAAGTTCAATCAATGATCAATACGTATGAAAAAACATATATTGAAGAGATCAATTTCTTGTATGAAAGCATATGTTTAGTTTACCAAAAGATAAAGGTCTTAAAAAATTTGAGAGTTAAGGGCAAAGATAGTAGTTGATAGATATTATATACTACCTCCGTCCCAAAATATTAGAATTCATTGATCATTGTAGTATGCAAATGCATAATTTTAATGACAAATATCTTTAATAGTCAATTAGTAAAAATTATAAAAATTTGATATTTAAAAAATACTCCTCGAAACAAATCAAACAAGATCTTATATGATGATATTTACATTTATAGATTTTTAGAAAAATACGGTCAAAACAAGACATATAAATAGTGCATTTAATCAAATAAGTTCTTATCAAATAGGACGGGTGTAGTAATAGATACTTCGTTGTTATTTAACTTATTGTTGTGAATTTGATCAACCACTTGCTTCTTGTTATGATTTCAAGCAAATATCAATGACAACTAAAATAAACGGTCCAAATAAATATAGATTTAACCTAGAACAAATCTAGAGTCTATGGGTAATACAAATCCACATTATCAATTCAAAGAACAAAGTAAAGAGGGCATTGAACAAACACAGCAAGATATAAACCAAGTTTAGTCTAAATTGACCTACATTTGAATGAGACAGTAAGCAAACCTAATTTCTACTTTTTCCTCCACCTCAATGATAATCACTTAAGAAAACAATAGAGAAAACATATATATCCTTCCATGAATCTTTACTATCCATGGTGTTTAAAATGTGTGTTTCAACCCTATAGTCTCACGTAAAGAACACTCAACACTTAGTCTAGTGCGTTTTGTTCCCTCCTTTTGACCTCACTTTAGGTCCCTCAAATAGACTAGACTAGATCTGCGAGCAAGCGCCTCACACTTTTTCCCTGGTGTCTCGCACTTTCTCCAGTGTTAATCGTCGCCTTTGTTGTAGCCCAACATGCCCCGAACTTTTGTTAGATAACTCACACTTGAGACACACCACCATATTTTACTTTTACAACACATTTCAACCATGGCTTTAATTTGCAGTTGCAGTCGCAAACGCGATAGCGGTTGTGTTTATTGTCATTGTAGTTGCTGTCATGGCGCCCGTTGGTGCATGAAATAATTCGTTTTCACTAACTCTATCAAATAATAGTTATACATTATAGTATAGTCTCTTTTTGTTCCATATATATTTATTGAAAGATGCTTAAAGTACGGTTGAAAAACTCTTAAAGGTCAGTTTACTCATTACATTTGACGTAAATTGGGATTTGGGGGCATAAATATTAATTTTTAGTGAAAGATATGAAATGAATATGGTTTAATTGTTTGATGCGGTTACGATTAGACCGTAGCCATGATTGAAAATTACACTACAATTGTGGTGACATGTGATTGCGGTGGTTACCGCAGTAAGAATACGAGTTTAATGGATATAAGCAGACAGAGTAGAAAAACATTACACACTCAACCAATCACCACCATAATTTCCGCCACGTCACCACATTTTACCCCACCTTTTTGATGTAATATGGAAGATTACATCATTTTCATTGATTGTTCGTGTAAAATTAATTTACAACGACCGTGCATATTCATTAAACTCTTAAGAATATTGTGGCAGCAATTACATATACATAGTGCAATTTAAAACCATAATTTCAACTAGTTTTTTTTTTTTACTAACATTTCAACGTATATAGTTAAATGTCTGAATGCTGAACACATCAAAGGGAAACAAGTACAGAAAAATAAATATAAATATACATGAATTCATTCACTGCAAAATATAGTAGAAAGAAATAAAGTAAAAAATATTTATTAAAAAAAATGAAATGAGGACAATTGAATTCTTATTAATGTTTCCGTACGATTTTATGCTAAATCAGACAAAATATTATCATGTCATATTTTTTCTGTCTTATTAGTTATTATTATATTATCCCTTTAGTGGGGAAATTCTTCAAGTAGAGAATCAAATAACATTTTTATTAGGTTAGTTAAATAGGCATCTTCTTTGATCATCTTCTTTGCTGTCATTTTTTGTTAATATATTGATTGATCAATGGGGGGCCTGCTACTGGCATGCACAGCATGCATATGTTAGACTTATGGGGGAGTCTCAAAATATCAAGAGGGATTTTCACTAATATTATATATTTGTTTGTTTTTGGCAAAGGATTTTCACATATATGATATGCTAAAAAAATTTAATATAACCACTTCAACAAGTAGTCTATCTTGTATCCTTAGTTAAAAAATATTTAAAATTTTATCGACGATATATGTTGTTTGAAAGTATATGTTAATGATCATTTTTATTTTATACAATTTAATTAATGATTAAATTAATTTTATCCACAATAGCATTAGCGATGTTTGGCTAACAACAAAGACAATAAGAATTTAATTTTCTTGAGAAAGTTAGAAAGGAAAAAAGTGAACAAGAAAAGGAACAATAAATTGAAGTTGAAAAAATAATTTTCTCGAAAATGCAACAGAAATTTTTTTTTAAGGTGGATATTATATTTGCTCTGATACTATGTCAAGAATGACATGATATCCATAGAAATATAGGGAGAATAGCTTAAAAATAAATTCTATTAAAAATGAAAATAAAATAATACAAATAAAAAAGATGGTACAAAATGAATCAATCATATGCCTTACTACTAAGTAAACTTGTATACTAATTAATTTTTCATTTGTTTTTGTTATAAGATTGCTTGCATAACTAGTTTATCCCTTCAATGCCTGATGCTGTACATTGAGTATTGTGGTGCAGTCATGCTTTATCTTGAGAATTGTTAAGGTCTTGTTGGATTGAATCCCACATATAGCATCGTACTCCCTTTATTCCATTACATAGAAATGACTCACTTTTTAGATCAATTGCATATTTGATATATCTTTTGTTTATTATATTGTTGTTATACATAATAGATCTATAATTTAGAGTGAAGTAAAGTTAACTACAGATTACACGACCAAAAAATTCATTATTAACATAAAGGTTATTTATTTTCATAATATTTTTCTATATCATTGTTATTGGAGATCTTTTTTATATCTTAGATGAAGTGATAATCCATTGAAATTAAATTCCTATAATTGTAAGATTCGGTATTTTTTGTCAATTGAGCTAGAACTTATGAGACTTTGAGGTTTTTTGTTTGAATGTATTTTATGATTTGATTTATATGTGCTTATTTGTTTAGATCTTTACGATTTCCATAATTGGAAATAATATCTATCCAATTAAGCTCTGGTACTCCTGATTTTTATTTTGACTCCCGCTATATTTATCTATCTATCTATATATATTTGACATTAAAAAAAAACAACTGATATTTAGCTATTTGGTTTTTAGCATGGCCAAAACACTTGATCGGTATCAAAGATGCAGTTATGGAGCCTTGGAACTACAACATCAACCTGAAATTGAAACACAGGTATTCTTTTTTTCAAAGTGATTATGAAACTTCCATCTTCCAAGTTCCAACTACTATTATAACAGTGACCATATATAATAAAAATCCTAAACACAGTAAAGACTACAAAAATCCAAATATTTTGCTGACACACCATCGATATATCATTTCTATGTACTTTTTTTCTTCATAAAGTGTACGTCTTGTTTCAGTATATAACTTGTTTTCTAACGTTTTAGATTAGAAGCAGCACTTTGGACAAATTTAATAAACCTTTATACAGCTATGAAGAATCCTTATTGCTTTATATTGTCTTTGTTTTATTAAATAGTTAAATAATAAAAATGGTTGTTCTTCAAAATTCAATAATTTGAACACTATCTCCACATAACTAGTTTTTTTTTTAACGGGCAAAATATTATTATTAATAACCCGTCTCTACTCAAGACGAACAAAGGCCGGAAATGCTATCTCCACACATCGAGTGCATAATACATATTAAGCTATAGGCAAAAAAAATAGAAACATGGAAAAATCATTCCAAAAATATATACAAATAATTATACAATCTACAATGCTCCCTCTGTTTCTTTTTAATTGCCTTTTATTATCAGATTTAACGTTTCTATTTAAATGTCCTTTTTGTATTTTACGGGTATGATTTGTCAATTATACCCTTTGTCAATTGCTCTTATCTTTTTCAATAAAACAAATCAAAACAAAGTTTTTTTTTTTAAAAAACAAATTAAAACAAAGTTTATCTCTATTATATTTCTAATTGAAACCAAAGTTTGTTACATATAATAATCGTTTTACGATAGGTTAAAATTTCATTCCATAAATAACATATTGTGCATTTACTGGAGAAAAGAGAGAGTAATTAGCAATTGTTTGTTATGAGAGAAAGATTATTTTTATTTTTACGTAATATATTAAATTTATTGGAAAAAGTGCAAAAAATAAGAATTTATTGTAGGATTAAAATGATGGTATAATAGGAAGATAACGTGGCAAAATATACTTCCTTAATTTGGTGTTATCTTTCTAAAAAGATAATGAAAAAGAAACGGAGGGAGTATTATTTACAACAATCCCTTTTAAATTGGTGAATGGATATTGATAAAAAAACAACTAGTGCATGAATATCTATCATTCCCAATTTGCAAGTTGGTTGAATCTTTTGAGCGGTAAGCCGTTTGCTAACCCATATGCTAGTTGTTGCCTAGAAGAAATGTTATTTGTAATTATCAATAAACTATTAAGCTTTATCTAGACTAGACTAGATATTTTTGTCCAATCATGTTGAATGAGATTATGGGCAATATTGATGGACAATTTTATTGATACAACAATTTCGTAGGACCTTCTCACTTTTTCGTTAAATCTTGTAGCACAAGTTTCATCCATATTGCTCAAAAATTCATAGTATCATAGCTCTAGATTTTTCATCGACGCTTGATCGAGCAACTAGATTGAGCAACTAGATTATGCTTCTTACTCCTCTAAGAAACATGGTTCTCGCACTTTGAAGGTACAATAGCATGAAGTAGATCTTTTATCATTCACTCTATTGGCGGTAGAAACCCTAAAATCCCCTTATAACTATCAGAAAATGCAAAACAACATAATATATATGTGCGTCCGCGCCCAGGCGCAGGGAGTGGTGAAGCTTATGAGGAAGGCTATGAGAGTGTGGGAGCACTCATAATCACAAGCTTGGAACCATAGATGGTTATAAGCTAGCTAGAGAGGCGATGATAACAATACTCAACATCAGCCTGAAGAGGCTGTGATAAAACTTAAGTTTTGCAGGTTACAAGGTGGGAAACATAGTGAGACTTTGGTGGAGGAATCTCGCTTTGAGGTGGAGTCTTCCGATAATGCGACTAGAAGAAGGCAATCGACATTAGCTCTTGGCTATATAGTAGATAGGGAGGAGAGTGGTAATGTTGTAGTTGGATACAAAGAGAGTTTGATGTTGCAGCTTGTGGAACTTACCTAAAAATTCCAAGGTGAAGTTGAGAGGCAAGCAATTCTTCGAGAGTACGGAGCAGTACACTCTGGGGTTCGAAGAGGGTGTGTTGTAAACATGTGGAGTAGCACGGTGGTTAGTGGAAAGTTGACATCACTATCGTTTTAGCAGCAAGGTGGATATTGTTAGTAATTGCCTTGAAATCTATGTAGAAAATCAAGTTTTGGAGTCTGTTTGGCGCCTGGGCGCAGACACGTCACGCCTGGGCGCAATTAGGCAGAAGGGAGTAGTAGCTACTAACTCCCTGCGCCTGGGCGCGGACGCGCGTATATATTATGTTGTTTTGCGTTTTCTGATAATTCTAAGGGGATTTTAGGGTTTCTACAGCCAACATAAGGACTAGAGAATATCTTGGGAAGACTCTAGGGTTAGGAGAAACATTCTATATCACCTTGGGAAACACTTGTTGATTGAATCTCTTGGTCACGGGGAGAAATTCGAGAAAATGGTAGAATTAGGAAAACTCTAATTCTTGTAACTCTTGTGGAGAATCTCATTGTAATCAAGTATTCTATTGATAGTGGAACGGAGAGGCTGCTCTCTCCCAGATTAGGTTCATTAACACCGAACTGGGTAAACAAATGTCTGTGTTCTTTACCCTTTTCACTGTTTATTCGTGTTCGTGATTATTATTGTTCGTTCTTGATTTATGGTTGCTTTAATCGTTTGCTCCGCACACTAAAGGTTATTGGTGTGATATTTCAACGAATTCACAACATATTGAACCTGCGTAATAAGCATTGTTGTAAGGCTCCATAGTTAGACTTCCACCTCTTTTAAACAAGAGTCTTCTCCTTGAAATAGCTTTGAGATATTGTAGAATGGAGTCTATTCCCTACAATTATAAAACCCTCAAATCATGCATGAATTGGCTCACCACACTCAATACATATGACAAATTTGGCCTAGTATGTGCCACCTAATTCAACTTTCCTACAAGTGTCTATTACTTTATAGTGACCCTTGTCAACTTTTACACTATTCTACTCAAAGCGCGTCTAGTGATTTTGCTCAATGTGAGCCCTTGCAGGTTTTCATCCAGATTTGTTTCTCGCAAAAGATCTAGCACCTACTTTCTCTGTTAGATAAAAAATACTTTCTTTCAGTAATGGATCTAGGATATACTCTGATACTATATTAGAATTTGGGAGGCCTATATTCAACCACAAAAACTAGCTTGACAGGTTGAGGTTTGCACTATGTCATATTTCTAGCCCATGTGAGACTTCTAACATTGATTCCTAAGAAATACTTGTGTAAACCACATTTATCTGAGAGACAACTGATTAAAATTTATCTGTTGCAATTCTCATTTAGAGTAAGCAGTAAGGTTTGAATAATATTCATTCTTGCAACTGGTGAAATGTCTAAGTAAGTTTTGGCGCGTATTCAAACTCAACTTTCTTTAGGGTGGAGTGAAATCGGGGAATAAAATCACATAGGTGAAGTAGGGAGAGTTTTGTAGGGGAAAATGATGGGAGAAGGTTTTAAATTGCGGTCCGCTTTCGCATGCAATTGCGGCCGTAGTATTGCTGATGCGGTAGCCTTTGCAACCGCATCGAACCACAATTGTGAAATTTTAAAATAATTTCATAATGCAACAACTGCGTTGCGCGTTGCAACACCCACAATGACCGCAATCGCAACAAACGCAACCCTTACTCTCCAAAATTGCCATCGGTAAAAGAGGTGGTGGTGGAGACTATCATACGAGTCTCTTGAAGTTGGCTTTTAGCAACAAAGTAGGGTAGGATGTGCATTTTCTATGAGTGGTCTACTTATCCGTTGGATTGTCTTTTTCGTCAAATGAGCTTTGATTGATTTTCTTTTTATTGTTTTTTATTGTTTTTTATTGGTTAGAATATCCCTTATACTTACTCGATATAATTCAATCATTGCAGTTAAAAAAAATAAAAATAACCGCACTTATATATATTATTTCATTAATTTCCATTCAAATGCTCTAACATGCATTTATCACTATTCCCTTGAGCAGAAGCGCTATCAAGAATATCTCAAGCTAAAATCAAAAGTTGAGGCACTACAGCAAACACAAAGGTACAATGCTATATTTTATGCAATAGTGTAATTATGAATGATATTGGTGGTATGAACATAAATAATATATCTTCACCCTTTAGAAACATTCTTGGAGAAGAATTGGAGCACTTAGATATTAACGATCTGGAGCAGCTAGAACGCCAGTTAGACTCTTCTTTAAAGACAATCAGGTCAAACAAGGTATGCAAAAATTATTTGGCATTTGATTTTCTCTATTTTTTATTCTTTTTATTTCTTTTATTATAAAGTATTTAAATATTTTGGATACAAAAGAAATTTGTACTCATATAATATCACACTTTTACATTTATATTTTCGGAACTATTTAGTAATGTAGAAAATAAAAAATAAATAAACAATAGAAAAGATACCTACTCGTGGTACTTGATCATTGTGATTGTTGAGTATTCCTTGGTTTCTGTTAGTTTCTCCCTATCGAAACAAATGACCTATCAAACAAACTAACATTTATTGATGCCCAATATTACCGCTTAATTAATATCAATACTTTCTAATTTATAACTTACTATGTCTCTAACTCTTTCAATATTTCAAATTAGTCTATGTCTTTGTTAAATGTGTTTTATAATATGGTACATCTTTTGACATCTGTTTTCTAACCGTGTTAAATGCGTTGGTTGGATCGTTAAGTGTCATGTGAACAATAAAATCACATAATTTAATTGTCACGTAGTCAATTGTCAATTTAAGACAACATGGTTATTCGATAAAAATTGGTATATTATGGATTAATTTGACGGTAAGTTGGAAATGTCAGACTATTTTGATAGAAAGTGGATGAAAACAAAAACAAATTTTACAGTAAGTAAAACATATGTTCACAGAGTGACCAATTTGAGAAATATTTGATATATATTAATTTGAGATATTGAAAGAGTAAGACATTTATTTAAAAGCGAGATACAAGACAATGACTAGTTCATAGTTACTCATTGGTAGGTTGTGTCAAAATTGAGAAATCTTAAAGTATGTTTAGATGGAGCGTTTTGGAAGAGAGGAGCGACTTACGTTTTAAAAAATTTATAAACACTAAAAACAAAGATTTTATTCAATTTATCAAAAATGTTATATTAGAAAAATGTTAAATTTACAAAGAAAATAGATTATCATCTATTTATTGAAAATGAGCTAAAATGACATTATTACCAACTGTTCTAAAAACATCTCTTTCTATAAAAGTTACAAGACAATCATTTAACCATTGATCACTCATCTTGTTAACAATAATGACAGTAATACAACTACTAATCTTACTAAAAATATTTCAATGTTTCAAAACCAAAAACTATATAAATTCTACAAGGAGTTCATACCATCATACCAGGCACATCAATATCATGGTTATTGTAAACTTTGATAACCTTAGATATAAGTCTTTTTGTTTATTGTAACGAGGATTTGACCACATGCCACTAAGCCACCACAGTATCTTGTGGAAAATTATCGATCATATGTATATATAACATTATAGTTAACAAATATATATATATATATATATATATATATATATATATATATATATATATATATATATATATATATATATATTGAAAATTAAAAAATTTGGGGCGGCCTGCGGCACTACCGAGCTCATAGGTGGCTCCACCCCTGCACACTCGGCCGGATCCTCCCATGGTGATCACTACATAGTTTTTCAAGTCTCATTTAATGTGATGTATAGGATGTAATGTTTAAGTTTGGAGAGATGAGGTGGTGCATCTGAACCCCTGGCCACTATGTGCTTCCACCTCTGCCTTCAATGGTGTTGGTTCTAAAAAATTAAACATGATATCAGAGTAGTCATACTCATAACTAGGCCTTGAATATCACTATCCAAGTCACATACGAGTTAAAAAAAAATAAAAAAAACCTTATTTTTGTGTATCAAACATGTCAAATTATGATGCCAGATTTTTCTAAAAATCATTAGTAAGTTATAAAATCATTTTTTCTTGTTAAGTGATGATGTACATTTATAGAATTTTATAGAATACTTGAGTAGTAAGTAAAAAAAATAATTACTAGATTTGAACTAGAAAATATCATGAAAACCTAGAATTGAGTATCTAGAATATGTCATCCACCACTATTAATAGGAAATCATGACTCATTTGCAACTGAATCCAAGTTGAGAGCAATACAATCTATAATTGCTTTAAGTGATTCTCAAACTACTTACTAATATCATTCAACTATCAACTAAAATCTTCTACACTATCCAACCAGGGGCGATTATGCCCTCCAGCATGCCCGGGCACATGCCCGGGCTCCCCCCTCCCCCCCCTTTTTTTATTTTTTATTTTTTATTTTTTTGCATATAGTAATAATTAATTAGGAGTATTTATATCATCGATGAAGTTTATTTCAGAAATGAGAAAGTTTTTGGTTCCTAGAGCAAGTATTGAGAATGTGAATGTTGTGCAATCGGAAGCCTGAGTAGAACAATCACCACTTAATGTGGCCAACGAGTTTAATTCAAATGAGATTGTGCGTGATCCGGGTCTTGGGAAACAAATTAATGAGTATGCTCCGGATATTTAAGACCAAGTAAGAAGGACATATATATTGAAGAGTCCAACACTACCAATTTTGGAACTGATAAACATTTCATATTTCCATTGGTTTAGAAGAGAATTTGCCTCCTAGTTTTATGTAGTACACTATTCGTATGTTATATTTTATCCCTCTAATTTGACTCATGTTTTGCTGGTTTTTTCTGGTTTGTGTAGCTTTTTATTTATTTGAGCCTTAATTATATTGGAAACAAGGTTGTACTTTTTCTTGTCGTTTCTTGTTTAAATATTAGAAATCTGGTGTAAATATTATTGTATTCGAAAGTTGGATTAAAAAAAATTCCTTCAAAATTGTGTCCAGGCTCCCTAACATTCCTAGAGTCGCCACTGTATCCAACTACATCAGAACTAACACTATTACCTTAACTACTAACAAAACCTATTAGGTTTTAGATTAGAAATATGCAGGAAAATTTCAATCAGGTATTTTAGTCTTCTGGTATGACTTGAAGAAGTTTTTCACAACAAGCTGTTAATAAATGATTTGTCAACAAGCTTGCTATAAGTTTTTTACATCATAATAATATTATGCACTAGATTATGAAAACTTCCAACAAAAATTTATTATCATTTATATTTTCATTTGTCTCCAGACACAGCATATGCTTGATCAACTCTCAGATTTGCAAAAAAAGGTAAACCTTGATTAGACTTTCTAATTAATTTTTTATAAGACATATCATGTACTTATATTTTGAGATGCTATACTTTTACGGACACACAGGAAGAGATGCTACTGGAAACAAATAATATCCTGAGGAACAAGGTACATAAAACCAAACTGTAATAAAGTTTTTATTTTATTTTATTTATACTTATATCTGCTTATTTAAAAAAGTATTGTTAGATATGATGCTGGTAGAGTATAGTTGAACCTGATCTTCAGTCCATGTGCAAACTTCTTTAATTTATTTGGTTATTTTTGGAAAAGTTTTACAAATATAAATCCATGACATTTATATATTATTAAAAATAACACTAAATATATTCTCACATAAAATAACCAAATTCCTATTTCTATGGTGAAATGAGATATTTACATTTTTTATGCAAGTTGAATTTCTACCAATTCTAGGGTGTGTTTGAATTAGTTTATTTGAGCATATCTATTAACAAAAATTTATGAATTTTTTTTTAATTTTTGTCAAAATTCTTCTATATATGAAAATATCTCTTTGAACATATATCATATTAAGTGCTTGTGTTTTAAACAGTAAATAAGCACTTGTAAATGTTATAAATCTGCATTCTTCTTTAATTATAAACAGCAGAGATTCTTAATTTGGACAGCTACAAATTGTAGCTACAGTCTGCAGATTCCAACTACAAGTATCATATATAGCTAGAGATTCCTTTGTGAGAAGACTATTTACTATTTCATTGTTTTTATTGAGAGAATGTTTTGCCTTTTATGACATGATTTACAAATCAGAGTATCTCTCCTTTTAATCCACTTTTTGACTTGATTCCAAGGGAAGGGAGACTTCACATATTATTTTAGTAGTTACATTAATTCCATACCTCCAAACCTCTTAGAATTTTTTTAATTCTTTACAAATGCATTAAAATAATATTATTTTATTTTAAAACCATATGAAATGATACATTTTTTAAATTTTGAGAAAATTGTTAATCTTACAAAAATTTAATTCATCAAAGTGAAACTAATCTCCCATTTATGTAGAACAATTTTTTGTTTGACTTTATTTATTTTTTGATGAAATTCTGGAATATAAGGTCTCTCTTTTCCGGTGAATTAGAGGATAAACAACCACAAAAAAATATTTCTTTTGAGAAATGAGTTTCTCAAATCAAAACATTTGTGAAGCATAATTTATAAAAAAAATTATAATATAAATTTGCTATAAATGAAGTTTTTACTTAAAGAATTTCCTTGCTTCTTTATGTATGAGAGTAAATGAGGAAAGGTATAGGTTCAATTTGATCTTCATATTTGGAATTTTTTGTTTATTGTACTATACTATTCTTTGCCATTTTCATTGTGTGTCACCACATTTAATTAATTTTATAGTGTACATGTGAATTTCTATATTTGAAAGTATGCATCCTCCTCATTTGATTAAATTTATAATGTCCTTGTGAATTTCATAGTTGGAGGAAATTAATGTGACACTTCAACCATCATGGGAATCTAGGGAGCAAAATGCACCCTATAACTGCAACCCTCACCAATCAGAAGGATACTATGAGAAAGCAAGTTGCAATAGTACATTGCAAATTGGGTAATGCTCTTCTACCTTAGCTTATTGTAGAAAAATTTAGATTATGTTCTTGGTGATACTAAAGAATTTTAGAGTTTTATGTGATACATATTTTTTTCTAATCATTTAATATTATTACATTATTTTTTATATTTAATTATTTTTTAGAGTTGGGATATCTAACCAATCCTTAATGCCTAAACGCTTTTGCTTTTTCTAAAAAAAAAACGTAAATTAAAATTTTATTTAATCTTATCGCTAGCGATATACCACGGTACCAAACAAACTTTCATAGTACCAAATAATTTTTGTTGTTTTTTTTAAAGAAGCTAATTCTTTTTTCTTTCTACAGCTACAATACTTCAGTGTTAAATAATGAATCAAGAGAAGCAGCAGGAACCTCATCTCAGAATGCCAATGATTTTATGCATGGATGGATGAATTGAATTTATAAATATTAGATTAATAAATTATTCTAAGAATGGAAGCTTTTGTTGTGGCCTAGAATAAAATTAGCTAGGCTATAACATCCAATACATGTCATTTGCATTATATACCTAATAAGACATGTTTCTTGGAGGAATTTGTAAAAATCTTCCCAAACTTCATCCAATCTTGATTAATCATGTATAATTTAGTTCATTTGTACTAAATGACACATTTAAGTTTTTAAATAAGGGAAGCTATTAGACAAGGTATAGCAATTATGATTGTTGTTCAAATCCTATAGCATGCTTACTAGCATAACTCATTGTAAAATTTGCTTGTAAAAATAGTTTTTTTAATAAGTACCAATTGTTCCTCTTCAGTTTATATTAATATATAATAATTACACATGGGTGAAAGGTGAACAATCTGCGCCGCTAATCTTTTTTTGATGGCAAAACCAATCCTTTTGATAACTACATCCATAGACCTTGGATGGCATAAAGTACCAATTGATTGTATTTTTAGTTTTCTTTAATTACATGCATTGATGTGATAAACCACATTTTCTTTCTATATCTAAAAACTCACCCATGAACATGATATTATTTCTCGCGGTCAAAATATTCACCATATCCTTTTTTTTTCCCTTCTTTTCCGACAATGTTTCTCGATCAATAAGTTCTAAAACAAAAAGAAATATGACACTAGGTCCACATTAGGTTGCAACTTTATGCCAAGCCAAGTGAGAATTCTGCTTTAGATTTGTGTTGCAATAGTGTGAATTCTGCTTTAGATTTGTGTTGCAATAGTGTTGCAGGTAATAAAAAGGTGGTTGCATGATTCTGGTTTTGGAAAACACATTAAACACAAAAGATTTGTGGCATAGTTTATTGCTCGTTTGACTTTTACTTATGTGAATAGATTTCACAACAATTTGATTCTGAAAAAAAATAAACTATCATATTCTCTTGGGGTGATTTATGAGTTTAATCTTTTATCTTATATCCATATATATGCAAAAACTAGCCTATTGAAACACATGGAATTGTGTACCTTGAAAACCTTGAAACACATACTCAGCAAGCAAAGCTAAATTCTACATGCCTAAACATTATGGGCAGTTGGAGCACTAGTGTTTGCCTATATATATTGGCTTGAAATTGGTGGACTTAAAGTAAATTTCTCAAAGGATAAATTATAGAGTGAATGTGAATAGAGTTTATGATATCAAGGTTTATTATACGAGTGAGTAGTCAATCATTTAGATCTTAGGCTTAGAAAGTTACCGAAGTTATACATTAATTTTAGAAAATCTAACTTTTTTGGATGAATATAGTACACATTGTATTTTTTATTTTATTTTTTTTGGATCGAGTACTATTTATACTATGTTTCACTTAGTGCCTGTTTGGTTATGCGTTTGCACAATCCAAACGTGAGTTTTATTTTTCAAAAGCGTGTTCAGTTTTTCTATGATGTTTGGACAAACTCAAACGTGAATCTGCAGATCTGCTTTATGGGCCAAAACGTGCGTTTGATTAAAGCCATGAATCCAAGCTTCTGCGGTAGATAAACGCGAGTTCAAACTTTATGTTAGATGACAGTCACTCATCTACTCTTTATTTCCATATTGTCCTTCAAAATAGCCATAAATATTCTTCTTCTGCTTCAATCTTATTCCCATATTGTCCTTTTTCTTGCTGCAATATTCTTCTCTTCTCCTTCCTCTTGCAATTCTACTCTTTTTTTTTTTTTACGGTTCCTGCAATTTGCCTCTTCTTCCTGCGCCACCAGCTATGGCTACCGTTTTATTTTATTGGGCTCTTTTTCCTCTAAATACCCATTGTATTCTTTTTGGCAATATTTTACATTTGTTTTTTTATCGTTGGCTGTATTTTTTAATACTCATATGTTTAAATATACATATATTAATTTAATACCCATTTTGGTAATTATATCTTTAAAATCAATTCTGATTCAAACTATCCAAACAACATAAATTGATAAAAATCACTTTTATTTCATGTATCCAAACATAAATCAATTCACACTAAACTCACTTTTATCAAAATCAATTCTGTCAAACACAATTCTGTCAAAATCAATTATATCTACCGCCAAACCAAAAACATACTTAGTAAATAAGGAATCAAGTGTATTTATAGATATATTAATCAAAAGAATAGACACAATATCTCTAATAGATTTGAATTAAAAGAACTTTTGTCACTTTTATCTCAAACATATGATTCGCACAAAGATAAAGAAATAGGGAAAATAGATAACTATATATAAATAGGATCTAATTTATATTATATCTAAATTATCTACTCTCTTCGGTATTTTTTATAAGGAACAATTTGGGAAAATAATTTGGTTCTTTTTATAAGAAACAATCATTAAATTTATTCTTTATTAATTAAACAATTTCAATTTTACTCTTATTAAATTGTATCAAATGTAATCAATTCCAATATTATGTATTAATTTGAGTGATACATTTTCTATACACCAAAGGTTAGTTTTGAAATAGATTCTAAAATTTTAAGAAAGATAAGGTTTCTTAGTCTATGTGTTTTTTCTAAATTGTTTCTTATAAAAAGGACCGAAGTATTATGTTTTGCGTTATCTTAATCTTAATTATTTTACATTTCTCAGTATAATAGCTCAAAAACACCAAAATATTAGTTAAAACAACAACTGACAATTATTAGTCAATACTTCAACTAACATTTCAGTTAACAACAATGCTCCCTCCGTCCCATATTATAAGGAGAAAAAAAATCATTTTTTTTGCCCCAAATTATAAGGAAAATAACTCACTTTTATTATTTTCAAGATTTACTTTTATTTAATCTCATAAATATATTTTTACTTACTCTAATAAAATTTAATACAAATTGCATTTAATATACTATCTCTTCTTTTTCCCATAATCAATAACCAATCAAATTTTTTTTACACCTACCTATGAAACACAAACAATCATACTTCAAATTATCATATTTTACTTTTCTTAATAAGATGAATTTTTCTTTTTGTTTATAATAAGGGACGGAGGGAGTAGACTAATAATGATTTCTATTTTCTATGATTTTAAATTTCTCATAAAAAAAGCTCTCTACATGCTACTCTCTCCATCCCTTATTATAAGTCTATTGAATTTTTTTCACATATTAAGAAAAATTGTCTGGTTTCATATGTAAAAGCAAAAAAAAAAAAAAAAACACACCCTTTAAGAAAGTAGGTTAAAAAGTGTAGAACATGCATTTATTGGTTGAATCAATATTTAATTTAAGGGTAAAATTGGAATAGTGACATAAAACATAATAATTGAAGTAGACTTTTACTTATATTTGAGACTTTCAATTTTTTTGTTTTTTTGTTTACATTCAAGACCGGAGGGAGTATGTAGTTTTGGGATATAACATTACTAAATTGTACTCCATCCGTTCCTTTTTATAAGATACAGTTGATTTTTTAGATTTATTCAATAATGAATGTATTTAAGCTATAATATAGACCAAATACATCAATTATTGAATAAATTTAAAAAGTGAATTATCTTTTATAAAAAGGAACTGAGGGAGTACTTGGTAAAAATATGTACCTACTTGTAATTGACTTTTTTATATTTCAATGTAAAGTATGGTCATATTTGAAAAAATAATAATAAATGTGGTTACAGTACAAATTTTTAGAGACAAATTTTATTTTTAAAAGAGTATTTATTTATAATTAAAGACTGATAAAGTATGGACAATATTTATACAACAAGATCAAGTAATTAAATTTGGTTGGATAAACAAGAAAGAGGAACATTTTTTTTTTTTTAACCACAAGTTAATTTGGTTTTGGGGTGAGTTTGATGTGACTGAAGAAGATTAATTTGTTTGTGCGATGCTTTTATTTTCTTATCTGTCATTTTCCTCCAATCCTATATGCCTACCATGTAGGGAGCCATCAGAGTGCTCTACTCTATCTATCAACATGATGCTCCCACTGCCACATGGTGGAACCTTTGTATTTATTTAAGAAACGTCACAGTGTACTGTTTAACTTATACATAATAACATAGTACACTGATCAACCAATCAGAGATCGACAAACATTCTATCTTTAACTAAACTTCTCAGCTAGCTTTCATTAACCAGATACCAAAAACCACTTGTCGCCAAACCCCAACCTTAGTAGAGACTACCTATTCTATTCACATGTCTACCATTTTTTAATTAAAAATAAATAAATAATCATTTTTAAATAAGCTGAATAATACTACCTGTCTCAAATATACTCTCTCCGTCCCATTTTAAATGATCTCTTTTTGATTTAGTATACTATTCATTTAATCTGCTTTGACCTTATTTTTCTACTAATATATACATGATTATATTAGCATATGAGATGTTGTTTGATTTGTCTCGACGAGTACTTTCAAAATATATCATTTTTATAATTTTTAATAATATATAATTATAGATATTAACGATTAAAGTTGTGCATTGGCAAACGTGTCAGTGATCAAACAAGTCATTTATTTTGGGACAGAGGGAGTATAAGATTTTTTTGCAAAATTTTATTGTCTCATTTGATAAGATCATTTTCAAAGTTTAAAGTGTATTAATTAAATTTTTTATAAAAATACTCTATAATTAAATGAAGAAAAGTAAATAATTACTATTTTTCTCTCTTAATAATTGAATGATAATTTTGGAATGAAAAAATACTCCATCTGGTTTCATATATAAACAAATTTACAAAAAACTCTTATTTAGGAAAAGTGTCTAAATGCATTTATCATATACTTTTCTAATTTTTTAACTTGAAAACCGTTAAGAACGTGAGAATGTGAAAAAAGTAAAGATATATTTGAAAAGGGTACTCGAAATTCCGGAGAAAGTATATTATTGCTAAATTTAATGGAAGTCTATTATGTTTTTAACTAAATCAACTTTAAAAACTTTGTTTTAGTTTCTGTTTCTTTGATATTGTTTTAAAGGGTACTCGAAATTCATTATAAAGACAATATTATTAAAAGGCGTGTATTGTTATATGTTGGAGTTAGAATTGATTGCTGGTTAATTTAGATGAATTTGCAAAGAAGATTATTGAGTGAAGCAATTAATATATTGTGAAGTAACTAAATGTTGAATGGTAGAAATGCAAGCTGATGTCCCGTGAGCTTAGCTCAATTAGTAGGACAATTGCAATATATATATAGGTGGTCGCGGTTCGAACCCCGGTCATTTTATTTATCCACCTTAAAGGTGGAATTTTTAGCCGCTTGGCTATTTGACCAAAAAAAATTATTAGAAAATTATAATTTTCACTTGTTGTCATAATTGACCTCCGAACCAGATTAAACTGGTAGTGTAAACTAAAAAAAATAACAATTGTTTATTCTTTCTTTCCAACTGATAAAACAAGACCACGACATTCTGAATTTAATTTACCAATATTAATTTTAGGTAGATTTAAATGGACTTGCTTTTAGAGAAGGGAACTAATTAATTAAGTCACGGTTTTAGCATGGTAGTATATAATCACGTGTTAACATAGTACTATATGCGCTAGGCACATTATTTTCTATAAGCAAACAAGATTTTATTAAGGGTGGTTTTAATATTGACCTTAAAAATTGGTTTATAAGTAAACTCTGAAAAAAAAATTAAAAATAATATCACGTATAGTAGCCACTCCTTTTACTAGGTAGTATAATAGATGTTCACGTAAACAAAGAACTAGTGTGGAATAGTTCAATCCAACAATACATTCTTATACTCCCTCCGTCCCTATTTATAGGAGCTAGTTTGACAAAAAAATTGTCGCTTTTTATAAGACCTTATTACAATTATCAATGACATTAATTATTTATTTTCCAAACTTACTCTTATTTACTTTGCATAGTTTTTTTAATAGCATTAAATTCTCTTTTGTTTGATACAAAGTACTACAATTTATTGTAAGGGTAAACATGTAAAATAAATATAATTTGTCAATCAATTTAATGTTAAAATCCACTTTTTTAATACCCGTGTTTTATCAAACTAGCTTCTATAATTGGGGACGTAAGGAGTATTAAATTTAATGTCCATTATGAAATACAACGGGTTGGCCAAATGATGAAGACTTAAGACCTAGTGTGGAATAGTTCAAATTTAATTCTTTGCTGTCAATTGTTGTGTTGGATTAGCCAACACGGAGAAAATTTCTATCTTCAATTGAGACTCCCTCTATTAGACAATTAGATTGATCAGTCTTTGAAAATAAACAGTGATTTGTTTTTACAAGAAAAAATAACAAACAATGATCATATAATCTATTTTTGAAAATTGAAATTCAAGCCGTCCTATGATGATTAATTAATGTTAAAATTTGTAGCTTACTTAATTTCACAATAAAATTGGTTTGGAAAGAGTTGAGAATTGAGATCATCTTCATTTTCAATTACTTCCATTTTTTACTAAAGTTTTTAAATATTTTAGGATGCATGCTTAAAAGAAATTTAGATTAATTTAATATTACATTTTTGCATTTATATTTATAAAACAATATAGTATTGGAAGTAATAAAAAGAATACAAAATGGAGTGAATCCTACCTCGTTTGGGAAAATAGGATATGAGGAACCAGAATCCGATTGAATACTTGGATAGGTAGATTATAGAATTAGCGAGCATCGTAGAGACCATTAAAGTACAAAAACAATTAATATTTTTTAAGGTTATAAAAAAATTTAGAGTGAGTAGATGATGTACTCAATTCAAAGATAGAGAAACCATAAACCTTCACTCCCTCTTAGAGCAATTACAAAGAAAATACCTTCACTCCCTCAAAGAGCACTAGGAGCTCGAACCAAAGATCAATTGAATTCAAGACTTATCTTTTTACCATTAGCCCAAACCACAAACCTTTATAGTTGGTCAATATTGTTTGGCTAAGCCCCATATAAAACATATATGCATATGTATAAAACATTTTGTGTATAAGCATATGTTATAAGATGAGGATAATCATATGATTTTTATATACATTTTTTAAGCAATCTTTCTTTATACATAAATAAAAAGTTAATATACATTAATATAATATATATCATATAACATTTTGTCGTAACCTAATATTTATCCCCTAATTTTAAATTTGAATTAAAAAGGGATTGAGAAATGTACATTCGTTTGTCTCCCGAATAATTGAGGGATTAGTGTACTCTTTGTCTAGCGATCATTCATCTTCCACACCTAAAATCAAATTAAATTCATCCAACCAAATTTTTTCCCTTGCAAAATTAAAATAAAAAATAATATTAAATTTCTTTTCACGAACGAACAATGTTTTATCCATTAATGTGATAAAAACAAACGCTTAAGCCTCCAACGCGTGAGCATATAAGCCATGTTTAACCATTAGAATGCAACCTAAACATCGTTCTCCAAAATAAACCAACAAACAAATATTTTTTTACCATGAACTACGAAAGTTTGAGTTTTCCATCACACCAGAGAATATGTAGGAGCAAGGCTCAACGTCTTGTCAAGCACATTAATAAAAATCATCTTTTTCCCCCTTTATAATTTTTTTTTCAAATAAAAGCATCAAACATTTTTAAATTAAACTTCTTCCAACCCTTAACGAATTATGGAGGTTCTCGTTGATTACGATGGATGTGAAGGGTGCTAACACATTCCCCTTGCATACTCGACTCCCAAACCCAAAATTTGTTGCCATCACCATCTTTAATCCTTCATGGATTATATCGACATTTTCCTTTAAAAATAAAAGTTTGGTGGCGACTCTAGTCATTTAGAACGTTAGTATGTTCGGGTATTTATCGCGGCGCGACATCTTTTTTTATAATTTTTTTAAAGACTTAATTTTATATTTGATTTCTTACATTTATTTCATGTTTTAAGTGGTGTTTTATGTTTTAAAGGTTTTAAGTTAGTCCCATATATTTAAAAGTTTTATTTGATCTCTTAAATTTCTAACATTTGAATTAATTAATACAGTAAAATCCAATAAAGATGGTTGAATATGTCCTAACTGTTGAGGTCAAAATCATTTTGATGAATGTTTTAATGACAACAAACCTTATGGAATAAATGTTAAGTTTTATGAATGACGATCTACTGATGTTTGCACTTGAGTTTTTGTTGAATGATAGATAACGAATAAAACGGGCAAGCTAGAGGCCACTCATATCAACAAGTGCATTTTATATACTCAAACAATGAAGGAATTGGAGTATCATCAGATGATCATAACAATAGCATCACAAGCTTCATGAATCTATTGAAAGGATGTTGTTTGAATCTTAAGAGCATCCATTGAAGGATCAAGCAAGAAAGTGAGCTTCATGGGTAATTGTCTTCCTCATCACCGCAAAGTTCACAACAAGTATTAATTGTTCAAGGAAGGATTTGAGGATCGTAGTTGAAGAATCAAAATGGAAAACCTACATCACAAGCTACACAAAGAATATATTTGATGTTATGTGAAAAAACTCACATTGAGTTTTGTGTTACATGCTTTGAGGATTTACCACTACAATTAACATCAATGGGAATGATGCATTTGTTAAGGATCTTCAAAACCTACTCAAAGTATCATCTTACTAAAGCTTCTCAAAGATGACAAGGTTTGAAAATAATGTTCCATGAGTTTTTCAAATGAGTTATGCACAAGGCATAAAAGTTTTAATCATTTTCAATGATGAGTATACTCACGCCTCCACTAAAGAATCTTAAAGATACTCGATGAACAAGCAACAATATGTGCAAAACATCAGAGAGGAATTGTAGGAAGTTTTGCAACAAGATTTCAAGGTTGATTGATCAAGATCAAATGTCTCACTCCTTGAGAAAATCTTGAATGTTGTTTCAAGAATGTTCTGAGAACATTCTCCAGTTCGTGCTTCAACGCAAAAGCACTTATTTCTTTAAGTCAACTATGTACAAGACAAAAAAGCATTTTTCCTTGGAATCCACTCACAGAATCACAACAGTATTAATGTCATTTAAGGCAAAGAATATATGAGTGAAAGTGGGACTTTACTCTTTCGCCAAAGTTAAGGATCAAGAATGTGTTCATGGATTTAATTCAAGACAAAGATCATAAGTTGTCTATTTTGTGTTAGATAGATTTTTCATAGACCAATGGGCTTGCCCCAACTCATTTCTAACTAGGAGTTGGCATGTTCCTTTTGTGGAATATTAAATCAACATTCTCCCACATGTGTTATTCTTCTCCAAGAAAGTTGTACTTTGATAGTACAACGTGAATAGTACTTAAAGGACATACAGCTCCATCTCTCTACCTTTACAGCTAGTTATTCAGAGAAGAATCAAAGCTCCTTGGAGATCAAGGTTACTGCCCAGTTTGGAGAACATTCTCAGAATGTTCTATGAGAATGGTGTTCTTATCATTTAAATATTCAAACTCATGGACAACTGATTCAAACGTGCTTAAATGATATATAACGGTTATCCTTGAAGAAAAAGCAAGAAGGAATCATTTACAGCTCACTACAAGCTAATCTCACATGCTCCTTTTAGAATCAAGAAGAAGCAACATTCTCCCATGTGATCCTTCTTTCTCCAAAGACTTTGTGATCAACAAGTACAGGTGAATAATGCTTTATTGTACTTTAAAGCTTCACTACTAACCTTCTGCAGCTGGCATCACACGTGATTGATCATTTTTACTTGAAGAACAAGTTCATCCTCTGCCCATAATTTGGAGAACGTTCTCATAGCGTTTGCAAGAGAGAGGTTCTTCATCACTTTAATATTCAAACTTTTGAACAGTTGTGTTTCACGTGACTTAAATAACAACAACGGTTTTACTTGTTGAATAAGATCATTTACAGCTCACAGCTAGCTTCTTTACCACGCTCCTTTGAATCAAAGACAAAGGTTCAGATCTAAGATCATTCTGAGAACAATCTGACAAATTTACTTTTCTTCAACAACTTTAATGAGCTGTCATTTTAAAGGTGTTTAACAGCTAGTTTCTGATCCAAACGGATATACTTCGTGACCAAGCAACACAAGACAATCCTCAGCTATAAATAGAGCACTTTGTTACCTTTGAAGAGTAAGAGTTGAAGCTACAAATCATCATACACATGTTTTTGTCTACAAGTCACAAAACTCTTCTTTCATCACTCACACTCAAGATCTTCATTGTCAACAATACTTCTGAGTTACTGAGTGTTTATATTTGCTTCTCAAACTAGCCTTTGAGTTTCCAAAAGCAAATATCTCAAGAGACCACTTTTCAACAACATCCACTTTTAAGTGATTGTATCTTTGTATCTTGATTTTACCACTCACACTCCAATTCTCTATCAACTCTTTGATCAAAATATTTTGAGTGTACTGAGTGTAATTTTTTATAAGCTTCTCAACGTCGTTTGAGTTTATTGTAAGCTTAGATCCAAATCATTGTCTTTTGTAAAAGAAAGATTGGCTCAAGTCAATACGTAATTATTGATTGAGTGACACCCTTACTAGTCTGTACGGATGGGGTAGTTTTAAGCTTGTAGGGCTTAAGGTTTTTGATCTTGGTTTAGATCAAAGAAGATTTGTATTTGAGATCGGTAGTATCTCAAAGATCATAGTGGAAAACTCACGTGCGTGGGGATTGGACGTAACCCAGGATTCGGGTGAACCAGTATAAATTTGTGTGTGAATCTCTCTTACATTTAACTCTTTATTTACTGTAAACACGCATCACACATACCACTTCATTTACATTCAATTCGGACTTTTACGCAGTAGAGAACGTTCTCGGAACAATCTGTTTAATAATACAAAACGTTCTCAGAACAAGCTATTCTATTATTCACTAACATTTATCCAAATATACACTTGAGATCAGTTTTGATAGATTGTAGGATAAATTTTTAAAAGGGTCACAATTCAAACCCCCTCATTTCTTGTGACTATTTCTTCCACTTCACTAACTTCTAATTTTCTAAAATAAAATAATTTATTACTATATATAAAAATGATACAAATTTTTAAGATGACTTTTTCATTATTCCTATTTTACCCTTAAAAAATAACTTCCACATAAAAATAGATTTTTAGTTTTTTTTAGTAAATAATATTCTTTTTCTTCTTAATAACTAAGCACAACTTCCATATAAAAGTAGGTTTTCAGTTTTTTTATAGTAAAAAAATAATATTTTTTTCTTCTTAATAACTAGCCACAACAAAAAATGATGTTACGTAGTTATCAATTAACTAAGTCCAATAAAAAAAGAGATTAAGTAGTTATTTATATTTGCACAATAGAAAATATCGATAAAAAAAAAGAATATCGATCACACAAACGGACACGGAACGTGCTTGTTTGGCGGCTAGTAATAATAATAAAAATATTAAACTTCATTTTTTCATATATTTATTAGAGAAAAATGTCAACCCTATAGTAGTCTAGAAGAAAAAAAAATTAAAATTCATGACCAAAGATTGGCACACACACATGGCTATATTTGCCACCCTTTTATAAACATGCTTCTCAAGTATGGTCCCTTTACCTTGTTTGGGAGCTGGGATATTTTCTGGTGAAAAAGGGCAATAACTAATTAGGTAAACATCTAGGTATATAAATATAACAATAATTAAAAAAACCAAACAAACAAAAGAAAATAAAACCAAACATGGGAAGGAGTAAGGTACAGCTAAAACGGATCGAAAACAAGATCAATCGACATGTAACTTTCTCAAAAAGGAGAACCGGTTTGCTCAAGAAAGCTAATGAAATCTCTGTTCTTTGTGATGCTGAAGTTGCTTTGATTATCTTCTCTCATAATGGAAAGCTCTTTGAGTATTCAACTGATTCATGGTAACTATATATACATTTTTATACAACACCCTTTGTATTCATATAGGTATATATAATTCATTTAGATCTATATCATAAAATTTTATACTTAAAATCTTTTTTAAATAAAAAATTACTTAGATCTATATCACACATGAGACTATATATATAGATGTCTCTTTTTTATTTATAGGTTTTTAATTTTAATACATTTAATTTTTGCTTTTGCTCATGAGAAGTGATTCAACTTCTCTTTCTTTTTTATCTTAACTTTGTTTTTTTGTTCTTATTGAAAAGTGTCAAAAATAATATATTTGTTCAAATAATACCAAACCCATCTATTTTTTTATATATTATTATTTCTAAATAAAAGAATAGATTTTTTCAGTGTAGGAAAATTATTTGTTCAAACTTAACAAGGATTAATACACAAGGGTATCTTGATCATAAAAAAATTATTAAACCCCCTAATTTTTTGGGTTTTTTAACCAAAAAACTAAGGGGGTTTCTTTTGGTTGAGATATTTAGAGGTAGTTAATTTTTTGCAGATCATGAGGGTAGTATATAAGTAAAGAATCTTTGATCTAACTTAATACATGCTGTTGAGCCCCTTATCTCTAGAAGAGTGACTTTGCTAACCCTTCCTTTATTTAGAAATTATGCAATTTTTATTTTTTTTTGGTTTTTAAATATAAAATGTGATGGTAGATCAGCTTCCTTTTTTTTTTTTTTGGTTTGATCAATTCCCTTAATTAATTGGGGCATATGGAAGCATGAATAACTTTTTATAGTCCTTTTTTGTATTTATGTATAATATTATATTTACCATTCAAAAAATTTATTATATTTATTTTGAATAGATCGCAGATATTAATTATATATTACAAATATATTTGAATGAGCCGACACAAATTTCTTCTAACTTAATCAATGTTTTGATTGAGTTTGAACTTGAACTTAAATATGCAGCGATATTAAAACTTTAAAGGAGATCAGTATGCCACCCAATGTATGACAAAGGCTTGATAGATTAATTTAAGTCTGCACATTTCCTAGATAATTCACACAAAAATTAATTAAGTTATGCATGATCTTCTAATATATATAATTTACTAGTTTCGTAGAGTATATATTTGTTATTTATTGTCAAAAAAAAAAAAAAATTACTATATGTAGATTTCCTAGACAAATATACCTTTCCCTTAATATATAATATTCAACTTCTTAATTTTAATTGTAGTAAACATGGCTGCAATATAAAATTTCTAGAGGTGTTTGCAATTTCATCAAAATCAAAATTGCAGCCGCATCAACTGTTTTTGCCTACATAATGTCACAAATTAAATATCAACTTTTTGTTTAATCTATGTAGTTTATTTTTTATACTGTTCCATTGAATTTGAAACAGCATGGAGCAGATACTAGAACGCCATGAAAGGTATGGCTATGCTGAGAAACTACTAGTAGCAAATGATACACACACTCAGGTTTGTCAATATTTTTTCTTCTTCTTAATATGTCATCAATAATATATTTATGCAACTTCCCCTAAACTCAGACATTGCAAAAGAGTCATAGCGTCAGCGTCACCAACCATACTTCTAAAATAGAATTACAATTGCAGCCAGCATTGGGGACTTTGAAATCATGATTTTAAATTGCAGTCTGCGGCAGTGACGGAGCCAGAAATATTGAGTAGTGGGGGCAATATTTACATATAAATTTCTAAAAATCAGATACAATGAGAAATATTATAATTATCTTTCTTATTTTTAAAATTACGAAAATAACAGTGTTTACAAAAATATAATATTAAATGAGTTTTTTGTCACTAAAAATATATTGAACTTTGAGTTTTTTGGGAGGACGAAAACAATTTATTTTTATTTTTAAGAACTAAAATCAAATTATTATTTAAAACAATTAACATGTGGGTTTAATTTAGCTATATTATAGAAGTATTGTTTAAAAAATTTTAAGCTAAATAAATAAAAAATAAAATAAGAAACACAGGGAGAGTATGAGTATATACTATATATTATATGTGTGGGTGTAGAACATGTATTTTCTATGGTGGGCTATACCAAGAATTTCAAAAATTAGTGGGGGCTCATGCCTGCATAGGAGCCAATGTAGCTCCGCCTCTAGTCTGCGGGGATCGAACTGTGATCCTCACTACCAAATTCAGTGTATATATAATATACACTATCTTTGCAATTTAAAAAAAAAACAAGTTCTGCAACCACAATATGACCAGATTTTGAGGTCTTAGCAACATAATTTAAATTGTTGTGATTTTGAGAATTGTCAGCTACATTTTCACACAATATAAAGGTTCACAACGTGACTGCAATCACAATTTAAAACTTTTGTTGATATTGTGGAAATATATAGGCAAGACAACTAATACTATGCATGTTAACAGTTTAATATCGGATATAAGATGATCTGAAAGCAAATTTATAAGAAGAGACAATCCTCACTTTATAAAAATAAATTAAACCTATAATATAAAAATCTAACAATGCATTTGCTATCTTTTGCATCATGTATAGCATTTGCATCAAAGTCATCCACAAAAGTCATAGATTATTGTGTAAAAAACAGACATAAAAAACAAGAAAAAGTATTAATTATAATTGAAATCCATATGTTGATATGAGTTCATTCAGAAAATTATAATATCAAGGAGCTAAGTAGGTAGGTGTACTTTGTGCAGGAAAACTGGACACTTGAATACACTAGACTCAAAGCAAAGATTGATCTTTTGCAGCGAAACCACAGGTAGACACATCTTGTAGAGTATCCCCTTTTTATCATTATCCTCTTTGCTAATTCAGAAAAAGAAAAAATTACTTTGGACAATTTATATATGCATATATAATTCATACATGCTTTAATTTTCCATTATTATTTTATTTAATTATTCACTATTTACATATGGATGTTTAATTTGCAGTGTAACTTAGTTTTGTATGATCTGAAATAAATTTTTTTTTTTATATATTCAGACACTATATGGGAGAAGATTTAGCTACAATGAGCCTGAAAGAGCTTCAATGTCTAGAGCAACAGTTAGATACTGGTCTCAAGAACATCCGTTCCCGCAGAGTAGGTTTACATTCCTTTGAATTTCTATATTTTATAAATTGAAATAAAATTTAATAATTTTAACTTTATAATCAAAATTATTTTAAGTTAAAGAATTCCACATTGGATATGTAAAATTGTTTGAATATGAATATACAAGTACAGAAAAATATCATCATACAAATATGTTTTGTATAGTTGAAAATAAGGCTTAATCCAAAATTCTAAGATAAAATCACCTCCTCCATATAGTTAAATTAGGCCTAACTTAAAACTATTAATATGGATCAAGAAATCTAAAATTCGTTGGACAACATGTCACGATACAGACACCGACAATACTATTAATGTTTTTATCCTCATTTATCCGTAACTTTGTTTCGATACATATTTAATATTGTAGGTGTGTTGAAGGAGTATTTTAAAAGTGTTCATATTAAACAAAGATTTTTTTTTAAACATAAACATTTGTTTGAATTATCTTACTTGAGTTGTACAAGTGTCATATACACGTGTATACCCATTCAAAGTGTATCAAAGTAAAGGAAAAAACAAGTTGTTCAACACGTATCATACGAGTGTCAAATAAGTGTCAGACATCAATGTATATTGGACTTCTCAACACACCTAAGTAGTGTAGAGATCTCTTGTGCTCAATGATGTTGGAAAGTCAAATTCTTTTCACTTGACATCTCTTGGACAATTTCTTCTTTGTGTCAATTTGTTGAATTTTTTTATAAAAATTGTAATTGTTTTGTCAATAAGTATATACTCAATCTCAAATCATTTAAAATAATTTAGGGGCTGATGTTGCATGTTATGTGTTCGATTCCTCTTTACAGCATTTCCATTTTTTTTAAGATATAAAATACAGTCAATTAAGCATTAATAAGTCAGCCAGTTTCTAAAAATCACCTGTTCAACTACATACCCGATTCTGTAGTCAGACCAAACCAACTAGTACCCCAATTCACGATCGGACCGGTTTGACTGACCTGTCCAATCCGATTTTTAAAACACTGATTTGATTATAAATAAGAGAATCATTGACAAGTTTTTGCAATTTTAGGACCTAATATAGGAAATCATATACCGCTAAATCTTTGTTTAATTTATTCACTGCTACTTTGGTACTAATCATAGAATATTATATAATACGGTGACAGACTCAAGTGATGTATGAGGCCATTTCTGAACTTCAGAAAAAGGTATGCCTAAAACTCCAAGTTTATCCTATCCAGGCTTTACTTTGTTTTCTGTCACATTATACACAAAATGAAGGCGTGCTTCTCTAGATATAATGAAACTAATATTGAGAATTCTGCTCTTTCGTATGACAGGAGAAAGGGATTCAAGAGCAGAATAACATGCTCTCAAAGGAGGTAAGCAACATTAGCCTTTAATTTAATTTATAACAGAGCTAGGATAATATATACTATCTTCGGTCCTATATATAAGAAAAAGTTACATTTTAAATTCATTGTATAGTTGATGTATATAAACTATAATATTGTCTAGATACATCAATTTTACAATAAATCTAAAAATTAAATTTTTTCTTATATATGATACTGGAGTATATCCAAAATAATAACATGTGAGTGAAAGACAAACTGATAATAATAAGTTGCACTGCTAATTCATTTACAACTAAGGTGAAATTTCATATCACATGTTGGTCTTCATTTTGTTATTATGATGATTAACCGGTTAGAAAAAAAGTGTTGGTATGAAAATAAAATTACAAGAATGAAGTAAATTATATTTAGAAAAAAAACGCAATGTTATTTCAATATGTGTTGTAATTTTGAAATAGGGCTTTTAACATGAAATATAAATGGGCTTTCATTTAATGTCTATAGTGGATTAATGCAATGTTATCCAAATTCTTCACCACTCTATCAAACCTAGTTGTTTTCTCGATTTTTTATTTGGTTTTCCAATTTGAGGCTTGCTAATGTATTTGATTTTTAATATTTATGATACTCTTTGTACTCTTTTGATTCTCTTTATATAAATATATATTTTGCCGTTCATTAAGAAAAACTTGAGCTTATACTTTAGAGACATAGGAAAATGTAATTTTAATTTATTTTTGTTTACAAATTACATTTACCTTGTTACATGTCATAGGTGTTGTGTGTAGGGATCAAGGTTTTAAATTGCGGTCGCGGTCACGGCCGCGGTCGCGTTAAGGATTTCGCGATTTCGGCTGTTACGGCCGTTGCGTTACGGATTACGGTCGTCGCGCTGTGAATTAATCACAATATCGCACAAATCTTATTAAAATTATTTATACTATAATATATGTATAACAACTTAAATTTGAGATAAATGTAAAGTTTTGAACTAGAAAAGAGTTAAAAGAAATAACATTTTATAATTTATGTTCATATTTGTACTAAAAATGTGACTTTTATTCATTTCTATTGGAAAAAAATGAAAGTCTCTATCTATTAGCATTTTGTCGCGGCTGTATTACGTTTTGTTGCGGTTGTATCGGTGTTTCGTCGCGGCTGTATCGGTGTTTTGGCGTGATTTCTTTTCACCACATAAAAACGGTGAAAAACGGTAACGGTAGGCTCAAAAACCTTTTTGTCGCGGTCTTTTTCTCGGTAACGGACCTTGATTTAAAACCTTGGTAGGGATATCTTTTATGGTGTTTATTTTCGAGTGTTCCGTCTATTTTCGGGTGTTCCGTCTATATACGGCGCCCTTAATTTGTATTCTCGGTCTCTGCTCGTCTTGAGCAGGGTTCTGATTATTAAATAAAATTTGCTGTTAAAAAAAAAAACCTTGTTACACGTCATAAAATAGTTGTATATATATTGTTAGAAATAATATAAAATCATTGATGTGGCCAATCCTAACAGCTTAAGCTTTTGGGATAATCGGTTATTTGACATATATTCTTTAAACTCATGATAATTTCTTTATATTACTCTATAATCATATGTTTGTGATTTGAATTATTTAGATTAAGGAGAAGGAGAAGGAGAAGGAAAAGGCCGTTGCACAAGAGGCTGCTGCTCAATGGGAGCAGACAAACTATAGGGTTGATACTTCTTTCTTATTACACGACCCTCTTCCCGGTTTGAACATGAGGTACGGTCCTACCTAACTTTTTTTATTGTAACATAATCATATTATGATTAATTTCACTCTCTCACAAAGTCTCTCTTTTCTTTTTTTTTTGTTAAATTTATATATTCAGTGGCAATTACCGTGAGGGAGAACAAGAACATGGGAGGAACGGGCTTGACTTGACCCTAGAACCACTATATTATTAATTCTTAACTTCCAACCTTGAATGTTCTTGAAGAGTTTTATATATTTTACAATATATATCATATAGGAACCAGTATATCTTCTAATATATGTCTAAATGTTGGAATGAACACATTATATATACTTGAGTCAATGCTATATATGGTTTTCAATAATTGGAAGACATTATATTCAAGTGTTTTATATGTAAGCAGATATTAACTTTGTAATCAAATACTCATAATTTTAGTATGGAGAACTTTTTCACTAGTCTCATAAAAGAAGATGCCTATGATTTTACCTCTCTACAGTTTATCCATTATTTTTATTTTTTAACACCTAATTAAATTAAAGAACACAATTGTCTATTTATAATATACATTCATTTTAAAATGTTATAATTAATTTCAAAAAAATTGTTACAAAAGAGATGATTTAGCTTATAAATTATAAGATATAAGTTTGATATTTACTTTTCACACCTCCCGAACAGGGGCGGACCTGGACTGAAAATATTGGTGGGGCTAAAAAAATTAGGCACTATCGAAAAAGAAAAATTTATCCTAATAATTTTGTTAAAAAAAAATATTACATAAAATTACTACTAATACAACATTTATATCCAAAAAAAGAACACAAACAAATTAGAAAAGTTTTATTAAAAAGAAAAAGAAATCAACAAACTGACAAACTATCCAAAATACCACAAAGTTTCTATTCGAAAAAAAAAATGACTATAACTTATTGAATATTCGTTAAATCATGCATATATATTATTGTTTGATACTTCACAAGATTCTACCTTAGACCAAAATATATAGAACCCAAAATTATGTTATTTTATAGTTTATTTCAATTAGCTTATAATTTATTAATTTGTATTCTAATTTTACATATTACTTGAATTTTTTTTTTAAAACTATTGTTTCATGTCATTTCATATTTACTTGTTCGTTCAATAGTTAATTTTACTCAATACAACAAATTCAATTAGTTATTCACTTTTTCTTTTACAAACAAAGTCTCGATAAATTAAAATAATACACTAATACCGACTTAAAATTATATAACTTAAAATAATACACTATGTATAACCAACGACTTGAAATATCAATAATAGACTATAAACTAATATTTACACTAATGTTAAAACTAATGTATACTGAGAGATTTATAATCATCGATAATAAACTTTAAACTAATATTTACATTAATATTTGCATAAATATGTGTACAGAATAATTTAAAATTATTTATAAAATTATTATTATTTTTTGAAAAAATATGGGCCGGGCTGGTGTGGCTATAGCCACACCAAGCCTCACACAGGTCCGTCCCTGCTCCCGAATCTCACACGCACCCCTAGTATTCTCAATTTCTTCTTCTCCCTACTTAGGATGTGAGTGTGTAAATAGAAAAAATTGAAAAGAAAAAAAAAAGTTTGTACTCTAGGATACAAACTGCGAACTGAGTTCAACTTCTAGGATGTGAACCTTATAAAAATCAATTTTTTTTGTCCTCTTCACCAATCTCTCATCTCTCATGAAACAATTTTAAATGAAACAAAATTTACAAGTTAAAGTGTGAACCCTTCATTCACATAATTTTATATTTTCTGTCAAACTTTTCAACTCTTGTAGTCTTACTACATATTTATTGTAAGTATAAATGTAAATTTGGTTATATCAAATAAAGTAACAATTCAGTATAGCTATATTTATGGTGTGTATGATCGGCCAATAATGTCACAACCGGCTCAGTGACAAATTAAAATATGATATAAGATAGTGGCCACATTTTTATAAAGTTCACTAGTTAAAGTGTAAAAGTGTAAACTGAGTTCGCACTATAAATAACGAACTATGTTTCCGTTCGCTCTTTAAATAGCGAATTTTGTTTCAATTTGCATTCTAAGTAGCGAGTAACAATATTTTACACGTGAATGGATCCTCTGCAGAGTCTAGTGAAATCACATATGTCCATTTTAGTCAATTAATTTATGCAATATTATAAAATCTTAACCAAATGGTAAAGATCAACTTCGAACATCCTCCGGTGAGAAATATCCTGGAGAGGATCCCCTCTCAATACTCATTAACTTTGAGAAGTCAAATCAAATTGTGTGTTTTATTAGACTCAAAAAAGGAGTGGTCCATACAAAGTAACACCGGATCGGTCCTAAGTCACCAAATAGTAATTCATGATATTTACAAACATAGAAACTTTGTCCCTTACAAATTTATTGTGCATAACTACTTCAGCTAGCCTTATACTTAATTTCAATATTTTTCGAATTAAAGGTCAGGCTAACGCATAGCTTACGGGTCAGGTTCAAGTAATTAGCCGGGTACTCCTCCACCAAAGTAGCTTGATGTGATTAAAAATAAAAATCTCTGGCAAACAAGTAGTTATGCATATATATATCAATGAAACTTTGCATAAAGGTCAGGCTAACCCAATTTTGCATAAATCAATGAAACTTAGTTATATACATATAAAAGGAAAATATAGTTTTTAGCATAATTGATTCATTCCACAAATTTCAGTCTTTGATGTTGTGAGATCATGCCATTTCCTTAAAAATCATCTCCTGCAAAATCATTCCAACAAGTGAGAAGCTACACATGCGAGTGATAAGTCTAATTAATAATTATCATAAACACCAAACTAATACAAAGTTAAAAAGTATAATTGGGCTTTTCATACACATTGAAATGATTTTATTTTCATGTACCTTGAGCAACAAATAATGTATTTTTCTTTCCACAGATAAATACTACTTTAAACTGATCGCATATGTGTGTGTCTTTAATTTGAATAGTAATATTTGGAAGTGGAGTGGCCATGGCCATGCAACCAAGAAATTTTCTCTTCCCACCCCCATGACACTTCCCCCCCCTCCCGGATTTCCATTTTTGCCCCTAGTTTTAAACTTTGGAACGCGTTTTCTGAAGTTTTTTTTGCCTTGAAGACGAACTTCGAAATGTATTTTCCAAAGTTTTCGACGAATTTGAACTAGAAAAACTTCGGAAAACACGTTCCGAAGTTTTTGTACAGGGGTAAAATTGGAATATTGGGGGGTTAAAAAGAGTCATGAGGGTGAGAAGAGAATATTTCTGCAACCAAACTATACGTGCTTGGGTTTACCTGTAGGCCTAACGACATGGGTTGTTTCACAGTTTGGCCAGACAGGGCACTTGTCCAGACTCAGGTAATTTTTTTTGGTAAAATTTTATAACATTTTTGTCCCTTTTTCATGTTTGGATATGAATTTAAACTTTAAATTTAAAGTTCCCCTTCGTTGTTCGCTTCCAATCATAAAAATATTGTATGCTTTAAAAAAATCATAGATTTAAAACTTTAAAAGTAAGGATGAAAGACCAAAATGCAAAAAAAAATGACATAAATAATAATGAGGACTAACTCGTTACATGCATTTAAGACAAAAATTATTTTAGTCAAAAGGTGAGAATCCTTTTCTTTTTGTTATGTAAGTTTGATATAATTTTGCATATAATATTATATGAGTCATGCTGACTAGTGCTATGAAGTACTAGTTTTTTTTATGCAAAAACACTAGTTAAAAATATCAAAAAATGTAATTTTTATATTGAAAAAAAGAGCTTATATTATATTTTGAAAAGATAAATTGCACAAGTTTCTAGACCATATTTGGTTCCTTAACAAATGTTCCAGGACACTGGTTAACATTTTCAATAGTATATTTATTTTCATTTTATTATTATTATTATTATTATTATTATTATTATTATTATTATTATTTTAAGATTTATTTTTTACTAAAAATTATAATAATTCTCACATTTTGACTATTTTTCAAAAGTCAATATTATATTGAACCATTTTAAGTTATATATTGATTTGACTAGAGCTGTCAAAACAGGCGGTCCGACCCGTTTCGGGCTGGGCTAAAAAGTTCGGGTAAAAAACGGACTGCAAAAACAAGGCCCGGGCCGATACGGGCTTTCGGGCTGGCCCGGTTTTTTTAAAAAAAAATAAATTTAAAAGCAAAATTAGATATATGAAGGGTAATGAAAAAAGAAGAAATTTAAGTGCCCAATAAATTTGACAAATCCAAAGACTTATTATACAACAAATTACAGAGAGTTCACAACATTAATTAATTAATTAATTACAAATAGGTTGAAATTTGTTAGAATTAATGTAAAGTTATTTAAACTAATTACAGTTTACGAGTAATTATGTAGATAAATAATTCACGACCGTTGTTTTATATTTTTAGCTTATTTATTTATTTTAATGACACGATAAGTTATTTTTACTTTTAGCTTATTTTCATTTCTTTATGTATATAATTTGTGTTACTAGTGCATGTATATATTTTGCGTTACTAGGGCATATTTATTCTCTTAAATGCGCGTTTGATGGAATTAGAAGGTGTGTGTGACGTGTGTGTTGTGTTATTGCCGTGTTGTTAACTTATTATGTTTGTGCGGACTTTTAGATTGGTGGCCCAAATAAAAATGTTATAAACATTCTTCCTTTTTTACTCAAATTTTTTATTTTTTATTTATTATAATTTATTCGGGCTTGCGGGCGGCCCGCAGCCCATTCGGACCGGCCCAATTTTTTTTGCTGGTTTTATCGGGCCGGGATAAAAAGCCCAGATATTAATTCAGACTAGATTTTTAAGGTCCAAACCCGAAAAAAAATCGGGCTATTCAGACCCATATCAACCAGTCCATTTTGACAGCTCTAGATTTGATTATTGCTATAACCATAAGAAAGAAAAAAGTTCATATCTATCTCCCTTTTTTTTTGGGCTTTCGTCTATCTTCCACTTTTTTTTTGGGCTTTCTTCTATTTCCATATTTATAGTATTAAAATGTGCTTTCTTTTTTATTTGTGCATTGAATTTAAATTGATCTCCCCTTCATTTACGTTTTATTTTTTAATATCAACATCAAATTCAAATCGCTTTACAAAAATATTTAATTCAAATTCAGATCATAACAAACGATCCCTTATTTTATAATATATTCAAATTCAATAAAACAAACCAATCCAAAGTAAGTTACATATGTTGAGCAATTTTGGGAATTCCAATCTTAATATTTATTTTAAGATAATATTAACATGCGTCCAAAAGAAAACAAATTTGGAACTTGTATTTTAATTTTTCAAACATTTTTTTCATTGTTGAATATAAAACTTCTATATTAGGATACTGTCTTTGGCACATTTAATTCACCCTTATGATGAACTAAATACTAGTAATAATAAATTAATTATTTTAAAACGTTACCAAAACCTTTTTTTTTTATTGACTGATTAAGCATCACCAAATGAATTTTATTTTTTTGTAAATTGCATACCTGTCTGCAAGTTGGACAAGTTTCACTCCTATTTTTCCATTCATATATACAAGTAAGGTGATAATGTTGACGGCAACACTCCGTAGTAATCCTAGGATTGTGATCCGTATATTCTGCAACACATATATAGAAAATAGTTAAAACTAATTCTTTTTTCTCTTTCTAATAGAAAATAGTTAATCAATCGTTAGTTGGTTCAGTGCTGATTGACGCTGAACTTAACAAGACCACGGTTCGATCTCTAGAATTGCGATCAAGAGGGGCTGGTACCATGGTACCAGATTAAACCAAAGGTAAAAGAAAGAAAGAAAAAAAAAAAGTGGTTAAAACTATATACCTTCAAAACATATAACACAAGAATTTTCATGCCATGATTCTGATTCACATGCGAAATATTTAAAACTGGACTCGACGGATTTAGCTTTGATTGACGTTACTAATTCTGAATTTGTGGTAGGATTCTTTGAGAATGGATATTGTGTAGTTTCACTATGTCTATACTGTGAAGTACAATATCACAACATATATAATTGAACAAAAAAAGTTAGAAAGTTAGAACACATCTTTTGTAATTATTTGAATTTATATACACATAATTCAGAAAGAAGAAGGGCAATTACAGAGTAAACAAAAGAAGTGTTGATATTTCGAGTTTCTTGATGATGTTGATGTTGATGATGATGATGACTACCATTATTTTGTGGACTCTGAGGCGGCCCCCTTAAACAACCGCATACGGCACCCATGATGTAACTTAATTGTGTGAGAGAAAGAAGGAAATAGATTTGGAAAAATATGGAACAGCTTGTAACTATTATTAATAGGGTCTAATTTGAATTTAGGATATGGACAATAATATTTTAATCTTTCCTTTTTTGTTACATTAATCAAGGAGTAGAAAAAACCAATTTTAATCTTTTTTTTAGTTTGTACATAATCTTTTAATCTTTATCTTCAATTAAAAAAATGCATTAAATCTATTATTACTATATATAAAAAGGATACAAAATTTTGGGATGACTTTTTCATTATTCCTATCTTACCCTTAAAAAAATTATCAACAAAAAAAGTAACCAACTATATATAAAAAAATATACAAATTTTTTGATGACTTTTTCATTATTCTTATATTGTCCTTCAATAAAACTACAAGCAAAAAACGTAACCACCAATTATGTTTTACTCTTTTTTTAACAAGTTCTTATATAACAAAACCAGTTACAACAAATATAGTTTTACAATTTATATACCTCAGTAGAGTAGAAAAGACGAATCACACAAACGGGCACGGCGTGCCCGTTTAGCGGCTAGTTATAATAACTCTGTTTTAAAATGAGTATCGTTTCAGTTTTTCATCTAAGAAATACAATTATCATGATCAAAGGTATAATAATTTTTAGTGGGTAAATAGACTTTTTCCCCTGTAAGGTAGGCGTGTTTGGTTTTATCCTATAAAAAAATTTAGATTGCCCTCTGTAATATATATATTTTTTATTTACCCCTTATTGAATATGTGGGCTTAAGATTCAATCATTTTTGTCCGTTATAATGTTAGCGAATTTTGATTTACTCCCTCGTTGGACATGTCACGTCAGCATTTACATGAAAAAAATATTACAGGGGGTAAACCGAAAAAAAAACATTACAAAGAGATAATAAAAAATATTTACAAGGGATAAATCAAAATACGCCTACATTACAGGGCTAAAAATCTATTTACCCTTTTTTATTTAACTATCCCTATTAATCATTGGTGTGGTTCCCATCAATGATTAGGAAATGGTTGAGCGGAAGAAATAGTCATGGGTTTGAATTGCGACCCTTTTAAAAACTATTTCTACATTCTCAAAATTGATCTCAAGCATATATACAGGGATTAAAGTTAATGAATTAAAAAATAATTTTGTTCTAAGAACATTCTATATTCTCTGCTACGTGAGAATTTTAAATAAATGTAAATCAAGTGGTTTGTGTGATGTGCTTTCAAAAAATAAAGAGTTAAGGGTAAGAGAGGTTCACACACAAAATTTATATTGGTTCATCTTGGTCCTAGGGTTACGTCCAATTCCCATGCTTGTGAGTTTGTCCACTAAAATTTTGAGATGCTATTTCTCAGATACAATCCTTCTTCTTCTCCTTTGATCTAGACGAAGATCAAAAACCTCAAGCCTTACAAGCTTGATCTACCTTAGTCCTATGGTAACACTCTATCAATAGTTACATATTGACTTGAGCAATCTTCTTTTACAATGGAGGTTGTTTCGAATCTATGCTTATACAAAAACTCAAAATTAGTTTGAGATGCTTATACAAAATACACTCAATAGACTCTATAACATTTTGATCCAAGAGAATGCTAGAGAGCTGGAGTGTGAGTGGTAAAAGAGACAAGGATACAACGATGTAAAAGTAGGTTATGCTGAAATTCAGTCTCTTGAGATATTTTCTTATAGAAACTCAAAGGGTAATTTTGAGAAGTAAATAGAAACACTCAATACACTTAATCTATCAGGGGTATATATAAGAATGAAAAGTTTGAGTGTGAGTGACGAAAGAAGAGTTTTATGACTTGTTGACAAAAACAAGTGATTGTGATTTATAGATGTGGATAGTCTTTAGTAGTTTGGTCATCAAGGATGTCTGTTGTGCACTTAAAATGGTAGCTGGAAAAATGTTGTTGCAGAAAGAAGATATTTTTGGACCAATGGAAACTTTGGTTAAACTTGGTCAAAGTTGACTAAGATCTAACCAAATTTGAATAGATTTGTATGAAGGTCTAAATAGATATTTAAACCTATTAGAATGAAAAGTTGTAAAGGTCTATAAATATAATTTTAAATCTATTAGAAGTTAGATTCATTTTTGGACCAATGGAAACTTTGGTCAAACTTGGTTGACCAAGAACCGACTAAATTTGAATAGATTCATATGAAGGTCTAAATAGACATTTAAACCTATTAGAATGAACATTGCCCCTTATTTGGACCAATACAAAGGAATAAATGTCTAAATATAGTTTTAAACTTATTAGAAGAAAATTATGCCTATTTTTTGACCAATGGAAATTCGACCAAGAATTGACCAAATTTAAATAGATTCGTATGAAGGTCCAAACAGAGATTTGAACCTATTAGATCCAAATAAAACGTGACTGGATATAATGAAATATTAGACACTTACAAAATAAACAGTTGCATAAATACATCTCAGACATAACTTCATAAGATGAAATAACTAATTAAAGATAGTTCACCAATTCAAACCCAAAAAGTCAAACTCAAATAATCACCAAATAAAATTCATACACCGATAATATTCATACACCAACACCAATAGAATTCATTAATCTGACCAATAACATGTTATTATTAACTCAAACAATTATGTAAACTATTTCCCTAAGAATTTAACGTAATTGGATAGCATGGATATCATTAAGAATCATTCATAAACATAACATATCATGTTATTCAACCTTATTCGTCATTTAAAACAGCATCAAACGTTAAAAAGTCTGCTACAATCGCTTAGCGAGTTCTAGCGAATTCAAAATGAACAGAAACAAAGAGACACCCAGCTCTGGAAACTTCTCCTCGCTAAGCGAAATATAATGCTCGCTTAGCGAGAACTCATCCTCGCGGATGAACCCAACAGAGCAATCATCGCTAAGTCAAGATTATCTTCACTAAGCGAGAAAGCCCGGAAAACAGGGGTTTGAGCATTAGGTTCCCATATAGAAACCCTAAAAAATCCCAAATTAAACAGCTTAAACATAAAACCATAGCTTTCGACTCCTACTAGTATAACATACTCTTTTTTTTGACAATATTACTATAACATACTTAATAACACATGATTCAACACATATTAACATCAAATACTTAGATTCAACATGATTTTTATCATCAATCTCATTTTTAGCAACACCCCTAAATAGTAACAACAACACAAAAAGTACCCATTTTTATCATGTCAAATACATTATCAAGTGTGAATAAACATGTAGATTCACGAAATTAAACATAAAGTTAACTAACACATTCCCAAAACTGCATAAACCCAAAAATGGAGATTTGGAAAGCTTGGGATTGAGACTACAAATGGTCTACTCTCCTTTCCATTAACAATCTCTCTTGAATTTATCCTTCCCTCATACCTTAAATGATGAAGATGCTAGTTGTTTTTCTCTCTTTCCTTCTAATATTCGCCCTCGGCTTTTCTTCTTTCTTTCTCCCTTTCTCTTCAAGTTTTCTGTTGTTTTCTCGTTCTACCTCTTACCCAAAATCTTCACAAATGAATTTCTCTCTAAACTTAGGCCTCTTATATCTAGGTTAATTTTCTACCATTTTCTTATTCACACCCCCTTTCACTAATGGGCTTGACCCATTCACACACCGTAGGCCCAAAATACTAACAAACTTCTAACACTTAAAACCTTACTTAATTAACCAACTAATAAAGTTCATAAACACAACAAACATATTTTTGTCAAAAAAATAAACACAATAAACACATTAATTATGCACCACATCACTAATTAGTTAACAAATAAATAAATAGATAAATAAACCTAGCAATTATAAATAGACAAATTCTACAATGGACTAGGAGAGCATATGGTCCATCATGGACCATGATTTAAAACCACAAGATTATGATGTTTATCATGTAGCCTCTCACACCAAATCCTTTCCATTTCTCCTGTTGTCTTTCTTGATCCGCTCAAAACTCAATGTTTTTTTTTTCTTTACTTTTTTATAACTATTATTTTACGCAATATTACCTTCTTTTTTTTCCTTTTCTTTTTTATAATAATTATTCACTATTTTTAATTCTAAAAACAAATGTTAAAGTGGGCCAAAATAATTTTATCTTTTTCTCAGTTTTCTTTATATCAATTTTTCTTTTGAGGCCATATTAATATTGTTATGTTTGTGAATCTTTTATTTCATTATCCTGTGTTTGATTTTATTGTAATACGAGGTATATGATTTATTTCAATTAATCATAAAATTTTTGCTCTTACACTACCAACAATGATTTTGGAATTAAACCCCAACATTTTCATTTTCCAATATTCTACATCATTTTCTCTCTCTTCCACATAACAATTAAATTGTTATTCACCTTTCACTCCTACAACTATGAAGCCCGGTTACTCTATTTTATGGAGAGTACCGATACCGGGTACCGGTACGCGTACGGTACTCCTTGGGCACGCACCTATGACGTGCCTATTTTTTTTGCAACGAGTACACGCATGGTACTCCTGTGTTACACGAATCCAAAAAAATCACATTTTTTTTTCCTTTTTCTTTTATTCGCTTTTTTTTAAGAAGATTTATGTTTTTTATTTGTTTATGATATAAAAATAGCAGTCTACTAATAAACAATAACAAAGTAGTAGATGTATTTATTTACTCATTCATTGAAAAGAAATAAGCTCAATCTAATTTTATTCAAACAAATCTCTATCTACTCTCGAGAAAGAGAAATAGTAATACTTATAATGAAGGAGAAAAAAATATGCAACATTGATAGAGATAAATGAGATCTATTTGATGTAGCTGATATTCTTGAAGTTGCAAGTCTTTCTCGCAAAGAACGTGAACTAGATATCGCATTTTTTAATGATAATGGAGAGTGAAACAATTTAACTTTTTTTTAACTAATTGTTTTTTAATTTGATATTTTAATGTTTTTGAATAATTTGAATTACTTGTGTGGTACTTTTTATGTTTAATTATTTGTTTTAACAATATAGTTCTATTATTTTATTTATATAATTATATTAAAAAAATTATATGGATGTACACGTACCTTAATTTTTTTAAAAATATTGTAACCCGTACCAATATCGGTACCATACCCGCACCTAGGCATCATAGTCCTACAATGGTTTAATTTAAACCAAATACTCTCTCTTCCAACTCACTTTCATATACCCCACATTCTTTATTTTTTATTTATATTATTTAATTTTGTATAATAATTATTATTATTTGTATTTTTTTAATAATGAATATTTTTAGTCTCTACAAATGACAAGGAAGTGTAAAAATGAGTGTGTTTTTTTTTTTTGAAAGTATATTAAACCATACATCTATTTATAAAGTTTTAAAAATTATGAATTTTGGTATTAAAAAAATATTAAAAAAAATATGTTATGCAATAATTGCCCGAAAAAAATTAGGATAAATAAAAATCTACACACTCAATCAAAATATGACACATAAATATATGCATTTAAATAAATAAAAAAGAAAAAAATAACAAACCAAATCAAATCGTGCCACATGTCACACTCTTTCCCACTTTTCTTGCTTTCAGCCGGTTGGAAAAATTCATCCTCTCTCTCCTCCACCAATTTCAACTCTAAGTTTAAATCTTATCGTTGTAAACAATTTAACCCTTCTTCCACCCTTCTTTTGGGGTTAAACCCCACCATTGTAGCTAGTCTTACATGATTTAAAATCTACTTTTGAAATGATATATGGTTTATTTACTTGAAGACTAATTATGCATTTAGTAATCATTCTCCTTTTATGCTAATCCGGTTGCTGATCAAAATTTATGCGTAGATTTCTTCTAACTAATTTTTTTTCCTATTTTTATGTTATGTTTTGTATTTTATTTTCTTTACATGTAAAATTATATCTAAGACGGAAGATTTGAAATATTATTAAAATAGATGAGAACAAATTAGGTTTTTTAGCAATAGTTTCTTTTTATATATTGTTGGCAGTGGCGTCGCCACATTGAGGTGAGGGGGTTCAACTGAACCCCCTGGACTTATAAAAAATACACATATAATCCTATATAATTTATATTTTGAACCCCCTCATTTTTCTATATTGAACCACTGACCCAATTAAACTCAAAACAATTTTAACTTACTTATTTTTAAATTTTTATTTTCTCTTTATTAGGGTTGACAATGAACCTAAACAAGTTGAATAAAGTTTGAGATCGATTTGACAATTAATTCGTTTAACTTGCTTGGTTCATGAATAAATGAGTCAAATTTAAGCTAAATATTAAGTCTGTTAATTAAATAAGCTGAACTTAGGCTATATATAGTTCGGCTTGTTTGGTTTTGAACTTGTTTCATAAACCAAATGAGTCGAACTTAAGCTAAATATTAAATTAGTTAATTAAATGAGTTGAACTTGAGCTATATATAGTTCGGCTTGTTTGGTTTTGAACTTGGTTAAAGAGCCAAATGAGTCGAACTTAAGCTAAATATTAAGTTCGTTAATTAAACGAGTTGAACTTGAACTATATATAGTTCGGCTTGTTTGGTTTTGAACTAGGTACATGAACCAAATGAGTCGAACTTAAGCTAAATATTAAGTTCGTTAATTAAATGAACTAAACCTGAGCTATATATAGTTCGATTTGTTTGGTTCACAAGCTGACTTTATATATATAACACTTAAAAATATATTTTTAAATAACACTTCAAAAATAATTTAAAATTTATATAATTTAAAATGGAGAATAAATATAATGAAAAAAAAATTCATATCGAATTCTTGATTTTAGTTTCAAGTTGAAAATGAATTGAACCTAATGAGCTGAACCGAACTGCTCGCAAACTATAAACGAGTCGAACTCGAGCTGAAAAAATAGTTTATGTCAAACTCACATTCGTTCAATAATCGATCCGATTCTGATTTGCTTGGTTAACTAACACTTTTTTGTAAGATACTAACCCGACTATTAATTTTGGTAGAATATTTTTTTGGATGAATTTAACCTTAGGATAATCTTTTTTTAAAATATTTTCTATTTTTTTAAAACTATTTATTAATTTTAAGCCGTTTTCAATAAAATTTTCCCATTTAGAAAAACAATTGCTAACTAGAATATAAAAAATATTTTAAAGCAAAAATTTTCTTAAAGTAAAATAGTCTGAACCCCCTACTCCAGGTTCCTGGAGACGCCACTGATTGTTGGTAGATTTATTTTATGCGTGTATTTATCTTTTTTGTATAATTTTTTATTGGTTTTCTTCCGTTCATATTTTTATGCATAAATTGATATATAATCTTTTTATTTTATTTATTTTATTCTTTCTATACTTTTTCTATATGTTTATAGTGAAATTACAATGAAGGATTCAAAATTTAGAATATTATCCTATTTTTATAAATAAATTCATCTATAATCTTTATTTTTTTTTGTTCTTATATTTTATACATATAGATTCATATATAATTATTTTATTGTATTTATCTTATTTTTTCTATAACTTTGTTTAGTAAAATTACAAAGATGGATACAAAATTTAGAATATTATATTATTTTTATGTATAAATTCATATGCAATATTTAAGTTGTTTTTTTCCGTTAAAAAAAATCTAACATTTTTTTCGTTCTTCTTTTTATGCATAGATTCATATATAATTTTTTTTGCCATATTTTGTGTCCATTACACTTTCATTAGATTACTTATGGCTCATGAAATCTATGGGAAACCTAAAATTAATTAATATTATTTGATTTTTTTTTATAATTTATGCTATTTTTTTATAATTCAAATTTTAAATTTTCCATAAACCTTCGTTCAAACTTTTTTAGGAATATTACTTTATCATTGTGAGTGGAGATTCACGCATAGATTTTCTCATTTGAGGCTCACACGTGAAGATGACTTCTTTGTGGTACGATGACAAGAAAAAATTTGAGAATAGGAACATGGTCAAAGCATGTTAATATTCATTTAAAAAATAATATATAATTTACAATTACTTTTTGTTGATGAAGTCTCTACAGAGTCCTGGGCTTAAACATATATCATATTTTCTTACTCAAATAAACTAAAAGAAGTCAATCTCATAGACAATTGAAAAAACATAGACAACCTTCTAAATAATATAAAATGAAAAAAAGATATAGACAACCTCAAAAGAAAAAATAATATATGAAAATAAATATTATTTAAAAAATAAAAAATTATCTTGTGTTTGATAATAAACATAATGTAGATTTTCAATAAATAGTTGGTTGGGGATTTAAAAATATATTTTGAAATGTTATATATATATATATATATATATATATATATAATCGAGTCAGCCTATTTGAGTTTCATAAGAATTAAGGGATTAGTCTTTACAGTTACGCGTAGAGAATACTTGATTTAAAAAAAAATACAAAAAGAAATAAATTTAAAAAGACATTTTTTATAAAAACATTGAATAATTATAAAGAAAAAAAAAAAAAACTAGAAAAGGAACATTGGATACAGCGGATTGCGGAAGAAAGAGAAAAGAATAATTGGAAAGAAAGATTTGGTGCGAGAGGCTGCATGATAACATAATAATCTAATGGTTTTGAATCATGGTCCTTGATGGACCATATGCTGTCCTGGTCCATTGAAGAACTCGTCATTATAAATATGATGTTACACGGTCATATACTTGGTTGATCAAGAGCTGACCAAATTTAAATAGATTCGTATGAAGATTTAAGTAGAGATTTAAACATATTGGAATGAATATTGGCCATTTTTTTTGGATCAATTGAAAGTTATAAAAATTTAAATATAGTCTTAAACCTATTAGATGAAAGTTTGACCCGTTTTTGGATAGAGGAAAACTTTGGTTAAAATTGGTTGACCAAGAATTGACCAAAATTGAATAGATTTGTATTTAAATAGAGATTTAAACCTATTGGAATAAATATCAACTATTTTTTGGACCAATAGAAAGTTATAAAGGTTTAAGGCCCTGTTTGGCCCGACTTATTTTTTACTTTTTATTTTAGCTTAAACAAAATAAAGAAGTATAAAATTATATTTGACACTATTTCTCCTTAAAAGTATTAGAGAAATAAAATAAAGAAGTAAAAAAATAAAAAAAAGTAAAGTCAAACACAATTTTTTCCTTCTTTACTATTTTTAAGGAGAAGAAAAAAAGAGGAAAATAAGCCGGACCAAACGGAGCCTAAATATAGTTTTATATCTATCAGAAGAAAATTAGACTCATTTTTGAACCAATGATATAATACAATCGATATCATTTAAGTTTCACTTTAAACTACCTATAATCAGGAATGGTTATTTGGTTGATCGCTAAATCAGCTTCATATACTTTGTTATATATCCGAAACTTGGGTAACACTTGTTTGAATACAAAGCTAAAAAAATAAAATTAGACACACATCAGAATACATTTAATTTACTTATTTAAAAATTACACATTATTCAATTTTTTATTCTTTTATTTTTTCCAGTTAGGTATACGCAAATATTTTTTTATTTATTTAGGTGCCTATGTAAAAAATCACCTTATAATTCATATATTAATTCCAAAAGAATCCATCAGGGAGATTACATTACTATTCTACTATATATCATCTTATATATAATATATAACGAGACCCTACCCTATGGGTAAACAGTATGCATCTTGCAAGATTCATTGCGTTTAAAGTTTTCTTGTGCTTTTGTCCCCTTACTGACCAACCGTTAGTTTCACACCATTTGCATATGGTATTATGTATTTTTATATCATGTGTAAATTTGTATATGTTCAAAAATTTATAATAAATCATTTTAGCATATTAACCTAAAATGAAATATAATGTTTTGGAAATAGTGTAAACAACAATCAATATAAGTTAAAATTGGTGAGGCTTACACCTTACACTAGATTTGATAATTTGAAAGTATTTATCCAACAATCAATAAAAACAAATTGTATATAAGTCTATTTGATTATAGTATGCACAACTTTTACTTCATATTATATGGCAAAATGTTGATGCTAAAAACATATTTACTGTTAGACTACGAGGCTAAACCACTTAGAAGGGGGGTTGAATAAGTGGCTTCTTTAATCAACGGTAATTTTAAAAATTTATTGATTAAAATAATGCGCGGAAGCACTACCGGATCGGTAGTCTACTTTGCACCTTTTGACCAAAGGAAAGATAGTATTCGCCTTGAACGAAATTGGAAAATTACGAAATGATTAATGCGAGATATCCAATTTTAACGCAATTTACAAAAACAGTTCCAAGCAATTTTATATGGTTTGTTTGTCGAATTCAATCACAATCAAGCAAGAATCAATTGAATTTTTGTGAATCAATATGAACACCAAAAATTCAATCGATTAATCAAATTAACGAAATTAACGAAATTAAAGAGAGTGATAAAGAGAGATAAAGAGAGACACACGATTTGATTAGGGAGTTCACCGGATTGCGCGTCGTCCACGCGTTTGTCCGAGTACGTCTCCCCCCAAATAACCAAACGGGTTATTTGAGAGTTTATAGATAAAAAACTTGATGAACAAACAGTGCACAGTTTACAATTGAAATCTATAATCCTATAGCAAGACAAAATGTAAACTAATGCGAATAACCTCGACACCCAACGGAACTTCGCCCTCTGATTCCAACAATTCTCCGAGTGCCAAACCGCACCCAATCGTCCAGCTGAGTCCTTCGTTCCTTGTTGTCGAATCCTTCAAGACCCGCACGTTCTTGAATCACTTGAGAGAAACACTACAACCTTCAACCCAATTCAACCAGATCACGATTCTGATTCACCGCGAACCGTATCGAACGTTATCACACAAACTTGCAATTTCTATTGAATTGATCCCATACTCAAATCCAATTTTGATTGCAACCTTGATGAAGATGATGAACTTGTGTTGAATCAAACCTTTGATGCAAATTCTCACTCAATTTGTACCCAAAGTGTTTATCTGATCTTTCACACTAGTTTTCTCTCACTTGTTCTTGTTACAAAGATCACACACATTGCTATTTAAAGAGAAAATAGAATGAGCAAATTTAGGCATAATTTTTCATACATGTATCGATACAAATGATCATTTGTATCGATACAAATGCTTTGACCAACGTTAAAATTGGAAAAATTGACCTTTGTATCGATACAAACACGGGTGTGTATCGATACAAATATCAGAATCTTGAAATCTTGACTGATATGTTCTAAGCATGCAAGCATGCTTCGAAACATCATGAGTTTTCTGGATTTTGAGAGCAAACAGGTGTGTATCGATACATGCAAGCATGCTTCGATACACAGGAGCTGTTCTGTCTCTGAGAGACCTCTTTTGTATCGATACAGACCATGTATGTATCGATACAAAATGCTCAAAATCAAGCAGAAGAGATTTCAGGACATTTGTATCGATACACTAATGTATGTATCGATACAAAATACCTAAAAGCCAGTTTTTCAAGGTTTTAGAAAATAGTTCTTTGTTGTCAAGTCATTTGTAATGTTGCCAAAATATGTTCAATCCTATTTTCATGTGTTTTGACAATTATTAAAACATGAGGATGAACTGGTGCACTTACATTCTCCCCCTTTTTGATAATTGTCAAAACTATGCATAAGCTAAGCCTATACCTAATATGCAATAAAATAGCAATATGTATACAGACGCAATTACAAACACCAAGGCTAACAATAAGCACGCTCCCCCTGAGTTGATGCCATAATGCGATTGTTGTAGATAAAATTCAAGACCCTTTAGCTATTCATCCTTAGCTTGTGCATCCAAATCTCTCCCCCTTTGACAATATCAAAAAGAAGAAGAGAGTCTATTAGAAGTATCAAGTTCAATCAATTTTGATCCAAGTCATATCGTGCACTTACATTTGTCGAAATGCACAAATATGATAGAAATTCCTAATCAATATAAATACATACAAAGATATGCTAAAAATATCAAATGACGAATACCAAATATCATGATAAAACATGGAATGTAGAACAACAATCCATAAACCAAACTCATGAGTATTGAAACACATCGACATTTTAAATCAACCAACATATCAAAATATGGGACGAAAATAAACAACAAAATGCAACAAATGCATAAACATAAAACCAAACATCCAATCATACGAAATAATTCAAAATAAAGTCGTACATATCCAAAATGAATGTTGCTCAAAACAAGGCAACATTAACAATATTCATACAACCAAATCGAAATGGATTCAAAAGTCATGACATAACAAAAGAAATTGTTCATGCGAAGATGGAAATAAAATACATAAAAACGAAGATTACACATCATACATCATCATTCATCATCATCCATGGTACACATACACATTATCCACATTCAAAGACCAATTCATTTTGGGCATTTGTGTTTCACTGAATTTCTGCATCCTTCCAAGTTTAGTGTACTCAATTGGAAGCTTTTGTCCAATTTTGAATTTCTTCAAAATGCTAGCAATCATGCTACAGTACCCGAAACTTTGATCCCTGCTAGAATTCCTTAGGTCAAACATCCTACTCACAATGTAGAATGGCCAGTCAACCTTCCCGTCCTCCATAAGCAAAAACATCAAGTCAATATCCTTCTTATCCATCCTAGAGCTAGCACTTTTTGGACGCAAAATGTGACTCACAATCCAGTAAATCACTCTAGCATTAACATTCAATTTTCCGGTTCCCATGGTTTCCGGAATATTGCCACTTCTAGTGATGGAAGAGATAAAGACATTGGAGTCATAATCCACCTGACGTATTTCAGAATAGGCTAATAAATTCTCCCCGATTATCCTACTTCTGGTGCTCATCCCAAACAACTCAAACCACATATCAGCAGTAAACTTATAAGTTTTATTCTTCCAACGAAACTCAAATTCAGCCCCATTTCTTTCCTGTAATCCAGCATAGAAAATCCTAACCACAGTCTCATTGTATGTTGTTTGCAGATCACAAAAACTATCAAGTTGCTCATTCTCAATTATCTCAGCAATATCATTCAAATGTAAATTCCTAAGGGTATCAACATTGACAGATTTTTGAGGAAGTACACTCCTAGTTCTACAATAACTAGTGTAAGTAGTAATGCAATCCTTATGAACATATTCATCTTCTTTGAGACCAAAATTAGAAGTTTCACCTATATCAGTTGCCATAGCCTTGTCTGTTCTAGCTTTCTTAGGTGCCATTACAAGAAGATAGAGAAATAGAACGATTTACCTTGCACTTTTGATGAAGAACTTTTGAAATTTCCACAAACCCCAATTTGATGAATTCCTTGAATTGAAGCAAATGAGACTTGGACCACGAAATTGATGATGGAGATGGAGTGGGTAATGAATTCTGAGCGAATGGGTGTTAATTTTGTGAAATTTGGTTGAGTTTTGAGGGAGTTTGAAGATTTTGGGGTGAGGGTTTATGAGAGAACTCGTGTGAGGAAGAAGAGGTTTTGGGTTGTTTGATGAATGAATGAAAAATAGACATATAACCTGTTTTTACGATTTTGTATCGATACAAATTCGTGTTTGTATCGATACAAGTCAGTTGTTTTGAAGCATGTATCGAAGCATATAGGCATGTATTGATACATGAGTAACGCTCTGTCCAAACTGAAGAGCTATGTATCGATACAAGATCATATGTATCGATACATATCAGTTTATTTTTGAAAATTTGAAAAATAACTGACATGTATCCATGCAAAATTTATTTGTATCGATCCAAAATACATAATTTTTCTTCAAACACATGAACTTATAGGTTTTCAAAAACAATTTTTATGACTTTCAAATAACACGTATGTATGAAACACATATAATCACAAAGGTACATGCATATATATGTGAACAAAAGCAATACCAAAGCATATCTTAACATGAGAACACATGTTAAACCACAAATGCATGATAAGATAATCACATAAATCAATCAAAGTACCAAAATCAATCATATGAGAAATGTATGTCTATGTATGCACACAAAGTCACATATAAGAACAAAACAAACATATACAAACCAATATGAACTTAACAAGATAATAGTAGTGATCTTTGTCAAATCCCCATTTAAGACGTATGAGTCTCAAAAACTTATCAATATTTTTGAGCGAAAATTCTTGGAAATGGAGGATTAGACAACTATCAAAACCAATATCATATTAAGATAGAAATTTTATGTATATGAACCAAAGAGCAAATGCTAAGTAAAAAAAAATATAAAGGAAAGAGTAGAGAATAGAATCTTCCCTTAAGTGTTAGGTGGAGGAAGTGATCAATTTCCGCACCATTGCACGTGTCGAGTTGAAGCTTTTCTCATTGCTCTCCTTGTCCGTAGGTCTTGAACTCCATTGTTGTCGGTGTCTCTTGTCAATGGTTTCAAGACGATTCCCTACATACTTAGACATTTGCAATAGGTCCCCAACTCATGTTGGGTCCTAGTATGTTAGTAGCACCATTATTGTCTAACTTAGGTAACCATTGCAATTTGCCTCTTGGTACCAATATCTTTCTAGCATGACATTTTGCAATAGTATGACCCTTATCACGACAATAATGACAAACGATATAAGGATTACTTTTCTTATGATCCTTTTCAACAAATTTATACTTTTTATTTTTAGGTTTCAAAGATTTGTTGAATTTAGATGAATCAATCGCAAAAGTAATCTCCGGCTTGGATGGCTCTTTTAGCTTATCTTGTAACTTTCGTAAGTCTCTACGTAAGTAAAAGCATCCATCACATCCGGTCCTATCGTTACCATAACTATCAAAAGTCACAAGAGGTTTTTGAATCAAAGACTTTTTTAGGGCTTTCAACTCAAGCTCCGTTTCCGAAACTTTTGCCTCAAGGTATTTATTAACTTCCATTAAACCTTTTAATCGTTGAAAAGCCTCTTTAGTTTCTTTGTGTAATTTTTCAAAAGCAACTTGCAACTCATGATATTCTAAAAGAGTATATGAGCTAGAGGGATTTTGGTTTACCTTTTTGGGAACAAGTTTCTCATGATCATGAGATGTTAAGCACACATTCGCCAACACGTCTTCATCACTAGAGCTAGGACTTGATGATGAAGAAGAAGATGAGCTTCCGCTTTCCCATGCAACATAAGCTTTCTTTCCTTTATCCTTGCTTCCCTTTTTGAATAAAGGTGACCCTTTTTCCTTTCTCTTGAGCTTGGGACAATCCGGTTTAAAGTGACCGATTTGTCCACATTCATAACATGCTCCTTTCTTAGAGTACCTAGCATCTTCATTCCTCCGACGATGACCACTATCTTTTCGATACTTTTTAAGATTCTCATCGGAGTGCTTTATCCCATTCTTTCTCACGTACCTATTGTAGCGTCTCACGAAGAGTCCCATTTCCTCATCATCGGAATCATCTTCGCTCGAGCTACTCTCAACATGCTCTACCTTTTTGGACTTTGACTTTGAGGCTTTAAGAGCAATTGTCCTCTTGTCCTTTTCCTTATCCTTGTCATTGTGCTTTCCCTTTTTCTCACTTTTCTCTTGCTTTTCTAGCAAGTTTAGTACATGTTCATGTTCCGTAAGTTTGCCAAATAAAGTTGTAAGACTCAAAGTAGTGAGGTCGTTTGCCTCCTTAATCGCGGTGACCTTCGGTTGCCAACTCCTACTAAGACATCTTAAAATTTTGTTAGTGGCGTCTTGATTTGTGATTGGCTTTCCCAAACCATATAGCTTGTTGGTTATTTTGATAAATCGTTGTTGCATATCCTCGATGGACTCGCCATCTAGCATATGGAACAACTCAAACTCTTGTGTCAATGTATTAATTTTGGATATCTTTACATCATTGGTACCCTCAAAGTGAGTTACCAATGTGTCCCACATTTCCTTAGCCGATTGACAATGTGACACATGATAGTATTGATCAATCCCAAGGGATGATATCAAAATATTTTGTGCCTTTGCATCGTAATTGACCTTTTTCTTTTCCTCTTCCGTCCATTGTGCCATAGGCTTATTTGTGACAATGCCATGAGCATCGGTGATTGCTGGAACAAACGGACCGTTCTCAATAGCATTCCACACTTCACCATCAAAAGAATTGATGTGAATACACATACTACTTTTCCAATAGTCAAAATGATCTCCATTGAATATAGGAGCCCTATTATACGCCCCTTTAGGTGCAAAAGCCATGTTATCTAATAATTGGCACAAATTTCCGAATTTTGCAAGCAAAATTTAACCGGACTCGTGATACCACTTGTTAGACTACGAGGCTAAACCACTTAGAAGGGGGGTTGAATAAGTGGCTTCTTTAATCAACGGTAATTTTAAAAATTTATTGATTAAAATAATGCGCGGAAGCACTACCGGATCGGTAGTCTACTTTGCACCTTTTGACCAAAGGAAAGATAGTATTCGCCTTGAACGAAATTGGAAAATTACGAAATGATTAATGCGAGATATCCAATTTTAACGCAATTTACAAAAACAGTTCCAAGCAATTTTATATGGTTTGTTTGTCGAATTCAATCACAATCAAGCAAGAATCAATTGAATTTTTGTGAATCAATATGAACACCAAAAATTCAATCGATTAATCAAATTAACGAAATTAACGAAATTAAAGAGAGTGATAAAGAGAGATAAAGAGAGACACACGATTTGATTAGGGAGTTCACCGGATTGCGCGTCGTCCACGCGTTTGTCCGAGTACGTCTCCCCCCAAATAACCAAACGGGTTATTTGAGAGTTTATAGATCAAAAACTTGATGAACAAACAGTGCACAGTTTACAATTGAAATCTATAATCCTATAGCAAGACAAAATGTAAACTAATGCGAATAACCTCGACACCCAACAGAACTTCGCCCTCTGATTCCAACGATTCTCCGAGTGCCAAACCGCACCCAATCGTCTAGCTGAGTCCTTCGTTCCTTGTTGTCGAATCCTTCAAGACCCGCACGTTCTTGAATCACTTGAGAGAAACACTAGAACCTTCAACCCAATTCAACCCGATCACGATTCTGATTCACCGCGAACCGTATCGAACGTTATCACACAAACTTGCAATTTCTATTGAATTGATCCCATACTCAAATCCAATTTTGATTGCAACCTTGATGAAGATGATGAACTTGTGTTGAATCAAACATTTGATGCAAATTCTCACTCAATTTGTACCCAAAGTGTTTATCTGATCTTTCACACTAGTTTTCTCTCACTTGTTCTTGTTACAAAGATCACACACATTGCTATTTAAAGAGAAAATAGAATGAGCAAATTTAGGCATAATTTTTCATACATATATCGATACAAATGATCATTTGTATCGATACAAATGCTTTGACCAACGTTAAAATTGGAAAAATTGACCTTTGTATCGATACAAACACGGGTGTGTATCGATACAAATATCAGAATCTTGAAATCTTGACTGATATGTATCTAAGCATGCAAGCATGCTTCGAAACATCATGAGTTTTCTGGATTTTGAGAGCAAACAGGTGTGTATCGATACATGCAAGCATGCTTCGATACACAGGAGCTGTTCTGTCTCTGAGAGACCTCTTTTGTATCGATACAGACCATGTATGTATCGATACAAAATGCTCAAAATCAAGCAGAAGAGATTTCAGGACATTTGTATCGATACACTAATGTATGTATCGATACAAAATACCTAAAAGTCGGTTTTTCAAGGTTTTAGAAAATAGTTCTTTGTTGTCAAGTCATTTGTAATGTTGCCAAAATATGTTCAATCTTATTTTCATGTGTTTTGACAATTATTAAAACATGAGGATGAACTGGTGCACTTACATTTACCTCTATTAAAATTAATTCTAAACACTTCAAAAATGGAGCCAAATATACACTAAAATACATGTTTGATTTTTGAGTTCGAAGACATCTACTTTATGTGTATTGAGTTTTCAATAACTTGTCATTTCATCTATATATAAAAATAAATATAAAAAAAAAAAAGTGAGTTAGAACAATAATACAAACCGTTAACCCAAAATATAAGTGTTGGTTACCTTTACAATCGATTACGAATATATCATTAATTTATTGCAAATTGCAAATTGCACTTGCAAAAACTAATATAAATTTAGGAAATTAGCAAAGTGCCAAGAAATTCTTGCTGTGTGTGTTTCCTTTGTACGTTAGCAAGGCCAAAGAAATTATGATCTGCAATTAGAAATATCACGTGCAGTGTGCTGTAGCTTTCAAATTTTTTTTCTTTCATCATCAGTTTAATCTGATTTGAAAGTCAGTTTTGACATCAAGTGATTTTAACCTCCTCCCAAATAAGTTGGGAAGAATAGAATCACAGTCCTTCCTACCAAATTCAACGTTAATCATACGATTGATTAATTTTTATTTATTTTTTGTATATATGAAAAATCCTCTTTAAGATCGATTTGATCATAATTAACATAAAATTAATAATAAAGTTACTTAGTTTGCTCTTTTTAGGAAGATACAATTTTCTTCCTTTATTTCCTAAAAGATATATATTTCTAGTATCTAATCATTAACCTTCATCTTCCTTTAGCAAAATCTATATTCTTATATAGCTACTAATAATCATTAGCCTCTATCTCAAAAGTTTATCCTATTCAACTTTTTCTCCTTTCATTCTATTGTTTTGTGAGCTATAATTAAAAAGGTTAAATAATGACCTTAGAGGCTGTGGTTTTTCCTCAAGATATACTCAGTTACGGTTGCAAAGATTACTTGTACTCTTTAGTTGAAATTGACAAAACTAGAAGTGAAGGATCTTGTAGCCACAACAATGGATTCCAAACAAAGGAAGAAGACCTTTTTGGAATCATCAACAATAACTTAAACCAAAATAGCTATGCAAATTGGGATTCTTCTTCTCCTTCAGTGATGCAAAATGGTAAAGACCAATGGGATTCAAACTCTTCCCCTGAAACTTCCAATCTTCCACCATTAGCTGTGGAAGCTACGACGACGACTACAAGTCGTCGACGCAAACGACGCTGTGCTGCGAGCCCAAAGAACGACGAGGAAATTGAGTGCCAGAGGATGACTCACATTGCGGTCGAGCGTAATAGAAGGAAACAAATGAACGAGTATCTAGCTGTCCTTAGATCCATGATGCCACGATCTTATGCAAAAAGGGTTAGTTACTTTCATTTTTATTAACAAGTCCAAATTAGAGTAACATCATCATCATCATCATCATAAATCAAAATAAATTTATTGTATTAACCCTTTGATTTTCCCACTGGATCGAAATGATCCTCATAATTCGTAGTTATGATAAAGTCCCACCAAAGATTCCTGAAGCCTTGATTTAATGTCAGATTCTATCCAACAATTCGTTTATTTTTATTGATCTAGCTAAATAAATGTTATACACGTAGATAGAAAGAATCCATTTTGAATCATAGTCATGTCGCGATTACAAATATAAAAAATAATGATACGGTGTGTGTGCATATTAAATTCACCGTCAAATTTAGTTCATGATGTAAACTCAATCACAATCGTTCGTGATTTCAAACACATCGATATCCCAAACATATATTTAACGATGTGTCTTGTGAAAGATGTGTTGAAGTCCTTTATCGACATGACAATAACATATATAAACACTAGTTTATATTCGATTACTTATATTTTCCTAAATTCTTAATGATATGTAGGAAAGATGTCTTTTGTAAAAGATGTGTCTTGTTTGATAGAGACCACATTTTATCATTGCTTCATGGTAGTTGCACAATTGTAACACATGATTTTGGTTTTGTACTTTGTAAATAAATAGAAATTGAAATTATCAATATTAAACTCTACTCATGGTTAAAAAAAAACAGGGTGATCAAGCATCAATAGTTGGAGGAGCAATAAACTTCATGAAGGAGTTAGAACAGCATCTACAATCCATGAAAGGAAAAAAGAAAATAAACCAAAAACAGCATGAAAATGGTTCATCATCATCATCATCATCATCACCCTTTGCTGAGTTCTTCATGTTCCCCCAGTATTCGACATGTGAATCTCAGAGCAACACGTGCTACCCTGCCAACCAGATGAATCAGTCACGTGCCATGGCAGATATAGAAGTGACTTTGGTTGATAGCCATGCTAATATCAAGATAATGTTGAAGAAACGACAAGGACAAGTTATGAAGATGGTTGTTGGGCTTCAAAACCTAGGCTTCAACATTCTACACCTTAATGTTTCTACTGTGGATGATTTGGTCCTTGTCTCGGTTAGTGTCAAGGTAAATTTGAATTATCGTTTTTCTTTTTGTTAATTTTTTTATTCACTATTTAACATATAAATTTACATTCATAGAAAGAAAAAATAAATTTATGAACACTACTATATATTCACGCAGGGGCGGAGCTACTCATGGGCTGGGTAGCACCATGGCCCGCCCCAAGATTTATAATTTTCATTTTCTATGGGTATAAATACATATATTTTTTTTTACAATTTCGTTATATATATTATATTTTGCGTAAATAGATCAATTGAGTGCTGTAGTCTGGTGGTGCTTCTACACGCCTTTTACATGGAGGGTGCGGGTTCAACTCCTATCTACCACCACTTAGCAATTTTTACCACTATTTTTGTTAAAATGTGAGATTTGAACTTTTATTTTGCATCTATCAATTTCTTTTACCAACACGGCCCCCCCAAGAATTTACTCCTAGCTCCGCCACTGTATTCACGTTGTTTGACGCAGTAAGAAATTTGATTTGTTGATTAGAAATCAGATGGCTCAAATCACTCACGCAGTAAATTAATTTCAATTGTCTATTTAGATTGGACGGCTCAGACTGTAACTGCGTCACACAATTACAGTAGGAAATCATTTTCCGAAATTTTTTTTTTTTTTACAAGCAAATTTTTTTTATAAAAAGATACTCAATTAGAAACAATTAAAATAGTCCAAATTCAGCATTATAGCAACAAACTTCACCCACCTACCACCTTCTATATAGAGTGGCAAAGCTCCAAATCAATCATTTCTCCAAATATAGACAAAATTCAAGTCAATACATCCTTATAAAATTATGTTATTACAATATAGTTCTTGGGACAAAATACTTCTTCAACTGACTCCCTCCATCTTTCTTAGGAATTTTATATTGGCTAAAAATATGACATAGATAGCTTTTAGAAAGGTAGGTAAATCTCAATTTTAAAGCAAATTTTTGTGGTTGAATATAGGCCTATATCAAATTCTAATATAATATCAGAGTCTGTCCTAAATTTATTTGTTGTTTGTTGAGGAAATCTCCCATATTTGGATTATTTGTTGTTGATTTCATATTTCAGTTTGTTCAGTTTTAAACGGGAAGAGGTGTGTTAGAAAGTTCAACATTAGTTAAAGATATGACAAAATCTCAAACTAACTTTTGTAGTTCAATATAGATCTCCCAAACTCTAATACTCTAAAAAACTATTTGATCCGCCTAATCATCAACCAATACTTTGCATGCTAGTTTTTTATGCGAAAAGCTATATATTTCTACCATTCAACATTTAGTTACTTCACAATATATTAATTGCTTCACTCAATAATCTTCTTTGCACATTCATCTAAACCAGCAATCAATTAACTCCAACATATAAATAAGAATCTTGCTAACCGGTGCCTTCAGGATATTAATTAAGGATACCAAAACAAACAAAAAAAATTAAATTGAAAATAATACTATTTAGACTTTCAAAGAGTTTACTACATAAACTCCAATAATAATACACGTCTTCTTAATGAATAAATTCCAGCCACAAAAATGCATTTCTCTATGCATATTCAAATCAATTAAGCACTGTAGCTGAAGCAGCGTTACGGATTATTAAGCCGGTCAGGAAACAAACAATGACTTTTCCCTGCTCTAAGGGTCCGTTTGGTTCGGGGGTTTTGAAGGGGAGGTGAGGTAATATTTTTAATTTTTATGTTTGGTTCAATTTTTTATGAGGGGGAGGGGAGGGAATATTGAGCAATTTTTGCTTCCCCCCAAATTGGGGGGATTTGAAGGGGAGGGGAGGGAAGCTTTATAAAATTTTATTAAACTGACAAAAGTATCCTTTATATATTTTAGAATTCCAACATTACCCTTATTACAATATTAGGTTATAAACACTTTTGTTATCTTCGTTGCTCGTACTCCTTGTTCGACTACTCTACCTAGTTGCTCGTGTACTCTGCTTTCTGAAGTATGTTATCTTTTGATTCGTCTATGTATTTACTGTGTGCACATGCTTCATATATCATGCACAGTAACCATTGGATGTCTCACGGTTTTCGTCCACCCCTCGATGCTCCAATATCATACACACAACTTATAATTATTTGTATCATACTATTTTGTTAATTTTTCATATGTATAACTATGTATGTGTGTAGCTTTTATATTTAAGTTGATGTTGATCAATCACGTTGTTTTGCTGGTGTGCATATATATATGTTTTGTCAGATTGGTTTGCATATATATTTGATTGTTTGTTAAATTATTATTTTTTATTTTATATGTTTATGTTAATTTATTTATTTTTAAAATATTTTATTGAATTAGATGGATCTTCAAGATAAAAAATTGCTATTATAGGATTTTAAGGGTAAAAAGGTAAATTAGACTTAAAATCCCTCCCCTTCCCTTATGAACCAAACATATATTTAATTAAAATATCTCCCCACCTCTCCCCTTCTCTCTTTTGAACCAAACACATATTTAATTAAAATACCTCCCCTCATCTCCCCTCCCTTCCCCTCCCCTCCATTGAAATCCCTCCCCTCCCTTCCCCTACGTTGAACCAAACAGACCCTAAGTAAGGAAATCTGTTCTTTATGTATACTTATATTTTTAATTACGGATCCTTACAAGTTACATTTACAACTAACTTTTGATTAACTTTTATTCATATACAAATATACTTATATTTTTTAATTAGACACAGGCTGAATTGCTTATCCTATAAATATATTGTATGTTGACGAACGTCCTACAAGCTGAATTGCTTATAATTTCAAATCCTCTAAAATTTCTAATTATTTTATCCAAACACATTCTAAAATTTTACCTAAATAGAAAAAACTAGTATTCACACCCGTGCAACGCACGTGGAACAATTTGCTTATGCTCATAAATTATAGGAATATTGGTTTAAGATTATTATTTCAAAAAATTATATAATGAATAATAGTAGAAACAAAATTAATTGAATGCGGACATTATCATAAAATTAGACACATAATATGATAACCAATATTAAAGCAATACAATTACTACTGATATAAATTAGAAACAACTTAAAATAGATTAAAGTTTAAAGAACAATTTAGGATACATGAAAGCAATTTTGAAATATAGATTGATTGCTATGGATCTATTATGTAAATAATCAAGTTTTCAGGCGAATCCGAAAGAGTCAACCTAACTCTGGAGCCAACTTCTATGTTAGCATTCATAAGAAATTGAAACCATCCTATTGTTATAAACTTTTCAACTCTATTCCTTGGATCTGTTTTGATGTTGCAATTAACTGCAATGTTTGTGTTGTGTAGAACTAAATTAATTTGATTTTGATCTTGTTGTATAAAATTACTTGTAATTATATGGGGAAAATGCTGCAGAATTAACAATTAAAAGTTTATATTGTTCAACAATTATTTTTTCATTAAATTCGAGACTTTAATTTTACTCACGTTTATTTTTATATTAGTTTGCCTTTAATTGATACTTGATACATCAACAATTAATTGTTAATATATTTCTTCTTCAAAGTATGTATATTGGATAAAATAAATTGATCAATAACATTTCTCTAATGTGTATTTTATGGCAATAGGTAGAGGAAGGGTGTCAACTGAACACGGTGGATGAAATTGCATCAGCTGTGAATCAACTATCATGCAGAATCTACGTGGAATCTGTACTTTGAGCTGAATTAAACATGAAAATATTATTACAAGGCTTTGCCCACAACCTAATAATATCAATTGTGCAAAATTATTTTCATATCATATATAGTTTGAAATACATTGCAGTGTGCAAGGTGTGTACCATCAAGTCATATATAGTTGGATATATTTGATTTGGATATTTTCTTTTATGTTTTTCTCCCGGCAACCAGAAATTATGGAGAAAACGCAAAGTTGGAAGGGACACCACTTTGTTGTGGAGGTCCCTACTCCAAATGGGTATCAAATATCAATTTGTGAATTATTAGCATTATTTCAAAATATTGAGCATTGTTAGTTTCTTCGGAATGTTTGTGGGACATGTCACTTACAACTTGAATAATTTTTCTTCAGGTTTTTATAGCGGCAAATTCTTAACTATACAGCCAAAGTGATTGGGTTAGAGTTACCCAACTTAGTTGTAAAAACCATATTGGTCCACTACGATAAATTCGTTCTTTAGCCACGGTCTATTAGCCTGTGGTGGGTAATTATAAAGAGTCTCTTTTCTCGTAGTTTAGCTGTGACTAAATTATTTTCCATTTTTAAATTTGAACCGGACGCTCATATGAGAATATTTCTTAGAAGATTATAAATGGTCAAATCTAGATAGGTGGTGATTAGATCTCAAAGTACCAATGGGGGAAAGGGTCCTTAATTGCAACAATATTAGTACTCCAACAAGTAACTAATTTAGTAAGGTGAGAAAAAGTGATAAATTGGGGTAGAAAATGTGTCCCCCATGTGCAGAGAATCAGTCACGAATATATCATGTGGGGTCATTTAACCAGTATATGGAACTTTTATTGGAGTTATAGACTCGCATACATGCTTGTTTCGGGAGTAGGGATCTCAATGGATATCTTGGACGCAGATAGTGTGATATCTGTGTCCACTACATTGGATAAATATAATATTAGTGTCTGTTCCATATCCGTGTGGATATCCGCTAAGCGGGTAATCCGCAGACATTAATAGATATCCATGGATGACATTTGTTTATTAAAAAAACTAATTATTGAAAGAAAAAAAATAATTTTTTAAAGACAAAATACTAACACATAATATTCATATATTTTGCTCTTTATTTTTTAACTGCAAAAGGGAATTTTATAAAAAAGAAAAGGAGGAATATGTAAGAAGCTGAAAAGTTTTCCCTCAAAAATGAAAAAGGAATATGAAAAGTTTTCTCTATATAAAAAGAAAACATAAAATATAAAATACTATTTTTTTATACAAGAAAAATACTAGAATTTATATTTAAGTAGGAATATTTAAATAATTTTACTAATTGTTGGATATTTGGTTGTTGGCAGGGGCGGACCTGCTTAAGGCTAGGTGTGGCTATAGCCACACCAGCCTAGCCAAATTTTTTTCGAAAAAAAAAGAGAATATTTTTATAAATAATTTTAAGTCATTCTATATACATATTTATACAGATACTAATGTAAATATTAGTTTAAAGTTTATTATTGATGACTGTAAGTATTCGGTACATATATTAATTTAGTATTGGTACAAATATTAGTGCATAGTTTATGATTGATGATTACAAATCATTCGCTATACATAAAATATTATTTTAAGTTATATAGTTTAATTTTATAATAATAAATATTAATTTTATTTGTCAAAAAATGGTAGATAACTAATTGAATTTGTTGTATTTTTTTGGATATACATGTTATACTTTTTTTTTTTGAATAGCCTATACATGTTATACTAATAATAATCTTATATATTGTTTATAGTTTAACGAAATTATCAGAATAATTTTTTTTTAATAGCCGCTAAATTTTTTAGCCCCACTGAAAATGTATGTCCAGGTCCGTCCCTGGTTGTTGGCATCATTTTGCTAAAACAAATATACAAGCAAGATGTTGGATACAATGTTTCAACATTGTATACCTGTTCAGTATGTCTTGTCTGCGCGTTGATCTCGTGCCATGTGTACGCGTTTTTTTTATGTTACTATTTTTGATATCTTCAGATATTTTATTGAGCACCAAGACGTTGGTTTCTCTCTATGTTTACCGAAGATTCTATGAAGATTATTTATTTCCTTAAGATGTGTGTGATATATTTAAGGAAAGATTTTATTTGGTTCAAAAATACTTTTGAGCAGGATCTTACACCTTTTTCCAGCTGTGTTTGAAGCTCGATTTGCTCAGAAAGTCCATGCTAACTCGTGGCTATTTAAAGAAAGGAGCTAAACCTAGTTTCTTCACTGAAACCAATATATCAATATATAGACTTTTAGGGTTTCGTGTCATTGTAAGCATTGTATTTTATTTTATTTTTTGAAAAAGGCTAATTTTATTTCATAGAAACAAAAGTACAAGGAGTACTTGGGAAGGAAATACAACAGCCATAGCATAGTGCCAGGAAGTAAATACAAAAACCAGTAAAAACTACACCAATACACCAGAAACAGACACACAACCAGCACTCCAGCAACAATCCCAAAACCGCACAGACAACATCAAAACCGCAACCCCAAAGAGCAGGCCTATTGGCGAAAACACAGCGCGAGGTCCCAGCACCATTCGTAATACAAACAAGTCGGAATCTTGTGCCGATTCAAACCCCACTTCCAAGATTGCAATTTAATTGCGTCAATAACTTCCTCCGAATCAATACCACCATTTAAGAAAATAGCATTATTCCGAGAACACCAAATTATCCACACAGTTGTGTGCCAAATTAATGAGTAACCACACCTTACCTTTTTCGAACCAGCCGCTGCCATGAAACAATCAAATAACATAGAGAGGTTTGGCGGTATCACAATTACAACACCAAGCCACTGGAAAATTGCCTTCCAGACCCGCGAAGCAAAGTCACAAAATAAGAAGAGGTGTTGCTCGGACTCCACCGCTCCTTGACAATGGATACAGTTCACATTACCACCATTGACTTCGATCCCCCAATTCACCAAGTTCACCCTCGTTGGAATTCTATTACACAATAGTTTCCAAGAGAAAGCAATCACCTTTGACGGAGCCGCACTCTTCCAAATATTTTTTAGCACCCGAAGCTCATAGTCACTAAAATCCGAATCCGGCGAGAAGAGGCTACCAAGGAATAGATAGGTACTCTTTACCGTGAAAGACCCTTCAGCCTCTAGACCCCACCTCCAAGCGTCATCTTCCTCCACCAAATTTAGAACCAGAAGAGACTCAAATAACTCCAAGAGAAGAGCTTCCTCCCACACAAACAATCTTCGTCTCCATCCCCACTCCCCCCTACGCCACCTCTCCCTCTCCCGCCAATATTCTCCAATCGATCCTTCCTTATGAGTAGAAATAGAAAAAAGGCGTGGGAATCTCTCGTTAAGAGGCAAAATCCCCGTCCAACAATCATACCAAAACCGAGTCAAGAGTCCATTACCAATTTTCCGACTCATATTTTGAGAGAACCAACTCACCCCATCTCTAATATCAATACTACAAATATCCTTCCACCAAGATGAAGCATTATTCGCAATATCTCCACCCACCCAATGCACCTTTTTGCGCACATCCACACCATATTTTGCCACCAAAATATCTTTGCAAAGTGCGTTATCGTTTTGAAATAGTCGCCATCTCCACTTGATTAGAAGACTAATAGTAGCCTTACCCACTTCTCTCACCCCAAGACCACCTTGGCTTCTAGGCTTGCAAATCTCCTTCCAACTAACCCAACATAATTTCCTTCCTCCTTTAAGGTCACCCCAAAGAAATTCTCTTTGGATTCTAACAATTTTCTTCAATACCAATGTCGGCGCCTTCATGAATGATAAGTAGAAAATTGGAATAGCATTAAGGACCGAGTTGATGATCACAATCCGCCCACCAAGACTCACATATCTATTACCCCAAGAACGAAGCCGATTACGTAATTGGTCAATTAAAGGATCCCAAGTTGAGCACCTACAGGGATTTTCCCCCACCGGGAGTCCAAGATAAACAAATGGAATTTCGCCATATTTACAACTGAGAAAATTACAAGCCATTTCCATGAACGAGGATGGAACATTAACTCCCATGAGACAACTTTTCCAAAAATTCACCTTAAGCCCGGAGGCTAATTCAAACCCGCGCAAAATAGCTTTCAACGTCCATAAGTTTTCCGTATTAGCTTCACATACACAAATAGTATCGTCCGCATATTGTAAGTGTGAAACAACAAAACATTACCCGGGCCAACACTAAATCCTTTAAACAAGTTCTTCTCCACGGCACTCCGCATCAAACCGGCAAAACCTTCCGCCACCAAAAGGAAAAGGAACGGAGCTAAAGGATCCCCTTGCTTTAGCCCTCTTTGAATGTTTATTTCCGAAGTTGGACTACCATTGACAAGAACCGACAAATTCCCGGCAAAGACACAAGCTTTCATCCATTCGATCCATTTTCCTTCAAAACCAAACCGGCGAAGCATATATTCTAGGAATCCCCAATCAACCGGGTCATATGCTTTTTTAAAATCAACTTTTAGGATTAGACACGATCTCCCGGACCTTTTAGCAAAATCAATAACTTCATTTGTCACCATCACACCATCCACTAAGCACCTTCCTTTAACGAAAGCCGATTGAGTAGTTGCCACCACCGAGTTCATCACATTCGCAAGTCTCGCCGCTAACAGCTTAGCAATAATCTTGTAGAGGCAACCCAAGAGAGAGATCGAACGGAACTCTCCAAGAGATGAGGGACGTGCCACTTTCGGAATAAGTGTAATGCAAAAGGACAATAAGCCTCTCGGGAGACAAGCATTGCCATGAAATTGATCAAACATCACTCTAACTTCCCCTTTTAGCATAGACCAAAAAGTCTTCACAAAAGCAAAATTGAAGCCATTCGGACCCAGGCTTTTATTACCATCACTATTCAACACCACATCTTCAATCTCTTCCAACCTAAACGGAGCAACGAGCATATTATTCTGTTCGTCCGACACACGAGGGAAAACTACCCCGTCCAACCGAGGCCGTGACCATGGAGTAGAGGAAAAATGCTCTTTGAAAAAACTTGACACTTCTTCAAAAATATCAGGAGAGGTATCAATCCACCTATCCCTCACTCTCAAGCAAGTAATAGCATTCCTCCTTTCTCTAGCTTTAAGACAACCATGGAAATACTTAGAGTTTGTATCTCCCTCTTTAAGCCATTTAGCTCTAGATCTTTGAACCGCCAAGACATCTTTACTCTTTAGAAGCCTCCACAAATCACCAAAGAGCTTCTTCCTTTCTTCCACTTCACTTGTATTCAAAAGGCCTTGTTCACCTCTAATATCTTTCTCCCTAATACAAGAGATGAGATTTTTAATATTATCCTCCATCTTACCATACTCCACCTTATTCCACTCCTTAATTATTGCCTTCAAAAGTTTAAGTTTTTCTTTTAGAACATAGCCCATCCACCCCTCGACATTAAGAGACCTCCAAAATTCTTCCACCATTCCAACGAAGTCTTTATGGAGGAGCCAATGATTGCAAAAGCGGAACGGCTTCGGTCTCACTTCAATAGCACAACTTTTTAGCAATAGAGGACAATGATCCAACACATCCCTTGGGAGGATCCGAAGGACTTGGGTCCCCCAAGACGCGAGCCACTCCTCCGACAGCATCACCCTATCTATTCTACTCATTGCAACGCCGTTGGAATGGAACCAAGTAAAATTCCCCCTACCGGATTTAAGTCCTCCAACTCCATCACACCAATAAAACGGTCAAAATCTCTCATCTCCACCGAGTAAGAAGGAGGAGACAAGAGACTCACCCCTCGGCGATCACATCTTCTTCTCACCGCATTGAAATCTCCCAACACACACCACCTCCCACCTCCAAAACCTCCTCTAGACATTAGAATATTATCCCATAGTCTCTGTTTAGCATTTAAGTCACATTTTGCATAAACATTAACTACAAAGCAAATATCCTTCTTCACTCCCCATTCAAGACAAACATCCACAAAACCCTCTCCCATGAAAGTAAAGATAAGAGAAGAATTTACCTTCCTCCAAATGGAGAGGATTCCACCACTATTTCCCTCCGCCGAAAGAAAAGCCCATTCACAATCCGTACCACCCCACAAGTTATGACACAAAGCATCCGATATAGCCTCCAATTTAATTTCTTGGATTGCCATAAGTCTATCTTCTCTTTATGAATAAGTTCTTTAATCCGCCTCCTCTTCACTCTACCCCTCATTCCTCTAATATTGAAGGAGCAAACAATCATTGATAACCCCTCTCTTGCACCAACTCAACATTCTTTTCACGATCAAAATTATCAAGCTCCACCAATTTGCTTTGTAATTCTACATCCCCAACTTCAAAATTGAACCCAACCTCTTTTTGAATACCAATCAATAATGTCGCTTCATCCTCCTTTGAAATACCAATGTCAGCCTCCTCCATTGTAGGTTCCAGGATAAACCCTCCCCCATTATTGAGCAAGAGGTTCAAACCTGAATTTGGAACAGGGGTCACAGCAACCAGATTAGATATAGTACGCATCTCTGTATCCAGCTGGGGTAGTGGATTCACGGATACCAAAGGCTCCAATGTCGGAGCTGGTAGTGGGGGTACCATCGCAACTTCTAACGAACAATCATCACTGCTAGAGCTACCTTTTCCATTCTCCTTCTGCCTTCGACCTGCCGCCTTCAAGGTAAGTTCAAGTTGACGAAATTTAGGGACTCCAATCATTGGAGGAATCGGTCGAACTGGGTTGTGTAGACCCTTCTTCGAATTTCTGGTTTTGGTATGAGTACCCAATTCCTGAGAGGAGTCAACGGAGGACTCAGATAATTGGGAAAGTCTGACCACGTCATTGCCCAACACCTTTTCCACGTCAACCACTGCTAAAGACCCAGCTTGTATTAATTGCACCCCTTCCTCCCCATCATGTAGCACAGGAACACCATTTGACTCCAAGCCCCTAGTCTCTCTATCCATCATCTCCACAAAAGGATTCCAATGAGAACCACTCGGCCCAATAGGCCCAACAGGGTGAATCACTTCCAAGGGGACACTCTCCATCACGTGACTTGCCAACGTATCATTCACCAGAGTCTCAAAATTTGAATTAGGTGGAGATACAAACACGGGTCCCACAACCTGACCTCGTATTTCGCTAACACCAACTCCATCCTCATAGCTAGGGATCAGCAAAGTATCTTTCCCTACCACTTCCACGTATCCATCAGCTATTGGCACATCTGACAGAATTTCCCCAACATTCCCCTTCATAAAGTTATGACTTTGAGGGTCAATGTTGCTAGTTCCACCTTTGTCTCCTGCCATAACCTCAGTTTGCTTCTTGCCGCCCTCCTGTAACCCTAAAAGTGATTTACAAGAGTCTGATCCATCACTATCACTCCTGCCATCATCAAACAAGTCTCTATCATCACCCCTCCAACCATGCTCACCGCCGGAGTTACTGTTTGAACGTTCCAAATTTCGGTGACTGTCCTCCTCCACATAAGATCTCTCCTCCCCACATCCACAACGTTCCTCCACGACCCAAACATCAAACGTCTCCCCTTGTACTTTTAGTTGCAGGACGGTATCAATCATTCCCCTTCTAACAGTTCGGAGTTTCACCCTAGCCACATCCATACGATGTTTAGCAATGGTTGCTTCATCAAAATCCACAAAGACGCCAAACCTACCAGCAATCCTCTTGAAACTACTTTCCTCCTAAGCATGGAGGGGGATATCGTATATTTGTATCCTAATATCTCTACATTCTGATAATAAGTTTGGTTTCTAGGGGATAATTTTCGAAAAGCACTGATCCCACCACACCTTGTTGAACTTCATGACTTCTTTCAACTCACCATCGCATGGGCTCTGCAACAAAACCAGATTTCCACCCATAAAGATAGCTTTCACTTCGTGTTGGCCCTCCAAGAGTAGTCTATCCTGAAAAGATTGGAAATCCATAGATTCCCTGAAAACTCCCACCATACTTTGCCTTAACCGCTTCAGAGTATCACTTTGAACATGGAGTTCAAGGGGAACAATGTTAGACTACTTGGCTATCACTTAGAAGGGGGTTGAATAAGTGCCCCTTAAAACAACGTAGGTTTTTCAAAATTATTTCGTTTAAACAGTACGCGCGGAAGCACCACCGGATCGGTAGTCTCTTTGCACCCGATTGATCACTGGAAAGGTAATATAGCCTTTGAACGTATGAAAAGACTTAGAAATGATCGTGTGCAAATATTCTGAAATTAAACGTTTCAATTAAAACAGCCCAAGCAAGTTAATAGTATCCAATCTAATCCAATCACAATCAAGATATACCAATTGAATTTTTGTGCACACGTACGAACACGAAAAATTCAATTGACTCAAAATTAAAGCGATTACTTAAAAGTAAAAGATTGAAAGAGAGAAAGACACAAGCGTTTGATTAGGGAGTTCCCCGGCTTTCGCGTCGTCCACGCGGTTGACCGAGTACGTCTCCCCCCAAATAACCAAACGGGTTATTTGAGAGTATATAGATCAAAAATGATGAACATTAGTGCACAATTTACAATTGAATCTTATAAACCTATAACGAATCAAAAGTAAACTATGCGAATAAAACTCAACACACAACGAAGCTTCGCCCTCTGATTCCAACGATCCAACCCGTGCCAATCCGCACTTGATCGTCCAGCTGAGTCCTTCGCTTCTTGTTGTTGAACCTTCAAGATTCGCACGATTTTGAATCCCTTTGAGAGAAACCAACACCTTCGTCACAATTCAACCCGATCACGATTCTGATTCACCGCGAACCGTACCGAACGTTATCAACAAATATGCAGTCTCTATTGAATTGATCCCATACTCAAACTTCAATTTGATTGCAAACTTGATGAAGATGATGAACTTGTGATGAATAAAACCTTTGATCCAAATTTCCACTCAATTTGAATCCCAAAGCATTTTCTGATCTTTCACACTGGTTTCCTCTTCAATACAATGACACACCACATTGCTATTTAAAGAGAGAATAGAATTGAGCAAATTTGGGCAAAATTTCACAGACATGAATCGATACAACTGATGGTTTGTATCGATACAAACCCTTTGACCAGCGTTAAAAATGAAAGATTTGACCTATGTATCGATACAAACACGGGTGTGTATCGATACATAAATCAGTTTCTTGAAATCTTGACTGATATGTATCAAATCATGCAGGCATGATTCGATACATCATGTTCTTTCTGGATTTCTGAGAGGCATAGGTGTGTATCGATACATGCAAGCATGATTCGATACACAGGTAACTATCTGCCTCTGAGAGACCACTTTTGTATCGATACAAGTGACGTGTGTATCGATACAAAAAGCACAAAATCAGTCTGAAGAAATTTCAGGACATATGTCTCGATACAACTGATTATGTATCGATATAAAATACCTAAAAATCAGTTTTTCAAAGTTTTAAAAAGTTTTTCGCTGTCAAGTCATTTGTAATGTTGCCAAAATATGTTCTACTCTATTTTCATGTGTTTTGACAATTATTAAAACATGAGGATGAACTGGTGCACTTACATTCTCCCCCTTTTTGATAATTGTCAAAACTATGCATAAGCTAACTAAGCCTATACCTCATATGCAATAAAATAGCAATATGTATACAGACGCAATTAACACCAAGGCTAACAATAAGCAACGCTCCCCCTGAGTTGATGTCATAATGCGTTTGACATTGTTGATAATATTCAAGACTTCTTTAGCTATTTATCCTTAGCTTGTGCATCCAAATCTCTCCCCCTTTGACAATATCAAAAAGAAGAAGAGAGCTCATTAGAAGTATTAAGTTCAAACATTTTTAACCATATATAGTCATATCGTGCACTTACATTTGTCGAAATGCACTATATGATAAAGTTTCCTAATCAAATAAATACATACAAAGATATGCCAAAATATATCAATGACGAATACCAAATATCATGACAAATATGGAATGTAGAATAACAAACCAAAACCAACGCATGAATATCGTAACACATCGACATTTTAATTCAACCAACATATCCAAATATGGGACGAAATAAACAAAGCAATGCAACAAATGCATAATTTTATGTTGCCATATCATATAACGATGTTCATGAAGAAATGAAATACACGGATAGTATTGATGCAACATGTTAGGCTATAGACATATCAAGCAATCAATATTTCATATATTGCCATTTGATACATATAGACTTCAAGAATTATTACTTATCTTAAAGCAAGAATTTTTGGAAATGAGCAAACATATGAATGTTTTGAAAAGCACTAATATGAGATGTTGATAACTGAAAAGAATTCACATAGGCATACGTGTGTAAGTTTTAAGAAGAGAAGATAGAGATGATACTTGTTAACCTTGTACCGTAGGGTGTTGATGCACTTCCCATTGTATAAAACTCCAAGTTGCCAAGAAGTATGATATGTATACAAAGTGCATGCTTAAAGTACATTATTCTAGGTTAGAGATATCTAGGATCCCTAATTCTCCGCGAATATAGATAAAGGGTTCCGTTGCAAGTGGCTTTGTAAAGATGTCTGCAAGTTGGTTTTTCGAGTCCACATGCTCAAAAACAACATCCCCTTTTTCTACATGATCGCGAAGAAAGTGATGCCTAATCTCTATATGCTTAGTCCATGAATGCAACACGGGGTTCTTTGTGAGGTTTATAGCACTAGTGTTGTCACACAAGATAGGAACACGTTGTAGTTTTAAATCGTAGTCGAGAAGTTGTTGTTTTAACCAAAGTATTTGGGAACAACAACTTCCGGCCGCAACGTATTCCGCCTCGGCGGTTGACAAAGCAACTGATACTTGTTTCTTGCTATGCCAACTTACCAAGCTATTACAAAATAGGTGGCATGTTCCACTAGTACTTTTCCTATCTAACTTGCAACCGGCAAAGTCGGAATCGGAATAACCTACCAAAGAACAATCATTCCCCTTAGAGTACCATAAGCCAAAATTTGATGTTCCTTTCAAGTATTTTAAAATCCTTTTTACGGCTTTTAGGTGTGATTCTTTGGGACATTATTGATATCGTGCACACACATGCAAACACTAAACATAATATCCGACCTAGATGTCGTTAAGTAGAGTAAGGATCCGATTATACCTCTATATTTTGTAATTTCCACATCTTTACCGTCTTCATCTTTGCTTAATGCACAGGTTGATGCCATGGGAGTTTCCATAATTTTTGAATCCGTCATCCCAAACTTCTTGAGCAACTCAAGGCAATATTTAGTTTGATATGTGAAGGTTCCTTCTTCTAGTTGCTTGATTTGTAGTCCCAAGAAGTAGGTTAGCTCACCCATCATACTCATCTCAAATTCACCTTGCATAAGACTAGAAAAGCTCTTGACAAGAGATGGGTTAGTGGATCCAAAAATAATATCATCAACATAAATTTGAACCAATAAGACGTCCTTTCTCTTACGTTTAATGAAGAGTGTAGTGTCAACCTTTCCCCTTGAATATCCATTTTTAATTAAGAACTTGCTAAGTCTCTCATACCAAGCTCTAGGAGCTTGCTTTAGTCCATATAGAGCTCTTTTTAATTTGAAAACATAGTCCGGATGTTCGTAATTTTCAAAATCGGGAGGTTGTTTGACATACACCTCTTCATTTATGTATCCGTTCAGGAAAGCACTCTTAACGTCCATTTGGTATAACTTGAAGTTCATATTGCATGCATAAGCTAATAAAAGTCTAATGGCCTCAAGGCGAGCTACCGGAGCATAGGTCTCCTCATAATCGATGCCCTCCTCTTGGTTGTAGCCTTGAGCTACAAACCGTGCCTTGTTCCTAACAATAACACCGTTTTCATCAAGTTTATTTCTAAAAACCCAACGTGTCCCAATCACTTGATGATTTGGAGGAGGTGGTACTAAATCCCACACCTCATTTCTTTTAAATTGATTTAGTTCTTCTTGCATTGCAAGAATCCAATGTTCATAAAGTAATGCGGTGTTTGAGTTTTTAGGTTCAACTTGTGAAACAAAAGCATAGTGAGAGCAAAAGTTACTTATTTGAAATCGAGTAGCCACTCCCTTTGAGATATCACCTAAGACTTTGTCAATGGGATTGTCTTTTAGAGTACGCCATTCCTTTGCAAGATCGGCTCCTCTTTGCTTGTGATGATTCTTTGATGAAGAAGATCCTCCATCATCTTTGTCTTCATTGGATGGTGACGGCTTATCGTCCTTTTCTTTTGGAACTTCCGTTGAGGGTTGATCACTCCCAACAACTTCTTGATCCTTTAAAATGTCAGTTGTGTCGACACCTGCACCAATAGCATCACCTTTCCCGTTTTCTTCCGGAAAAGTCTCATCAAAGTTTACATGAACCGATTCTTCAACAATTTGTAACCTTTTATTGTATACTCTATATGCCTTGCTAGATAATGAATAACCTAAGAAAATTCCTTCATCCGCTTTTGGGTCAAATTTGCCAAGATTCTCCTTTCCATTATTTAAAATAAAGCATTTACATCCAAACGAGCGCAAATGACTAAGGTTAGGTTTTCTTCCCTTGAGTATTTCATAGGGAGTTTTGTCCAAAATAGGTCGAATGATCGCCCTATTTAGAACATAACTCGCGGTGCTTATCGCATCGGCCCAAAAATACTTAGGAAGACCACTTAACATAGTCCTAGCCAACTCTTCTAGAATTCGATTTTTCCTCTCCACTACCCCATTTTGTTGTGGTGTTCGTGGAGCCGAAAAATTGTGTTCAATGCCATGTTTGGAGCAAAACTTATCAAAGTTATTGTTTTCAAATTCGCCTCCATGATCACTCCTAATGGAAATGATCTTAAGGTCTAGCTTATTTTGAATCATCTTAGCAAATTGTTTAAAAGCGGACAAGGTATCGCTTTTACTAGATAAGAATAATGTCCAACAAAATCTTGAGTAATCGTCTACAATCACAAGTCCATAGTAATTACCACCAAGGCTTTTGGTCCTTGATGGTCCAAAAAGATCCATATGGATTAACTCTAAAGGCTTAGTAGTTGAAATGAACTTTTTAGTTTTGAAAGAAGCCTTAGTTTGTTTACCCATTTGGCATGCGTCACACAAGTGATCTTTTGAAAAACGAATTTTAGGTAGACCGATTACAAGATCTTTAGAAGCTATCTTATTTAGTAAATCGAAATTAAGATGTGTCATTCTTCTATGCCACAAGCAAGATTCATCATTCTTTGTTATGAGACACTTAGCACCACTTAGGCAATTATCATCTAGATCCAACATGTATACATTTCCATGCCTAATAGCTTTAAGAATCACATTCTTGTCTTTGTTACTTTCGATTGTGCAAAAGGTTGGTTTGAAATTGATTATGAACCCTTTATCACAAAGCTTAGCAACACTCAACAAGTTGTGCTTAAGGTTATCCACAAGTACAACATTAGATATGGTTATAGTAGAAGGATTACTGATAGTACCTACACCAAGAATAGTGCCTTTATTGTTGTCTCCATAGGTGACATAGCCTTTCTTCTTTGCTTTGAACTCAATAAAAAGCGAGGCATCACCCGTCATGTGCCTTGAACATCCACTATCTAGAAACCATCTCCTTTCTAGACTATCAAGGCACTTTTCCTACAACATTTAAACATAAGAGAAAGGTACCCAATTTTTATTGGGTCCTAATTGGTGAGGCAAATAAGTTTTGTTGAGTTTTGGCATCCATTGCAATACGCCCTTAGGTACCAACAATTTCCTAGCTTTACATTTTGCAATGGTATGGCCTTCACAACAACAATAGTGACAAGTGATATGTGAGTCACTCTTCTTTTGATCCATTTTGAAGTGTCTAGAACTTTTGTTTTTGACTTTCAATGTATTTTGAAAATGTTTTGGATCAACTTGATGAGAGACTCTAGGTTGTGATGAATCTTCCACTTTGTCCTTGAGAGTCTTAATATTTTTTGACAAAGTGATGCAATTATCACAACCAACTATCTTACTATTATCATGACTTGCACTTGACCTTTCTAATAATGATACCTTGAAAGCTTTCAACTCTTCTTCCGTTTTGGAAACTTTCTTTTCAAGAGTTTTGTTAACTTTTATAATTTCTTTTAATCGTTTGAAAGCTTTCATAGTTTCACTACATAGGTCCTCAAATGCACTTTCCAAATCATGATATTCTAACGAAGTATATGAGCTAGAGGGATTTTGGTTTACCTTTTTGGGAGCTTTATCCTTCTTTTTGTGATGATGAGTTGTGAAGCATACATTAGCCACTTCGCCTTCATCACTTGAACTAGAGCTTGATGATGAATGAGATGAAGAGCTACTACTCTCCCATGCAACATAAGCTTTCTTTCCTTTGCTCTTCCTTTTGTTTGAAGATGACTCCTTCTCTTTTCTCTTGAGATTAGGACAATCCGGCTTGTAGTGACCAACTTGGCCGCACTCATAGCATATCCCTTTCTTGGAGTACCTAGCATCTTCATTCTTCCGGCGGTAACCACTATCTTTTCGAAACTTCTTAAGATTGTCATCAGAATGTCTTATCTCATTCTTTCTTATATATCTATTATAGCGTCGAACGAAGAGCCCCATTTCCTCATCATCGGAATCGTCTTCGCTTGAGCTACTTTTCACTTGCTCAACCTTTTTGGACTTGGATTTGGAGGCTTTTAGAGCAATTGACCTCTTATCCTTTTCTTTTTCCTTTTCGTTGTATTTTTCCTTTTTCTCACCTTTTTCATGCTTTTCCAACAAATTAAGCACTTGTTCATGTTCCGTTAGCTTACCAAATAAGGTTGTGAGACTCAAAGTTGTAAGATCATTCGCTTCTTTGATTGCGGTGACCTTTGGTTGCCATGACCTATTAAGACATCTCAAAATCTTATTAGTAGCATCTTGATTTGGGATTGGTTTACCTAGACCATGTACTTGTTGGTGATTTTTAGAAATCTTTGTTGCATATCCGCAATGGTTTCACCATCTTGCATATGAAACAATTCGAACTCTTGAGTTAAGGTATTTATTTTCGAAATTTTGACCTCATTAGTTCCCTCAAAATGAGTAACTAATGTATCCCACATTTCTTTAGCCGTAGAACAATGCGACACATGATAAAATTGTTCAATCCCAATGGATGAAATAAGTATGTTTTGTGCCTTTGCATCGTAATTGACCTTTTTCTTTTCATCATCCGTCCATTGTGCCATAGGCTTATTGGTGACAACGCCATTGAGGTCGGTGATTGTTGGAACAAACGGACCGTTCTCAATAGCATTCCACACTTCACCATCAAAAGAATTGATGTGAATCCGCATACTACTTTTCCAATAATCAAAATGATCTCCATTGAATATAGGAGCCCTATTATACGCCCCTTTCGGTGCAAAAGCCATGTTTTCTAATAATTGGCACAATCCTCCGAATTTTGTAAACAAAATTGAACCGGGATCGTGATACCACTTGTTAGACTACTTGGCTATCACTTAGAAGGGGGGGTTGAATAAGTGCCCCTTAAAACAACGTAGGTTTTTCAAAATTATTTCGTTTAAACGGTACGCGCGGAAGCACCACCGGATCGGTAGTCTCTTTGCACCCGATTTATCACTGGAAAGGTAATATAGCCTTTGAACGTATGAAAAGACTTAGAAATGATCGTGTGCAAATATTCCGAAATTAAACGTTTCAATTAAAATAGCCCAAGCAAGTTAATAGTATCCAATCTAATCCACTCACAATCAAGATATACCAATTGAATTTTTGTGCACACGTACGAACACGAAAAATTCAATTGACTCAAAATTAAAGCGATTACTTAAAAGTAAAAGATTGAAAGAGAGAAAGACACAAGCGTTTGATTAGGGAGTTCCCCGGCTTTCGCGTCGTCCACGCGGTTGGCCGAGTACGTCTCCCCCCAAATAACCAAACGGGTTATTTGAGAGTATATAGATCAAAAATGATGAACACTAGTGCATAATTTACAATTGAATCTTATAAACCTATAACGAATCAAAAGTAAACTATGCGAATAAACCTCAACACACAACGAAGCTTCGCCCTCTGATTCCAACGATCCAACCCGTGCCAATCCGCACTTGATCGTCCAGCTGAGTCATTCGCTTCTTGTTGTTGAACCTTCAAGATTCGCACGATCTTGAATCCCTTTGAGAGAAACCAACACCTTCGTCACAATTCAACCCGATCACGATTCTGATTCACCGCGAACCGTACCGAACGTTATCAACAAATATGCAGTCTCTATTGAATTGATCCCATACTCAAACTTCAATTTGATTGCAATCTTGATGAAGATGATGAACTTGTGATGAATAAAACCTTTGATCCAAATTTCCACTCAATTTGAATCCCAAAGCGTTTTCTGATCTTTCACACTGGTTTCCTCTTCAATACAATGACACACCACATTGCTATTTAAAGAGAGAATAGAATTGAGCAAATTTAGGCAAAATTTCACAGACATGTATCGATACAACTGATGGTTTGTATCGATACAAACCTTTTGACCAGCGTTAAAAATGAAAGATTTGACCTATGTATCGATACAAACACGGGTGTGTATCGATACATAAATCAGTTTCTTGAAATCTTGACTGATATGTATCAAATCATGCAGGCATGATTCGATACATCATGTTCTTTCTGGATTTCTGAGAGGCATAGGTGTGTATCGATACATGCAAGCATGATTCGATACACAGGTAACTCTCTGCCTCTGAGAGACCACTTTTGTATCGATACAAGTGACGTGTGTATCGATACAAAAAGCACAAAATCAGTCTGAAGAAATTTCAGGACATATGTATCGATACAACTGATTATGTATCGATACAAAATACCTAAAAATCAGTTTTTCAAAGTTTTAAAAAGTTTTTCGCTGTCAAGTCATTTGTAATGTTGCCAAAATATGTTCTACTCTATTTTCACGTGTTTTGACAATTATTAAAACATGAGGATGAACTGGTGCACTTACAAACAATATCACCCATGTTCAAAGCTCTAGTCTACTTCCTCTCTCCTTCAGCTGAAACCACCATGTTGCCGTTATCCACTCGAGCCTCTCCACCCCTAGCCAGTATCGATTTGAATGAAATAGCATCATTCACCTGAAGGTCACAACCAACCATAGCCTTCGGAAACTGCTTCCGACCAGTAGGCTCCCCTTCCTTCTTATCACCCTTCGCAAACCGAGCTCTGTTAACTTTGAGTTTGAAGTTTTCACACCATACATCTTCTAACTCCTTGCTCAAAGCATCCACATTTTGTACCTCCTTGAACTTCACGAATGCGAACCTCTTCCCCCATTTATCCATCTTTTTAGGGATGAATACATCACTCACACTTCCAAACTTAGAAAACAACTTCCACAGATCCCCCCACACGAGCTTCTCTGGGAAATTAGTGACAAAGAAAGACGTAGAGATCATGTCCATGCGGTGGCCATACCCTCCTTTCTTATTTTTCCCCACACCCTCTCTCTCTTCTTTCTCTCTCATCTCTCCTTGTAATAGTGTGGCTATTGTAAGCATTGTACTTTATTTGTGAGTCTCTCTAGTATCATCATGATGCTTTTGTAGGACTGTGTTTTGAGTTGTAACTCTATATTTTCTCCAAAGCTTTTAAGCATGGAGTATGATTGTTTCTTGTGTATCAGTCTAAGCCTTTAGGTAAGATTGGTCTAGTTTCTAGGAGTGTGTCTCCAAAATTGAGTCGGGTTAATATGATCAATAGTGTTGTCTGTACTATTGTGGAGGAAGTGATCAGAGGTTGTCATATCTAGGAGTTCCTAGGTAGAATTAGCACGAGTAGTGATTAAGTGAGAAGTTGTAAATTGGGGAGTTTAGCTTCGAATTGATACTATCATAGTGGATTCCTTCTTGGATTGGTATCCCCCAGACGTAGGTGAGTTGCGCCGAACTGGGTCAACAAACCGTTGTGTTATTTACCTTCTGCTATTTATTTTTTATATTGTCCATTGTGTTTTATGTTGGAACATCATATACCACATCTGTTACCAGCGTGCCAGAATTTCACTAATTATATAGCGGGTACGGATAGTCACGGGCGCGGATAGTATTAAACCCGCATATGTATCCATTAAATACGGATATTTCAAATATCCATTTATTTTATTCGCGGATATCCATTAAGTTATCCACTCCGTGTCCATGGCAGATTTTATCCGCAGATATTTGCGGGTACGGATTATTTTGCCATCCTCATTCGGGAGTTTGGTACTCATTATGTGCTCGTGGGAGATTGGTACATAATATTCTCTTGTTTAGTATTTGGGTCTTAGTTTATTGAGTTATAACCGAGGCATAATAGTTGCCCCCCTCATCAATATTCAGTTAATAGGCTTTTACCCCCTGCAAAATAGGCGAATTTTGCTTTACTCCCTTATAAAAAATTTCTTTAAGATTTCCCCCTTGCAAATTTATTTTTTTTTGGTTTACCCCCTTGAGTGCACTTTTTAAATTGGTTATTTTGTTCAACCGATTTAAAAAGTGTTGTTTTTTAAATCGGTTGAACAAAATAACTGATTTAAAAAGTGCACTCAAGGGGGTAAACCAAAAAAAAATATTTTGCAAGGAGGAATTCTTAAAGAAATTTTTTATAGGAGGGTAAAGAAAAATTCTCCTATTTTGCATGGGAGTAAAAGCCTATTAACCCTATAAAAATCCACCCTTTCTCTTTAATATTTTCTTTCTGCCCTTTCTCTAGATTCAAAACCATATCGGCATCTCTCTCTCCAATCCAAACAGGTTTTCACGATGTAGACTACGCGGCGGTCGTGGTGCGACGAGGAAGAGGTTGTCCTTCCACACTACGTGTTCGGCGCTAGATTTTTCTTCTCCGATTCCGGCGTTCGTTCTTTTTTTTCCCCATTTTTCTTCTGGTTTTGTGCTTCTCTCCATGTTCTTGCTCCTCCTCTTGGATATCGATGGTGGTGCTTTGGTTTGGTGCCACCGGAGATTTGGTTTTTTACGTCTTCATTTTGATGCGGGTGGTTGTTTGCAAGGTTAGAATGTTGAGGGTTGGGTGATTGGTGTTGGGTGTTCTATTCACTACAGTCCAGCGGCTTTGGTGTGGTGGTGGCTGCGGATCTGTGGTGGAGGTGTTGCGGTGTTGAGGTGTTTCTGCCGGAGGTTTCACTGGCTCCGGCGGCGGCTCCGGTGGTGAAAGGTGGTGTTGCTGCTGCAGTTCTTATGGTGGTGGTGGTGGCGGTGGCGACGGATTAGTAGGATTTATGTGCAGATTCAGGTGGCAACTGGTGGTGACATATTTGAGACGGGTGTGGTGGTGGCGACTACAATATGATTGTTATGGAGGTGATGAGAACTGCGACGTGACTGATATGGAGGTGAGTAGGTGTTTTTTCCGCGTTTTTACTGTGGATCTATTATGAAGGTGACTAAGTGGTTTTTCTTTGGATATGGTGGTGGTGTTGCCCATTGGAGTTTTTCTATGTTTTTTGCAGTAAATGTGGTGTTGTTCCGAGGAACTACCTTCCTCCTGGTGGAGCGATTAGTCCAAATCAATGATGGAGCTATTCATGTTGCGTGTATCTTCACGGAGCGTCATTACCACTCTCCAAAGCTTTTCACAGTTGCGACTTTAGCCCTTTACACCGCTTTTGTGATGTTAGTTTTGGTTTTGTTTGTCCCAGTGGGTTGGTTTGATACCATAACGTGAGTGGCTGCTTCTTGGATTTGGGACTGTCGTTTTGGTTCAGATGGAGTTAGAGTAACTGTGGTACATTCTGCTCTAGTTTTTGCTATTTGGGTGTGCTGTTGCGGTTGTCCATTATGTAAGGGGTGAGTTTTGTTTTCTCCTTGTTGTTGGCTTGTAATGGGGGGTTGGTTGTGCGCTGGCTTTTGTGGCTTGCTGCTTTGTATGGGGATTTTATTCCCTGTGTATGTTTGCTTTTTTCTAGCTCCTTTTCACTTCTTATGTTGATGGAAGTCTTAATAAATTTTACCGATTCAAAAAAAAAATTGCCCCCAAGTCCTTACTATGAGTAAAATAAGGATTTGAGAGTATTAATTAGCATAGTCTTGAGGCCTTTGTTCCGTCAACATTGATTCCTACAAAATAAATTCCCATATATGAAAATTGTTCATATAGTTGGGTGTAGTCTTTATTATGCTAGATATGATGACAGAAGTTTATAGTGTTATTCTTGTAATAAGTATTTTGTATATGAGACTGTGTATTGTGCAAGATGTTTTGGATAACTTGTAAGATAATACGATTCAGGAGTATACATGTATATGAGAAACAACAAGGAAAGCAGTAAACGACACAAGTAAGTTGTTTACTCAGTTCGGTGAAATTACTAAACCGACTCTAGGGAATACCAATCCAGGAAAGGAAGACCACAACGTCGAATTAATATCTAGTCTTACAAAGAACAATAAAACTCATTGTTGCTTATGCTTTTTCTTAATGCTAGTGCACCTTCAACCTGAGGGCCTACTCCCCCTAAATATGAGACACCTGCCATTTTCCCCAAATCACTAGTCCTAAGGGATTAAAACCTTTAACAATATAGTGGTATAATGAAAAACTATTCAACTGACAAGTCTTAACTCTAAACTTTAGAACCTATGCTTCAAAGCAAGTACACACTTGTTGAAAATCACACAAGTACTTGAGTCGCAATCTAGTTATAATCTAGAGGTCTTCAAATATTGTTCGCACTTGAAAACGTTGAGTTAAGTCTTCTTATATAGTGATGCACCTCTTGACATATATGCTTGAGTTTGAGTTACATCATGATAGGATTCAGTTTTAAAACAAACTTTATAAGATAAAGTTTAAACTAAATCATTTTAAAAGTTAGCTATGATTTACAATCATATCTAACACATAAGTTTGATAACAAACCTTAAATTAACAGGCAATCGTAAATACTCGTTTTGTTACAACCTTGGAGAGATACACGTGTTTTGGATAAGGTTAGATCTTCAGCTTGTAGCTCTAGGGCAAGATGTCCTACACCATGTTGGAACATCTTGTTCAACATGTTATTCTGAACATGTTCTTTTCCCACAGGCAAGATGTCCTACCTCAAGCTGAGACATCTTGTTCAACATGTTGCATCTGCACATCTTGTCTTTCACATGTTGTTTTAGCTTAAGAATGTAGCTAATCTAAAGGTCTACAAGATCAATTCATGTTTTTAAGAAGAAAAGGAAAATGAATTTAAAGTATTGAGCTTCCCTTTGCACTCTAGTCTTCCTGATCATTATTACTTAAGATAAAAAGCATATTTACCTAAGATCACACATCTAATCACTCTTGTTTGTTTCTCAATTACTTAATAAAACATCAAACCCTTCATTTCTATTCACTTCCCTCAACTCATCTATATCTCTCTCACTCTCTGCAACTCATCATAGCCAAAACCCTACTATCTCCTTTCATCTTCAACCTTTCCTTTTTCAAAACCTCAACCATGGTAAGAACCAAAGCCACCGCTAGAAGAGCCCCACCTTTCCGCTCCAAAACACCTCCACCACCACTTAACATTTCTGCTTTGAACACTATATTTCCTCTACATTATAACCAACAACTATAACATCCTATTCATTTATAAATTTAAATACTTTAATAAATAGCTCAAATAAATAAATAGGTTGTTACCACAAACAAACATATAACATACTATAATAAAACTAAAATAATTTTCCAATAATAATAATAATAAAAAAGTTAATCCCAATTTTATTTTTTTAAAAAAATGTTTTTTGTTTTTGAAATTTTGAAAAGAATATAAAAAACCCAACGGCTGCAGTCAAAGGAAATCCCAACGGCTCGTTAAATTTCATTTCAATTTGAGCATTGATTACATTTTGACCATCGCATCTCTTCACTTCAGTTTTTCATTTCACTGTACCACTCACTCACTTACTCACAAACTCACTCTCTCATCGATTCATCGTTCGTAATTTTCATCAACATCAACAACGCCATGTCTCTTCCTCCACAAATCGACGATTTCATCAAACAATCCATCGATCACTCATTAGGGCTTCCAATCTCTTCCCAAACCCTAGACATCAAGCTTCATGCCTCCAAACAATCCGAACAAATTCTCCGCGATCAGAACCTTTCACTCCTCAATAAATTAAAGGAAAAAGACCAACTCATCGAACAATCTAAGGTATTTTTTCCCCCAAATCTCCCATTTTAACCTATAATTTTTTTGAATTTTTATTTATATTTGATTTTTTTTTTGAATAGTATGAAGCATATGTGAATGCCTTAGCGATTAAGAAATTTGTTGAGGAGAATCAGAAATTGGCGGCGGAGTGTGAGAATCTTGTGAAGCATTGTAGAAAATTGGAGAAGGAATGTGCGCTTTATGACAATGATAGGGAAGCATTGATTGATTTTCAGAATGAAGCTGAAGAAAGAGCGAAGGAGGCTTGTTTACGAGCTGAAGAATTGGAACGTGATTTGGTTATGTATGAGATGGAGAAGACAAAATGTCAGCAATTGAATGAATCGGTATTGTCCTTTTTGTTTTCCATGTGATTCTTGAGGTTTTTAAATGGTTTCTGTGTGATGCTTTTGATATTATGAAGATTTTGAGTCTGTTTGGATTTGGCTTATTTTTTAGCTTATGAAAATAACTTATGCAAATAAATAAAATTTTATGCTGATTCATATGTTTTTACTGACAAAAATTGTATTTTTATAAGTTGTTTTATCATAAGCTACCTTGAAAAGTTTATAATAATATATAAAAGCTTATTTATTTGCATAAGCTGTTTCGCATAAACTCAAAAATAGGTCAATCCGAACGGGCCCCTTTGTGAATACCACCCTAATCATTGGTGTAATGTACTTGTTGTTTAAATCTTACATTAAATGTTGAGACTTGAGAATCCTATCTTTTCTGTGAGATACAGATCATCTAGAGATTTTTGTGAATATCCATGCTGTGATTTAAAACTTTTTAATTCAGTTTTGTTAGTAGTTTAGTATAAAAATGTTGTTTGAGAAAGGGTTTTAAGGAGGAGAGGGGTGGAGGGAAAGGGTTATCATAAAATGTTACCTTATTTCGGATACGAGGGTTTAAGAAATTTTTATATGCTACCCAAAAGTCTCCTTTGCTTCTATTTTAAAGTTTTCTCGTATTGAGAGTTTTTAAGGTGGGAAGGAGTCTACCCTCCCTTCTTTTTTCTTTTCATCCCTTTCACCCCAAATAGCTCCATTTAATTCCCATATATACTCCAAATTAATGCCTTAAGGGTCGAGAACAGATCAAAGTAACTTGCAGAGTAACCTGATCGCTTGTGTCTATGAGAGAGAGAGAGAGAGAGAGAGAGAGAGAGAGAGAGAGAGAGGAAAAACACAAGGCATTAAAGGATTAAATGGACTGATTTGTAAGAAATTTGATTAAATGGGTTAATTTTTGACCGAGTAGTTGCGGTGATGGATACACCCTAATGCCTGAAGGGGATTGGGCCTGTGATGAATTTTTTTATTTTGATACTAATAGGACGACTTTGTTACAACGACTATAACTTGCTAGCATCAGGGCAAAAATGTTAAAACATTGAAACAGGTAAGTTCTTATAGGGTAGAATTCAACCAATACATGGCTCATAAGTCCTCATATAGACTAAAATAAAATGTTTCCCCTTGATTGCTTTTGTCCGGCTCCATATCTGAATAAATGGAATTTCATTTTTGGATTTAAATCATTTTTATTTGAAAATCTTACGAGGTATCTTCCTTAAAAGTTGTCGCATTTCTTGTGCAAAAGAAATGTAAACCTGTAGAGAGCTTTATTGATTTGAATTCTTATAGGAAGGACTTCAAAACATGCAAGTGTAAGATCTGATTGTACGGACTTAATAACTTAATTCACTGAAGTTTTGGTTTAATTTGATTTCCATTAGCATCATGAAACACTGAAATTATTTTTGATACATATCATATCATATCACAATGCGAAATTGTGGTACTGTTAAGTCATGAATTAGACTAAACTACTAGAATATGATTTTTTTTTTGTGAAGTTTCATATTCTTATCCTTTCTCGTTAATCTTGAAATGGGAGTGTGTGTGGCCTTTTACAAGCTCTAATCCTTTGGTCATGAATGTAAGCTGCTGACATTTACTTTGTTTTACCAAGGTTGATTCTCCTTCGGTGCGCCCACTTGGGGACGAGAGTTTGCTTGACTCTATTTTGGCAACAGTTGGTACTAAAGATGAGTCGTCTACATATGAATTTATGGTTGCAAATAGTGAAAATCAGCACTGTAAAAAGTTGCTGTCAATGTGGAGCAGGTGAGCCTTTCTACTTCCTTGTTCTTCCTATTCTCTTATCAAGTTTACTTATAACAACATTATTCATTCCGCCAATTTTTCATCTTATGCCATATTCTAGGCAATTAACATGTAACTATCAGGAGAGTTTGGATTTAACATAACTCTTAGAAGACTGATTGTCATTTGAATTTTGTAGCTTAAAACAATCAACTCGGAGAGTTTTGTCTCTAGTTGCTGAAGTGATGTCTCTAGAAAAGGACAAAGAACATCTAAGGATTAACCTCGACAGAGCTGAAGAAGAGGTGTGGATTGCTGGACTCCCTTATATTTGTGGACTTTTCCAGTTTTTGGATTACTGACATGACTTGGTATTGGTAAACCATAGGGCAAATTACTATTTGTTGAAAATGGCGTATTGGAAAAGGAGAACAGAAGGTTATTGATGAAATGCAAGGAAAGGCATCATCCAGATTCTGGTGAGAAGCTTTCCCATAGTACATCTACCAAGGTGAGAATCATTGATTGGGGCATGTTTAATTCCCATTGACTGTTTAATTTTGTTTCGTTTAGTCGCTCCCCTCCCTTGATTAAATCGTCCTTAGGACACTCATCAACATTTAGCTAAGTAATTAATATTACTTTTGCAGTCAAACAAGAGAAAGTCTAGTCCCAAGACAAGTAGCCCGATGGCGAAGAAGATTGATTTTGATGATTTAGATCCAGTTTCACCTAGACAACCATTGTCACCCTTGCAAAGTAACTCTCGAGACTGTTCGTAACCACCATTGTCTTGATTCAGCTTCCCCTAACTAGATTACCATTTTAATGACTGGTTTTGATGATCTTTCAAAGTTATCTATTGAACTGTTTACAAAGATGATGGGAAATAAGGCTATTGACTTGATGTACACTTATTTCTTGTTAGTATGGTATTTGTCTATATGTTGTTTGACACAGTTACTATTTTTTGTCATTTGCTGAAGTTGGTTTTGATTCTTAAACCATGAAAAACAGTGGGTGTTATTATGTTCCTTAGTATATTTAACAAGGCTTTGTCTAACCTGTAGAGATAAATTTTAGTATTTATAATAAGTGTCCATTTGAATTTTACTTATTTTTGAACTTATAAAAATAGATTATGTAAATAAATAAAATTTTGTGTTAATTTATAAGTTTTCACTAACAAAAATTGTATTTTTATAAGCTGTTTCATCATAACCTAACTCAAAAACTTAAAATAATACACAAAAAGTTATTTATTAGCTCAAAAATAAATCAATCCAAAAAGAGTCTTGTAATTTAATTATGCACAATTTTGTTTTTACCATTGAATAAATAAATTTTATGATTAGATCAATACATCACATCTAATCTTATTTGGATAATGAAAAATCTCACATGTGCATCATATACGTGACCATGTGATAAAGGGTAATATTCTAACCAAAATTTGAAGTCCCCTTAATTTGGAGGACCTGTGATAAAGGGTATGTAGGCCATGGCTGGCCATGGTTTTACGAGTGAAGAGTCATTTAAACAAAAAAGGGAAAATCATACCTGTTGGATATGCCTTGAAATCTCAGTTACAAAAAGTCGGAAAATTATGGGATCATCTGCGCCGGGGCGCAGGCTTAAGTGGCGCTGGGGCGCAATTGCACAGCAGGAAGCAGTGGCTACTGACTTCCTGCGCCTGGGCGCAGGCATGAGTGGCGCCGGGGCGCAGGCCAACTGGGCGGATCCGTTTTTGTGCAGATTTTGTGGAAAAATTTGTTTCGGAGAATATCTGACTTGGATTCTATTTTATTTTATAAGATAGATTTGTTTCTGATATTTAGGCATATATTTTTCTATAAATAGGGAACTCTTTATTCATAGAAAAATAAGGTTGAAAGCAATTTGGATTAGGGTTTGCCACACTAGAGTTTTAGAAAATTCATTCTTGGTATAATTCTAGGGGTTTGGGCGAATCATCATTGGTTCACCTTGGGTAGCTAGGTCAAATTAAGTCTCTTCATCACGGAAGAAGGGATTCGGGATTTGGGTAGAATTAGGATTAATTCTTGTAACCCAATTGGGAATTCCTTGTGTAAAATTTCACATTGATCATAGTGGAACGGAAGGGTTGCTCCCTCCCCCAGACGTAGGTCCTTATTTGGCCGAACTGGGTAAACAATATCTTGTGTTCTTCTCTTTTGTTCTTGGATTATTTCTTTCATCATCTCTATCACTTTATTATTGGTTACTTGGTTAATTTGCTCCACACATCAAATTCATTGGTGTGATTTTCAAGCGAATTCACAACAATTGGCGCCCACCGTGGGGCAAGGATCAAATCGATAATCAGGTACCATGGGTTCTAAGTTCGATATTGAGAAGTTTACCGGTAGTAACGACTTCGGGTTGTGGAAGGTAAAGATGAAGGCGGTGTTAGTCCATAACAAGTGTGATGAGGCTTTGAAGGGTGCACAGATGCCGGCGAGTCTTTCCGATGCGGAGAAGACTGATTTGAATGAAAGAGCGGTTAGTTGCATTACCTTGTGCCTCGGACACAAGGTGTTAAGAGAAGTAGCAAGGGAGACCAACGTTGCGGGTATGTGGGTCAAGCTTGAATCATTGTATATGACCAAGTCGATGGCACATAAGCAGTTTCTGAAACAAAAACTCTACTTTTATCGAATGGTGGAGTCGAAATCCATAATGGAGCAACTGGCGGAATTCAACAAAATCATTGATGATTTGGCCAATATTGATGTGAACCTAGAAGATGAAGACAAAGTCTTACATCTACTTTATACGTTACCTAAGTCCTATGAAAGTTTCAAGGATACCATGCTCTACGGCAAGGAAGTTGCGGTTACCTTGGAGGAAGTTCAATCGGCCTTGAGGACGAAAGAACTTACTAAGTTTAAAGACTTGAAGGTGGAGGATGGTGCTAATGCTTTAAATGTTTCAGGTGGAAAAGGTGGAAGTAGAGGTAAGAAGGCTAGGGCTAAGGGTGGTGACAAGTGGAGTTGTTTCCATTATCAAAAGAAAGGTCACTTCAAGAGAGATTGTCCGCAGTTGAAGGACAAGAATGGTTCCGTGCATGTTGTGGATGGTTCATCAAGTGATGAGAATTATGAAACAGCGGAGGCACTTGTGGTGTCGAGTTGGGAGTCGGAAGAGAGTGAGTCTCTAGATTATGGTGGTTCTCATGATGTTCTAGAGTTATGGGATGTCGGGGTTGTTTCAGATCAGGTGGAGTGGTTTTGCAAATTGCAAGGTGGGGTTCATAGGGGAAGTACCGAGTTCGAGACTTTGGTGGAGGAGTTTCATCTTAAGGTGGAGGATTTTCAACTTGAGGTGGAGGCTTCCGATAGTGATACTAGAGGAGGAGAAACAACACTAACTCTTGGCTATCAAGAATGAGATAGGGATGAGAGTGGTAGTGTTGCACCGAAGTGGTACGACTGTGAAGACCTTGTGGGGTATGTTCCAATTGAGGCTGAAGAAGTGCAAAACCTATTAAAGAACTTCAGGAAAGCAATTGGGAACATCGACAGTAGGACTTGGGAACTTGTAGGGCTACTTGAGGTAGTGGGGCACAAGGAAAGTCTATTGTAAGAGCTTGAACAACAACCTAAAATTCCAAGGTTGGTTGAGGACAAGCAAGTCTTCGAGAGTACGGAAGGCATTACGGGGGTCGAAGAGGGGGTGGTGAAGCTTGTAAGACTATCCAAAAGGCCGATGATAGTTGGATGCAAGCGTATCTTCAGGAGGACGGGTTTGATCACTCCGGGGGCTGAAGAGGTTGCGGTGAGTCTTGTGGGTGTTACCAAAAATCCTATGGTAGTGGGAGGCAAGACTTTCATGAGGGTGGAAGGCATTCCGAGGGATGAAGAGGTAGAGGTACAGCTTGTGATTCTAGCAAGAGTTGTTGGAAGCAAGTGGAAGAGGTCAAGGTTCAAGTGGGACTTGGACTTGGCCAATGATCTTGAATAGTAGTTCAAGATGGAGGGAGCAGCACGGTGGTTGAGTGGATCACCATCGATTTAACGGCAAGGTGGAGAATTGTTGGATATGCCTTGAAATCTCAGTTACAAGAAGTCGGAAAATTCTGGGATCATCTGCGTCGGGGCGTAGGCTTAAGTGGCGCTGGGGCGCAATTGCACAGCAGAAAGCAGTGGCTACTGACTTCCTGCGCCTGGGCGCAGGCATGAGTGGCGCCGGGGCGCAGGCCAACTGGGCAGATCCGTTTTTGTGCAGATTTTGTGGAAAAATTTGTTTCGGAGAATATCTGACTTGGATTCTGTTTTATTTTATAAGATAGATTTGTTTCTGATATTTAGGCATATATTTTTCTATAAATAGGGAACTCTTTATTCATAGAAAAATAAGGTTGAAAGCAATTAGGATTAGGGTTTGCCACACTAGAGTTTTAGAGAATTCATTCTTGGTATAATTCTAGGGGTTTGGGCGAATCATCCTTGGTTCACCTTGGGTAGCTAGGTCAAATTGAGTCTCATCATCACGGAAGAAGGGATTCGGGATTTGGGTAGAATTATGATTAATTCTTGTAACCCAATTGGGAATTCCTTGTGTAAAGTTTCTCATTGATCATAGTGGAACGGAAGGGTTGCTCCCTCCCCCAGACGTAGGTCCTTATTTGGCCGAACTGGGTAAACAATATCTTGTGTTCTTCTCTTTTGTTCTTGGATTATTTCTTTCATCATCTCTATCACTTTATTATTGGTTACTTAGTTAATTTGCTCCACACATCAAATTCATTGGTGTGATTTTCAAGCGAATTCACAACATAGGCCGTCCGTTTTTTTCATGCTTTATGATAAATTTGTTTCTCTTTTCCATTTTTATCATGAAAAGCCGAGTTTGTGTTGTTGGATAATGTAAGAAATCAAGGTACTATAATATAATCATTGTCTTGATAAAAGATAATGGGAAGTGACATAAGGAGTGGAGAGCATATCCTCTCCTCACAACCAGTCATTTCATTTTTGTGGATCACCGTTCATAGTAACAAAAAGAATTGAATGGCTGAGATCAAGACTGGACTGCCTCCATTGAAAAGTTCACTGCAGAGGATTCAGTCTCATAAGGAGAGTATTTTGTTTTCTTAACACTAAATATGTAACGGAATCTAGCTAGACGAAATTTAAAAATTAATATGGAATATATTTCAAAATTGAAAGGATGATTGTTGATTAAATACTTTATGAGAAAATGTAGAATTTATGGGGTTTGTAGTTTGAAGATGGTGAGAAGAGTTCTCCGATGGTGGTGGTGCAAGGTAGAAAATGAAGAACTGAAGAATGGGTTTTCAGTTTTATGAATTTTAAATTTTGTCCCTATTTATAATTTGAGTTAATTTTGTTTTTTGTCTATGAAATTTGTGCTAATTTTTGTTTTCGTCCCTATAATTTGTCAAGTTAGCATCCTTTGAACACATATCAGGTCTAATTCGTCACAAAACCGTACTGTCACAAAATCAGGTAGAAAATCGAAAACTCGTGTGAAAACCAGATAAAACAGGGGAAAAACCGACAGGTTAGTCGATTATGCAAGTTGGGCTGCACTTTTTGTTTTTTTGAAAAATAACCAAACCAAAACACATGGTTGTGTTCTATTCTACGAGAGAGGAAGACGGGTCTGAAGTTGATTAGCGTGTTCTGATTTGAGATGAAGAACATTGTGAGAGGAAGAATTGATTTGAGAAGATGGAGAACTGTGGGTGTTGTGTTGTAGTCTAAAAGAGAGGAAGACAAATATAAAGTTGCTAACATTATGCATTGAGAGGAAAAAAAGAGGGGGGAAAGAAAATTACGCATTTCAATAGATGAATTTAGACTAACATTTAGTCTAAATTCATCCATTAAAATGCGTAATTTTCTTTCCCCCCTTTTTCTTTCCTCTCAACCAAACGAAGCAGAAGATATATGTTGAAATGAAGTGTTGTGTTTGGCAGCGTATACGAGTGAGAAAGTAGCCTAGTCAATAAGGTTTGGCAGGGCAATAAATTCATAAGTAGGATTAGCATTTTTTAGGTAACTACTACAATTACATTAGATTCTAATTTCAATAGTGTGTATATATATACAATGAATAGGTAACTACAATTCCAAGTTTCAACATATACAATAGCCTCGTCAATATCTCAATTAAAAATATAAACTACGTCTCTTCAGGTCTTATTTATAAGAAAAAATCAACAAAAAAATTGGCATTTTTTTAGATAAATCAAGAGCGTCTAAGTATAAAAAAAATATATGGCCTTAAATACAAGCAAAATTACCAAAATCAGCTTTATTTAGTGTATTTCTTCCAAAAGTACCCTCATTAAATTGTTCTACTTTTTGACATAATTGTAAAATCCCAATAAAACTTATAATGTATTGTAAGGTCGTTTTAGGAATTGTAATAGAAATTTTACATAAAATCGAGACAAAAAAGTAATTTATTAATAATTGTGAAAATTGGGACTTTAAATTATTTATAAAAAAAATAATCAAATTTTAATAATTTATTTGAGATTTGTATTTTATTTTGTCCAGTTTCATAATTTATAATAACATTTAACATTTTATGTTAACGATGTGAGCAAAAAATAATAATTAAAATATATGAATTAGAAGTTTGATTATAATAAAATGAAATTTTATTAAATGAGAGAAATGTATGTTTGGGAGGGGAATGAAATTCAAGCTTCTTTCGGGGAAGGAAAGTGTGATTATAATTTGTATAAGAGAGGATAGAAGTGTATATTTTAACATAAGAGAAATGCTAGTGTAATTTAAGCATCTTTCAAGGAAGAAGGAGAGTGGAATTATAATTTACATATATAAGAGGGGGTGTATATTTTAACCTAAGATGGAAAAATAGTGTAATTTAAGCATCTCTCAAGGAAGATAATGTAATTTACTCTAATAAATATGTCTTTCACTTAAAAAAAAGTCTTTTGGTCAATTGAAATAAATACAAGTCTAATCGGATCTCAAATCAAGCTTGTAAATAAAATAAAACAATGTTATATGTATGCACCCAAAAAAAATTAAAAAAAATATAAAGTAGCTTCAAAAAGTTGAAAGGTGCGGTGTAGTGGTACAAGGACAAATCTTGAATTTAAGAGGTCCTGAGTTTGAGCCTGAAGGAAAATAAATATAAATATTTTAGCTTTAAGATCTTTCATTTCTTGAACTGACTTTTTTAGGTCTTAGAATCTATCTGAAAACTAAAAATAAAAATAATAGCTTTTACAAAAAAAAATTATAGATGTTTGGTAATTATTGTTTTTTTAGCTTCAAACGTCTTTTATCAATGTATTTTACTCATAAAAATTAAGCTCCTTTTTTTTATCAATAACTTGTGGAAAATCTGTTTGGCCTAACTTTTTCTTTTGTTGAGTAAAAAAGTTTGAAATAAGTTAGGTCAAACGGTATATAAGCATCATCGCTACCCTAAATATTTTTCTTAAAAAAAAATAGCTATAAAATATGAGGATAATAATACTCCATCCGGTCTAATTTATAAGCAAAATTATCTTAATTTACAAAATTATCTTTTACAATATATTAAATTTACATTAAATAAAGTTGATTTTGGTAACTTTTACTTATATTTAATACCAAATATTTTTGTTGACTTTTAATTATAGATAAAGTCAAAGAGAGCGTTACTCTAATATCAAATATAAGTAAAAGTTCTCTTTTTAAATTGTATTTAGTCTAAAATACAGTCTAAATACATGAATTTATTCAATGAAATTGAAAGAGAATTTTTGTTTATATTTCAAACATAATGGAGTATTTTTATGCTTCAAAACGTGAGATTCAAAGATCGTGTGAGTGTGAGTGTTAGACAAAATAAATAGAGGATCGTTACTTTGTTGCGTCATTCATGCGTTGAACAACTACACCACTATCTCATTTCCTCTGTCATCTAAACAAAACGATGGCAGAAGAAAATCCTTCCACCGTCGCAACCACCACACCACCAAAAACAACCACCACCACCACCACTCCCAAAAAACCTACCAAAAAACTAACCCTAATCCCTTTAATTTTCATCATCTACTTCGAAGTAGCCGGCGGCCCATATGGTGAAGAACCAGCCGTTCAAGCTGCCGGCCCTCTTCTCGCCCTCCTCGGCTTCCTCATATTCCCTTTCATTTGGAGCATCCCAGAAGCCCTCATAACTGCTGAATTAACCACCGTTTTTCCAGGAAACGGCGGTTTTGTAATATGGGCCGAAAACGCTTTCGGCCCATTTTCAGGTTCATTAATGGGCACATGGAAATTCCTTGCTGGTGTCATTAACATAGCAGCTTTCCCTGTTCTTTGCATCGATTACATCAAAAAACTATTCCCTGTTTTTGAATCTGGTTGGCCTCGTAATCTTGCAATTCTAGCTTCAACTCTTTTACTGTCATTTCTGAATTATACTGGTTTAACTATTGTTGGTTATGTTGCTGTTGTTCTTGCAATTGTTTCATTATCACCATTTATTTTGATGTCACTCATTGCTATACCTAAGATACATCCACATAAATGGATTAGTTTAGGTCAAAAGGGTGTTAAAAAAGATTGGAATCTTTTTTTCAATACCCTTTTTTGGAACTTGAATTTTTGGGATAATGTTAGTACTTTAGCTGGTGAAGTTGAACAACCAAAGAAAACTTTCCCATTGGCCCTTTTGATTGCTGTTATTTTCACCTGTGTTTCTTACTTGATTCCACTTTTCGCCGTTACCGGCGTTGTTAATGTGGATCAGAGTCAATGGGAAACTGGATTTCATGCACAAGCTGCTAAGATTATTGCTGGAAATTGGTTGAAAATTTGGATTGAAATTGGTGCGGTTTTATCAGGAATTGGGCTTTTCGAAGCCCAATTAAGTAGCAGTGCTTATCAAGTTTTGGGTATGGCTGAAATTGGAATTTTGCCAAAATTCTGTGGAGTTAGGTCTAAATGGTTTAATACACCTTGGTTGGGAATTTTGGTTTCAACTTTGATAACAATTGCTGTTTCTTATATGAATTTCACTGATATTATTTCATCAGCTAATTTTTTGTATAGTTTGGGGATGTTATTGGAATTTGCTTCTTTTCTTTGGTTGAGATGGAAGAAGCCAATGTTAGTGAGACCTTATAAGGTTCCAATGAATATGGCTCTTTTGGTAGTGATGTGTTTGGTACCATCTGGTTTTCTGATATTCATAATGGCTATTGCTACTAAAACTGTATTTTTGGTTAGTGGTTTGATGACTATAGGTGGGATTGGTTTTTTCTTTTTTATAAAATTGTGTAGGATGAAGAATTGGGTCAAGTTTGAGGTTAAAGAGGTAGAAGATGATAATGAGTTGGAAGTTGATCATGTTTTATGATGATATAATCAGAATTTATATGTAATGTTACTTTTAGTTTTTACAATATTGATCATTGAACATAAATAAATTGGAGATTTTCATGAATGATTGTGTATGGTTGTACAAAATTTAGTTACTTGGCTGCTAAAATGAAGCACGGATACCGGACACGACATAAACATTGACACGTCGACACAAATAATATTTTAAGAAATGACATAATTCAATATAATTATGTGTCGATGTTGTGTTGGTATCCGACACTGACATGGGTTCGACACCAAGACACGTCTAATCCGATTCCAATGAGTGCTTGATAGGCTACATGTGTTCAGTTTTTTTCTATTTTGGATAATTTTTGTTTACTTTGTTTTTGTTCTGATGTCATGGTCAAGTCCAATTTTGGGCAATTTTCTTGTTTTCTAAAAGTCTACTCCCTCCGGCTATTATTATAAACAAATTTGACATTTTTGGTACATTGAAAAAGTGATGTATTTGGTTCATAATATGGACCATATACATCATTTTTCCAATGTATCAAAAAAGTTAAATTTACTTATAATAGTGGCCGGAGGGAGTATTTTGTCATTATTTACTTTGGTTTTGTTCTAATGTCGTGATCAAGTCATTTTCAGCACTTCTCATCTTGATTTCATAATTTATCATTATTTGTAGAAAAAAATGTGTTTGAACGAATTGGAAGTTGTGAGTCTCCCATTGTTTTTTGTTTTATTTTTAGTAAAAGCAAATAACTCAATGAGGAATGATATGATCAATGTAATGATGTAACACACAACTTGAATACTCCCTCCGTCCCAATTTAAATGACACAGTTGACTATTTCATGCACACCGATGCACAACTTTGATGATTAATATTTTTAATTGTATAATAGTAAAAATTATAAAAATTTGATATTTTGAAAATACTCATCGAGACGAATCAAACAACATCTTATATGCTAATATTTATTTTTGTTTATTAGTAGAAAAATAAGGTCAAAGCAACATATATGAATAGTTCACAATAGTCAACTGTGTCATTTAAATTGGGACGGAGGGAGTACTTTTTTAACTAATGGGGGCCCTGTCTTGAATGCTCTACTAACCGGGGTTTAGAAAAAATGGAGCACTTTTTTTTATATAAATAAAACCGTGTTATGAATAATAAGTCTTAGTGGAAGACTTAGTGGATGTTCATTTTTATCTTTTTCTTATCCTATAACTTCCACTAGTGATGTGGACCTTAATTGTTTTTGGTCGTGCACTTCCCTATTTATATCCTATAAATATAGCAAATATATTAAAATAATTTGATATGGACAAATCTAGTAGATTGCATACTAGAATGATTGTGATGTCACTTGATGAACAACTTGAATTGGTCCTGAAGTACAATGTTTAGTTCAAACGAGGACATTAATTAATTTTGTTAAGTATATGTGTCGTGGTCTTTTGTTTTTGTCACTATTTGTAAATACAGGTGTCAGAGCAAAGCCAAGCATAAATTTTGTATCTTGGAGAAACAACGTAATCAAGGAAGCCGAGAATGCTCTTTATTAAGGATTATGAGTTTCAACATACAAGAAAATTGTGATTTATCAACTAGAAGAATTAATGCAACAATCATTATGAAGAATGTTGATATAAATATTCATTAAATTCGTTCTTGTGATAATCTAGCAGACGTTTTCACAAAGCCTCTCCCAAGTAGAACTTTTGGACAATCAATACAAAAGATTGGTCGTCGTCTTAAGGATGGTTGTATAGTTAAGGGGGAGAAATAAATATATTATGTAAAATGATGTTGTACTCTTTTTTCTTCACTAGAATTTTTTCCCACTGGATGTTTTTCTAGTAAGGTTTTAACGAGGAACATCCTCGATGAACATTCAAGGGGGAGTGTTATGAATAATAAGTCTTAGTAGAAGACTTAGTGGATGTTCATCTTTATCTCTTCCTTATCCTATAACTTCCACTAGTGAAGTGGACCTTAATTGTCTTTGGTCTTGCACTTCCCTATTTGTATCCTATAAATATAGGATTCTTGTTATGATGTAAACACATATATGAAGAGAACAATACAAAAGATTGGTTGTCGTCTTAAGGATGGTTGTATAGTTAAGGGGGAGAAATAAATATATTATGTAAAAGGACGTTGTACTCTTTTTCCTTCACTAGAATTTTTTCCCACTGGGTTTTTTTTCTAGTAAGGTTTTAACGAGGCACATCCTCGATGAACATCCAAGGGGGAGTGTTATCTATACTAATATATAAAAGGGGATACAAATTTTTGGGATGGCTTTTTCATTATTCCTATTTTACCCTTAAAAAATAACTTTCACATAAAAATCGATTTTCAGTTTTTTTTAGCAAATAATATTTTTTTTCTTCTTAATAACTAAGCACAACTTCCACATAAAAGTAGGTTTTCAGCTTTTTTATAATAAAAAAAAATATATATTTTTCTTCTTAATAACGCTACAACAAAAAAGGATGTAACTAAGTCCAATAAAAAAGGAGATTAAGTAGTTATTTATATTTGCACAATAGAGAATATCGATCACAAAAAAAAAAATATCGATCACACAAACGGGCACGCCCGTTTGGCGGCTAGTGAATAATAAGTCTTAGTGGAAGACTTGGTGGATGTTCATCTTTATCTCTTCCTTATCCTATAACTTCCACTAGTGAAGTGGATCTTAATTGTCTTTGGTCTTGCACTTCCCTATTTGTATCCTATAAATATAGGATTCTTGTTATGATGTAAACACATATATGAAGAGAACAATACAAAACTTTCATTCTCTCTATCTCTATGTTTTAGCTCTTGTAGTTTATTTCTAACAAACCGGACATATTCTATTTATTCCACTATTAATTTTTCTTTTCTTTTGGTTTAGTAATTTAGTGGCTGAAAATTTCACCTTTAAAATGGATAAGTGGAATGACTGAAGTTCGTATCCCGATCTCCTGCATATATAATGAAGATGTGTGTCCTCTGTTTCTTTCCCTTATTATTTCATCTTCAAATAGGAGAGTTGAACGCACACAATTGTTATAATATTGAAACAAAAAAGCTATGCAAAAATCACGTATTCTAAATTGAGTAGGGTCGAACAGATTCAACTGGTGGTGAAAGTCAATAATAATAATAATAATAATAATAATAATAATAATAATAATAATAATAAATTGGGTAGGGGTGTATCAATTTGGATCGGTTTTTTTTGACAAATTCAATGTCAGAACTAATAAATTCTTGATTGGTTCGTTTTGGTTCGAATATATTTTATCGTGTATTATAACAACAATTTTATTTTATGATTAAAGTGTTAGTGCTTATTTATTATGTGATTGGAAAGAAATTCAGAGAAGTTTTTTAAAGTTGGAATTTCATCAAATATAAATTAAATTGATACGTATACTTTAATTTGTGTAAAATAGTTTTTTGATGTGGGGTTTATCCCGTTCTTTTAAAATTTATTTTGACTTATATATAATTGAGAAGTTTATTTCTGGATAATTTTTCTTGTGAGTGTATGTTTGAGTCAATATAAATTGATATAAAAGTTTTGAATATCTCTATGACACTTGGTGGTTCACTGTTTATATTGTCCGCTAATTGTTATTCAAGTGATGCAGGCAGTAATGTTTGTTGCCACTAAAGTATGTAAATATGTAGAGCAATGTTGGAACCAAATTGAGGAGATATCTTATTGAGAAATTTCATGATATTGATAAATTCCTAGAGATATATCACAGTATGTAAATTTGTAGAGCAATGTTGGAACCAAATTGAGGAGATATTTTATTGAGAAATTTCATGATATTGATAAATTCCTAGAGATATATATGTGATAGAAAACTTGTCGCTTAGAAATGTTCTAAGCAGACCTGGATATAATTGTGACTCATGAAATATTTGAAAAATACCATAAATTATAATATGGTATATTGTGGATTATCCGTTCTATTTAAAATAATACAATGATGTTTGGTGAAATTTGTTGATTAGAAAATAAGAATACGTAAATTTAATTTATCCAAATGTGGGAGTTGGTCGCTTGGAATTCTTTCAAGTAGATTTGGATAAATAATTTGCTTGGATAAGTAATTCTACCAAATGTGGGGGTTGTCACTTTAAAAGTTTCAAGTAGACCTGTTTAATAAATTTAATTTCTCCTTTGTGAGAATGTCGTTGCTTAGAATTTATCTAAGTAAACCTATGATAATATATCATAGATGTATATTTGAAAACAAATGATGAAATATTGATTAAAAGACGTCTTAGTCAATATATAAATTAAATTTTGTGAAACAGTTGTTGTGTGACAAATAAAGGATCATGTGATAACCCACTGAGCAAGAAACTAGTGGATGATATATACATCGAGGGGGGTGAATTTATGCCCGCTACAAAATTGAGAGTGATGGAAACACAACATAGATTGTGAAAATTTGCAAGGCTATGTTCATATGGGTAAACACAAGTCACTTGTCAATTTGATGAGACACTATCTATTTTCTATTTGTGAGAAATTATCCCTATGGTGTAGGATAGTGTGTACTACAGCGTTGGAGGTTGAGTTTAATCTCTTAATGAATCTATAGCTCATGAATGAGTGATGTGTTTGACTGTGGTGTACACTTGATAGATTCACCTATATGAGTGTTGAGGTGGGGCCGTCTCCATGAAAGCTTGGGCAGACTTTCTAGAGACACTCATGAACAGTGGCGTCTCCAAGAACCTGGAGCAGGGGTTCAGACTATTTTACTTTAAGAAAAATTTTGCTTCAAGATATTATTTATATTCTAGTTAGCAATTGTTTTTCTAATTGGGAAAATTTTATTGAAAACGGCTTAAAATTAATAAATAGTTTAAAAAAATAGAAAATATTTTTTAAAAAAAAAGATTATCCTAAGGTTAAATTCATCCAAAAATATGTTCTACCAAAATTAATAGTCGAGTTAGTATCTTACAAAAAAGTGTTAGTTAACCAAGCAAATCAGAATCGGATCGATTATTGAACGGATGTATATACCGATTCAAGGTTCAATAGGTCGGACCGGAGGTCAACAGATCGAACTGTTTTTAATTAAATATATATTTTTTTATATTTTTAAATACTATATAAAATAATAGTAAATAAAATTAGATAATATTTATAATTGCATACCGTATAAAACATAAAACATCATAAGTCAATACATAAAAACTAGACTCAATAAGAATTGGTTCGGTTAGAAACTAGACTTGAGTTTGACATAAACTCTATTTTCAGCTCGAGTTCGACTCGTTTATAGTTTGCGAGCAGTTCGGTTCAGCTCATTAGGTTCAATTCATTTTCAACTTGTCACTAAAATCAAAAATTCGATATGAATTTTTTATTCATTATATTTATTCTCCATTTTAAATTATATAAGTTTTAAATTATTTTTGAAATGTTATTTAAAAATATATTTTTAAGTGTTATATATATAAACAAGTCAGGTCGTAAACCAAACAAGTCGAACTATATATAGCTCAAGTTCAGTTCATTTAATTAACGAACTTAATATTTAGCTTAAGTTCGACTCATTTGGTTCATGTACCAAGTTCAAAACCAAACAAGTTTAACTATATATAGTTGAAGTTGAACTCGTTTAATTAACGAACTTAATATTTAGCTTAAATTCGACTCATTTGGTTCTTTAACCAAGTTCAAAACCAAACAAGTCGAACTATATATAACTCAAGTTCAACTCGTTTAATTAACTAACTTAATATTTAGCTTAAGTTCAAACCATTTGGTTCATGAACCAAGTTCAAAACCAAACAAGCCGAACTATATATAGCTCAAGTTCAGCTCATTTAATTAACGAACTTAATATTTAGCTTAAGTTTGACTCATTTAGTTCATGAACCAAGCAAGTTAAACAAATTAATTATCAAATCGATCTCAAACTTTATTCGATTTGTTTAGGTTCATTGTCAACCCTAATAAAGAGAGAATAAAATTTGAAAATAAGTAAATTAAAATTGTTTTGAGTTTAATTGGGTCAGTGGTTCAATATAGAAAAATGAGGGAGTTCAAAATATAAATTATATAGGATTATATGTGTTTTTTTTTTTAAGTCCAGAAGGTTCAGTTGAACCCCCTCGAATATATGTGGCGACGTCACTGCTCATGAAATCCAGGCATAGGTGCAAGGCCAAAATGCACCACACCGCGTTGAACAACTTTGGACGAGAGATCAATGTGAGTGATGGGATCACTGTTTCACATACGGAATGAGGTTCATAGTGGTTATAATCTCACTGACATTCTAGTGGATTAAATTTCATTTGCTCTATGTGCTATAGTCCAAAAGACATTCTGGTGGATCAAGTTAGTGTTCAAGATTCAAGGGTTTGTAGAGTTCGTATGGAAAATTGAAGATTCTTCTTAATCTTATTGTAATTGTATCTCTAACATTTTAATTGCTCAATTTCATTTTTGGGAATTGAGGGGAGACATACCATGAGAAATCCAAAAACTCCCTAAATAAACCTTGTGTGTTGTTAAGCTTTTCTTAACGTTGTTATTTGATTGTTTATATTTGTATTTATTGGAACCTTCATTACTATATAATGAACTCTTTCAATACTGCACACTAGTGTGTTTAGATAAGAGAATGTTTTGAGGTAAAATAATTTTTTTGAGATAATTCAAATTCTTCTTTCTAAATTCCTTTAATTTGTTTGTATAATTGATTCGGAGAATTTTCAATATGAAGGAAATTTGTGAAGTATTTTGTCTAAACTAAATTTAAAAATTTCAAATGAAACCTCAAAACTAGGAATTTGAAATTCTTTCTCATATATATTTCAAAATTTTAAAATTAACCCCTAATGTCAATTGATACCTAAAATTTTCAAATTGGTCCTCTAAATTTTTGACAATTGCAAATTGGTACCTAATTTAAAAATTGACCCAAAGCTTTTCAAATTTTTAAAAGTGGCATAAAAATGCCCAAAATTAAATCTTCTATTACTCCATCCAAACACACAAATAAAAAAATAAGGTATTTCAAATAGAATCATTTGAATAGCTTGAAATTTGTAATTACTTCATCTAAACAAGTGTTTGATAAAAACGCTTAGTGTCATTTCATTGTTTTTGAATAAAACCTTTGAAGTCTTGAACACTAACTTTTGATAAAAGTTCTCAATTGAGTTTTTCCTCAATTTGTTTAATTGGAATCTTGTTAATGGAGACTTTGTAATTTGAAACATTTTCTAATAAACTTATCGAGTTAATTGATTTTTATATGGATTTTTCTATTATGTGTAAATTTGCACATATTAAAAAGTTTAAAATAATAAATCTATATTGGAACTTGTGCATTTTATATTAAATATACAAGTTTTTAATAAATAATTATTGTTTTTCAATAAAAAGTTATTTCTTTTACTTGCTTTAACATGTGCAATATTGCACATGTTAGACAAACCTTTTTTATACTACCTTCTGTAAGTGCACCAGTTCATCCTCATGTTTTAATAATTGTCAAAACACATGAAAATAGAGTAGAACATATTTTGGCAAACATTACAAATGACTTGACAGCGAAAAACTATTTTTAACACTTTGAAAAATTGTTTTTAGGCATTATGTATCGATACATAAACATGTGTATCGATACAAATGTCCTGAAATTACTTCAGACTGATTTTGTGCAATTTGTATCGATACATATATCACTTGTATCGATACAAAAGTGGTTTCTCAGAGGCAGAGAGTTACCTGTGTATCGAATCATTCTTGCATGTATCGATACACACCTATGTCTCTCAGAAATCCAGAAAAATCATGATGTATCGAATCATGCTTGCATGATTTGATACATATCAGTCAAGATTTCAAGAAACTGATGTATGTATCGATACACACCCGTGTTTGTATCGATACATAGGTCAAATCTTTCATTTTTAAACGCTGGTCAAAAGTTTTGTATCGATACAAATCATCAGTTGTATCGATGCATGTCTGTGAAATTTTGCCCAAATTTGCTCAATTCTATTCTCTCTTTAAATAGCAATGTGTTGTGTCATTGTAAAAGAGAGGAAACTAGTGTGAAAGATCAGAAAACGCTTTGGATACAAATTGAGTGAGAATTTGCATCAAAGGTTTGATTCATCACAAATTCATCATCTTCATCAAGGATTGCAATCAAATTGGATTTGAGTATGGGATCAATTCAATAAAGATTGTGTTTTTGTGTGATAACGTTCGATACGGTTCGCGGTGAATCAGAATCGTAGTCGGGTTGAATTGTGTGACGAAGGTTCTAGTGTTTCTCTCAAGTGATTCAAGATCGTGCGTGTCTTGAAGGATTCGACAACAAGGAACGAAGGACTCAGCTGGACGATTGGGTGCGGTTCGGCACAAGGTGAATCGGTGGAATCAGAGGGCGAAGTTCTGTTGGGTGTCGAGGTTATTCGCATTAGTTTACATTTTGTCTTGCTATAGGATTATAGATTTCAATTGTAAACTGTGCACTTTTTGTTCATCAAGTTTTTGATATATAAACTCTCAAATAACCCGTTTGGTTATTTGGGGGGAGACGTACTCGGATAAACGCGTGGACGACGCGCAATCCGGGGAACTCCCTAATCACATCGTGTGTCTCTCTTTATCTCTCTCTTTTAATTTCGTTAATTTCGTTAATTTGTTAATCGATTGAATTTTTGTTGTTCGTATTGGTTCACAAAAATTCAATTGGTTCTTGCTTGATTGTGATTGATTTGAATATTGATTTGTAACTTGCTTGGGACTGAAGTTATATTGTTTACATTCAAATAATTTTGAACTCAAACATTTTCGTAACTTTTCACAAATTCGTTCAAGGCTTAATACTACTTTTCTTTTGGTCAATCGGTGCGTAGACTACCGATTCGGTTGCTCTTCCGCTCGCTTGATTAATTTGAAACAATTTTTTAAAAACCCCATTGTTTCAAGGATCACTTATTCAACCCCCCCTTCTAAGTGATAAGCCTAGTAGTCTAACAAGTGGTATCACGAGTCCGGTTCAATTTTGTTTACAAAATTCGGAGGATTGTGCCAATTATTAGAAAACATGGCTTTCGCACCGAAAGGGGCGTATAATAGGGCTCCTATATTCAATGTAGATCATTTTGACTATTGGAAAAGTAGTATGCGGATTCACATCAATTCTTTTGATGGTAAAGTGTGGAATGCTATTGAGACCGGTTCGTTTGTTCCGACAATCACCGATCCTAATGGCATTGTCACTATTAAGCCTATGGCACAATGGACGGATGATGAAAAGAAAAAGGTCAATTACGATGCAAAGACACAAAACATACTTATTTCATCCCTTGGGATTGAACAATATTATCATGTGTCGCATTGTTCTACGGCTAAGGAAATGTGGGATACATTAGTTACTCACTTTGAGGGAACTAATAAGGTCAAAATTTCGAAAATAAACACTTTAACCCAAGAATTTGAGTTGTTCCATATGCAAGATGGTGAAACCATCGCGGATATGCAACAACGATTTGTTAAAATCACAAACAAGTTACATGGTTTAGGCAAACCAATCACTAATCAAGATGCTACTAACAAAATTTTGAGGTGTCTTAATAGGTCATGGCAACCTAAGGTCACCGCGATCAAAGAGGCGAATGATCTTACTACCTTGAGCCTCACGACTTTGTTTGGTAAGCTAACGGAACATGAACAAGTGCTTAGTTTGTTGGAAAAGCACGAAAAAGGTGAGAAAAAGGAAAAACACCATGAAAAAGAAAAGGACAAGAGGTCAATTGCTCTAAAAGCCTCAAAGTCAAAATCCAAAAAGGTTGAGCATGTTGAAAGTAGCTCAAGCGAAGACGATTCCGATGATGAGGAAATGGGACTCTTCGTGAGACGCTACAATAGGTATGTGAGAAAGAATGGGATAAAACATTCCGATGACAATCTTAAGAAGTTTCGGAAAGATAGTGGTTACCGCCGGAAGAATGAAGATGCTAGGTACTCCAAGAAAGGGATATGCTATGAGTGCGGCCAAGTTGGTCACTACAAGCCGGATTGTCCTAATCTCAAGAGAAAAGAAAAGGAGTCATCTTCAAACAAAAGAAGGAGCAAAGGAAAGAAAGCTTATGTTGCATGGGAGAGTAGTAGCTCTTCATCTCATTCATCATCAAGCTCTAGCTTAAGTGATGAAGACGAAATGGCTAATGTATGCTTCACATCTCATCATCACGAAAAGAAGGATAAAGCTTCCAAAAAGGTAAACCAAAATCCCTCTAGCTCATATACCTCGTTAGAATATCATGACTTGCAAAATGCATTTGAGGACCTATGTAGTGAAACTAGGAAAGCTTTCAAACGATTAAAAGAAATTATAAAAGTTAACAAAGTTCTTGAAAAGAAAGTTTCCGAAACGGAAGAAGAGTTGAAAGCTTTCAAAGTATCATTATTAGAAAGGTCTAGTACAAGTCATGATAATGGTGATATAGTTGGTTGTGATAATTGTATCACTTTGTCAAAAAATATTAAGACTCTTAAGGACAAAGTGGAAAATTCATCAAAACCTAGAGTCTCTCATCAAGTTGATCCAAAACATTTTTGAAACAATTTGAAAGTCAAAAATAAAAATTATAAACATTTCAAAATGGATCAAAAGAAGAGTGACTCACATATCACTTGTCACTATTGTTGTTGTGAAGGCCATACCATTGCAAAATGTAAAGCTAGGAAATTGTTGGTACCTAAGGGCGTATTGCAATGGATGCCAAAACTCAACAAAGTTTGTTTACCTCACCAACTAGGACCCAACATGAGTTGGGGACCTATTTCAAATGACTAAGTATGTAGGAAAGCGTCTTGAAACCATTGACAAAAGACACCGACAACAATGGAGTTCAAGACTTACGATCAAGGAAAGTGATGAGAAAAGCTTCAATTCAACATCTACAATGGTGTGGAAATTGATCACTTCCTCCACCTAACACTTAAAGGGAAGATTATATTCTCTACCTTTACCTTTATATTTGTTTTACTTAGCATTTGAATATTGGCTCATATACACAACTTCTACCTTAATGTGATATTTGACTTTATAGTTGTCTCATCCTTCATTTCCAAGAATTTTGCTCAAAGATATTGATAAGTCTTTGAGACTCATACGTCTTAAATGGGGATTTGACAAAAATCATTACAATTGTCATATTAAGTTCATACTTGGTTTGTATATGTTTGTTTGGTTCTTATATATGTGACTTTATGAGCATACATAGACATATATTTTCATACGATTGATTTTGGTACTTGATTCATTTATGTGGATGCTTTATCATGCATATATGGTTCAACATGTGTTCTCATGTTATAATGTGCTTTGGTATTTTTTTGCTCACATACATAAGTATGTACCTTGTTGATTATATGTGTTTCATACATACATGTTATTTTGGATAATTTTGTTTGTATGGATAATCATGTTATGTTTATGCTTTTGTTGCATTGCTTTGTTTATTTTCGTCCCATATTTTGATATGTTGGTTGATTTAAAATGTCGATATGTTACGATATTCATGCGTTGGTTTTGGTTTGTTGTTCTACATTCCATATTTGTCATGAAATTTGGTATTCGTCATTGATATATTTTGGCATATCTTTGTATGTATTTATATTGATTAGGAACTTTCATCATATATGTGCATTTCGACAAATGTAAGTGCACAATATGACTTTGGATTGAAATTGTTTGAACATGATACTTCTAATAGACCCTCTTCTTCTTTTTGATATTGTTAAAGGGTGAGAGATTTGGATGCACAAGCTAAGGATGAATAGCTAAAAGAGTCTTGAATATTATCTACTATATGACAATCACATTATGGCATCAACTCAGGGGGAGCGTGCTTATTCTTAGTCTTGGTGTTTTAATTGCGTCTGTATACATATTGTTATTTTATTGCATATTAGGTATATGCTTAGTTAGCTTATGCATAGTTTTGACAATTATCAAAAAGGGGGAGAATGTAAGTGCACCAGTTCATCCTCATGTTTTAATAATTGTCAAAACACATGAAAATAGAGTAGAACATATTTTGGCAAACATTACAAATGACTTGACAGCGAAAAACTATTTTTAACACTTTGAAAAATTGTTTTTAGGTATTATGTATCGATACATAAACATGTGTATCGATACAAATGTCGTGAAATTACTTCAGACTGATTTTGTGCAATTTGTATCGATACATATATCACTTGTATCGATACAAAAGTGGTTTCTCAGAGGCAGAGAGTTACCTGTGTATCGAATCATTCTTGCATGTATCGATACACACCTATGTCTCTCAGAAATCCAGAAACATCATGATGTATCGAATCATGCTTGCATGATTTGATACATATCAGTCAAGATTTCAAGAAACTGATGTATGTATCGATACACACCCGTGTTTGTATCGATACATAGGTCAAATCTTTCATTTTTAAACGCTGATCAAAGGTTTTGTATCGATACAAATCATCAGTTGTTTCGATACATGTCTGTGAAATTTTGCCCAAATTTGCTCAATTCTATTCTCTCTTTAAATAGCAATGTGTTGTGTCATTGTAAAAGAGAGGAAACTAGTGTGAAAGATCAGAAAACGCTTTGGATACAAATTGAGTGAGAATTTGCATCAAAGGTTTGATTCAACACAAATTCATCATCTTCATCAAGGATTGCAATCAAATTGGATTTGAGTATGGGATCAATTCAATAAAGATTGCGTTTTTGTGTGATAACGTTCGATACGGTTCGCGATGAATCAGAATCGTAGTCGGGTTGAATTGTGTGACGAAGGTTCTAGTGTTTCTCTCAAGTGATTCAAGATCGTGCGTGTCTTGAAGGATTCGACAACAAGGAACGAAGGACTCAGCTGGACGATTGGGTGCGGTTCGGCACAAGGTGAATCGTTGGAATCAGAGGGCGAAGTTTCGTTGGGTGTCGAGGTTATTCGCATTAGTTTACATTTTGTCTTGCTATATGATTATAGATTTCAATTGTAAATTGTGCACTTTTTGTTCATCAAGTTTTTGATCTATAAACTCTCAAATAACCCTTTGGTTATTTGGGGGGAGACGTACTCGGATAAACGCGTGGACGACGCGCAATCCGGGGAACTCCCTAATCACATCGTGTGTCTCTCTTTATCTCTCTCTTTTAATTTCGTTAATTTCTTTAATTTGTTAATCAATTGAATTTTTGTTGTTCGTATTGGTTCACAAAAATTCAATTGGTTCTTGCTTGATTGTGATTGATTTGAATATTGATTTGTAACTTGCTTGGGACTGAAGTTATATTGTTTACATTCAAATAATTTTGAACTCAAACATTTTCGTAACTTTTCACAAATTCGTTCAAGGCTTAATACTACTTTTCTTTTGGTCAATCGGTGCGTAGACTACCGATTCGGTGGCTCTTCCGCTTGCTTGATTAATTTGAAACAATTTTTTAAAAACCCCATTGTTTCAAGGATCACTTATTCAACCCCCCTTCTAAGTGATAAGCCTAGTAGTCTAACACCTTCGTCCCATTTTATTAGAGCTATTTTAATTATTGGTACTATTCACTTATCATGTTTTGACCATACTTTTTTAATAATATATACATATAAATATAAACATATAAGATCTTGTTTGATTTGTTTTGATGAGTATTTTCAAAATACCCAATTTTTATAATTTTTACTAATAGAGAATTAAAGATATTAATGATCAAAATCGTGCATTGATATACGTGCAGTAGTCAAATTAATTCTTTTATTTCCAAGAAGTGAGAGAAATTGTTAAATTTGGGTAAAAAATGTGTATCTTGAGAGTGAGTGCATACATACATATATAATGGAATATGATGAATAACTGTTTCGCGTAAGAGGTGACGTGTTGTGTTCCTTGTTTCTATCCCATACGACCCCAAAGCTCCAATTTCGATCCCATACAACCCCAAAAATTACAGGGATCAACACACATGATTAAGATTCATTAAATACACATCAAATACATGTTTAACAATTATAGAAATAATTATTATATATTTTATCACATACTCATCATGATATGGTTTTTTTGTGTTTTTGGTATTGCGGAATTTGGTGGGATATATTTTTGTGCGGAGAAACTCAAATTCTTGTTCTCATTGAAAATAATAGGTATATGGCTCTATATATAGAGCTACATAAAAACAAATAATATCTTTAAATAACAAACTAATCCTATAAATTCTAAAGAAATCCTTAAGATTTTAAGCATAAATATAAATCATAAACTCTAATATTATTTTATTTTAAATATAAATCTAAACTATATTTAAATATAAAATCTTCCAAAAAAGATATTTAGGCATTATTCTCAACATTCCTCATTGACTGAATATCTTTTTGTTGCATCCAATCTGAGATTTGCGCTGAAATTTTATTTTATTTTTTGTTTCTCAATCCTCCTCCTTGATCGAATATCTTTGTCTTGTATCCAATCTGAGATTTGAGTTGAAAAAAACTTTTTTTGAACACTCATCTTCGATTGAATATCTTTGTGTTGTATCCAACTTGAGATTCGTGTTGATTTTGTTGTTGTTGTTCATCCACATCTCAATTGTTGTTGTTGTTTTGTTTTTCTTTCTACATCTTCATATGAGACTTGAGCTTTTTTCATGTATATGTTTTGCTTATGGGTTATATAATACAGAAACCATCTCACATATAACATATGAAATGTCATATGAGACTTGAACTTTTTTCATTGAAACTATCTCGCATATAACATATGAAAGACCAAATGAGACTTGAGCTTTTTTCATTGAAACTATCTCGCATATAACATATAAAAGATGTAGGTTAAGGTTATGGATTTTTTTTTCACATCTTCACAATAAAGATGCAGTCATGGTTATGAGTTATTGATTTCATGGTTTCTTCCTTTTCTTCGTCTTCATCTTCTTCATCATCATCTTCTTCCATCTTCACAGGTCTGAACCTTAGCGCTCTGATACCACTGATATGGTTTTTTTGTGTTTTTGGTATTGCGGAATTTGGTGGGATATATTTTTGTGCGGAGAAACTCAAATTCTTGTTCTCATTGAAAATAATAGGTATATGGCTCTATATATAGAGCTACATAAAAACAAATAATATCTTTAAATAACAAACTAATCCTATAAATTCTAAAGAAATCCTTAAGATTTTAAGCATAAATATAAATCATAAACTTTAATATTATTTTATTTTAAATATAAATCTAAACTATATTTAAATATAAAATCTTCCAAAAAAGATATTTAGTCATTATTCTCAACACATCAAACTTCAAAACAACAACTTCATACACATCAATCATACAAATGAAACAAATCATACATACGAAATTCGACATAAAACGTAGACGAAATTGCAGATTGAATAACAACAACAAAATAACAGCAACAAAATAAGAATCATAGATAGTTAAAGAACATGAGGGAAAGAAAAGAAAATAGACATGGTTAAGGACGCGTCACTACCCTAGTGCTTAAGCACACTTAAGATGAAGATACCCACCCCGATACTTTTATTTATTTACATAAATTATTTTATATAAGTTTAAAAATAAATTTCAAAAAAAAAGAACAGATCAAAATCAATCGGTAGTACTAGGTCAGACAATTCTTAAACCCGACCACAGTAAAGCGACAGACAGACATCTAAATTTCCAGAATCCCCAAAAAACACAACAATCCGATTTTGTAGTCTTCTTGTTCTTCTCACCGCAACCAACTCATCAAAACTTCGGAGAGAGATTAATTGATTAACATCATCGCTGCATATAACTACACACTTCAAAACTTGATTTTTTTTTCTTAATCAAGTTTTAAGAAAAGCTTTAATTTTGAGGGTTGAATCAGTGACCCAGAAGCTTGATTGAGAGAGAGAGAGAGTGTTTGTGTGGAATGCAGAAACGGAAGTTAATTTCGTTGGTACTGTTGAGGAAGTTGTTAACTGCAGCTATATTCTCAATTGCTTTTGTTGCTCTATTCTCTGTTCATCACATTGTTCCTTCTTCTAAGGATCATAAGTTCAATGACAAGTTCCCCACGGTTTGTCTATTTTTTTCCCCTTTCATTTTATAAAAATTTAACTGTTTAGGGTTCAACTTTGTTATACCAGGATGTTTGGTTTTTTTTTTTTTTTAATTATTATTTCTTAAGAAAATTGTTAGATTTGATCATATAACTTGGTTTTATTTTAAGTTAGATTTAATGAAAGTCAAATTGTTTAAATGATCAAACAGTTATGATTAGCGGATCATATGATTTAAATTCTTTATTTATTTAGGGAAATTATGTTTTGTTATTATTGGTTGTTATTTTAGTTAGTTAAAGATTCTCTCGTTTTTGCATTTATTGTCATTTGTGTTACAAATTTTGGCAGACTCAGAATCTGCAAAGCTGGACTCAAGAGCTAGCTCCACCTCATTTATCCAAAACACTACTTCATACTTCCAAGGTTTGGTTCTTCGTGTTAACACCGACTAGTAGCTGATTTGGTTATATCATTTGTTAAAATGCTAAAGAAACAAAATACCTTACATCTAAGTAAACTATCTTTTGCCAACCGAAGAGCTTATTAAATATCATTGTTTGAATAATAAACATAACGTAATTAAGCACTTATAGCATAAGCAATTATCATTAAATTGGTTTCTTAAGCTATCCTAAAAACAGGTTTCTTAAGCTATCCTATATGCATATGGACATGTCATAAGTTGTTTCCATAAACTCTCTCATACAATCTCACAAGTGTTTATGTCAGTAAATAAATACAAATAAGTTTATCCAAACAGGCCCATATAGCTAGAAAAGTTTTTTTTTTTGGCTTTTACCACCAATTTAATCTGGTCCGGGGGTCATTCTGGCATCAAGTGGTTTCAGCCCCCTCCTGATGATCGCAGTTGCAGTGGATCGAACTGTGGTCCCCCCTACCAAGTTCTGCGCTAATCACCATTGAACCAACTTACGATTGGTTATGAAAAGTATCTTTGTACCAACGGAAGAGCTTATTAAATCATTATTGTTGGAACATCACCTTAACTGCAAATGTGTATTGTTGTAATCAATAGTTTATTTTCTCTCCTATAAAATCAGTCTTGCTTATTTCTAGTGTTTATGAATTTCATCTATTGTGTGACCTTAAACTTGTTTGATTTGGTTGTAGCACATATGCATAGTTGTTGGTGTATCATGTAAGTCATGTAGATATATTTAAATTATGTAAAGAAGTTATGCACTGTTGATGTTTTCATTTCTTTCGGTTGGATAGTTGAATGGTTCAAGAAGGGATTCAAATTACGAGAAGCTGTGGAAGCCTCCATCAAATCGTGGGTTTCTTCCATGCACAAAGCCTACTCCTAATTACACTAGTAAGAAACTTACAGCTTTTCTTGCAAGTTGCGAGTATGAATTAGTTTGGTACTTACTCATATTAATACATGTTTATCAGCTCCTGTTGAGTCACGAGGATATCTTTTAGTTCATACAAATGGTGGGCTCAACCAAATGCGTTCTGGGGTCTGATCTTTCTCTTTTCTCTATATTACTCTCATATGCATGTTATAGTATTTATGCCAACTCATCCGATATTGAACTTTTTTCTTCAGAAGTTGTATTGTGAATGAGAGACGCTAAAAATATGCTCCATTTATTGCAGATATGTGATATGGTAGCGGTAGCTCGTATCCTAAATGCTACTCTTGTAATTCCAGAACTTGATAAAAGATCATTTTGGCAAGATACAAGGTAAACAAAATCTAATTCCTTTTTTGGCTATTATTTGTCTGTTATAGTTTGTCTTTATGTCAGAATTTACTTAATTGACAAAACAAATTGTTGACTTTTTTAGTTTTGTTTTTGTGATTTTTCTTTCAGCAATTTCTCTGATGTTTTCGACGAAGAGCATTTTATTGATTCACTAGCTAATGATGTAAAAATCATTAAGAACCTTCCCGATGAACTAGTTAATGAAACCAGAATGGTCAAGCAATTTATAAGCTGGTCTGGTATGGATTACTATGAGAATGAGATTGCTAGCTTGTTGGAAGAATACCAAGTATGTATGTTGAAAATCTATTGCTGAACTGAAAACAGTTTTATATCATCTACGATTCTTTTATATGCCTTATTTTCTAACACATTATGGAATCGTCATCAACATTTATAATTTCTTAAGGTTATCCGTGCTTCCAAATCCGATTCGCGGTTGGCGAACAACAATCTACCTCCAGACATTCAGAAGCTTCGCTGCCGAGCTTGTTATGAAGCTCTTCGTTTCTCTCCTCACATTGAACAAATAGGAAAAGTATACGAGGATATCTCGAGTGATTGATTTTTATCTACTACTTTCCCATGACCCCTATATTTTTCATTCTTTAATATGTTTTTTTTGGGTCCTTGTAGTTGTTGGTGGAGAGAATGAGGTCATTAGGTCCTTATATTGCCTTGCATTTACGTTACGAAAAGGATATGCTTGCATTTAGTGGGTGCACGCACGATTTATCTCTAGATGAAGCTGAAGAGCTACGGATTATCAGGTACAGAACTGTGAAATCTTCAGAAGGATAAATTGAATGTCATGTCTTCTCATATACATTTTTTTAAGTAATTGTATGTGAAACTTGTAGAGAGAACACTTCCTATTGGAAAGTAAAGGACATTGATCCCATTGAACAGAGGTCCAGAGGGTTTTGTCCCTTAACTCCAAAGGAAGTTGGAATTTTTCTTACTGCTCTTGGATATCCATCAAATACACCGATATATATTGCTGCTGGAGAGATATACGGGGGTGAGTCCCATATGGCTGAACTGCGATCACGTTATCCATTGTTAATGAGTAAGGTAAGGAATTGCATTACTGTGTTGCTTTATGTTGTTGATGCTTGATGGAGCATTTTTATTCGATATATTTTTAGAATATATAGTTTTATAATACAAAAATTACTAGTGATGACCCCGCTACAGTGCATCTAGGAGCCGCTACTGATTACATAGCTTTGGATTGGACGGATCATAAATGGAAATACAAGAATATTTTAGTCCTAACACATCATTTGCATCGTAGATTAGTGTAATTAATCATTTTCTTAAGATGTGTGCATTACCTTAAACGACAGTTAATAATTTCAGGAACTTTTCTGTGATTAATTTCAGGAAAAGTTGACATCCCTTGAGGAGCTTGAACCCTTTTTGAATCATGCTTCTCAAATGGCTGCTCTTGACTATATTGTATCTATTGAAAGTGATGTATTTATACCCTCTTATTCCGGAAACATGGCAAGAGCAGTTGAAGGTCATCGCCGTTTTCTTGGGCGTGGAAGATCAATATCTCCGGATAGGTAAAGGCGTTCCATTTACTCAAGGAGCAGATACTTATCTTTTAAAATTGAATTTTTTAGCCTTTTTCCGTACCTTACAAAGCTGTTCTGATTGTTGTCATCTCTTGATTTAATTAGGAAAGCCCTTGTTCGTCTTTTTGATAAACTGGATCACGGAACAATGACCGAGGGGAAAAAACTGTCATATAGGATTATTGATCTCCACAGAAGACGGTATGTAATTATAATAAACTTTTTTATTTTCTGAGGAATTGCAATATTTGTTATGCAAATGTGATGAAAATTTTGGGACTACTTTGATCATATCTGTAATATTATCTGTCTGGTTTCACCGATTGAAAAAGTCTGGTTTATAATTTACTCATTCTTATACGACAATAGCAGATTGAACTTCTGCTTGTGATTTTAAAATTGTTTTATGTTGCAGACTTGGCTCCCCAAGGAAGAGAAAAGGGCCAATTTCTGGAACAAAGGGCATGGACAGGTTTCGCTCGGAAGAAACCTTTTATGCTAATCCCTTACCTGATTGTTTATGCCGGATAGAACCACCAATGCGAAACATCTCTCACATCGTCAAATAAATGAGATACTACACGACTTTTTCCTTAGAAAAATCCGTTAGTACAAAGGCATTGAAGTTTATGTGCAGCTGGAAGGTGTGGTCGCAGAGTGTATATACGCTATTGGTTTTCCATTAACCGTTTAGTTTTTGAAGAAAAAATAAAGAGAAGGAAAGAAAACCCTTATTCGGGTTTTGATATATACAAGATTATGACTTTTACTTCCGCTGCCCTACCAGTTACTCGCTGCGCCTTTCCCGTTTTATCCTACCGCTACTTAAGTAGCGGACGTTGTAAGGATGAGTAATTTTTGAAAAATGTCGTTTGCTACTTAAGTAGCGGATGTTATAATGGTAGGGTGTTTTTGGGTGTATCCGCTACTTAGAGGTATTTTGGTAAAATCATAGGGCGCACGAGAAAATGAGTAGGCTGGCAAAAGTGGATGTCAAAGATTATTATGTTTTGGGATGAGAAGTTCTTGAAGGATGGAGCTTTGAGATGACTGGATTCATTCATTCTGTTAATTGACTTATTTATTTATAGAGGTAAAAGGCTTTCAGATGTGGTCAGGTTTCAGCCACAGGCTTTCAGATCCTAAGTAGTTCCACCTGATGTAAATTATCTAGCATTTATTTATTTATTTTTATTTTTTTGGTACAACTCTAGCATTTATTTTATTTAAGTAATTTCAGAATTTTAATTTTCTTTTTATAATAAATGTTGGTTAGTGGTTATATTAGTTTATCTTAATGTTTCTGCGTTTCCACTTCTTTGCTTAGTTAGAGACTTAGAGACAAAACAAAAGCAGCTGCAACTAACTATTAAGTATTGCATCCAAAAGCAAATTACAAATTAAACTTTATAACTACATTTTTGGAACAAATTTGTTGAATGGTGGTGAAAAAAAGGATTTAAAATAAAATAGCTTGTGTCAGATGGCGTGGAAATTTGCTGGGATCTAAATAAGGTTATTAATATTTTCCAATATTGCATTCACTTTACAAGTAGAATTTTAGTCACTAAATTAGTAGGGGGAAAAATGATTACGTCTACAAAACAATCCCGGTTTCAATGTATAAGGACCCAAAAAAGAAGAGGTCATTACATTGATTAATGCTAGTGTCTAATTTGTACCCCAAAAAGGAAAAAAAAATACTTTTTATTAAAAAAAATAAAATACTAGAGTCTAATTTAAATAATAAAATACCGCTAGAAATGATAAGAATTAACAATATGATATATACTCATAATTCGGCTAAGGTGGTAGTTACTTTTGTAAATATTTTAAGATCTTTCATACTTTGAATCAGAGTACTATCCTCTCGCCATAAATTTTTCTTTATCAAAAACTATTGAGTTGATACAAAATTACAAATATCACATAATTCTCACTAATATATTTTGGAGACATATAATTTAGTATGGTCTATTTAATTTTTTTTCTTAAATGTCAACAAATATATATATATTTGAAAGAGAGTATTTGAAGTGTGTATTAGTATTAGTATTAGTAGCACTTATTGTACAAAAAATAAAAGTTTTAGTAGCACTGAGTTTCATGAACTTAACTCAATTCATAAGACATTACATTATATATGCAGTGAATCAGAGTTCGAACTCCGATTATCTCATTTATTCACATTAATAGTGGAATTTCTAACAATTAGACTACTTGACAAAAAAAATAGTAGCAATGATTGTAAAATAGTTGAAGATTTCAACACATTTTTGTTGGTAGAATGTTTGTATTTTTGTATAGAATCGTTAGTAAGAAAGTTTTGTACCTAATTATAGAGAAATTGAAATGACACAATTGGGTAAAGTAACTAGCAAGGGGTCTAAAAAAATCTATGGATTGGGGCAGAAATAAGAGAATCCAATAGCAAAACATGAAAGTGGATAATGTATGTTATCATAAGTGACCAAAAACAAACCACAAATCAAAACATCTTACATTATTGCATGACCCTTTTTCCACTCCCTCCTTTCAAAGACAAAGACACCAAACAAACAATCACAATTTGGTTGTAGTTGTAATTGCAGTTACAGCAACAACAATGGGTGTCTCTTTCCTCTCAACCTCAACTCTTCCTTCTTTCTTTCCACTTGGTTCTCATAATCCTAAAACAGCCACAACCAGATATCAACCTCGTTCTGTAAGTCTTAGTAGCTTTACTTAGTTATCTCTTTCACATTTCATTGTTTCATTTTTTCACTCATGCTACTATTGCTATAGCTTATAAAATGGTTTTGAATTTTGCATTATTTTTTATGACATTAATTATATACTATATGCATTGTCCAATGATTAGATGTATGTTTGTTCTGCGGTGAGAAAAATTGATTTTGGCAGAATTGATTCTGGCCAAAATTGATTTGAAGATAGAGTGGTTTATATTTGGATATATTCATGCAAAAGTGAGTTGAACAAAAAATTTGAGTGTAAGAATCAATTCTAGAATCAGAAGCTACAATTTGTAGCTTCAAGTATAATCAATTCTAGAGGCGGAATCAATTTTACTTTTGAAAAACCAAACAAACCACAATCAATTTTACACGTCTAGAATCAATTATGGGTGTTTGGATTCACGATTTGTTTGGGTGTACTACTACTATGATTTGAGCAAAAAATGTAGTTTGGAATTTCAACAAAATCACAGTGTCACTGGGATTTCATCAAACTCACTATGATTCCAAATATTCACACAATCATATTGGTTGCAATTGTTGCTTAGTTATCAAATGTTTTTGTTCCAATGTGTTGTTAGGTGACCATTTGTTGTACTAAAATCAAAACTGATGTTAGTGGTGAAGAAGAACAATTCAATTGGAGACGAAGAGACGTCCTTAAATGCATTGGTGTTACCATTGCTTTGGTAAGAGCTATTCTATGGAGTGGTTGGTAACAAAATTATTCTTGTAAATTAGTTTAACTTGTTTCCTATTTCTTGTGCAATTTGTGGTTGATAAAAGGCAGTTGTCCCCATGAGCTTAGCTAAGTTGATAGGGACATCGCACTATATGTGAAGGAGCCGGAGTTCGAACCTATGTGAGCTTAGCTAAGTTGTCCCCGGAAACTCCATTTATTCACCTATAAGCTGAAATTTCTAGCCACTAGGCTATCTGACCAAAAAAAAAGGCAGCTTCATGTGTAGAGAACGAGACACTTGATAACATAGTACTTATTAACTTAGGATGTTATTTCCTGTTCAAAAAACTTAGGATGTTATTTTGGTATGTTGAATGGACCAAATCATTTCACTGATAGAGACTTGAACATAGATTTGATCTGAGAAGTAGCTTATTGATGCGAAGAGAATGCTTGATTTTGATAAACCAAAATAAAAACTTCAATATGCAATTGTTTCGAGCTCAAGTTTGTTATACCGCTTTTTTGAAGTATTCTCTGCTTTGAATCTTATGTGAGCCATCATAGTTTGTAGGCGACTCAGTGAGTTTAGGAGAATGAGTATTTTCAAACTACCCTTAACATTGAAACCCAAATGGTGTGAGACTTTTTGGTAGCCCTCGACTAAGGCTAAGGTGCTGCACCGTTTATTTGAGGCATTAATTGTTTAGTAGTCATGGTTTTATCCTTAAAACGGAACTTAGTGGATTGAGTAGAATGAGTGTTTCATAAATCTCTTAGAAAAAACCAAGTGAGGTTATTGAAGAACATCGAAATTTATGTTTATATCATAACAAATTAGTTCAGGTAGGAAAGTTTAATCTAACACATTGCGCCTTCATATTTTGATCTTGACCAACCAAAACTGAGCTAACACAATTAATATTTCATTATTATTAGATGTGTATTTAATTTATAAGATTGATTTGATGACGAGTTTCGATCAGTTGTATCTGTTTGTAGGAATCGATAACAAGTTCTGGATCGCTTGTTGAAACAGCTAATGCTGCTGACCTGATAGAACGCAGACAGCGTTCTGAATTTCAATGTAAGATCATTTGGATTTACAATTCCATGTCAAACTCAACCGAACTTTCTTTTCAGAAGAGTTCTAACTTTCTGTTCTTACAGCTCAAATTAAAGGAACACTTTATACCGCCATTAAGGTATATTATGCTGACTTGAATTTACCTAATAACAATAAGAGAGTGAATTTACCTAATATCACTTTATAATCTGATTTGACATTTGATATCTCTTCAGGAAAAACCTGATCTTGTTCCATCCATACTAAGACTGGCTCTAAATGATGCTTTGACTTATGATAAGGTGAGAGACGTGCACGCGCTAGAGCGTGTATATGCAATTTATGAACAGACATCTGTATTCCTTCATTTACGGTAAATATTGATTAGAATCTTCTTAAGTTTGTAGGAAACGAAAACGGGTGGCCCAAATGGCTCTATACGGTTCAGGTATCTTCATAAGGGAAACTTTTCTTCTTCCTTTGCTTGTATATTTGCTGACTAATAATCATAATAATTTTTATTTTCTTTCTTAATAATTCTGTGTGAAGCTCAGAAATAAGTAGACCTGAAAACAAGGGGCTTTCTGAAGCCTTGAACTTCATAGAGGAAGCTAAAAAAGAGATAGATTCATATTCCAAAGGTGGACCCATTTCCTATGCAGATCTCATCCAGTATGCAGGTTATACATTTTATCCCTTCTTTAAAGCTTAATACTTGTTAACAACATATTACACATACACCAATCGTTAGTTGGTTCAGTGGTAATTGTCGGTGAACTTGGTAGACAGAACCATGGTTCGATCCCCAAAACTGCGATCGGGAGTGCTAGAACCACTTGATATCAGAACTGACCCCTGAACCAGATTAAACTGGTGGCGAAAGCCAAAAAAATACATATTACACATACATATATTTTAAATGTTTGTTAATTATTATGAACATTTTTTTGTGAAACCAACTTGTGATTAAGAATTAGCTAGAAGTTTTGGAGATATATTCTAATTCGATCCGCTGACTTTATTAACTTTATTTTTGTAGCACAAAGTGCAACAAAGGCTCAATTTTTAGCTTCTGCAATTCGCAAATGCGGTGGAAATGTGGAGAAAGGGAATTTACTGTACACTGCATATGGATCAAATGGACAGGTTTTATTTTGAGCTTGTGTTCTTACCCAAAGTTGGCTTAATAATATGTGTATATTTAAGTGAAACATTAATACTTGAGCTTTCACTAACTTCTGCATGAGGTGTTAACTCAGTGGTAAGGTTTTGACCATGTAACCTCAAGGGATTGAGTTCAAATCTCCTCGAAGATGGTTGTAAAATTGGTCATTAATATCACTTTAATTTATAATAATTTTCCTCTTCTCGGGTTTATTTTAAAAACACTTGGGCATGTAAAATAACGTGTCCAATTTTATGTGGATCAGTGGGGTTTGTTCGATAGGCAATTCGGTAGGACTGATACTCAAGAGCCAGATCCAGAAGGGAGAATTCCAATTTGGGAGAAAGCAACTGTTCAGGAAATGAAAGATAAATTTTCTGCAGTAGGTTTGGGTCCTCGCCAGGTACTTCCCATATTTTATCACTATTTGATGCTCATTCTTGTCAATCGCGGATCACATAAAAATTCCACTATTTAAGGTGGGTAAGTGGAATGACCGGGGTTCGAACCCTTGCCCTTGTATATATGCTACGAAGTTCTATTCGGATGATACTAATTCTTTTATTTTTCTATTTGGCTAGCTGGCAGTTTTATCTGCATTCATAGGTCCTGATCAGGATACAACAGAGACCTTATTGGCATCTGATCCGGACGTTGCTCCATGGGTACAAAAATACCAACGGAGCCGTGAAACTGTCTCACGGACAGATTATGAGGTAAGTTTGTTTATCTATATATCTCTCTAACCAAAAAGGAAGCAAAATTTCACTGTTATTTTCTGATCTTTTTCAGGTTGATCTGATAACAACTTTCACGAAATTGAGTACCTTGGGACAAAAAATTAACTATGAGGCATATACATATCCTCGTGCAAAGATCGATATTACCAAACTCAAATTGTAAAAATAGAGTACCATATCATCTTTATTTTCTTCCCTCAAGGACAGACTCACAGACCTTCAATTTCAAGTTTTGACTTGTCTTTTCTCTTTTTAACTGAAAAATGTTGAGTTTGTACGCAATTACTTATTATGCTCATGTAGTGTTTTGTCTTTTTAAATGATCTCCAGTGTAATTTTGCCTATTTTTTCTTGGAACCTTTATTACTATCCTATGTTGACACTAAAATCATCGCTTTCATTAGCACGATGGCATCTGATTTTTGTCTATCTCGGAAAATATTTCGTGCTTTATATAAGCATTTATTGGTTTCTCATTAGAGTTGGTCATGCTTTATATAAGCATTAAGCCAATATAGAAATGATTGTTGTAGCTTTGCTCAAGTCATTCATGTTTTTTGAATTTGTTGCAATGTGCAATCTTGTGTCCATGTTCTAGTGTTCTACATACTGCAATGTGCAATCAAGTCGACATTGAGGCCAGCGTTGTATTTTAATATAAACATTGTGAATAATGTATTGGCTGAAATACAGTTTTAGTCCTTTTATTTTATAAAAATCCGCAATTTTAGTTTCTATTTCATTTTGCGCATATCTTGGGTTAAAAATAAATCTAAAAAATCCATAACATGTAACTATATCCACTTTTGAAAAATTTGTGCCTTCTTTTCCACCGTCACCTCATCACTTTCCCAATCCCACTTTCTTTCCCTGTCGAATTTAGCTTCTCCATTTCTCACGATGCCAGCGACGGTCTCTTCCTCATTCTCATCCCTCATGATCGCGCCGCTTTCTTAGCGTCAAATATACATTAGAAGCCTTGTATCTATTGCTAATATTTCACATAATATTAGTTTGTTTAAGATTTGGGGTAATCAAATTGTATTTATGGGTTAGAATTCTTCAAATGATGCTAATTTTGTTCAGTTTATTCATGGAAGCTTAGTTTGAACTGATCATGTTGAACTCATAGCTTAATTAATATTAGTTTTCCGGTAAAGTTCCCAGAAAACTTGTATTCCGGTGAACAAATTTATGTTATGGGGTGAACTGATCATGTTGAACTCAAGCTTGTTGCAAATGAATGAATATTAAGCAGAAGGTCGAGGCCAAACACCTAAAGTTACTACAACTCACTAATTTACTAACATAATTAATCTGTATTAAGAAACTCAATTTTATTTTATTTTGCTAACATTAAGACAATTGGTATTTGGTCTACAATACAATGAGGGGGCTCAATTTTGTTTGATGAAACCTAGGATTGAGAAACTGTTCTATGGTGATCATTTCATGGAAAATTTATCCCACCCTTATAAATCACAAAATATTCCAAATTTACCCTTTTGTTATTTGATATTTACGCTTAATTTTTTTAACATGACCTGGCGACCATCAAGGATGAGTTCACCCCTACAAATTAATATCCATTCATTTGTCTCCACAGGGTCTTAGGTCTTCCATCCCTATTTTTAAATCATATTCCTTCAAACCAATTTTCATTTTATAACTCGAGGTACTTTTATTATTTTCGGGTATAAAAAAACTCCATAGCAATCCCTATGTTAAGAATACATTAAATAAGAAGACATTTCTCTGGACATTTCACCAGAAGCATTTCCTGCAATTTTACAACTCAAGCTGGTTTAAGTAGAAAAGCAAAATTTCTTATTAACCCAATGCGTAACATTGAACATGCCCCAAAGTGTTTGGAAGTTTGACTCTTGCAATTTTAAATGTAATACTGCAAGTGAACTGCGCATCTATCTCAGACATATCTGACCTACAGCGGGCCTGGGAATGTTCCATTCTCGCGTTGCTCATTCCATCTGTCAACCTGATGCATCGACAAATCAATGAAAAGTGAGTGTTAGTTAGGACAAGAAAGCAATGTTCAAATTCATAGCTACAGAAAAAATAACGAAAAATTATGAAATGAACTAATTAAGCCATTGACAGGAAAAAATAAATATAAAAACAAAAATCAAAATTGTACGTCCATATCTGATCTGATGCCTGATGGCAATTGGCAACTGCTATTAATGGAATATTTATTGTACTAAATATCACAAATACAATGTTGAGCCCTAAAACCTACATATTTTGGTCAATTTCTAAATGTGAAACTTAAAACCAAGTAAAATGCTTTACTAGTGTCATTATTCAAGTGTGCGAATACTCAAACGCAAGGTGACATTATTATTGCCAATTATTGGTACATGATTTGAGCATGTAAGCCCTTTGGTTCTTGAGAAACATCAAACTCAGCTAATATGTTCCCTATAATTGCGGAAAACTGCTCCTGTCCTACTTCTTTTCCTCAAGGTGATAACCTACATAATACTCTTTCTCCCTCATCTAGCAATGCCTTGACCATGCATTCCTAAGAAGCTTGTGTCTTGCATAGGGAAAATCCCCTTCTGTTACAAAGGTACCATGAAAGAGTTGAAAAATTAACTCTTTATTGAATGAACAAGATTACCAACTATATCAAATGTTATTATTGAAGGGGTGCTTACAACTGTTTACCACAACCCAATTGCTGCCTAACTCCTAATCCGCCTTCCTCCCCTCTATATATAAACTACCCTACTCTTTTCTAACCAACTACCTGGGTCCAGTGTTTTAAAAAACGAACCGGAGGGGTCACCTAGTTGGTTCGCTAATAAACCGGACATGCAATCGAACCGGTCAAAACCGGAAAAAAAAAGAAAGTGAAAACTCGGTTGAATAAACCAGTACTCTCACCAGTTCGATGACCGATCCGGTTTTTAAAACATTGCCTGGATCTAGTTGGGCCTTGTCAACCCCCAGCCCATTTCCTTTCCTAACATAAACCTGCCAAACTAATGTTCCACTCGTCACCTTCTTACCTCTTCATCTCCCAACTTAATGATCAAATTTCTGAAGTCGGTTTACCTGTTTCCCAAACTTCATAACCAATCCAATCCTAAAACTGCTGCAGTCCCTCCTAACTCCAGGAGAAAGAAATTCGGCTCAAATCCCACTCCTTGTATATTCATTTTTATGTCTATAGACCTCTGCAAAATATTAAGGGGCATCTTCTACTTTCATTTTCATCTCTTCCAATAATTTCATGATGATGAAATTACTAGTTACTACATAATTCCCTGACACCAACATTCTCCTTTCTCCAATATGTTTCCATGTCTGTGCCAATATCCTAACCCCACGTGATTTCTTTTCTGCATTTACTCCATCAACAGATTCTGACACTTTGCCCCTAGCTCAAGCCAAGAGTGACCCGCTATTTTGGCAAGACTCCACGAGGGTGTTTCCATGGTGGTTCCCCTTTCTTTTCATTTTTTTTACAACCAGTCCACGACTCCACATCTCTGTGGAGCAGAGGTTTTTTTCCCCTTCATGCAGCAATGCCAAGACCATAAACTCGGATAAAGATTCTGTGTCATTCAACTGCAGTCCCACATGGATTTGTTCAATTATACCATTGCTGTGCAAAATGCCCTTCAACATGAAATAGAGCCAAAGCTATTCCAAATATCCCTTTACACTCCACCAATGAGTTTGTTTTTGGTAAACACCCGTCCAACAGGGTTCTCAATGAGTCCATGTTGAAAGGGTGAATCACTACTCTATTGAATTCCTCCCAACTAAACCTTGAGGATTGTTCCTCCACCATTGATACCAATTCAACGAATGATCCACCAATGCAACCACCACCCAGAGTGAAGCTTCTCAACTTGCACAAAGTTCGGTTTCAAATATCTCTCGATTGAAACAAGCCATCCATAAGTGTCACCTCAAGTGGAGATTCAAACCACAACCTACCTTCCCCTTATGTCGTAGAATAGAGACTGACCTTCCTCCCTTTGCTCAGACCGTGAACCATGTCAAAGTTCACCGAGATCGACCTTGATTTCATGCAAGACCTATTTCAGATCTTTCATTTGTAACAGACTTCCGAAAGACTGCGCTCCAAACTCTCAACTTTGAAGTCCAATGTAGCACATAATAACAATCCAAGCTCTTGGGATCGAGAGCTCTAAATCTAATAGCATATGAAGAGTAAAAACAGAGTATTTGAAATATTGTGTTAATACTGTATCAAGGCAATTCAACTGCCAGGATCTAAACAAAATGCTTACTCAGCTTGAGAGTGCCCAGTCTCACCCAACAGTCCCAACTACTTCTAACCTAAGCCTTCTCATTACATACACCGACACACACTCACCTCCCCAGTACTATTGCCAACTAAGAAGTTAACAGTGCCATCTCCTGGATCTGATCAGTTCCATCACATCTACATGTGCGAGTGAGACACACCTTTTATGCCTCCCCACATTTTAGTAATTTTGGGCATCTGGTCTGCATCAAACATCTCAAAAGAAAAATCTAAATCCAAGTGGTTAAGCCACAAGAGTTGAAGGATGAAGGCATGAAAAAAGTTAAAATTTAAGAGGGATCAAATTTCAAAAGCATCCATCCATATAGAAGAAAATTTACCACAACATAAGAACTCCGTCTAGAAGTATACCCTAAAAGAAGAATTTCCTCTCCATAAAGAAGCCTAACACATTTAGTAACTACAATTTATTGCCATTTTTTTACAGAAACTAATTTTCTGATTTAGCATAAAGTCAGATATCATGTGAAGTAGGACAAAAACAAAAGAAAAGCCAAGTTGTAACAAGATGCAATTTTCTCATAAGAATTATATTATTACCAACAAATTAAATGATGCAATTCCATTTCCATGTGAGAGTCCAGATAGACAATCAAAGGATATAAATTTGAAATTAGCAAAGAGCGCGATAATAAAGAATATTCATCATTGAAAAATACATACCCATTCACCAGGGCAAAGAGCACGATAATACTTAGCAAACTTATCGCATTCTGGTGCATCGTCTCCCTTTGCAGCCACACATCTGCAAATGAATTTCAAAGGTTTAAATAAAAAACAGTGCAACTTTCCAGTGTATGTGAACAAGAATCTCCATAAAAATAAAAGCCAACAGTACATGACTTACCGATGATATTCAATGTATCGGGTAAAGCAATGCCTTGTTTGATTAGTAGTTGGAAAGCGGAAATCTACTGGAGCAGTTTCAAGCTGAAAATAATGGCACAGATATCAAGATATTGAAAGGAGCATCCAACCTGGTTATGATGAAATCAAGCAAAAATTCTAGAGAGATGACTGATAATATAGTTAAATAAATGTCACCTTAATTTCAGGTTTCTCTTCAGCTTCCTCTTGATCAACAGAATTATCTTCAACAACAGTTTCACTACTTGGCTCTAGAGTGTTTTCTTCAGCAGCAGCAGGAGGAGCAACTTCACTGCTTTCTTGAGCAACCACAGGGGCGGCGGGAATTGTTTCCTCTACAGTTTTCTCAACAACAGCTTCCACAGGAGTAACCTCCTTTGGCTTTTCAACTTCCTCGACTACAACAGGTTTTTCAACTACATCTGTTTTCACTTGTTTGTCGTTCACATAGTATTGCTGCAAGTCAAAAACATTTCTGTCACTATCTTCACCTAAAATTCTATATAACATTAGAAAACCGCCATCGAGCTGAGGAAATTGAGCGAAAATTCCATCACTACACTACTACCTAACAAAAAGACACAGAAACTACCAACACACATGATAACAATTCTTCATAAGAATAATATAACCTCCAAAATGAATAATGATAAGTAATGCTTGCAAATTAGCATCAATATTTCAATCCTTCTGTCATTTTCATTATCTAACTCATACAAATGGCAAATTGAAGCACAATAGAATAAAATTCTATGAAACACTAACACGTTGGCACCGATAATAATTTAAGAAATTATAAGTAATTAAATATAACTACATGTCTATCTCCCTGACACACCTTCAATCAGAAGTGTTGGCGCTACATAGATAACATTAATTGGATAAAAGATACATTTATTTTTTTTGCGTCCATGATATAGATCTGGGATTAGAATCTTCTATAGGAATTAAAGACATCAAATTTACATTGACAAAGTTAAGCCTAATTTTCTATGCCAAAAATTAGAAGAAGTATAAAAACAGTGGAAGCTGATTAAGATCTAGCAGAAATCATTATGAATTGAAAAATTAACTAAATCAAGCTGCAATTTATTTAATTTTTTTTTCTAAAATAAAAAAATGATAGGGATTCGAATTAAAATGAAGATCCATGGAAGCAGAATTGAAAAGAGATGGGGGATTGTTAGTTACCTCAGCGAGAGTTTGAGAATTGTTGGGAGTTTCCGCCATTGATTGATGGTTGGGCGACTACAACACAGGCAGGAGTGGAGAAACGGATGTTGTAAGGTCAGAACACAGAAAAGAAAAGTGATGTTTGGTGGTTTGCGTGCGTTGTTCAACTCACGCTGTATTTGTTTGGGTTATTTTATGGTTTACTATTTTATTTTATTATTTATTTTTCATTACAAGGGAAAACAATTACTCATAAAAATTTATTTGTTGGAGTATTTTTTATTATAGAAAGGTTATACTCCCTCCGGCCACTATTATAAGCAAATTTAACTTTTTGATACATTGAAAAAGTGATGTATTTAGTCCATATTATGAACAAAATACATCACTTTTTCAATGTACCAAAAAAGTCAAATTTTCTTATAATATTGGCCAGAGGGAGTATGATGTATGAGATCTAGATGCTTCATCCGGTAAAATAACGTGTAAGCAGATGGTAGTTCTTAGCTTTTGTGAAAATATTACCGTAACACTTTAACGTCCAAGTTGGTAATAGTTTAAGATGAGGGTGTATGAATAGGATTAATGTATGTATTTTGAGAGTGGGTGCATAGTGTATTTATAGGAGTTGACATACATGAGGGTATGCATAACAACTGTCTAGGCCTCATTACGTGAGTGGAATTGAGGAATGTACATTTCATGTAGGGGTCATTATTTCGCTATGGACAGCGCATCATAAAATACGGTGTGTTTTAAGTGTAATATGGATGAGTTTTTGGACCTTAGAATATGTTGGGCCTTTAGCATTATGGATTTTAGTCCAGTCAGGAACATTTCCCCCCAAGTCCTTGTTATGATAGTAAGGATTTGAATCTTATGATAGGTCGGACCTAAGAAGATAAGGGTTCTTTCTTGATTGGACAACATTAAGTGTATGTGTTGACCAGATTTAACTTGGGATCCGTTGTGATGGGGATATGTTGTGAATTATAATGAACTTCAGTCTCTGTAACTGTTTCACTTAGTGCGTTCTAACGTGGACTTTGATCAAAAGTGAAAAACCTTTTGAGTGCTCCAAGCTTTGTGCCTTGCACTAGCCTGTAGGTGCTCAGTGACGTGCCTAGGGCTTTTGAGTATAATTGTAATTTCGAAGCATTATATCTAAGTCGTTGATTTTGTTTTTAATTCTCTTTTCAATCTAGTGCATCGATCTTCCCCAGAAAAATATAAATAGCTGAGAGTTTGTTCTATAAACTTTTTACCTTCCCAATTTCAACTTCCTCTTTCACTTCATCTTCTCATCAGGTTAGGGTGATATAGTAGAAAAGATGCATATTGTTTCACGCTCTTCTTCTAATCGACTGGGTTTTGCCTTATGGAGGTGAAGTCCGTTTGTTCCACTTCGACGAGTCTAGAGGTGGATTTTATGAAGGTTGGCGCTTCGGATAATTAGGGAGTGTGCTCCATCAAGATTTCGGTGAGCATTCGTAGTCCTCCGTATATATGTTCTTTACCAATGTATGAAATAGTGTTTGCATCTATGCATGTTACTATCCCCTTCTCAGAGTTTGAGGTGGCCGTTATGAATCGCCTTAACATTGCCCCTTCATAAGTACTACACCCATTGGGATGAGCGTTTGTTAAGGCGCTCCAGTTCTTTTGTGAACCTGTAAAAGGTGGTAAAGTGACTAATGGTTTGTTTTTTCGAGTTCTTTTAAGTTTTTTAACATTTTTTATGAAGATTTGTTTCATAAATTATGGACTTATAAAGACTTCTCCCTGCCTTGAGAGTTGGATGGATATTCATATGCTAATCTTAGTGATGTGTGTAACAGTCTGGACCCTTTCTCTTATATAGCAGGTGGCCCGTCAAACGGGTCTTTGTTCCCCTCGTGCTATTTTTTTGTTTCTTTTTGTATTATGAGTCTGTTTGGATTGACTTATTTTTGAGCTTATACGAAATAACTTATGCAAATAAATAAGTTTTTATGTACTATTATAAGTTTTCCAAGATAGTTGTTTATGAGAAAACAACTTATAAAGATATAATTTTTGTCAGTGAAAACTAATTATACAGTATGAACTAACATAAAAGTTTAAGCATATACAGTACTCTCTCTTTTCCTTTTTATTTATCGTTGTAGATTTCTGCACATATGTCAATGCACAATTTTGATAACTAATATCTGTAATTATCTTTTATAAAAAATTATTAAAATTTTATATTTTGAAAATACTCGTCGAGACAAATTGAACAACATCTTATATGTTAATATTTATTTTTATATATTAGGCCCCGTTTGGCCCGGCTTATTTTTTACTTTTTATTTTAGCTTAAACGAAATAAAGAAGTATAAAATTATATTTGACACTATTTCTCCTTAAAAGTATTTGAGAAATAAAGTAAAGAAGTAAAAAATAAAAAAAAATTAAGTCAAACACAATTTTTTCCTTGTTTACTATTTTTAAGGAGAAGAAAAAAAGAGGAAAATAAGCCGGGCCAAACGGGGCCTTAGTAGAAAATTATAGATTATATAAATAGTGTGCACGATTCCCAAATGACAAATAAAAAGGAACGAATGGAGTATGAACTAACATAAAAGTTAGGCTTAAATGCAATTTTGGTGTGCCTATTTTAACAAATCCACAATTTTTGTCCCTTTATTTAAAATTTCGCATTTTGGTCCCCCGTATTTTAAAGAATCCTCAATTTTGGTCCCCTTCACCAATTTGGATGATGTGTCAACTAATTGAATGAAGTGGCATTAGAAGTAGGCTTAAGTGGAAGTCACGTCACATTTTATTGTTTTTATATTAAACAAAATATTTAAATAATATTACTTTATTTCTGCATTTAATAAAAATGTAACAAAAATGATAATTAAAAAAATGATAGGAAAAATTGAATCTCATGAACCCTAATTGAAAGGTGAATTATCCAATATTTTTAACCAAATCAAATCTTTGCCATTAATGTTCTTAGCTGTTTTCAAGACCGGTGGATTAAAATTGATTTTCTTGTGACGCAAGAACCAACATTGTTATAAATAAACTCCTTAGTTTCATTCAACCAAATAAAACATAGTGTCTTAGCCAACAAATAATCAAGAAGTGCAAGAAAAGTGAATTACACAATATGGTTGTTATTAGTGATTATGATGTTAATAAGGAAACAATGTTTGATGTAACAAAACTCACTTTCTTTCTTGAGAAAGATGTTTCTTTCCTTACTCCATGGAGATGGGATCCCAAGTCTTATGATATAAGTGAGACTAATTATATCAAAGAAAAACAATACTATTCGATCTTTCATCCTAAATCATACTTTACTTATCAGGTAATTTTTAATTGTTTGTAATTCTTAATTCATGCATCACTTTTCTCGTGCTTATAAAAAATGCATCTCTTACCCAAAAAAATAAAAAAAAAATGATTGCCTATTTTTTTTTACTTTTAGTATATCCATCAATGCCCTGAATTCATGATTGCCTATTCAATTTACTCTTGTTTTAAATAGTTGATCCACAATAAGAATGGTATTTTGGTACAAAGATTAATTACATGAATTTTATTTGTTAAATCATCAGGAAAACAAAATCTAACTGGTATTATCAAATTAATAGAAACAAGACTTGAGTTCTTTTATTGTTCTTTTCAGATTACTAGTGTCCACACCCGTGCCAAGCACGACTTAGAAATTCGCCTAACTGATTTTTACATATTTAAAAGATATTAATGTATTATTTAGATATTGTTTATTTTGAAATTAATTTTTCTATTAACATATTCAGATGCTACATATTTGAATGAATGAATATTTGTAAGTTACATATTCAGATGCATGGTTATTCTCGACACTTCAATATCATATTTGTAAGTTTGTGTAATTTGCCATTTTATGCTATTAACATGGTTGTTATAAATGTGTTCGCAAATTTATCCTATTTATTTTTAGCGACTTTGAATTTGTTTTTATCGATGTACTCTAACAATTTGAATGAATGAATATCATTTATTTTTAGTCAAAAGATACCCTAAAGAAATTACCTGAATAAATGTAGAGCCTCAAATAAGTTACTAAAAAAATGTCCCTATGTTAATATATGAATAAAAATATAGTTCTTATATTATATATATTAATATTTTTTTAAAAATATTAATCATTTGGTTCTCAGGGGAAGAATTCCTTGATAATTCAGAGTTCCACCGCCACATAAGTATAGACCCATAATAATATATGTGTAAAAATATCTGCCCCATATAAATTATAAATAAAAAAATCTCATATAAATTATAAAATAAAAATAGATTCCCGTATTAATATATGAATATAAATAAATAGTCATCGTATAAATCAACAAAAAAAGGTACTATATAAATAACAAAAGAAAAAAAGAACATGGTCCCCATAAAAAGTACAAAAAATAGGTCCATTTATGAATATATGAGTAAAAGTATAAAATCTCGTATAAATATCTGAAAACATGCCTTAGATGAAATTACATTACACTGCAATTGCAATAGCTTAACGTAAATCTGTAAAACGCAAAAGTAGAAAATTGAAAAGACAAATACAACTAAAAAAAAGTAAAGAGTTATTCTTCAATGTCTTGAACTCATGCCTTAGATGAGACCTTCAATCTACCAAATTGATCAGCTGCCTGCATATACAATAAAATTTAAAATTAGTACTTTAATTATCAAAGTCATTAAATTTTAAATAAATATAAAGTTTACACATAGTTCATGACAAAATAAAAGTATAGTAAAATATCCGGTGTGAAAGAAGAAATTATTTTACTCAAACAATGTATTAATCTCATACATACATAAACAAATATATCAAAACATCATTTTAAGTTGAATTGAAGGGAAATTGTTTGATACATCACAAACGAATACAAACAACCAAAGTCTAAGATTGTCTCACAAGATTAATCTAAAAAATTAATTCTATTTGGATCCAGAGTCATTAAGAGATATAAGAACAATATAAGTTGTTGAAAACACACAGAATGAAAGAAGGAAATTTCGAAAGGATTTTGAATTCTATGAGTGAAATGTTGAATCAATGATGAAAGTAGAAACAATATTTATAGGAAAAAATTCAAACAATTGACTAATATTATATAGATCCGAAATTTGCTGAAGCAATTGAATGAATAATTTGAAAAATGAAGAAAATAATAATGAGTAAATCAAATAAGTAGATGAATATTGAATATAGCTTTCAAAATAGGTCAATTCAAACACATTAAACTGAAGACAATCACTACAAGAAAAACAGGCTCTACCCATGGCCTTTTTTGCTATTACCCACGGCTTAACCACAGGTAAATGTAATTTACCCACGGAATACCCACGGCCTCGTGTCGTGGGAAAAAGCCTCGTTGGTAACTCATTACCGGTAAATATGCCGTGGGTAACGTTACCCACGGCCTATCCCATGGTATTATCGAGGACTTCACAGTGGATAGTTATCCACGGAAAAGCTATGAGTAAACATTACCCACGGCATTGCCATGGGTTAAGTAAATTTTATAAAAAAAATAAAATAAATGTTTACCATTTTCTAGTGGCCACTAGTACCACTTATAAATGCCTCAATAACTTTAAACAGAAAGCTACAACATACAAAAAGCTTGTCAACGAAATAACAATTCATAAACACCAAAGATCAATAGTCATAGAAAAAAATGTAAAGTGACACTACAAGTCTCAAAATAAGCTTGCATATAATTCCTCTCATGCATGTTCGTCTCAACTCAAGCCTCATCCTAGCATACTTGTTGTCTTCATGCATTGATGACTTAATTCTAACCTGCTTAGTTAGCAGTAGTAACATCATTGCAATCCTAGAATACTTTATAAAATGCATCAAGAAAGGTCAAACTTACCAATAAACAAGAATGAAAATGCACTGACATTAAATAAAATTAGTCTCTATTATGCTTTCAAACAACTATATTGTAAACACACATTTATAGCTATTTTTTATTATTTAAACCAACTACACATTATCATTACTTTTTCATTGGTTACAACTTACATAGCTTTGAAAAGAAGGAAATGATTTTCAGAAAGCATGGGCCGCAGAACATACAAAATTAGTTTAGAGACAAAAGTTATTATTAGAAATCCAATAAAGCTTGAAAGAACATATAAAGGCATAATCATAAAATCCAGAGTACTATGTTACAAAGCAGTCGTGATGAATTATTGACCCCATTGACAATTTTACCCAAATATAGATTAAGAAGAAGACTTAACTTACCGCAATTAGGTTTGTTCCAATTAAGCAAATGGCACATTCTGAAAATGACTCATTCCTCATGAGAAAATGAAGCAAATGGCACACACAGAAAAATTACTTGGTGGTTAGTTCATCCCAGTTCTTGGCAAATCCTTTCATTCACATAATAAATCTTTCCTTTCTTGGTATCTATGCAAATAACACATTGCAGCAAACAAAATTTAGTATTGCCGAAGTAAAAATCTATTAAACTATGCTACTTGACACTTATTTACGAATTTGGCTGCAACATAATGCATGTACCTTAGATGTTTGGGTGAGTCAATCAATATGAACTCACCAAAGGAAGGATCAAGTGGAAACATTGTTCGAACAACAACTCTTTAATGCCCAACAAATTTGCACTAATCAATAGCATTCTTCCATTATTTTTTGTTGTTGTTACATTCTGCCATTCAATTTTATTAACAACAACATCCAATAGCTGATTTAATACCTTTAAGTGTAATGCGACAATGAAAATAAGGGGGAGTTTTATTTCTTCAAAGGTGAAAATAGAAATAAGAAAACCACAAATCCAAAAATGCTCAACTTCTGTTTTGCTGCACTACTACATTATTGACCATCAAAATTAAGGAATTTTCAACTCCAAATAATTAATATATGTGCAAACCTAATACCCTATAAAATGGTTTATTTTATTATCATTGAAAGAAAAGTGTTCTCTTTCACTTTAACTATTTAAAATATAATTCACAATCAATAGAAGATGCACCTAATAACTAGTTTTCAATTGTTTTATACAGGACTGCTGTTCATCATACAAAACACATTGAGGTTACCTGTGCAAATGTTGAGGAGTTACTAAAAACTTGTTTTTGATAATTCTTGAATTCTTGTGTCATAGCCTACAATAACAAAATGAAGAAAAAACTTAAATTGCATCAGTCAGGCAACAAAATCTGCACTAGAGGGATTATTTTTGCTTTTATACTGAAGTACATATTTGCTAAAAACACTTATATGACTTTTCGTTTCTTCAACTGATCAAATAAGGAACCTGCTATTCACTTCATATTATGTGCTAATAACAAACTACAGTCCATAGTTTATTTCAATTGGAATGAGAGAAAAATAGATCAATGTTTGAGGAGCCATCCAAAGGATGAAAATTTACAATGTTTTTTTTTTAAACAGCATATTATATACAAGAGCACCACAAAGGGCATAAATTATAAGGATATACAAACCAGAAAGAAAAAAAATAGGAACAACATGTTCCACACCCAACACCAAAACAGAGCCGAAAAAACCAAAAGGAAAACAGGCTCAAAAACACCCAACAGAACAGAACAAACACCCAGCAAAACAGAGAAAAAACCCAGGCAGAAAAACCAAAATAGAGAATTTACAATGTTACATATCCCCTTCACACCCAGATTTCACAACCCTTGTAAATAGGAAAACAAATAAACAATAATTTACCATTATATTTCACACAACACAAACATGAATCAATCAAAGATCTATGAAATTGGGGGTAAAATTGAGGATTAGGGTTTTAAAACATTTAGGTCTTTTCACATTTAAAAACAATTACACGTTAAGCACTCACCAAAAATCCACTTCCTCGATCGCTACAGTTAGAAGAGGTAAAGCGTGCATCTGAACAATCTCAGAGAAGTGGAGAACGTAAACTCACTGTTCCAGTTGAGAGGAAAGAACAAGAAAGTCGACGACGACGCTGAGAAGGTCGACGTAGCTAAGATGATTGTCGGAGATGAGTGGATCGCCAGAGAAGAGAGTGAGATGGACGTCGGAGATGAGTTGGGCGTCGGAGATGGTCTATCACGCTCATAAACAAATGAGAAAAGTGAAATGAGAAAGGAAATGTAAGGTTAAAGGTATTAGATAAAAAAATAATTATAATTACATTTTATATGTTTAGACGGAAATGCCATGGGTAGAGGAAATTACTTTTCAACCTTACACGCGGCTATGCCGTGGGAACCGTTACATACGGATATGCCGTGGGTACTGAAAGTTATATTGTTGGCTTATATACGGATATGCCGTGGGTAACTGAATTTTCGTAAAAAAAATTGTATGTAAATGAATAATTTTCTTATTTTTACTTTACCCATGGATAAGCCATGGGTAATACCCACGGAAATGAGCCCTGGGTAAAAAAGCCCTGGGTATATGAAACTTTTCTTGTAGTGAATTTTTTGTTATAGGTAAAATGAAATTTTAAACAAAAAAAATCATATGATTAATAGTTTATTCCTTTTATAATCAAAGCATTTATGGTATATTCATTTCATTCTCATCCCACTTTTTTTGTGACACGTAACAATAAATATGGATTATAAATGACATATTCATCATTATTCCAATTCCAAAAACAATTGATGTTGCAATTAGAAATAAATAAGTGACCATTGCTTAATAAAAAAGAACGACATTGATAATACACTAAATTCCTAACAAAAGGAAAAAAATTAACGAAATCATTATGACAAATTAATAACAAATAAATTGATAAGAAAACAAACAAATGTCTCAAAAATTAATAAAAAACTTTTTATGTGCAACTTTTTCGATTTTTTTAAATTGGTATAAACTTTTATAATGAAAAAAAAAATCGAACTTCTATAAATATAGACTATAATAAACTTATATATGCTACTAAATATATACATTTGACTCATTTGGACTAATATCTACTACACAAATAATAATTCTCTAGAAATATTTACACAAAAAGTACATTGTTACAAACACATTCATCAACAAATGTTGTTCTCAACTCCATGACACATCTCAAAAGCGTTCTTTAATTTAAAAAGACACTTGTAAATCTCCCCTTCATAGCTTTCTCTGTGATTACATTCCTGAAAAAATAGAATAAAAAAGATTGATCAAAAGATTAAAAAAAATGAACAAAGAAGAAAAAATAGAAGAAAAATAAGGACAACATATGAGTTATAAAATAGTGAATAAAATGAAATAGCAAAAATTAAGTAATTACACAAATAATGATAAATATCTAAGTAATATTAGGTTAGGTATAGACACGTAAAAATAAAGAATTTTGGAAGAATTTCAATCTATATGAATGAATACTGAAATAGTGTGAAGAATGTTGAATGCAAAACAAATATTTATAGGAAAAATACACAATCATCAAATTTATTGTGAAAAATTATTCGTAATTAATAGCATTCATGTAACAAAAAAATCATTTGAAAACTAATTAAAAAATAAATGTATTTAATGCATTAATTGTCAAATAAAGAAGAGAAAAGAGTTGCTCACAAGCGCATTCTTGTGTCAAACTGTGCCTTTGTATCTATAATATTTATTTCAGATACTATCATTCTTTTGTTTAGCCATAATTTTAGCAAACACATTAGCCATAAATACGGAATGTTATGTTTAATTCTTCTGTTTATCATTTCTTGATTCTTTTTTTTTTTTGAGACAAGAAAGTTTTATTATTTAATTGGTTGCAATGTATACATATTATACATATAAAATATAAATATAAAATAACGATCGGGAGGGGGCTGGAACCACTTGATGCCAGAACCGACCCCCGAACCAGATTCAACTGGTGGTGAAAACCAAAAAAATAAAATATAAATATAAAATAGAAGATATATTCCTTTAAAAAAGAAACAAAAGAAGATAGATATTTTATAATTAGCAATTAGTGAATAATTAGCAATTGTATGGAAATAATTAGCAATTAATGGAATTTGGGAACAATATCAATTAGTGAATAGAAATACATTTATTTTATAAAAAAAAAAAAAAAAAGAAATACATTTACACTGATATAAAATAAATAACAAAAAAAATAAAAAAAATTATATATTAGATCTAATAAAAAAAATTTGTAGCATGTCAAAAAAATAACAAAAATTTCAGTATCATTTAAATATATTATAATTTACAAATTTTTCTTTTCATGATCCATTGATTTTGTTATTCATTTTCGTTCAAAAAAATAAAATTTTTATTTAATGTGTAAAAGTCAAATATATCATCATCATTAACAAAAAAACCGTGCCTTTAATTTTGTATGATTTTATTTCCACTTTCAATTTCAAAGTCAAAATGCATAATGAAAATAAGGAACACAATAAATGCTAAATAAAAAATATTTGCAGCATGTCAAAAAAATAACAAAAATTTCAGTATCATTTAAATATATTATAATTTACAAATTTTTCTTTTCATGATACATTGATTTTAAGTCAAATATATCATCACCATTAACAAAAAAATTGTGCCTTTAATTTTGTATGATTTTATTTCCACTTTCAATTTCAAAGTCAAAATGCATAATGAAAATAAGGAACACAATAAATTCTAAATCGGCCTAATGAAAAATACATTATTTTAAATACTTGACAAAAAGTCATTATAATAAAAAATACATTATGACATTTAATGCTAAATTGCTGTGAGAGCAGGGTTGCTGTGAGGGCGCCATGTGGCAAGAGAGGAAAATGAAATCGTCCTCGCGTATTACATATAATAGATGTGAGAGTGAGAGGAATCAATATAAATCATTGGATTAAAATGTATAGTTGAGATTTAATTAATTTCACATGGTTATTCTTTAAGTAGTAACATTGGATTAAAATGTATAGTTGAGATTTAATACAATCTAGTGAGAAAGGTATCTCTTATGTGAGAGTGAGAGAAATCAATATAAATCATTGGATTAAATGTATAGTTGAGATTTAATTAATTTCACATGGTTATTTTTAAGTAGTAACATTGGATTAAAATGTATAGTTGAGATTTAATCCAATCTAGTGAGAAAGGTATCTCTTATGTGAGAGTGAGAGGAATCAATATAAATCATTGGATTAAAATGTATAGTTGAGATTTAATTAATTTCACACGGTTATTCTTTAAGTAGTAACATTGGATTAAAATAGCTTCTTTCTCGTTTCCGATTCGGATCTTGCTCTGAAGCATAGCTTCTTCATCTTCTTTGGAGCTTAAAGTAAGATATACGGATTTAAACTGCTAACAAAATTTTATTTGTCATTAAAATAGAAAAATAAAAAGACTAACAAAATTTAACCCCACACCAAATATAGCTGTGAATTATTCAATTTTCTCCTTAAATTTTTATGAAAATCCCTTTTCACAATATTCATTCGTAAATCTTGGACATCGTCCTGAAATTTCCTCTGTTTACTCTTTAATCGAAAAAGAATTGGGAACGGATAGTTGATGAGATACAATGTTTTCTATTATAATAACAAAGGGCTAAAATCATATGCAATACATATCATAATTTACTAAGCTATGCAACAATGAATATGACAGTTATCGAATCGATGTGTTCACCGCTACTAAGAAAATAAAAATAACATGAATGGTTCACTAATTGAAATTAGGGTCATGACTTTGGGGAGATACAAGGATAAATTGAAACTCATGGGTGGCGCTGTAGTGTGGGGATTTCAATTGATGTTTTAAATCAATTTTGTTTTTCTCTCTTTCAATAATCTGCTAGAGGAAGAACAAGAGTTTGTGTATGCGTCCAAAAAAAGAACAAAAAAACAACACAGAAAGGTATAATAGTAAACATGCACACGCAGGTGAGTGTTTTGATGGGTAATAAGATATCAGCCATTCGATTTCATCCAAAGGTTGATATTCAATCCTCTCACTCTCACATAAGAACTAACTTTCTCACTTGATACATCCCCTATATATATATTAGCCGCTCGTGCCCGTTTGTGTGATCGATATTCTCTTTTTTTGTTTGCTGTGATCGATATTCTCTATTGTGCAAATATAAATAACTAATTAATCTCTATTGTGTACCGTTTGGCCCAGCTTTTTTTTGCCATAAAAGTTATTTTGAATTTAAAGTAAAAAAAAAGAACATTAAAGATAAAGATAAAGTTGTTTGGTAATTTCATTTTCTTTTTTGTTTTAAAAGCTACTATTTTACAAAAAATTGCACGACGAGGAGAAATTAAATTATACCGGTATAATTTTTAAATAATGTTACAAAGTCCAATAACATTTCAACGTGTTCAAGTTTTATAAAATCCACAATTGAATTAAAACTTTATATCATATAGATCATTGAAATAATTTTAAAAAAATAAAATTAAAATCATTTAAAAACATCATACGATTGGATTTTGAGATACTTCATTTTTTATTTTATTTTGAAACATAATCATATGTAGTATGCATAAGATTGAAATTATTTTTATTGATATAAATTAAAAACTAAGCATTTACATATTAATTTTTTTTTTGACCTAATAAGTTGTGGGTATATAATATAATTAATTTATTATTTTAAAATCAAAAGTGGAAAAATTAAAATAAACAATAAAATAAGCAGATCAACATGTTTTATCTTCTTAGGATAGGATTTATGAACATGTTTATTTTTGACACAATATGTATCAATACGTTAGAAAAATAGAAAATAATAAATAAATATGTAAAATATCACTATAATATAGTTTAGTCACATGTGAGAATCGATGCATGGCATCATCCGGTGAGAGGCGAGAAGCTGATGTTAGTTGGAAAAAGTTATATATAGAGTTACTTTAGTGAAAGTACTTAATTAGTATATTTTACACATATAAAATAAGTTGCTTTTTTTTAATAAATACTTTTTAAAATATCGTTTGGCCCAACTTTTTTATTAAAGAGTAGAAAAGTCCAAAATAAGCTGGGTCAAACGGTACCTAGTTAATTGATAACTACTTAACCTCCTTTTTTGTTGTGGCTAGTTATTAAGAAGAAAAATAATAATTTTTTTTTACTATAAAAAAACTGAAAACCTACTTTTATGTGAAAGTTGTGCTTAGATTTTTTTTTTTGTAGTTTTTTTTAAGGGTAAAATAGGAATATTGAAAAAGTCATCCCAAAAATTTATATCCTTTTTATATATACTAGCCGCCAGTGCCCGTTTGTGTGATCGATATTTTTTTTTGTGATCGATATTCTCTATTGTGCAAATATAAATAACTACTTAATCTCCTTTTTTATTGGACTTAGTTAATTGATAACTACGTAACATCCTTTTTTGTTGTGGCTAGTTATTAGGAAGAAAAAATATTTTGTTTTTTACTATATAAAACTGAAAACCTACTTTTATGTGGAACTTGTGCTTAGTTATTAAGAAGAAAAAAAAAATAGTTACCAAAAAAACTGAAAATCTATTTTTATGTGGAAGTTATTTTTTAAGGGTAAAATAGGAATAATGAAAAAACCATCTCAAAAATTTGCATCCCCTTTATATATTAGTATATATATACACATATGAGAAAAGAGGCACTTGATGAGTGCTAACAAGGTCACTTAATGTCTATATTTGATGTTTTAATGCTTTAATTCAGATAAAAAAAATTCTTTTTTATTTCTTTTGTTTTTCTTTTCATTCCTTTCCATTCAAGGACAAAGTTAGAACTTTTGAGTAGTGGGAGCATTATTTACATATAAATTTATAACTGTTTTTTAATGTGTATTAACATATATATTATTTTTGTGATTTTTTATCCCTAAAATTAAGAAAATTAATAAAATGTTTCGAAATACATAATAATCATCATCTGGAATTCTAAAATTGTTATTTTCAAAATAAATAAAAATCAATTTAGATATTAATAGTATAGAGTTTTTAAAAAAATAAAAAATAAACCAAATAAAAAAAGGATAAAGACTATTGGCAGAAACTTTTTTAAGCACATATTATTCATATTTATGGTATTCATTTTCTCTAATTAAGGGTTTGTTTGGTTCAACATAAGGGAGGGGACATGGACGATTTTAATAGCAAGAAGGGAAGAGGAGGGTAAGTTTTTAATTATTTATATCTTTTGGTTCAAAATAGAGAAGGAGAGAGGAGAGAAGATATTCCAATTATTTATGTGTTTAGCAAGTAGAGTTGAATGTATGTCGCTTTGGCTTCACCGATAAGTCAATTAGTACTTGAAACAACAACAAAAAAAAAAAGAATCAGTTTATATCTTTAAACAGGTTTAGTTTCAGTTACCTAGTTTAAAACTGTTTTTTTAGAAAAAGCGGCTTATTTTTTGAAAAACTGGTTTTAAACCAATTTTCTGTATTTTTTTTAAAAAAAAAAACTGGTTTCTGATAAAAACAATTTCCGAGTTTTTTTTTCGAAAAACAGTTTGTCTTTTTTTTGGGGAAAAAAGTTCCGATATTTTTCGGGAAAAAAGTTCCCGATTTTTTCAGAAAAAAGTTTCAATTTTTTTCGGAAAAAAGTTTCTGATCTTTTTGGGAAAAAAGTTTCGATTTTTTTTGGAAAAAAAGTTTCTGATTTTTTAGGAAAAAAAGTTCCCGATTTTTTCAGGAAAAAAGTTACCAATTTTTTCGGGAGAAATTTTTCCGATCTTTTTTCCAAATTTTTTTTCATAAAAAAGTTTCCAATTTTTTTGGGAAACTTTTACAGATTTTTCTTCTTAAAAAAAAATAACAGTTCATAAATTCAAACTGATTCTGAACTAGTTATAAACCGAATTGTAACTGTTTATTAAAAATGGTTCAGTTCAAAACTGTAGTGAGTGGTTCAGTGCAGTTCAAATTACAATTTAGTTCAGTTAATTGGATTTTTGAACACCCCTAGTTCTAAGACGCTCTGCATGTGCATCTCCATTGGCTAATGCATGAAAGACAGAACAAATGAGTGTATCCAAAAAATGTTGCAACATTTCTTAATATGACTGCTCTCACTCACCTCAAACTTTGCACGATCACATGCAAGATCACAAATCAAAATCATAAAATAAATTTGTTCATGGAATGCATTTTACATTGTCTATTTTGGTTTTTTGAACAATGAGATGATATATATTTGTTTTCGTTATAGCCCTACTCTATTTGAATCTGGATAAATCATATCAACTTTACCATTTCATTTGCATTGCAATTGAAGACAAATTTCTATTTTTGCTACTTTAGATGAGAAGTATTTTATGTTGATTTTTTCTTGAGTTTTTATTATCTTTGGTAGATAGACGAAATGATAAATTATTGAAAATTCGCACACGCACACATAAAATGAAGAGATCGGAATTTAAACCCCAATCATAAGATCTGACACTAACAATTTAGGTGTCAGTTGAGCTAGGATATGGACAGCGATGCCAATTTAATTGCCACAAATTCAAAATCCAATTGTCTATAGGTGTGATTAACAAAGAAGATTAATACTCCCTCTGATTTAATTTTTGGAGTGATAAAAGTGACAGCGGCCATTCTACTGAATTCGAACATGTTTGATTGGTTTAAGCTTATCCTTGGTTGAGACTTGCTAATACTGCTAAAAGGGGAGTTTTTTCACCTCGTGCTATTTTGGATTTTCTTTTTCTTGGATTATCAAAAAACAAAAATTCTAAGCTCGTAGTAAATGATTTTATTATATCCAAGCAGTGATGCTATATGGCACGACAGCAATGTCATTGAATTTTTTTCACCATCAATTGAATTTTATTCGGGGTCAGTTCTGATATCAAGTGGTTTCAGCTTCCTCCCAACATGTGTGCGCTAGTTACTTTATTACTTTTTTCAAATATATTTCATCATAATGTTTTTTAATGCTTAAGTTTTTTATCTGCTCACTATATCTAAACACATTAAAATTAGTATTTTTTTTTAATCATTGATAGTTACCGATTTTTTAGTATATCTTTTTGATGTTTTCTGATTGGATTGTTACCTATTTTTTAAAAACTAAAACAACATATTTTCAAATAAACAATATTGGAAAGTGTTCCTGTAAATTTATTTTGAAGCGGATAGAATCAATAAATACCTTCTATTATAAATAATTCCCCAGATTCAGAAACTACTCCCTCCCGGCCACAAAAATAAACAAAAGTGCACATTTTAGATTTATTGAATAAGATGTATCTGGTCTGTATTATAGTCCAAATACATCAATTATTCAATGAATTTAAGAAATACACTTTTGCTTATATTTGTGGAGATTTAATCTCCATGCATCAAGAGCCCTATTTTCCCTATGGAGTTTATATTCTATGATTCTCCTCCGTCAGTTGACATTCGTAGCATTTGCTTTGGTACATGTAGTGGACATTTTTTAGGACCTCATCATATAACTAAGAAAGTTTGGGATTCCTTTTTTTTTTATTGGCCAACCTCCAACGTTATTTTTCTATCCTAATGAATATTTTAGGACTTATCAGCAATATTCAAGTACATGGTCCAACTCCTGCAATAATTGAGATGACTCGATGAATTGGACCCGTGTTGCTTTGTAAGGTTTTTGACACATACTATAGTACAGGATAGGTTGATTAGGTTCCATGTGTCTCATCCTTTTCTTTCGTTTATGTATCATTTTGTTTATACTTCAATTTTACTGGCAGTTGATTACGTATTTATATTGGTAGAGACTAAGGCCACCCATACTGACGATGCTAAACTTTGCAAGAATAAATCTTGGGCAGTTTAGATATCCCAGTAGAAATAAGGGGGTTATATTATGAGCTATTCTTACATAGGCACAACACATTTAGGCACAAATTTAGGCACACATACATAAATTTTAAAAATTAAAAGAAAAATAAAATAATCACATCAATCAATATCACTTTATTCATTTTTTCTTTAATTTTTATCCTTTATTGTGAGTGTGCCTAAACTATATTTATTTGGGTTTGTGCCTATATTAAAATTTCTCTTATATTATATTGAAAATAGTATAGGGTTGTGCTTGTGCTTAATATTCAAAAAAGTTAAGTCAATAGTTTTTTTTTGGTACAGTTGTTGACCCTCTGAAGATTGCAAATCCAATTCTTCAAGAAAGGACTGTAACTCCAATTTCTTTATTATTCCAAACGCAACAACTAACAAACATACACAATACTACAAGTCTAAAAGGTTTGAAAATTACAAGTCATACTTGCAAAATTAAACAGCGTTTCAAAAAGGGATCAACACAGCAATACCCTTCTAAATAGAGTGAAGAGTGCAATCTTCACAAAAAATTAAAATGAGGCTCAATATAGATTTTGAGCTTTAGATAAACACAATTGAAGATCGCATCTTCACTCCAATGAAAAATTCAGCAAAGTGAAGTTTGCTATAAGATAGAGTGGTTATTAGACCAATTGCATATGATAGAAATTTCAGTGACATTAAGAAAACATGCAATTCAGAAACACGTACACAAATGAAAGGACAAACTAAAAAAGCCCAGTGCATCCATATATCATAAAATAGACCATGAATGCCTAAAATCTCTGTAGCATCAACATTATCAATCAGCACCTTCTCCCTTTAAAACATGATAGAGGAGAAGTTTAATAACTAACTAGCAGTAAGGTATGTTTACTGCTCATCGGCCCCTTTAGGTGCAGCTTCTTTGATTTCATCTGCACCGTCATCCTGAAACCCAAACAAAATCAAAACCAATTATCAATCAATAAATCGAAGTAAAGATATTGAGACTTGAGAGATGACAAAGTAAAAATAGTAGGTGACACTGATAAACTCGAACCATACCTGCATGTCCGAGGTCCAAAGGGTGAGGTTATCACGGAGAAGTTGCATGATCAAGGTGCTATCCTTGTATGACTCCTCTCCCAATGTATCCAATTCAGCAATAGCCTCATCAAAAGCCTAATGAATATAGAAGAAATGAACAAGATTGTTTGTTAGTAAACATAATGAAAGGGACATACACCAAAGTTATAGAAGAACAAATAGCAAAAGATTCCTATGGAGTTACTAACACCGCTCAAGTTTACATCAAAATCAACATGAATGAAATTACAATAATGATTGAAATAAACATTGATCCAATTCACTGCATCCAGACATAATAATCTTAAAGTTGTTTCACATAGCATACACCAAAGCTTTAATCGAAAGGGTAATTTATTTAAAAAAACACACCAAATATTTTCTCACATTATTCAGTTTCTCAAACACTAACCTGTTTAGCAAGGCCACAAGCACGGTCAGGAGAGTTAAGAATCTCGTAATAGAACACCGAGAAGTTCAGAGCGAGACCAAGCCTGATGGGGTGAGTTGGTGGCAGTTCAGAGTTTGCAATATCCTATAGCCAGAGTCAAATTAAAACATCAGAATCCCAATCCTAATATAACATATACAAAATAAACCAAAGCTAGATTGCATTGCATAAGACAAAAAGTATAAACGCTTCAAACAAACAAGTACAACAACACAATATCTGCATTTCAGAAGCATATATATTCTAAATCTAAATCAGTTAAGCAAACATGCACAAATAAATTATGCTAATTTCTCAACTCATTACAAAAATCACTCTTAACATAGAGATTCCATTATTTTAACCTAATTGAAAAAATTGTGCAACCAATTCAATTTGATTACATCTTTAATTCATCATATCATTAAAATTAAACCAATCATATTACCAAAAAAAAAACAACAATTATTCTGTTAAAAAGGAATTTAGGTTAAAAATCTAAATCATTTCCATGATACATGCTCAAACTCAAATCAGACAAATAAGACAAATTCCACCTCAATCACACAGATCTGATGAATACGTTACTATCATAAGCAAATTTTAAAAAAATAATAATGAAGAGATAACTCAATAAATTATTAAAAATTTAAAAATATTAATTAATAATATATGAAATGAAGTAACAAAAAAAAATTCAAAAATAGATGTAGATCCATAAAGATTGCAACAGATCGAAAAGATAAAGAGAGACCTGAGCAGATTTATAAGCAGTAAGAGTGCTTTCAGCGGCATCTTTACGCTCAGCGCCGCTCTTAAACTCAGCAAGATACCTATGATAATCACCTTTCATCTTAAGGTAGAAAACCTTAGAGTCACCAGAAGCAGCAGAAGGAATCAAGCGAGAATCAAGAAGTTTCAGAATACCGTTACAGATATTAGAAAGTTCAGTTTCGATCTTAGATCTGTAATCACGGATCACAGAAACGTGTTCATCGTTACCTCTGCTTTCTTCCTTCTGTTCGATGGAAGAGATGATCCTCCATGAAGCACGTCTTGCTCCGATCACGTTCTTGTAAGCGACGGAGAGGAGGTTCCTCTCTTCGACGGTGAGTTCTTCGCTTTCGACAGCGACGGTTACTTTTTCCATGAACTCTACCATCTCTTCGTAACGTTCGGCTTGTTCGGCGAGTTTCGCCATGTAGACGAACTCTTCACGTGGTGTTGGTGCGGTTGCCATTGGAGAATCTGGTTTCGGAATCGGAGAGAAAGAGAGAGAAAGTGAGAGAAACTAGTGAGAGAAAATGTGAGAAATGATAGAAAGGGTGGATGTAAATTGAGAGGAAGAAATCAAGAAATAGCGGTTTTTTGGTTTTAGTGGACGGTGGTGGGTTAACTATTTTTAATTTATTTATTTATTTATTTTTGTAAACTAAAAACCTATTTTTAATTTTAATTAATTAATTTTAGTATTATTTTGGAGAAATTGAAAGGTTGGGATTGGCTGGCTCGTGTTAATATGTTACTGTTTCTGCCACCGATGATTGTGACGCATTTTCGTGGGATTATTTTCACACGCGCGATTCTATTTTCATAGTTTCATTTCATGGACCAAAAGAGCCTTGTTTTAAATTATGGAAAATGCTAAACAATGCACCCGGGACAATGGTTAAGCATATTAAAATAGAAAATTTATCTTGAAATGTGTGCATTCAACACATTGGAAATGTGAAAAGTTGTTTTCTCACTATTTAATTTTTCTTTTATTTCCTTTTTTGGTATGCTTAATCATTGCCCCGGGAGCACTGTTTAGCATGACCCTTAAATTATATATATTTTTGATGAATTAAATAATTAATGTGTTAAAAAAAGCAATTAATTAATTGATCCATTTAACTAGGGAAGGGAATAATAGCTGTCAAGCACGGGAGTTTCGATTTTTAGTTGGCGGAAAAGGTGACTCTCACGCGCACTCGCGTGGTGAGTGAGCATGGCTGGTGGTGGTGTCATGGTACTGGATGCAACTTGGGTTAAAGAGAAAAATACTATTCCTTCAATCAATATTTTTTTTAATGCAAACTATTCCTTTCGATTTAAATTTAAAAATAGAAGAATACCTTCACCAACTATGACTATTTTTAAATTTTATCATCATATTGTGTAAAGTAGATAGGGTTGGGAACATGTCAGACTAGACTTTGACAGGCCTGAGCATGGTCTATGAATTTTTTTTAAGCTTAAGTCTGGCCTATGGCCTATCAAATGCAATTTTTTTGGCCTGGCCTAGGCCTGCTAAAAGCCTGGTCTGGTCTTGTAGCCTGTTTATGAGTCTGTGATACATAAAACCCTTTATATAGTCTTTTTAAATATATAGCTAATTAAACATGCCTTAAAGCCTATTTCACTTTGAAAATTTTATAATTTCTACAACATTAAGAAAAAGCTAATAAAATGATTAACACAAGAATTAAAAGCTAATAAAATAACAAATATGATTACGACAAAATCTATTAAGTATGTCATAATACAAATTTTTGTTAAACACTAATGTTAATCGATGTAGTTAGCAACAACAAAAATATACACTATAATTTGACTTCGTAAAAAAAAAAACAAATATATTTTGTTTAATAAATATTTTGTATTTATATAAATAATATTTATTTTTTATACAAACAAGATGATATAAGTAATATTTATTATATAAATAATAATTATAAAATATAAACAGGTCAGACCCGCCTATCAGGCCTCGCAGGCTTTTTTAAAAGCCTGAGCCTGGCATATTTATGCAAACAGGCTTTTTTCAAAGCCTAAGCCTGGCATTTTTATAAACAGGCCAGGTCAGGCCTAAAACAGGCCAGGCCGAAGGCCCCTGGAGGCCGCCTGGCCTATTCCCAACCCTAAAAGTAGACATTTTGCCACTGTATATTATTATCTTGAATATTATAAGTTTGTTTGTAAATTCATTTTTTATATATTTTTTTTGTAGAGAAAACGCCCAACAAAAGAAGAAAAAAAACTATAAAGATACACAGAGATTCCTAGGCAAGCAAGTCTTAGAAATGTCATCAAAGAGGAGACTTGAGACCTCCCTATAAGGAGTCTCCATAACATAAGTGTTAAATGATTCAGCATTTCTATTTTCTTCTCACCAGGTGTGATTGAAAAACACCCGCCAATTTAACTTTAAAAGCTCTTGTATACGGCGCACCAAAGTATGAGGATTTCCATTAATTTTGATTTTCCCTGTGATCATGTCAACTAGAGTTTTTGAGTCGCTTTCCGCGTGAAGTTGGTGGAAACCATATCTCCGAGCAAGCTACATTCCCAAGTACATGCCCCACATTTCAGCGGAGAGAGCATCACAAGTTCCAATTTTTCGTGCGTAACCTTTTATCCATCTACCCTCCGAGTTCCGAAAAAGGCCACCACAACCAGCTAGCCCCAAATAATCATTGTATGCTCCGTCACAGTTAAGTTTGATCCACCCTTCCTGAGGACTTTTCCAGCCAATGAAAACAGTGTTGCTTTGGTGAATATTCAAAGGATGTTGGATGTATTTGTCTATGTCTTCAACCGTCTTCAGAATCTTGAAAATTGGGTCATTTGGATGCTGAAAGTCATCTTCAAAAATAATTTTATTCCTCCACATCCCTATGTTCCAACACGCCACCATAAAAATCGCGTTCCACTTCTTATTTTGAATACCGGTTGTTTACATTCTTGAAGATTCAATCCCTGCCATGAAGAGAGAAAAAATTAGATATTTGATTTGAAGAGACTAACATTATCCATGTTTGAGTTGCCATGGGACAATCTCGCAAAACATGGATAGTTGTTTCATTGTCTTTGTCACAAGCAGAGCACAAGGGTGAAATTCCAACCCCCCATTTGCTCCTACTATAATTAGTAAGTAGCCGCTCATGAGCCACCATCCACATAAAAGTTTGAATTCTATGAGGGTCTTTCCAACTCCACAAGGCCTTCCAGTCTCCCTCAATGGGATGAGATCTAGTGTTTTGAGAATCATAAGCACTTTTGACTGTGAAGTCCCTAGTGTTGGTTCCTCTCCAACCAATATTGTCTTGCCCATTTGTGTCTTTAGGCGCTGAAATTGCGAGTACCTGAAAAGCAAATGTTGGAGGTAAGTTTGCTGTAAGGAAATTATAGTCTCAATCTTCCAAGGGGGTTACCACATCCCTCACAGAGAGAGTCGAGTCAATACTGGTTTGATTAGTGATGGAGATAAGAAAAGTTCCGTTATGAGTCCATTTATCCAGCCAAAAATTAATATTTTTACCATATCCCACCTGCCACACAATATTCTGCTGAAATTGATCCCAAATACCTCATAAAGCTTTCCACAAAGAAGAAACATATGATTGAGATTTTATGGTTACCCTAAGGTCATTATTCCTTCCATATTTGCTATAAAGAACCTTGCACCAAAGGTAATTTAGTTTAGTGATGAGATTCCACATCATCTTCATTAGAAAAGCGTCATTCATATGACGGTGTCTCTTAATGCCTAAGCCACCCTCATTCTTTGGAAGACAACAAACGTCCCACCCTACCATTTTTAACGATGTTAAATATGTGGTTGTATTTAATTTATTCCAATGAATGAATATCATTTTATTTTTATGAAAAAAAACAAATTAATCAATTTTTCTATTTTGTCAATTGAAACTTTTTAATAATAAAAATTAAAAACTTTAATGAAAAAAAAGAAAACCCAAATACAAATTGCATTGGGCTACACATATGCAACCCATATACACATTTATCACACTATATATACACCTCTCCTCTTGTGTCAAAAAAGTATATACACCTCTCCTCATATTTTTTAAAATATATTTTCAATCTCTCAAATCATTTTTCTCTTTTTCTTAAACTTTAGAGAAACTTCTTTAGCACTTAGTGATTGTTCTTAGATTGAGGAATTCAATTAACATTTATATTTCAAGTGAATTGAAAAGGTTTAGATCTGGATTGTGGTATGCATCAAGGATCAAGGATTAAGAAAAAGAGGAATTTTTCTTCTTCAACATGTTGTATAAGTTTCTTAGGAGATTACGATCGAAGTAATCAGAAAAATCTTTCCATTTAGGTTGAAGGAATTTTAAGATAGAACAATCTCAAGGAATCCACGAGGAAGAACAATACGTTCTAGAGTGGACTAAATCTCATAATGCTAAACAAGCCCAATATGTTTTATGGACCACAACGGTCCACACCTATATTCACATTGAGGCATACCAAACTCTATGCTACACTGGCCATAGTTAATGAATGACTCATGCAATGTGCGCCCCTCAATTCCACTCACATAATGGAGCCCATATGAGGTTGTTATCCAAATCTTTATGCATATCGTGTTGTATATATACCCATATGCACCCAACCTCAAGGAGTCAAGGTACACACATTTCACCCAATTCGTACACACTCATCTTGATCTGTTACTGACTTGAGCATTGGAGTACTAATATTTTTGCAGGTACTTTTCCTCATTGTGCCAGAAGCTTATAACCATCATCAGATCACGCCTTATCTCACCAAATGAACTATCTAGTTCTAATAGTTCATATTAGTGGCGTCGTTTGTGGGGAGGTTTCCCTATAAACCTTCTCGAATTCACCATCTCTATCCATCTTTTCAATGCATACAAATTTCCTTCAAACAAACAGTTCCAAGGATGGGATCAAGAACCACCCGTAGCTAAACCACTAGTTCAAACCATAACCCCGATTCATAAACCCTTCACAATGTAGAGGTCATATCTGAACCAAACCTCACATTGACAATTGGTGAAAACTCAAAAACCACAAGGAAATGTCAACAATGTGTTTACTTTCATTAGAGGAGCCTTGGAGCCACCAAATTCAAACTAGACTCAACAAATGCTTGTCCTTTAACGAACTGTTATACTCCATCCGTCCCAAAATAATTGTCCATATTTGACTGTATGCATTATTTATTGGCAATCCTAATATAAAGTGTGGACAATGAAGAAGTCGGATAAAAATCAAATTACAAAGAGAAATCACAAAAATAATATGACGTTATATAAAGAAGAATGAAGATAGTAATATTTATTGTCCAAAAAGAAATGTAAAGAATGAAGACATATTTTATATAATTTTTTGTTATAACAGAAAATACATTTAACCGTTTTCTTGTTCACCTTTTTGTTGTATAAACCTAGAGGCTAGAGCCCATATTTTATCTTTAAACATGGGCATGAACTATGTTCAAAATATTGTCTGTTTCAAACTTTTGTCCCCACCGTCATGAGTAATAAAATCCTTTTCCCAAAAGAGAAAATAATGAAACAAGAGGCCCAATGTAATATATTATTATATTAAGTCATATTTTGCCCAAGGTTTAGTAAAACGTTATTCATAGTCCCTCTTTTTTGTAGTTATTAATCTATGTCCTTTCCTTAATGGTAGTGTCACCGTCCATCTTCATGATATGCTTTAAAAATTGATCTTCCACACAACTCAATTATAGTACTAGTGAACACTAATTAAGAAAATGGAAATGTACAAAATACAAGTGCTTTATGATACTTGCCATGCTTATTTTTCTCAAGGAAGGCTTCCAAATTTTCAACAAATCCAGTACCTTAAAAATCTGCTTGGTGAGTTTCTAAATAAACATGTTAATTATGAATCAAGTGCACATGTTTTGTTTGTCTTTAAATTTTTCTCCTAACTTTTATGTACATATTTGATTCAGTATAGTATGCTAATAATGAAAAGATTGTTTCAAAGGTTTGAGATGAATGAATTTGCAGACAAAATTGAAGCAATAGATGTTGGAATCGACGAGTTCGGGTGTTGTGATTCTCCTACATCAGATGCAAGCAGGGGATTGCTTTGTGGACAAAGCTTCTCTGAAATAACATACATTCATATTCACGAATGTGAAGATGTCTCTGTAAGTGAAAAAATATACAATGTTGTTCCTTTATAAATGTAATTGATGGGGTTTAAATTGCGATTGCACGTAGTCACACCACATAATATTTTTTTTACCACTAGTTTAATATGGTCAAAGAGTCAGTTTTGACATCAAGTGGTTTCAGCCCCTTCCCGATCACATTTGCGAGGGATCGAACCGTGGTCTTTCTTACCAAGTTCAGTGTCAATCTTCACTGAACTAACTAACGATTAATACATAATCTTTACTTATATTATGGAGAATCGTAATCAAATGCGGCTCAACATATAGCTGTTGAGACATTAAAAACTATGATGTTGTATAGCAAATTTGTTTTAAAACACAAATGTAAATAGTTGTATTTGTGTGTTAACCATGTGATGTGATCTAATTTAAGTTTATGAATATATGCAGATAGGTGTGTTCTGTATTCCAGCAGGAAAAGAATTTCCACTTCATGATCACCCTGGAATGACAGTGTTGAGCAAGCTTTTATATGGCTCTGTCTATGTCAAAGCTTATGATTGGATCAATTTGGATAGTACCAAAGGCCAAACAAGTAAGATTAATTACAAGAAAAGTGCAATATTAGTAAAAAAAAATAAATACTTGAGTTTGTGTTGAATTTAACATATATTATAAAACTATGTTAAATAAATATGGAATACGATGTTGAATTTAACATAGATTTTTAAATACATCAGTATTAATTTATAAAACAATTATAAAACAAAAATATTATTTCTTGCTAAATGTACATAAATCCTTCACACACGTGTATTGCACTTAACTTATTTTTATTGACTGCATAGAACTATGTCAATCTCCGGCACCAACACTTATATTACATGAAGTTCAATTTCAATTTGAAGTGCCAATTGGTACCACAAATGTTCTCTAGTACTAGTGTAAATTAAATTCGATTGTGACCAATTAAACAAAATTATTTAAATTGACAATTGTTGTTTGTGTGGTTGCAGTAGGATTGGCGGGGAGAGTAAGAGATGAAGTGATAAAAGCACCGCATGAACCATCCATATTATTTCCAAGAATTGGTGGAAATATTCATTCTTTTAGAGCGTTGACTTCATGTGCAATACTAGATGTGCTTTCTCCACCATACTCTCAAGACTTTGGAAGGCCCTCCACTTACTACTATGATATTCCTATCCCTTCACTTAATGGTGATTAATTATTTTAATTAATGTGTAGTATCATTTTTTTTCCTATTCACTTAAGCCATTGATTTTTTGAAATTTTTTGGGATTTTTTTTTCCTGTTCACTTAAGCCATTGATTTTTTTGAATTTTTTTTGGGAATTAGAAACTTGTTTATTAATTAAAGAACACTAATGATTTTTATAAATGTGCATGATAAAATTTGAACTTATATTTTAAAGTTATAAGACTAAACTCTTATCATATCAGTAAAATTATAAAAGAAAACCTCAAATTCTATTAATTGACCGCATATTAAGCCCCTTAATTATTTATGAGCCCTAATTGAAATTATTTTTCTTTGAGTCAAGTCTTATTATGTATTCGTTTTTTTAGTTTATATAAGAGGACTTTTCCCATTTTTACAAGGATTATTTTTTTAAACAAAAAATTATGGAATTTAATTTTGAATTTTTTTCCTTCAAAAATTGGAAAAAATCAGAAAAATATTTGAACTTTTTCTAGAAAAATGGATTTTAAATTTTAAAAAGCGGATTTATTGTATGAAAAAAGTCTTAATTTCTAAAATGAAGTTTTGATATTTAATATAAAAAATAGTTATGGATTTCAAACATGAAAAAACTGGGCCCATTTTTAGATTTAGGGGCATATTACATTTGCTACTTACGTAAAAGGAGACTAATTAATCTCCATAAACTTTAGTTCAATCGACAGAGATATCATATTTTATATATTTTAGTCAGTGTTCGAACTCCAGACATCCAACTTATTCACATTAAAATGTGAAATTTTAACTACTAAGTTAATTGACCAAAAAAAAAAAACTAATTAGGCTTAAAGTTTTTTGTCCCTATAAAATTAAGAGCTCTACCTGTGTAAAATAAAATAAAATTAAGAGCTCTAACACTCAGCTAGCATGTTTAAGCCATTAATTGATTAATGAGAAATTAATTAATTTGTGTTTTATCCCTACAGGTTATTCCATGCTTGAGGAGAAACCATTGCCTGATGATTTAGTTGTTCATGGAGCGCCATACCTTGGACCTTCAATTGTAACCATGTATGATTGCGATTTTAGTGATCAAATCGGACATTAAAAGTTTGTGTGTATATATGTTGTGTGTATCTGTAGCAATGATTTCAAAGGAAAAGTTTAGGAAGCTAAGCTAAAGTATATATTACCTCTTTTGAAGACTAGTATATTATTACACCCCCACAAGAAAAAAAAAGTTTCCTGAATTAAAGCAGATTCATTAAATCAAAAGGTTCATATGATTGTTATTGTAGACCAATCGGTTATTAAATGGTACAATAATAGAGCCCAATGCAACAAAATGGCTTAATATACCCCCTACCATAAAGTTTTCGATATTTTATAACATTTACTACTTAAGAATTAAACGTTATAAAAATATTTGAATAAATATTTTTTATTTAAGGGTTGCTGCATTTTAAAACATATTTGACTGTGTATGCTTCTCGTTTATAGGTTGCACATATCTCAACAAAGAAATCTACTAGTATTACAATTTTTTATAAAACCAAAGGTATTCTCCACGCGCAACTGTAGAGATTAATCCCTTCGAGATAACTGAGATCCATTTAAATTATTGACATTTTCCAGCAAATATTTTTCCATGCGCACCAGTTGAAAATCAAACTCAAGACCAAATGGTTAAAAAGTCAAGTATCTACCCCTTGCATCACACTAAAAGAGAGAGAAACAAAATAATTGGGAAATTTGGCAGTCAAATAAACTTAATTCTTTCAAATGTTATAATAACAACCATACAACTAATACAAATACAAGAGATGTTATAATAATCTTATGTTATAAACATCTTTGATGCCATCCAACTTGAAAAAAAATATTTGTTTGTGTTCCTACAAAAAATTGATGGAAGCCCCTAATATGTCCCAATTTTAAAGGTCAACAAGTGAGCAATAAGTCAAATTACTATATAAAGAAGGGTTGTAAACTATATTACTGTCAAAAAGAGTTGTAAACTATATGCAAAATATTTATTTATATAAGATAAGACATTCACCCACCCCCTTTAATTATTGGGCAAATAATATTTTAGTCCTTCAATGTGCAAGTCGCTGTCATTTTGATCCATCACTGAGGATAAACTACAAAACAATCCTTGAATCAGGGCTCCGTTAGTCAATTTAGTCCAATCCATTAATTTTGGCCGTTAAGTCAACAAAAACGTCGATCTTACCTTTTTTGGACACATGTTAGCATGGTGAGGTAGCATGAGGGACCAAAGTGAAAATATGGCACGAGGGACCAAAATGACAGTGGAGACAAAAAATTTTCAATTTAAATCCATAAAACCCAAATCTCATTCTTCATCTTTCTTTTATGATTTTGTTGGTTGTTAATCTTCTTGTTCTTCATCTATGTTTCGATCTTTATTGTTGTTGTTCTTCAATTTGTTGCTGTTCTTCAATTTTTTGTTGACTTAACCGCCAAAATTAACGGATTTGACTAAATTGACTAACAGAACTCTGATTCAGGGACTATTTTGTAGTTTCTCCTCAACGATGGACCAAAATGACAGCGACTTGCACATTGGAGGACTAAAATGATTGTTTGCCCTTAATTATTTAATATCAAAATTGTTATTTTTTTAAACTGTAACAACACGGCCCAATCTAATCCAATCCGGTTATGTACACCTCTATCAAATAATACTCCTATAAAACAAATACATCAAATATTTAATGAACCCAAAAGATGGAGTAATAGGAGTAGGATTTCCTACTATTACAACAATCTGCTGTAACAGATCTTGACTGTTCGATCTGTGATCGACGGCTGAGATTATTTTAAATATTAATCATCCGATTTCAATTCATAGAAGAACAACCATAATTGATTACTACGTGAAACTGCGTCAATAAATTCAGGTCCCACTTAATACTCTTTTTATCAGAAGTGGATCCTCTCCTTCTCCAATTGTCTCCTTCTCTCTCCTTCTCCAAATCTTGACCACTAAATTAATCCAATGGATGAAAGTCATGTTTTCCAAAAAAAAGGCTTTGTATCTTTTGACAGTAAACTATTCCCTCTTCCTCTTCCACAACAAAACGTTTTTCATCTCTCTTGTTTTTCTGACAATTTCTTAATGTAAGTTACAAACAGTTTGCATCTGAATTCATCTTAGAGTGTTTATTATTGCACTAAACGCATCTGGATTCGTTTTCTGTTTTTTTTTTTAAAATTAAAATCAATATATCAGATCAAAGCAAGCTTCCATCGTCGTTCTCCACCTCAACAATACCTTCGACCAACCGTCCAGCAGCAATCGGCGACCGACAACCCGCCGGGAATGCACAATCGCGGGGAGCATAGTCACAGTAAATTAGGGATTTTTTTTTGCAAGAATTAGGATTTTTTTTTTGGTTACAGTTGGAATTAGGGATTTGGGAACCATTCGATTGATCTAGTGGTCATGATTTGGAGAAGGAGAGAGAAGGAGACAATTATAGAAGGAGAGGATTCGGATCCCTTTTTATCCATGAACAAAATGTTAGACAATCCATTTCTACCGTGTCACTGTGTTCCTATCACATTAGTCAAATAGTGGGTTGCTTCTTGGTAAAGTTTAAGACTTTTGGGGATTTTCCAAAACCCCTAGAACCTACTTTTCCTTTTTTGTTTTTTTGGCTAAAAAGCAATAACAACAATTCATCCAACTTATTCTGAGCTTTATTACTTTTCATTCCTTATTCTTTCTCATATATCATAAAACAGAACACACAAGTATTAATTGTACAATTTCAGTGATCAAAAGATGGAGCGCTATGAGGTTGTCAAAGATATTGGTTCTGGGAATTTTGCTGTTGCAAAGTCAGTTAGAGACATATTCACCAAAGAGCTTTTTGCTGTTAAGTTTATTGAAAGAGGCCAAAAGGTATATTATATATATATGATTCATCTTCAAACCCTTTCATTTTAATGTGTGTTTGGTTCACTGTTCAGATTTGTGTATTGCAGATTGATGAGCATGTCCAGAGGGAAATCATGAATCATAGATCATTGAAGCATCCTAATATTGTTAGATTCAAAGAGGTTAGTACTTTCAAGATCCTAATCATTAAATGATGTCTTCTTTTTTGTTGCTAAACAATATAAGTTTCAGCAAAAACATGACAATGATATTTTGTTTTAAAGATTTCTATTTTTTTTTTGTTTCCTTTCTATTTTGTTAACTTGTCTTTATGTTCTTTTAGCTTTTGGTTTAGTTCAATTTCTTATGGATTGTGAAATTTTATTTTTTTTGATAATGTGGATATGACATAAAAGGAAAATATGCGAACATGTGAAATTTGGGAGGTGTAGAAAAATGTGTGGGGTAGTGGAAATAGTTACTAAATACCACACATCTATGTAGTACGGAGCACTAACACTTCCGATTGAAGAAGTCTCTGGTGTCCGACACGTGTCGATTTCAGACACCAACATGGCACCGACATATATGGCTACATACAGTGAATCATTTTCATTTTCTTAAATTATTACAAGTGTCTATATGTCAATGTTGTGTCTGGTGTCCGTCTATGTATTTCACACTGTCACAAATGATGGAAATTAGCCGTGGAAACATTAAATTTGAACATTGATCTAGTGTAATATGTAATCTCTTATCCTCATTATTCTATCATGAATTTTTCATACCTTACTATATAAGCTAGTATTTGATTTATAGTTACCAAAGACTTAAGTTTTATGAAAGTATCATTAATTTCCTGTTCTCTCCCTTTACACGGGCATTGATGAATTAATTTCCTGTTCTCTCCCTTTACACGAGCATTGATGAATTGAATTGCAGGTCCTTCTAACACCAACACATCTAGCCATAGTAATGGAGTATGCTGCTGGAGGAGAACTCTTTGAGAGGATATGCAGTGCTGGTAGATTTAGTGAAGATGAGGTAATGTAGAAATTGGAGATACTATTTGAATAGTGTATGTATTTCATTACGATATAGTTCATATTCTGTCTTGTGTAAATGATGAAAGGTTGAACAAAATTCATCTCTAGTTAATTGCTTATGTTATACTTGTATAATAATTGTTTCATTCATAATTATTGGTCCAATCTTTGATTTTATTTCTTTCAATTACCAGGCAAGGTTTTTCTTTCAGCAATTGATATCAGGAGTTAGTTACTGTCATTCAATGGTACAAAACTAAACGAAACCTTTTCAATGAACCTTATATCTTTACAATGAATATCAATTTTTAGTTTAAGGAAAGTTTTTATACAGCAAATCTGCCATAGAGATTTGAAGCTGGAAAACACACTCTTAGATGGAAGCACTGCACCACGAGTCAAAATTTGTGACTTTGGTTACTCAAAGGTAACATTACTAACAAAGCTTTACAACTCTCGATTCCTTTTGTCAAGTGATGTTCATATTTTTTTTACCTTGTCCTTTAGTCATCTGTGTTGCATTCACAACCGAAGTCGACGGTAGGAACTCCTGCTTACATTGCACCTGAAGTTCTGACGAAAAGAGAATATGATGGAAAGGTAGAGTCTTATTCTCCTTATTATGGATTTGGATTGAATTCAGTGTAGCAGTAGTCAGCCGCATCTAGAATGTCTTATCAATATCAGACGGTCTAAATTTCAATGTAGATTTTAAGTTTGTTTAAAAATGAAAAATACCGAGCTTGAAATCTAGAATATCCGATCTTGATTGGACATTCTAAATGTGGCTGAATACGTGCACTCATGCAGTCACGGGGTATGAAAAATACCAAGCTTGAAATCTAGAATCCGATCTTGATTGGACAGTCTAAATGTGGCCGAGGCGTGCAGCCATGAGTTTGCGACTGCACACAACCCACATCCTTACTTATCCTTTGTCTTGAAAGCTATAGATTGCAGATGTTTGGTCTTGCGGAGTCACTTTATACGTGATGTTAGTCGGCGCGTATCCTTTTGAAGACCCTGAAGATCCAAGAAACTTTAGGAAAACAATTGCTGTGAGTGTTAAATGCAAACTTATTGAATTCCTATGCAAAATGAATTATTGAATTAAGAGTGAATTGTTTCGTTATTATTTATCTGTTTTGATGTTTCAATTGGCCTTTTTGTGGTGTATTGCAGAAGATACTTAGTGTCCAGTACAAAGTCCCTGATTTCGTACGAGTTTCATCGGAATGTATACATCTTATATCTCAAATATTTGTGGCTAATCCTGAAAAGGTGGGTAGTTTGTTTCATGCCAAAAATCTAGTTTTTGTTTCTTCGTCGATAAATTCCTTGATAAACAACTTAATTAAGCGCTTTATGCTTATTTATATAACAAAAGTTAAAATATTTTTATACAAACTATAAGCTGTTTTCATAAGCTATCCTGAAGAGTTTATAGAAATAAGCTGAAAAGAACTTTTGAACATGTCATAAGTTGTTTTACCAAATACTCTCCCAAACAGTATCAAATGTGCTTTTGAAATGCTTGTAGTATTCTTCTTTTGAATTTCATTCAATCTATTATTTCTTTTTGCAGAGAATAACAATACCAGAAATCAAAAACCATCCATGGTTTTTGAAGAACTTACCAGTAGAATTAATGGAAGGTGGAAGCTGGCAAACAAATGATGTAAATAATCCATCACAAAGTGTTGATGAAGTCCTGTCTATTATACAAGAGGCTAGAAAACCTCTTAACATTCCCAACAAGATTGGTGGACTTCTTAGTGGAGGCAGCATGGACCTAGATGATTTTGATGCTGACGTAGATCTTGAAGATATCGACACGTTTGGTGATTTCGTTTGCCCTCCTCTTTAAGTGTGTATTCATGAGCAAAAATATGCTAAACCTATGTAGCACCACCGGCACATCAGATTGAAGACACGTCCAATGTGCGACACCACATTGTTGCACGTGGTTACACTCAATTAGTTTTATTTCTCAGATTATTGCCGGTGTTGACATGTTATTTTTAGTGTCGTGTCTGTGTTTCATAGTTTGATAGTTCCTTCTGTACTTTTTGATCTTCCCCGATCACACATTTGCACGTGTCGATATGATCAAATTTTGGAACTTGGAGAAGTACCATTTTGTAAAGATGTAATATCCTATCAGATTTTCTGAAGTGTAGAATATTAAGTAAAGCAAGTTGTGGCAGGTTCTAGTTATCTTTTGAGAAAGGGAAAATAAGAAAAGTAGACTAATTTAATAAAAAAAGGAAAAGAAAGGTATACTAATGTCTGTGGATTCTATATTTTAATGTAAGAATCAAGCAGAATAGTTGTTCTTGAATCTTCCTCTTCATATCTACTACGTGGTATTGCTTTGTATTATTGAAATAACGATGCTAATTATTTTGTTAAAGTTTAGGTGGTTTCTGGTGGACCTTGTTGAATTAGTTTCTTAATAGAAAAATAGTCTCTTTTTTATAAGTTTTAATTTTCCAAGTATAAGTGATCTCTGTATGCTGTAGCTCCGTCACTTACGATCAAAGGTGTCTCTAGTGGTGTTGCCAGGAACCTAGGTTAGGGGTTTAAAATTTCGAACGTTAATATATATATCAAATTTTTATTTTAATTTTAGTGTCTAATAATATAAACGGGATGTTTTTGTCATTCTAAATTTTCTTTTTGTTTTTGTCCCTAACAAACATAAATTTGGCATGCACTTTACATTTTTTAACATAATATGAAAATACATAGGTTTGATATAATTAATGAACATAACATGAACATATTTGACATTAATAGGAATATAAATTGATCGATAGGGATAAAAAACAATACAATTTTTTTTGCGAGATGAGCACCACATCATTAATATTGGTGGGGGGACTAAAATTATGATAATTTTCATAATAAGAGGAGCAAAAAGTTAATTTTAAGAAACAAGAGACTAAAAGTTTAAAAATATCAAAATAGAATGATCAACGGTAGATTTAATAAACCAAAAATATATTTTATTTGGTAAGGAATGAACCAAAAATATATTATAGAATATTTTTTTATACATTATATTATAGAATCTTATGATGAATTCCAAAACCAATAATATCATATATAAAATCGTGTATTATTTATAAACTTTACGCACACTTACATTGCTTTTACAAATTGGTGCAATAGGATGTATATTGGTGCAATGTTTAAATTTGAGGGGGTTCAAAATTAAAAAGAGATGAAAATTTGGTATAGGATATGGAATGGTGAGGGGGTGCACTTGAACCCCCTCATTACTACTTGGCGCTACCCCTGTCTCTAGCAGACATTGTTGGTGTCTGCATGACATCTACATATGTGATTACATTCAATTAATTCTGCTTTTTTTTAAAAAAATTATTATTGATGTTAATGTGTCAATGCGTGCATGTGTCGGTGTTTCATAGTTCTTGACTAATTTGGAGTTTACCCTAAAACGCAGCAAAAAAAAATTGTTTGCCTAGAATTTAGCTAAGTTACTGCATGAATGTTGCCTTTTGGTGTTCCTCTCTCTGTTTCTCTCCATAATGTAACGATAATAAAATGGCTAGTTAGATTGTTTGCTATTATAAGACTTCAAAAAAAGATATAAGACATCATATAGTTGTTTATAACTGTGTAATTCAATCTATAAGATGAAAAAAAGTACAATAAATAAATTCAAATTAATAAATAGAAAAGAAAAATACATAGATTTTTCACACCATACAACAATGATACACTATCACCATAATCTCCAACAATTTTGTCACACACAATAACAAATACCAATTCTGTCACACACAATAACGAAAGGAAAACGCGAGAAAATCTTTAAGGGGCAGAGGTAGATGGTGGCGGGGAGAGGAAGGGGAAGGAGGAGATAATGGTTGAGATTGAAGGAATGTTGGGAAGTGAAGTGGATGACAATGGAGGAAGGTTGAGAGATGGGAGAGTAGGATTAGTTGGAATGCTAGGAAGTGGTGGCAAGGTAAGCTTAGGCATAGAAGGGATTGTTGGCAATGGAGGAACATTGCCTTGAGGCAATGTTGGCATTGAAGGCAAAGGTGGCAATGTTGTTGGAATTGAAGGCAATGTTGGCTTTGGCAAATTAGGAATACTTGGAAAATTTGGTTGTGTGCTTGTTTGCAAAAGGTTTCTAGCTTCTAGGCTCATGCTCAAGCTTGATAAGGTAACAAAAAGAACTAAAGATGTGATGAAGTTTTTCATTGAAGCCATAGTTTGATGAATTGCAGGAGCTAATCAAAGTGTATATATGTTTATTGTAGAAAGAGTATTTGATTTGAGATTTTATGAGATTTCAAAGTATTTAGTTTGGTCTTATATAGAGTATGAGTTTTAGTTTGTTCAACTTCCAGTGTTTGATCAAAATATTTTTTTTTGTGGTCAAATAAATATTCAAATGTTGGATGCCAACTCTGAGTTATGTATTTAGAATTTTTTGGAAAGAGGGTGAGCTATCTAAGAACAGATTACCTACTTCAGTTCACTTCTATTGCTAGTGAACAACAGTGTGTTTGAATGATGATTTTTTTTAAAAGTAATTTTAGAGGGTAGTTCAATTTTCTTTAGAGAAATTTTATTGTTTTGGATGATAAGTTTGAAGATTTTTTAAATACAATATTAATATTAAATTTATGGAATTTTAAAATACAATATTAAATACAATATTAATATTAAATACATCTAAAATATTAAATACAATATTATTGTCAAAGCTAAATTTATGGAATTTTAAATACAATATTAATATTAAATACATCTAAAATATTAAAAATTGTAATTTCTTCATTACTTTATATAATGTGAATGTCAAATTGGTCACTAAAATTCTTTCAAATTTTGCACATTGGTCCCTGCAATTTGGTCCCAGTAAATTTTCAACAAATTACAAACGGGTCCTTGTATTTTTTTTAAAAAAAAATTGGACCCTAAATTCTAAAATTTTGCAAATTGGTCTCTATTTTTCATATATATATATATATATGACTACTTCGCAGAGGGTTAGAGTTTATGAGAGGTGCCAACATACTTGGGATGTATTATAAGTGAGTCGCTCTGATAGCGTAACACTGTGGGCGAACTATTAATTATAATTCAGTTGTTTCTTTAATTTGAAAACTTGAAACTTTGTTTATTCCTTTTCGAGAATGTTTTTCACTTCAGAATATGGAAATGATACTTGAAGTGTATTTAATTCCGTTGCATGCTTTTAAATAATTATTGATGTTTTTAGATGTAGTCGTGCGACACCCTATGTGACGCATATAAATTATAATATTTTTAAATAAAATATCAGTTGGAGATTTAGGGTGTTACATCCGGCAAACGAACCACCTACGGTTGTGGCTCCTAAGGTTGATTTCCGCATCGAATTCACAACGGAAAGGAAGTTTGAAGACCGCAAACATATGATTTTGTGGGTTCGTGATTTAGCATACAGGTTATGATTTGTTGATGTGATTGCAAAGTTTGATAACGAGGAAAATGGTAGAAAGGGATTTGTTACGCTTGGATGTCAAAGAGGCGGTGTATATAGGACGTACATCAACAAGGAAAGGGAGGAGATGACAACGATGAAGTATTGTTGTGTGTTTAAAGTGAAGAGGTATTTGTTGAGCAGCGAACAATAGAGTTTAAATGTTGTTAATGGGGAACACAATCACGTGATGACTCAAGATTTCCAAGGTCATAAATATGTTGAGCGACTTCGATCGAACGAGAAGGACCTAGTCAGTGACATGACAGACAATAGGGCACTCCCGAGGAATATCATGTCGACACTGAAGAAGAAATGACAACTGACGGCTACAACCATCAAACATATTTACAATGCACGTCACATAATGAAGTAGGCTATTCGGGGTCCAAGAACAGAGATGCAATATCTAATGAAGTGTTTGGTTGATGACAAGTATCTGTATACACATAGTTCTTCCCGGCACTGAAACGTTAAGTGATATTTTATCTGCCCATTCGGATTCAGTTAAGCTCTTTAATACGTTTTCTGTTGTGAAAATGAATAATTTGTTGTTCATTTAATGTGTGGAAGTTGAAACATTGTGATTGGAAATGAAAAAGTAATAAACACAATGGTCTTGAAGGACTTGAAACTAATGATGGTGAATTGAAAAAAGTGAATTGGGAACAAGTCCCACACTGGATAGATCACTGTCTTTAGTAGTGTTTAAAAAGAGTACCAAAGTGGCTACTTGAGGTGTGCCCCAAGGGGTACCCCATTTTGTAAACGGCGGACCACGCACACCTTGTCGAATATCACATGCGCGCTGCCGTACGGCCCGGATCGGGCCGGGCTTGAGCCTAGGTGGTGTGTTATTTTTTGGTCACATGTTTAATTAATTTTTTAATTAAAGTAAAGGTCAACATTGTTGATGTTTGTTGACTCAACGTTAGCCTATTTCCATCAATCCACTTAATTACTCGTTAATTCCTTTCTCCCCCACGATTAATTCCTTGTTTGTTCCCATTTTAGTATTTGATCAATTCTTCTTCTTCATTCGCGTCAGACTTTGGAAAAAATCATCATAACACAAAATCAAAAATTCTCCCATCATATTTTCTTCACCAAATATTTTCGTTGTCGATTGTGTTTCATTGGTTTTGTCACTGATATTGTAGTATCAATTCGAATTGATATTGTAGTATCAATTTTTCGTGTGGTTTTGTAGAACAATTCAAGAAGGTGTTCCTTCCGATCGATACAATGTAGTATTCGATTGGTTCAGTATTGAACTGGGCTGTTTTATCCTGGAGGCGGCACAATTGATTGTCTGTTTTGCACAATTTGAGCAGTACCGCGAAACGTCTTAAGAAGAGCGACCTAGTACATGACTCAACCAGTAACTTTCTTCGGTTCTAATTTTAATATCAAAAATAACATTTCCCACTGTGGTTATAATGGATTCTACGTACGAGACCAACAATTACTGATTACCGCTACTTGAATTTGTTGGTTCGACCTCAATTGGAAAGACTTACGCCGTAGCATTTGCCTTTATGACGTCGGAGAAGGAAGAAAACTTTGGGCATTACAGAGTGTCCGCAATTTATTGCGATGTCAAGAGGATCCGAAGGTTATTTTCACCGACCGGGGCCAAGCTTTTATGAAGGCGGTCTACACTGTTTTCCCTAAATGCACTGCTTTACTGTGCCGGTACCACATTCAAATGAACGTCAAGGAAAATTTCATAAAAAAAGCAAAATTGGGAAAGAATAAAAAAGGTGAGAAGAAGCTAAGTATGGAAAAATGTGAAAATAGTTTGGGATAGTGGAGTTTGAATTAAATAATATAATTCTTCCTTGAGCACATTCAAAGAATGTTGTGGGTCTGAGTTTCTTGAATATGTTGAGGGTACAAAATGTTGGGGACGGTGAAGGAGAAATTTGTAAGGGCATACACTGACCGCGTCATGCATCTTGGCAATACCACCACATATAGGGTCGAGTCATCTCATTTCTGTTTGAAAAAAATATTTGATGAACAATTTGGGTGACATTAGCAAAAATTGGGAACAATTGGATAACATACTCACAAATTTGTTCATTGAGTTGAAAAAGGACTTTCAGCAGAGCAATAATTTTAGAGATGAAAGATTCACGGGAACGATGTTGTGGTCTGAATTACAGGGAAATATTTCTAGAGAAGCATTGCATTACTTAGTTGATGTGGTTTGTCGGGTGGACTCGATTGGAACGAATAAAGCAAAGGGTGGATGACTGTTAATGTCAACAATGAGGTTGTCGTACGCGCGCTGTTTTGCCATGACGACTAAGGAAGATAAACCAATTAGTTTGGCAAGTTGACAGTCAATGTCTTTGGAAGAGGTTAAAATTTAATGCGGTTGATTTATTCAAGGAAGATGTTGATTTATCCCTCTTACTAGAATGGAAAGTTTTACAGGTAAAAAAAACCATTTTTTGTAAATGTTGTTTTGGACTGTTATGTGCATTTATATCTGTCTTGTGCATTAATTGTTTGTGCTTATTCAATATCTGTAACTGATATAGTACGCTACCCAAATGGCCGCATAGTTCGAATGGCGACATATTTCATTGTAGCGAAACAATCATGGGTGACGAAACAACCATGGTGACAAAACAATCACATTTGGCCACGTGTCATTCTGGTTTGACTGCATGGGAGACCGGTTTTTCATCTGCCAACCAGCATGCGAACGGTGTTTTCCATATTTTTGTCACTTTCCACATGCACATTATAAGTAGGTAAATTTGAAAAGCCAAGGGTGCATGAGAGTCTTGGGGACACGAAAAATAAAATCTCAAAATAATATGAGTATAGTGGCAAGCCCTTGCCTGTCATTATCAAGGACGCAATTTGCAAAATGCAATAGAAACTTTAGAGTTTCCTTTATTAATAAAGCACTCTTAGTCCTTCCCAAGTTCAAAAGCATTGCTAGGCAGTATACAAATACAACAAACACAATACACAACATAAAGCTAACTAGAGCTACCAAATTCCAAGTCCACCACATCGTCCAACAACAAAGTGGTATCCATTGTTAAATATATAGGAAAATAAAATAAAAAAGAAAAAGAACAAAGGTATCATTTTGTTGAGATTTTCTTCAAAACCATTTTAAAACATTCCACCGGAGGTAAGAGGAGGCTGTGATCTGATTCTACTCTTTCTTAGCCTTTCAGCAATGATGAATGCAAGCTCAAGAGATTGTGAAGCATTGAGTCTTGGATCGCAGTGTGTGTGGTAGCGTGAGCTAAGGTCGTCGAATGTGACTGTCCTTGACCCACCAATGCACTCAGTCACGTTTTGACCTGTCATCTCGAGATGAACTCCTCCTGGGTGGCTTCCTTCTTGTTCGTGAACATCGAAGAATGCTCTCACTTCAGCCTGTGTACAATTAATTCAGTTAAACTAAAGTTAGTGACATTATTGGTAATCATAATTTAAAATTCAAATTCAAATCTTGGGATTAAAGTTACAAAGTGATATGATGCCTCTTTCTATAAGTTGGCAAGAACACCCATATGGTCCCCTAAAGTCTAATCCCACCTACCCAAAAAAATGTAACTTAGCACCATAATGACTATTTTAGGTGAAGGGGTGAATCACTAAGGTATCTCTAACAAATATTTAGGAATATACTTGTGTCACTAAAATATGGAACCACTTGATGCCAGACTCCCGAACCAGATTAAACTGATGGTGAAAGCTAAAAAAAAAAATCACTTTCTCTAACTTAATCTCTAAATTATATGGAAATAATAAATAGTCCTTAAAGTATAAACCATCTTTCAATTAGTCCTAATTATCTTAAGAGTAGAGACTAAAGTAACGGATTTCGTAAACTTAAAAAGACTATTTTTATAGATTTTAAGAACAAAATTGAAGAGTGATGATACTATTATTCAACATACTATGTTGAAGTAAATAGAGACTGCCCAAGTGAATTTTGGCTATCCCAATAAGATATCTTCCGAACATTAAGGTCGAGATTGAACCGAAGACAACATACTAAATAGATTCAACTATCTAACAACTATGTTGAAGTTGGACTTTATTGGTCTATAATGACATCCGTACTCACCAAAGAACACAAAAATAATTTCTTGAATACTTAATTATTTCACCTACTTCTACAAGTGGCCATTTTCTCACCTACCACTCCAACTTCTAAATACTATATACAAGCCTTCAGGTTTGGTAGCCACCATCAAGGACCAGCTCATACACTTTAGTCAAATTAAACAAGAATTACTTGCACCCCACTAATCTTTTTAATGTTTTTAATTATTTTAAGTAGTTCTTTTATACAAGGCATGGTATTTATTTCCACCAAAGATTATGACCACAAAGAGTGAATCAATTTCATTTTCTGCTTTGTTAAATAAAATTTGATTTTGATATGATAATTAAGATATTTAAGATACTCGAAAGCAACATGTAACCAACTAAAAAAGAGTGAGTGACGAGAATTATGTACCCTGATGGCATCGAAGGGGCGAGTTTTAAGACCACATGGAGCCTTAATGGTGTTTCCATGCATAGGATCGCTGACCCATGTGACAATTTGTCCTGCTCTGCGCACGGCCCTGATTAGATGTGGAAGCTTCACCCTCATATTTTCAGCTCCCATCCTAGTGATAATAGTAATTCTCCCTGGTTTGTTTTGGGGATTCAAGATCTCAATGAGTTTAACAAGCTCATTTGGGTCCATCTTGTCACTTACCTGCAAATGTACCAAAATAAATAAATAAATAAGAGATTATGCTAAGTGATTAATTTTCTTGCCTAAGATTATGATTTTGAAAAAGAATTAATTATATTTAGTCCCTCAACTCATGCTAAGATTCGGTTTTCATTGTCAAAAAAAATGTATATCCTTTTCATTGGAACTAAAAAACAATACTTTATTATAAAATGAAAGCAAAGTTACATGGTAAGAATAAGAATAATGTCCAAACCTTGATTCCCAAGGGATTGGCAACTCCTCTAAGAAATTCAACATGGGCACCATCCAGCTGCCTGGTCCTTTCACCGACCCAAATCATATGGGCCGAGCAGTCATAATAGAGACCGGAAGTTGAATCCAACCTAGTGAGTGATTGTTCATATGGCAATAACAAGCATTCATGAGATGTCCAGAAATCAGTTGTTCTCATTATTGGATGGTCAACTGTGAGTCCAGCAGCAGCCATGAATCCCAGGGCCTCATCGACTCGGTTAGCAAGCTCTCGGTACCTGCCATCCCAAAAACATATTTAATTTACACCAATCCACATTAACGTAAATAGACATTGTCATGTCAGAAAGAATGTGTTGCGGGTGCACAAGTGCAACGGCTGCAGAGACGTCAGATTAAGATTTAGATTGGCAAAGTTGAATCTAGATCTGAACCCAACGGCTATGAAGCCGCTACACACATATGCTATCGTAATAAATATCAAATATCATCAATAGGTATGACTTTGGAGGAGATGTAATTCATGCTGATTTAACATATAATTTTTTCATAAAATTTTGACAGTCAGGAATCAACATCATCATTTGAGAGGAAAACAACAACCCAATACCAACCACATTAAAAACATGTACCCCCACTTGTCATATATCATTATATCAATCATCACTTTACTTTATCAATCATGCGTGAAACCAAAAATTATTAACAAGAAAAGTAAAAATAAAATAAAATCAATTTTCTTCCATTCTACAAAATCTTTTTTCGAGTGCGTATATTCTCAACTAAAGTTATTGATACCTTGGGACACTGAGAAGCTTGCATCAAAGACAAAAATTTCTTAACTTTTTAAGTTTTAACATAAACAAACAAAAAATCAAGAATCAGATTAATCTCCTTTAGACTGAAATTCATCATTTATCATGTATGGTGTATAATTTAACGAGTCAATTCATCAAGAATTGAAATCAATAAAATCATCACAAATCAAACCGATAACAACCACTAGAAGACTAACTTGGATTATGAAAATCAGATACTAAAAAAGAAATCAAGGAAACGTTTTAACCAATGAGAATCACAAATTCCATGAAACAAAAAGCTAAAGAAAAAGACAAAGTGAAGGTAATTAATTATATACCTGTCTCCTTGCTCACTTTGTTCAGTGAAATCCAAATTCCATTGAGTAACCCTCTGCATAGCAGCATAACCACCAGTAGCAAAAGCTCTGAGAAGATTCAGAGTAGCTGCAGCTTGACAATAAGCACGAATCATCCTCTGAGGATCCGGAGTCCTTGATTTTTCATCAAACGTATCACCATTGATGTTATCCCCTCTGTAACTCGGAAGCTTCACACCATTCTTCTCCTCAAAATTATCCGATCTTGGCTTCGCAAATTGACCCGCCATTCTCCCCACCTACACAAACAAAACCCACTTTCACATTTCCATCTTCATCACACAAAATCGAATCTTTTCTACACAAAACTAGATCCATCGAGCTCATCAGGGTAAAAAAAAAAATCAAAATCACAACACAAAAAGTAGTTACATATTATTACCCTCACATCCACATTGGAATTCAAATCCTTAAAACGTTTAACTTTTTTTCTGGTTTTCACCACCAGTTTAATCTGGTTCGGGGGTCCGTTGTAAAATGTTTAACTTTAAAAGTAAAAATTAAAAATAACAATCTATTATAAAATCGATTAATTTCATAGTTTAATTCATATACTCTAATCAATAACAATCAGCATATCATTAAATTACATCTAAAGTGAATTAATATGATTAATTATAATGATTTAATAACTAACAAAATTAAGATTTTGATTAAGAATGATTTTGGTGTTACTGTTACCTTAATAACCGGCATTTGACCACCGAACATCATAACAACACTCATCTGAAGAATAATTCTGAAAGTATCACGAATATTATTAGCATTAAACTCCTTAAAACTTTCAGCACAATCACCACCTTGAAGAAGAAACGCGTTTCCCATAGCAGCATCACCCAAATGTTCCTCCAAAGTTCTAGCTTCACCAGCGAAAACAATCGGAGGAAAATCATCGAGAGTTTTCAGAACCGATTCAAGTTCTTCCTGATTAGGGTATTCTGGAAGCTGTAAAGCCTTCTTCGATTTCCAGCTATCGATTGTCCATTTCGTCGAAGCGACATTACGAGGAATTGTTGTTGGTTGTGGTTTTGAAGGCTTTTCTGTTACGACTGGGTTTTTTGCTGGCTCGGCGGCGTGAACGGCGAAGATTGAATTGGGCTTGGGCTTGTGATTGGGCTTGGGTTTAAGCCCGATTGGAAATGAGGATTGGTTGGTGAGAGAGGAATGAGGTTGTTGTTGGATTAATGACTTAGTTTGAATGAGAGAGTTTGAAGTTGAAGAGAGAGACATTGTGTTTTTTTGTTTTGTTGTTGTGTTTGTTTTGTTTTGTTTTGTTTTTTTAAGGTCACGCTATGAAGGAGAGGGTGGGCGTGAACTGAAGAAGGTAGAAGAGTTTGGGGAGGGTTTTATAAGGAGAGAAAGAAAGGGTTAAGTTGGGGGTTGTTGTTGATGTTGTTTTCTTGTGTGAATTTGGTACTTGAGTTGGGTAGAGACTAGAGACGTGGTGGTAGTTGGGGAAGGGTGTTTTAGTAAATGTTTGATTTTTTTAAGGGTATTTAGAGAGTATGGTGTGAGTATCAACCAAAAGTCAGAATTGGTTTATTAAATATTTTAAGTAAGATTCATTCTTTCTGTTTTTGATAGAAAAATTCATTCACTTTTGACCCAAACAAAATATTTAAATTCATTCATTTTTCTTTAAGATTTCATTCATTTGTCAAATTCAATGTATTGCTAATAAAAAGTAAATAATTATTTATTTTATTTTTTTCTACTTCAGATGATTTGATTTGTTTTTTAACGAATTTAGATAAAAACTACAGTAATAATGGAAAAAGAGATAACAATTTGAACAAAAGAAATAATAGTCATAAGATAGAAATGGAAATAATAAGTTCAGGCATTCCGTGAATTTAACTCAATTAATCAAACATTATATTATACTAGACTATTACCCGTGCGATGTACGGATTATATTATATTATACTAGACTATCACCTTCATCGTCAGTTATTCCTACCTTGAGAAAGTCTTGCATAGGCACAACCATTTAGGTACAAAATTTAGGCACACTCACACAAATAAAAAACATTAAAAGAAAAATAAATGTGTCACATCAAGTTATATCATTTCAATTCCTTTTTCTTTAATTTTTTTAACTTATTGTGAGTGTGTCTAACAACTCTTATTTATATTTGTGCCTATACAAGTATTTTCCTACTACCTTAAACCCTTTTCTTGGTGTAACCCTTGATAATGCACCATATAATTCTCAAGCTTCAACCCGTAATTGTTGAGCAAACACCTGACAATTTTTCTTTGGACTGCGTATCAAAGAAATAAATATGATTTACAATTTAAAATTCAAAGACATAAATTCATTTTTTACTTTTTTCTATCGCATAATAGACTACATATCTTGTAGAGAAAAGATATAGTAAAGTACATACAACATGAATCTGAACCTACTTAATATATTAACAAAAGTATAATAATATGCATTGTAATGAACTTGGTAGCGTCATAAAAGAGCAGTTGTAAACAATAAAAACTACTTAATACTTATGTTATGTCAACAAAGGGTAGCAGTGGTGATGAATATAGCCTTAGACGATGAATTTTGTATATAGAGTAATAAACATGATTCATGATTGAATATAGTTTAGCTAACTACACTAAATAAAACATTTTTTTAGGTGGCGATTATATGGCTAACTTATTATGATTCTTATTAAATTGGAAAGGAAGCTTACCAAATTAAGCACACAAAAACATTTTTTTAGGTGGCGATTCTGCAGAGGTGACTCAACATACCCTCTTCAAGTTTTTCAAATATTGTGTTGTCTATAAGCATATAAAGAGGTTGTCGATCTATCTTGACCCGTGAAAATTTGCAATTAAAATCAGATTAAAATATAGTAATAAAATCACATATAAATAGTTGATTTCTATGCACATATGGAAGAAAAAAAAAGGAGCATGAGAGTGGTAGTGAATAAGTTGATCTCAAAAGATTACACACCAAATAGAAACCAAAAAACTGTAGAACACAAAAACTCTAAAACACAAATAAATTAAGAAAACTTGTTGTATATATGAGAAACAATGCCGAATAAAAAAAATATAATACATATAAAAAAATACATGTATTGACTCTATAAGTCTAGGGAAATAATTAACAAGTAATAGTAAAATAATATTGAATCTTTAAGCAACATCATATAATACCTGAACATAGATACTCATGCCTACAATGTTAAACTTGACATTAAATCAATCTCCATAGAAATTCCCTGCAAAGCCATGCTAAATTCAGAGAAAAAGATTGAGAGAAAAAAATAGAGAGAAAAAAAAAAATTCAGAACTGAGAGAGTGAAAGATGAAAGAGAGCAACAAAATTTAGGCAAAAACTATAAGTGGGATAATCAGGAGGTTTTATAGGGAATTTAGGAAAACAATTAATTAGGAATTTGTAGTTATCAAAAGTAGGTTCAGAGAGTTAAGTTTTTATCGTAGCCGTTGATATAATTTTTTGTTTCCACGTGTCAAAATATAGACCATTCATATTAGGGTTAGGGTTTAGGATGCCTCTAGTTACTCTCGTTTTATTATAACTAGACTTTTTACCCGTGCTCGCACGGGTTCAATAATTCAATTCAATTATATAATAGAAATGTTGATAATATGTGATTATTTATAGTAATAAGCATTTAAGGCCCGTTTGGATAAATAACTTATACAGGTGCTTATAACATTAGAGCTTATAGTATGAGACCTTACATCATAAGCTCTTATACTCAATAAGTCTTTTGTGTTTGGATATGTACACTAAAAAGTACTTATATAAATTAAAAAGTACTTATATAGAATGTTAATATGATTTTAATTTCAAAAAACAAAATTAAAAAATCAAACCATGATTAAAAATATAATAATTATATATATATACTAATATATAAAGGGGATACAAATTTTTGGGATGGCTTTTTCAATATTTCTATTTTACCCTTAAAAAAAACTAAAAAAAAAAAAAAAAAACTAAGCACAACTTCCACATAAAAGTAGGTTTTTAGTATTTTGTATAGTAAAAAATATATATATATATATATTTTTTCTTCTTAATAAGTAGCCACAACAAAAAAGGAGGTTAAGTAGTTATCAATTAACTAAGTCCAATAAAAAAGGAGATTAAGTAGTTATTTATATTTGCACAATAGAAAATATCGATCACAACAAACAAACAAAAAATATCGATCACACAAACGGGCACGGAATGTGTCCGTTTGGCGGCTAGTAGAAAAAGAAAAATAGAAGTGTGTAGATAAGATGCATAAACATAAAAAGACAAAAATAAAATAAAAATTAGTTAAAATAAAAGTTTAAAAACCATTATCTTCAGATGGTGTATAATAGAGATCATTAGGCATGAATAACACTTCAATTCCATTGATGAAAGCATAGTTATTAGAATTTCCATTACTTGGAATGAAACTCAAATCAAGCCTTTGATCGTCACCAACGTTAATAACATATTCTTTCAACAAAGTATCAACACCTTCAACATCAGCGTTTAATGAAGCATTAAAATCCTTAAGAAGTGTGAATCTGTTGGAAATAACAGTGAAAGAAGCATCGCGACGGTTAAAATCGTTGGTATAAGTAGAAAGGTAGAAAAAAAGACGGAGGAATTTAGGACCTGTAGCAACGGGAAAGAGTAATTGAATATTGTGTGTGATAAACGTGCTGATGAATAAAGAATTTTGCATCTATACATAATTTTCGTAACTGATTATTAGTTATTTTTGTTTTATTAATGTTTATCCATTTTCTCTTTTTTGACAGATCTCAATTTTTTTTTTAAACACATGACGTGTCACATTCATTAATTGATGTGGCAACATAATATTGGTTTAAAAATTGATTATTTAAGTTTTTATCATAGCCGTTGATATAATTTTTTTTTCCAAGTGTCAAAATCTAGACCATTCATATTAGGGTTAGAGTTTAGAATGTCTCTAGTTACTCTCGTTTTATTATATTAAGACTAGACTTTTTACCCGTGCTCGCACGGGTTTAATCATTCAATTAAATTATACAATGGAAATATTGATAATGTGTGATTATTTATAGTAGTAAGCATTTAGTGCCCGTTTGGATAAATAACTTATACATGTGCTTATAGCATTAGAGGAGCGTATAGTATGATAACTTACATTTACATCATAAGCTCTTATATTCAATAAGCCTTTTGTGTTTGGATATGTACACTAAAAACTACATATATAAATTAAAGTGTTTGGATGTGTCATTGTACAGGCAACTATAGAATGTTAATATGATTTTAATTTCAAAACACAAAATTAAAGAATCAAACCATGATTAAAAATATAATAATAATTATATATATAACTAATATATATAATTATGTATATAAATAAAGTAAAAAAGAATATCCATTCAGCTATGTTACCAAAAAAAAAGATAACTTAAAAGAAAAACAGAAAGTTTCCGTCAAAAAAGAAAAAGAAAAATAGAAATGTGTAGATAAGATGCATAAGCATAAAAAGACAAAGATAAAATAAAGATTAGTTAAAATAAAAGTTTGAAAAAAAATATGTTAATCCTCAGGCTCAGGCAAGAATCGAAGCTTTCCAAATTTATATAAGCTAGCGTATAAGTACATGTATAAGCTAATAGAGAGAGCTTATCAAAATATGACATAAGTAGCTTATAAAAATGTGATAAACTTTTATTAATTTATCCAAATACTAATATAGTGACTTATGTCAATAGATAAGTTCATATAAGCTTCAAATAAGCCAATTCAAATGGGACCATAGTGTAGAATATTCTTGATCTTTTAGATGTGAATTCCAAATAATTTTTGTTTTAATCTGGGAATAATAATAGGAGAGATAAGTTTCAAGCATGATAAGCTTGAAATATTTGCTTTTTTTTTTTGCTTGTGATTTGTGTGTGGCATATAGTTTTATTGTTAACAATTTTTTTTAAAAAAAAAATAATAAAATCATTAATTAATATGATGCATAATTATCCTTCTCATGCTTTTCATGAAATTTTTATTTTTTTGGCATTCTCATGCTTATCATTTGCGTGTGGCATATGTTTTTTTGTTAACAATTATTTTTTTAAATAACAAAATCATTAATTAATATGATGCATGATTATCCTTCTCATGCTTATCAGAGAATTTTTTTTTTGTTGCTTTCTCATGCTTATCAGGTATAATTAGTTAAAATTAACAGCCAATTTGCTTAGCAAATTAGGGTTTAATATGATACATAATTAGAGAAATTAGAAATAAGTAATAAGTAATTAAAGAAATTAGAAATAAGCAAGATAGATATATTTATGTTAAAATAAAAGATGGTGGAATTCAAATGACGGGAAACTATTGATTAATAAGAAACAAATTTGACATTACAATAAGCAGATTAATTCAAAATTAAATTAAAATACTGAAATATAATGAAAAAACAAATGTTCCCATTAATTTTTTCCACTTATACATCAAATTGATTTCCTAAATGAAGAATCAAAGTTGCAAAACACCTAACGTCGTGACTGTTAAACATCTTTGAAAGCATTACTGCACTCTATCAAGACAAAACATATCAGAAAAATATTTAGAAAAATTTGGTGAAACAACAACGTCAACAAATAATATAATACAAATAAACATACTTCGTTGATATCAAACTCAAATTTGTCACACACGGCATATATTAAGCAAGAATAAAATAAAATTGCTATATAAGATGGAAATAATCGAATGAAGCAATTAACAATGTGTGCTCCAATATTACTTAACATAATAGCACAAAAGGTGAGAATATGTGAAAAATTATAATTATACTTAGAACAAAACAAAAATCAAATAAAAAAACAAAACATATAAAAAATAGAACAATAAATCATTAAGTAGAGGAGTTAAACAAAAAAAATATAAATAAACAAAATAATAAATAAGATTGCATAAAGTTTAAAACTTACTTGATATTAACAACTTCATGACGATGATAATAACAACTTCATGGTGATAGAGGTTGTGTAACAATAACAATTTCATGGTGATAAGTAAATAATAATTTTTTTTTCAATTCTGCAACAATAGCAAAACCTAATTAGCATAACAAAAGAAGAAAAAAAGTGATAGAGGAGCAGTAATACCGTAACAACACTAACCAAAAAAATAAATCTAACATATACAAATCATTTTAGATTTGACACTTACAAATTAGAAATTCAAAATAAATAACTATAATAAAAGTAATTACTTACAAATCTAAATTGGTATACTCATCTTCTTTGCCACAACAGTGTAACAAAATTGCCTAAAAAATAAATCTGCAAATCAAACACTTGAAACGATTTTAGATTTGATGCTTACAAATTAGAATTAATATGAAACACTACAAACGACAAAAAAAAGATGGAATCCATACTTATTGAAATAAAAATCAAATCAAAAAAGAATGGAGAATTAATGTGGAACAATACAAACTATAATTAGAATTTAAATACCTAAAATATCTATAGCAATCCATACATTTATAGAACCCCAAAGTCAAATCTGCATCTAATAGAAAAAATGTAAATACGTGAGAAAAAGTGAAAATAGATGCATAATTTAAGGCTATAATTAATGTTAAAAATACACTCTTGGAATGCGAAAGATACACTCTTGGGAGAAAGAAATTAAAGGGTTTCTATGCATAATTTATGGCTATAAATAAAATAGATTCCATAGAGTATATCCAATCATCAAATGAAGCATATAATTAGGGATTAGTAAGTAACAAAATTAGGGATTGATGTAAAATTATTTTATACACATATCCAATCATATATTGACACATCATGTATTGTGTTTGACGTGTCACATTCATTAATTGATGTGGCAACATAGTATTCAAGTTTTTATCGTAGCCGTTGATATAAATTTTTTTCACGTGTCAAAATCAAGACCGTTCATATTAGGGTTAGGGTTTAGGGTGCCTCTAGTTACTCTCGTTTTATTATATTAAGATTTTATTATAACTAGACTATTACCCGTGCGATGCACGGTTATACATAACTTTCAATTTGGTTTAATAAAAACTTACAATATTTAGTTTAATAAATTTATCAAAAAGAAAAAAACACATTTAGCTGTGATGATTCTTGTATATGGAAAATTTATTATTGTTACCAATTTATATTGTTATGAATCCAATTGAAAAATAATAAACAATAGAATACTCACATTAATCTTAATCTTAATATAATAAAACGAGAGTAACTAGAGGCACCCTAAACCCTAACCCTAATATGAATGGTCTAGATTTTGACATGTGGAAAAAAATAAAATCAACGGCTACGATAAAAACTTAAATAATCAAGTTTTAGTAATATTTAATTTTGTTGGTTTAGATTTTGACACATCAATTAATGAATATTGTAACGCCTCAAACTGCTTTTAGGATGACCGACTGACCCCACAAACCAACACGAGTCTTTTCAGCGAGCTTTGTCCTCACTTGCACGCTTTCCGGGAAACTTTCCAGAAGGTCACCCATCTAAAGACTACTCCAAGTCAAGCACGCTTAACTTTGGAGTTCTTATGAAATGAGCTACCGAAAAGAAGATGCATCTTGTTGGTATGGGTAGTACCCATCAATCCTTATAAGCCTTCCTTCAACCATGCAGTCCCACACCTGCACAGCCTCAGGATCCCTCTCATTCAGATGTGATTCGGTTTGCCTAGAAGCTGTCAGGAGCCGCACATTGTCATGCCTCGTGCACCGGCGACCACTCCCCGCCCTCGTCAGCCTCGGGTATTACATGCCCACCAGCTTCCGCTTGGTTCGTCCCCGAACCACATCGTACCGGGAGAGGTCTGCTCTGATACCATGTGTAACGCCTTAAACTGCTTTTAGGATGACCGACTGACCCCACAAACCAACACGAGTCTTTTCAGCGAGCTTTGTCCTCACTTGCACGCTTTCCGGGAAACTTCCCAGAAGGTCACCCATCCAAAGACTACTCCAAGTCAAGCACGCTTAACTTTGGAGTTCTTATGAAATGAGCTACCGAAAAGAAGATGCATCTTGTTGGTATGGGTAGTGTAACACCCCGTTTTTCGTAAGCCAAAAAGGGCATTATTTTTTTTTTCTTTTTCAACTAACACTCAGAGTGCGCATAAAATATTTTAAATGAACCGGCATTCAAATATACAAAGAACTCATTACTAAAAGGTGCTTCGACAAGCAAAGTGTATTTCCTGAATAATTACAATCCAAGTCCAAGTACCAAAACAAGTTAGAAATCCTATGCTAACCAAAAAGCACGGTGCACAAAACACACCGGCGCATAGTCTAACTATCCTAGGCTACAGCTCCAACCGCTCACTGGGGCCTGGAACAGCCACCGTCGTCACCACGACCTAACCCATCATCTGGGTGGGATGAGCCCGCAAATGAAAGAAAGGGTCACCACAAAAATACAAGTATATATATATAACCGGTGCGAAAGATGTACACATAACAAATTTCCACATACACAATAGAAAGCTCTTTAAACATATAGCCATTCCCACCAACGGGCTTATATAAATAAATGCACACCAAGCCTAATGCAGACTTCTACAATGAGTGTGGTACTATCCAAGCTACCACATGCATGATTTTCCGGAAATTAACCTCTCCTCGGAGAGTCGTGGGGTAGGCAAAGCCACACAGAAATATACGTACCCGCACTAATAATGCCACACAAGGCAGGTGAAGTCACACAGACAAACACCAGGCGAAGTCACACAAACATACACCAACTCAATATAAATCCAGAGGGATTTGGCGAAGCCACACAGTCAAACGCCCGGTACGTAGGCAAAGTCACACAGACATACACCTAGGCACGCAACTATGAAATGCATGGCATATATTCTCTTCGGCATATACAGGATAGTCACACAAGACAAAATCCTCGCGCAGTCCTATCTGACGCACGCATTCATATATGCTCATGCAAACAATCACATAGCCTAAAGCCTATGTACAAGCATCACAACATACATACATTTTCTCAATCATATGTAAATTGCACACATATATATCACCACGTTCTCATCAGCGAGAATACATAAATACAAACATGCCAAGCACACAGCAAATGCATAAACAGCAATTTCAAGCATGTCGTAACCGTTTTAAAAGACGGAAATAAAGTGGAGCCCTTACCTCGTCAAGCACTCAACTATCACACGATCGCACAACACTTACTTGCTTCCTAAAACAAGCAAAGTAATCAATCAAAACCATAACCAACCAATCCTTAATGATTTGGACTCTAAAACCCCAAAACCAAAGGTTCTCTAAGGTAAAAATCCCTCTTTCGGATTCTCTACCAAAAACTACCGTATTGATCAACCCCCATGAGTTATTTGTACTATTTTTAGGACCCAAAACAATTGCCAAAAGTCTTAAATAATTTGAAATGCAAAATGGCTATTTTCTTGCGTTATAAGTTACGTACTTTCCGAGTACCCGAAAAACTCGTTTCCAATCCCAACCACTTCCATAAATTAATAAAAAGGGATTAGAAAGTTAAAAACCAAGTTTAGAAATCAGAATCCAAAATTTCAACTCTCAGAGCTCGCCCTGGCGAGTTGGTGGCGAGTGAAGGCAGAGAGTACTGGTCTTACTCGCTCTGGAGCTCGCCCTGGCGTGTTGTCAGGACCTGTGACACTCGCCCTGGCGAGTAACCACTCGCTCAGCGAGTTGCACCTGTCATGACAGCACAAGACAAACTCACACCCCCTTTTTCCACCCCAAGCCTAGTTTGATTCTATTAGTTCCCAACATCTTTTCAAGGCATAAAGACAAACCATTTTCATAAGCAAGCAACACATTTCCGAAAGCATGTTGGTTGCTTCAAGTGCAAGTCATTTGATTTTCATTCCCAAAATCAAAACCAAATCCAAGCACAAGTTTTATTACGGGCCTTAACCGTCCGGTAATCATTTTCAAACATGTTTTCAAAGTAAAAAGCGACACCACATGTCACAATAGTTTTAAACCATTTTGACCCCAAAATACTACCCAAAAACTCTTAGAAAATATTTTCATAAACCTCAAAATATTTTTCATCGGATTTTCTAAAACAAAACCTTACAACGCATTTCCCTTTCGCCCAAAGGTTCAAAGACAACTTTTCTTTTCAAAACCTTACAACATAACCTCATGTTATTGATCAATACTCTAAACTTTCAAAACCCTAACTTTTCTCATGAGATTCTCACCAACTCATGGAAAACAAAAACAACAAAGCCTAGCATGCTTCCTAAGCTCTCATGAACAACTTTCATGGAACAAAAACTAGCAAGAACAACCTTTCTCACCAAACCCTCTTAAGAACATAAACCCAAAAACATCAAAACTCTAAAAATCTACCAACCTAGGAGATGAGAAGAGAGGGTTACCTTTAGAAAGTGATTCTCTACAACTTTCCTCAAAGCTCCAAAGCTTGAAATGGAGTGAAATGGTGAAGAAATGAAAATTTGTGAAGGTTGGAAAATGAAATGGAGTTTCACGTGGAAGAGAGAAAGAATGAGATGTTTGGTGATGTTTTTCTAAGTGACCAAGCCACTAAACCTCCTTACTATGCCATAGCTCTTGCTCACACATGGCCATTGGATCAAAAGACAAAATGCCAAGACAAAACCCTAGCCATTGAATCAAACCAAACCAAATCCACTTGAGATAAAACTCAATACTTCATAGAAACGCTCACACGTTCAGCTCTCGCGCGTCGCGACGAACGAAACTCACCAAAACAGAAAACCTACGGAAAGAACGTCTAACGTTTCACATTTCCAAAACTTATCGCCGAATCTTTTTCCGCGACTGTAATTTTCTTCCATACCTCCGAAAATTAATCTCAGAATATATCCTAACCCGCGCAGATATATAAAACTTCCATCCGAAACCTCACTCAAAACAGACGCAATAAGATTTTACAACGACGGGTAAAATCCTACTCGTTTTTCCAAAAACAAGAATAATCCAAAACTTATTATTCTAAAACCACATATAACTTCTTATTCAAGCAACAGGATCACAGAACCAAAGTCTGTACAACTACAGTGCACGAGCACTAAACAGGCTCAATTACAGCAAAAGCTACTAATTACACGATGTTTCGTCACACGAACACATCGAAACCCTAATATTCCTTAAACCAACTATACAATGAAATCTTGGGTCTTACAGGTAGTACCCATCAATCCTTATAAGCCTTCCTTCAACCATGCAGTCCCACACCTGCACAACCTCAGGATCCCTCTCATTCAGATGTGATTCGGTTTGCCTAGAAGCTGTCAGGAGCCGCACATTGTCATGCCTCGTGCACCGGCGACCACTACCCGCCCTCGTCAGCCTCGGGTATTACAAATATGACACGTCATATTTTAAAAACACAATACATGGTGTGTCACTATATGATTGAATCTATGTATAAAATAATTTAACACCTAATACTATGTTGTCACATCAATTAATGAATGTGACACGTCATGTGTTTAAAAGATATATTCTCTATGAAGTTTATTCTATTTACAATGTAAATCCATTAATTATATCCTTAAATTATGCATCTTTCACAACAAATAGAAACCCATTTATTTTCTATATAAAGAAGAAAAAAAACTCTTTTATTTCTTACTCCTAAGCACATAATTTTTTCCAATACCGATGACTTTGAACTTTTTCTTCTCCACCATTATGGGTTTCTATTGGATGCAGATTTGATTTTGAGTTTTTATAAAAGTATGCATTCTTATACATATTTTAGTTGTTTTCATTGTGATTTTTTTATTGTAGAAATCCATATTAATTCTGTTTTTTCCATATAAGAAAAAAAATTGAGTTTTATTTCTCTTAGGTTTCATGTATTTTCTATTGAATTCAGGTTTTGCTTTGTTCTTATAGTGTATGCATAGATTCATATATAGTAATTGTTTTATTGTATTTATCATATTTTTTCTGTAATTTTTTTTAGTGAAATTAGAAAGATGGATACAAAATTTGGAATATTATTTTATTTTTATGCATAAATTCATCTACAATCTTTAACTTTTTTCTCATTAAAAAATATTTAACTCATAGATTTGTATAAATTTTTTTTGTAATTATCTTATTCTTTCTATGTAAGTATATTTTTTGTATATTTTATCTGGTGAAATTATAATGAAGATATAAAACTTGGAATATTATTAATAGTGATAAGGATAAATTAGTAAATTTGGTAGTAATCAACTTTATTATGTTAAATAAATAAATAACTTTATCATATTAAAAGTAGATGAAATCAAATGAGTAAAAATAGGTGTCATTTGTCGTGACACACAATAATATCAATCAATATTTTTTTCCTTAAAAATATGATTTAACCTTGAGAAAATAAGATCTATACTTGAAAAATATATCTTAAAAACACTGATAAATAACACTTTTTTTTAACAAAACAATAAGGATATACATGAAAAATATATCACATTTGAATTTGTGCTCTCCTTATTTTACAAGATGTGCGCCCATTAAAAAAATAAAGGTTGGCTTAAAAATAGGTACCATTTGTTGTGGATTAAATTAATAATCATGAAGGATTTATTTTAATTAAAAATTGGTACAAATAAGTAGTAGTAGATATATATTTCTTACTAATAGGGTTTGAAATTCAGCAACATGGATATACTTTTTTTTTTAACGTAAGCAATAAGGATATATTTGAAGAATATATAACAACTAAATTTGTGGATTTTTTTACAAGATACGCGTCCAATAAAATAAATAAATATTGCCTAAAAAATATGTATTATTTAAGTTCATGTTATACTGAATTTGTGATTTATAATTTCTGGGTCTTGCTAACAAGTGCCCTTAGAACACATAAAAATCTAAAAAAGTAGAAAACTTTTTTAAAAATACCTTTAACCGTGCATCGCACGGGTCAAAGTCTAGTTAAATATAATAACCACATAATTGATTTGTAAATCTTACAACAATAAAAAAAACTTATTGGAAATAGCGTCAAAAGTAAAGTTGTCTTTAATCTTTAATATAATGAAGGGCGGCGGGGGACAAAAATGTAGAAAAGGAGGTGTAACAAAATTTAAATTTAAGAACACACAAAAGTAACAATGATTTAGCAATAAAACAGTCTCAATAAATTTAATCTGCAGTTGAACTTTCGACAACACATTGATAAAGAGTACCAATCCTACTTAAATTCATATGCATAGAGTTTAACAACTATAATTTAAATTTTGAAATGTAATTTATAAGAAAAGAACATAACTAAATTTGGGAAGAACATAACTAAGTTTACTATTTTTTCCTTATCCATTTTAATAATATTATAAGTTTTATATCCTTCGTTGTAATTCACCAAATAAATTATAGAAAATATTTATAATGAATAAGATAAATACAAAAAAAAAAAATGAATGTATACATAAAAATAAGATAACATTCTAAATTTTATATTTATCTTTGTAATTTCACTAAAACAAATTATAGGAAAAATAAGATATATACAATAAAACAATTATATATGAATCTATGCATAACATATAAGAACAAAAAATTAAAAATAAAGATTATAGTTGAATTTATTCATAAAAATAGGATAATATTCTAAATTGTGTATCCTTCATTGTAATACAAATCTATGCATAAATATAGAAACAAAATAAAACCAATAAATTTTTTTACAAAAAAGATAAATACACACATATAATAAATCTACTAATCTACTAATAATAAATAAAAAGAAACTACTACTAAAAATCCTAATTTGACCTCATCTATTTTAATATTTTAAATGTTCTGCCCTTAGGGTCTGTTTGGTTCAATTGAGAAGGAGGGGAGGGGAGGGGAGGTGAGGGGAGGGATTTATTATGTTGACAAAATTACCCTTATTTTTTTATTAAAATTCAAAATTATCCTTGTTGGAATATTAAAATTCTAGATTTTATTTTTTTTTACAACAAAAAAAATTTAGGTTTTCTACTCATTAGATTTTTTTTTTTTTGTTATATATCCATTAAATTATTTTTTTGACGTAATATATCCATTATAATTTAATCCTTATTTTGAGTTTATAAGGTTAAGAGTAAAAAAGTAAATTACTTCTCCAAAATTTAAAATATTCCCTCCCCTCCCCTCCAAAAACTTCGAACCAAACGGACCCTTAAATATAATTTTACCTGTAAATGTAAAAAAATACCAAACATAAAAATAAGAGAGACAAAAAAATTTGTTAGAAGAAATCTATGCATTGACCACTATCTGAATTAGCATAAAAAGTGAATGATTATTAAACACATAATTAATGATAGAATAGTATAATTACACTAAAAACATAAACAAAAAGAGAAATAAAAATCAAAACATATAAAAAAGAGAACAATAAATTATTAAGTAGAGGAGTGAAACAAAAAAAAAATAATTAAACAAATAAATAAATAAGGTTGCATAAAATTTAAAACTTACTCGATAATAACAACTTCATGATAATAGATGTTGTGTAACAATAGCAACTTCATGTTGATAGAACCGTAACAAAATCTCTAGATTAGCAATAATACTATAACAAAACGAACAAAAAAAAACTTCAAATCAAACATAGACAAACGGTTTAGATTTGACACATACAAAATAGAAATTCAAAATAAATATAGAAACAAAATAAACTATATGAAGACAAATATATAAATTATAACAAAGAAATATAGTGAGAGAAAAATACTCTGAGGATGCTTGTATTTATAACTCTCAATTAAGTTGAATCTATACATATTTTCGTAACTGATTATTAGTTTTTTTTTGTTTTATTAATGTTTATCCCTTTTCTCTTTTTTTTTTTGTACATATCGGATCTATACATAATTTTCGTAACTTATTATTAGTTTTTTTTTTGTTTTATTAATGTTTATCCATTTTCTATTTTTTTTGACAGATCTCAATTTTTTTTTGTTTGTTTTAAACACATGACGTGTCACATTCATTAATTGATGTGGCAACATAATATTGGTTTAAAAATTGATTATTTAAGTTTTTATCATAGTCGTTGATATAATTTTTTTTCCAAGTGTCAAAATCTAGACCATTCATATTAGGGTTAGGGTTTAGGGTGCCTCTAGTTACTCTCATTTTATTATATTAAGATTAAGATTAAGATTAAGATTAAGATATTAAGATAAAGATAAAGACTAGACTCTGGCCCGTGCGTTGCACGGTTTAGTGGAGTGTCAGATATATATTTTAAATTGATATTGATATAGTTAAATGTGCAATTAAAAAATAAAATAAAATAAAAATATAAAAATATTGAAAGAGCATACACATTAAAACCCACTAACCTCTTTATTTGTGAAATCTTACTTCTGTAAAAATTGCATAGTAGCAAGGGTCAAATATTACAAATAAAAGTAACAATTTGATAATCAACATTAACATGCTAAAATTTCAGGGCAACCACACTATTTGGGGAAGAACACACATACTATTAAAACTCACGCCTATAAATATGCAAAGGCTATACCTCTTTGGGAGATTCAGAGCAGTGTCTCAATCCTCCTAGTCCTTATCCTTATTATATAATAGAAAACACATCCAAGCCTCCTTTGCTGCTCACAACTACATTCATGTTTGATGTATATGAGTCACAACAATTAAATCATCAAAACCAAATATGATAAAAAAAATTAAAATGCCTATACCATATATAAAAAGCAAAGATAAAAAATACCGGACAATCAAAGTTATCGAGGATTCTATATTGGTTTCAGCAACATCCTTAATGTCTGCAATCAACAAATTCATAAATCAACGAATTTAAGGACAAAAATATATTCCAATAGAAAATATATGAAATTTAAGAAAAATAAAACCCATATTTTTTTTTCTCTATACCTTTAGGAATCCATAGCTATTGGAATAAAAATCAAATTCAAAAAGAATAGAGAATTAATATGGAACACTACAAACTATAATCAGAATTTAAACACCTAAAATATCTATAGCAATTCATACATTTATAGAACCCCAAAGTCAAATCTGCATCAAATAAAAAAAATGTAAATATGTGAGAAAAAGTGAAAATAGATGCATAATTTAAGGCTATAATTAATGAGAAAGATACACTCTTGGGAGAAAGAAATAAAAGGTTTCTATTTATCGTAAAAGATGCATAATTTAAGGCTATAAATAAAATAGATTCCATAGAGTATATTCAATCATCAAATGAAAGCATATAATTAGGGATTAATAGGTAACAAAATTAGGGATTGATGTAAAATTATTTTATACACACATCCAATCATATATTGACACATATGTATTGTATTTTTAAACACATGATGTGTCACATTCATTAATTAACGTGTCAACGTAATATTCAAATTTTTATCGTAGCCGTTAATATAATATATTTTTTCCACATGTCAAAATCTAAACCATTTATATTAGGGTTAGGGTTTAGGGTGCCTCTAGTTACTCTCGTTTTATTATAACTAGACTTTTTACCCATGCTCGCACGGGTTCAATCATTCAATTCAATTATACAATGAAAATGTTGATAATGTGTGATTATTTACAGTAGTAAGCATTTAGGGCCCGTTAGGATAAATAGCTTATACAAGTGCTTATAGCATTAAAGCTTATAGTATGAGAACTTACATAATAAGCTCTTATGCTCAATAAACCCTTTGTGTTTGGATATATACACTAAAAAATACTTATATAAATTAAAGTGTTTGGATGTGTCATTTTACAGGCAACTATAGAATGTTAATATGATTTTAATTTCAAAAAACAAAATTAAAGAATCAAACCATGATTAAAAATATAATATTATATATATAAATTATCTATATAAATAAAGTAAGAAAAATCCATTAAGCTACGTTACTAAAAAAAAGTAAGAAAAGATAATTTAAATGAAAAACAAAAAGTTTCGGTCAAAAAAGAAAAACAAAAGTGTGTAGATAAAATGGATAAACATGAAAATACAAAGATAAAATAAAGATTAGTTAAAATAAAAGTTTGAAAAAAATATGTTAATCCGAATGGCTGAAGCAAGAATCGAAGCTTTTCAAATTTATATAAGCTGGCGTATAAGCACATGTATAAGCTAATAGGGAGAGCTTATCAAAATAGGCATAAGTAGTTTATAAAAATGTGATAAGCTTTTATTAATTTATCCAAATATTAATATAGTGACTTATGTTGATAGATAAGCTCATATAAGTTTTAAATAAGCCAATTCAAACTTTGTCAAAAAAAAAAAAACCAAATCAAACGGGACAATATTGTAGAATCTTCTTGACCTTTTAGATGTGAATTCCAAATAATTTTTGCTTTAATCTGGGAATAATAATAGGAGAGATAAGTTTCAAGAATGATAAGCTTGAATTTTTATTTTTTTGCTTATCATTTGTGTGTGGCATATAATTTTTTTTGTTAACAAATTTTTTTTTTTTTATAAAAATTATTACTTAATATAATGTATAATTATCCTTCTTATGTTTATCATGATTTTTTTTTTTTTTGCATTCTCATACTTATCATTTGCGTGTGGTATATGTTTTTTGTTAACAAATCATTAATTAATATGATGCATAATTATTCTTCTCATGCTTATCGGGGATTTTTTTTTTGCTTTCTCATGCTTATTAGGTACAATTAATTAGAATTAGCCCTCCAATTTACTTAGCAAATTAAGGTTTAATATGACACATAATTAAAAAAAATAGAAATAAGTAATTTGAGAAATTAGAAATAAGTAAGATAGATATATTTATTTTAAAATAAAAGATGGTGGAATTCAAATGACGGGAAACTATTGAAAACTATTGAGTAATAAGAAGCAAATTTGACATTACAATAAGAAGATTAATTCAAAATTAAATTAAAATACAGAAATATAAGGAAAATAAATAAATGTTCCCATTAATTTTTTCCACTTATACATCAAATTGATTTCCTAAAGGTTGAATCAAAGTTGCAAAACACCTAACTTCGTGACTGGTAAACATCTTCGAAAGCATTACTACACTCTATCAAGAAATTAAAACAAAACATATCAGAAGAACATTTAGAAAATTTTGGTGAAACACCAATATCAACAAATAATATAATACAAACAAACTTACTTCGTTGATATCAAACTCAAGTTTGCCACACACGGCATATATTATGCAAGAATAAAATAAAATTGTTATATAAGATGGAAATAATCGAATGAAGCAATTAACAATGTCTGCTCCCATATTACTTAACATAATAGCACAAAAGGTGAGAATATGTAAAAAAAATATAATTATACTTAGAACAGAACAAAAAGAGAAGCAAAAATCAAATAAAAAACAAAACATATGAAAAATAGAACAATAAATCATTAAGTAGAGAAGTGAAACAAAAAAAATATAAATAAACAAAATAATAAATAAGATTGCATAAAGTTTAAAACTTACTTGATAATAGCAACTTCACGATGATAATAACAACTTCATGATGATAGATGTTGTGTAACAATAGCAGTTTCATGGTGATAAGTAAATAAATTATTTTTTTCAATTTTGTAACAGTAGCAAAACCTGATTAGCATAACAAAATAATAACGTACATATGTTATGGTCAATCAATAAAATTAGATGAAATAAAATGAATAAAATTATAGACAAAAATATATTAAGAATAAACTGATATATAAGAACAAAACACAACAAATTATATTAGATATATTCAAACCTTTTTCCTCTCAAATAAGAAGAAATGTGTTAACAAATTATAAGGAAAAAAAAATCCACAAATCTTATAAAACTTAAATTTTGACCATGAAATTAAATTGAAAATATGAAAACAACAATAGAAAAAAAATGAAATAATAACCAAATTGATACATAACACAACAAAAAAAAAAAAAGAATTCAAACACCGAAAAATATTCATAGGAGTATATACCTTTATAACCGCAAAGCAAAACCTGCATCCAATAGAAAATATATGAAACTTAAGAAAAATAAAACCCAACTTTTTTCTTAAATGGAAGAATCAGAATTGATATGAAACACTACAAAAAAAATGGAATTCATACCTTTAGGAATCCATACCTATACTTTTCATTAATAAATGTAGAACAATTACATAGATATTTTTATTCCATATCTATTGGGATAAAAATCAAATTAAAAAAGAATAGAGAAATAATATGGAACACTATAAACTATAATCAGAGTTTAAACACCTAAAATATCTAAAACAATCCATACCTTTATAGAATAGAACCCCAAAGTCAAATCTGCATCAAATAAAAAAAAGTAAATATGTGAGAAAAAGTGAAGATAGATGCATAATTTAATGCTATAATTAATGTGAAAGATCCACTCTTGGGAGAAAGAAATAACAAGGTTTCTATTTATCCTAAAAGATACATAATTTAAGGCTATAAATAAATTAGATTACATAGAGTATATCAAATCATCAAATGAAAGCATATAATTAGGAATTAGTAGGTAACAAAATTAGGGATTGATGTAAAATTATTTATACACACATTCAATCATATATTGACACATCATGTATTGTGTTTTTAAACACATGACGTGTCATATTCATTAATCAATGTGGCAACATAGTATTCAAGTTTTTTTCGTAGCCATTGATATAATATTTTTTGTCCACGTGTCAAAATCTAAGCCATCCATATTAGGGTTAGGTTTAAGATGCCTATAGTTACTCTCGTTTTATCTTTACTAGACTTTTTACCCGTGCTCGCACGGGTTCAATCATTCAATTCAATTATATAATAGAAATGTTGATAATGTGTGATTATTTATAGTAATAAGCATTTAGGGCCCGTTTGGATAAACAACTTATACAGGTGCTTATAACATTAGAGCTTATAGTATGAGACCTTACATCATAATTCTCTTATACTCAATAAGCCTTTTATGTTTGGATATGTACACTAAAAAGTACTTATATAAATTAAAAAGTACTTATATAGAATGTTAATATGATTTTAATTTCAAAAAACAAAATTAAAAAATCAAACCATGATTAAAAATATAATAATTATATATATATATATATATATATACTAATATATAAAGGGGATACAAATTTTTGGGATGACTTTTTCAATATTCCTATTTTACTCTTAAAAAAAACTACAAAAAAAAAACTAAGCACAACTTCCACATAAAAGTAGGTTTTCAGTATTTTGTATAGTAAAAAAATATATATATATTTTTTCTTCTTCTTAATAAGTAGCCACAACAAAAAAGGAGGTTAAGTAGTTATCAATTAACTAAGTCCAATAAAAAAAGAGATTAAGTAGTTATTTATATTTGCACAATAGAGAATATCGATCACAAAAAAAAAAAATATCGAACACACAAACGGGCACGTGACGGCTAGTATATATAAAGTAAAAAAAAAATCCATTAAGCTATGTTACCAAAAAACAAACAAAAAAAATAACTTAAATGAAAAACAGAAAGTTTCTGTCAAAAAAGAAAAAGAAAAATAGAAGTGTGTAGATAAGATGCATAAACATAAAAAGACAAAAATAAAATAAAAATTAGTTAAAATAAAAGTTTAAAAACCATTATCTTCAGGTGGTGTGTAATAGAGATCATTAGGCATGGATAACACTTCAATTCCATTGATGAAAGCATAGTTATTAGAATTTCCATTACTTGGAATGAAACTCAAATCAAGCCTTTGATCCTTACCAACGTTAATAACATATTCTTTCAACAAATTATCAACACCTTCAACATCAGCGTTTAATGAAGCTTTAAAATCCTTAAGAAGTGTGAATCCGTTGGAAATAACAGTGAAAAAAGCATCGTGACGGTTAAAACCGTTGGTATAAGTAGAAAGGTAGAAAAAAAGACGGAGGAATTTAGGACCTGTAGCAACGGGAAAAGAGTAATTGAATATTGTGTGTGATAAACGTGTTGATGAATAAAGAATTTTGCATCTATACATAATTTTCGTAACTGATTATTAGTTATTTTTGTTTTATTAATGTTTATCCATTTTCTCTTTTTTGACAGATCTCAAATTTTTTTTTAAACACATGACGTGTCCCATTCATTAATTGATGTGGCAACATAATGTTGGTTTAAAAATTGATTATTTAAGTTTTTATCATAGCCGTTGATATAATTTTTTTTCAAGTGTCAAAATCTAGACCATTCATATTAGGGTTAGGGTTTAGAGTGCCTCTAGTTACTCTCGTTTTATTATATTAAGATTATAATAAAGAATAAAGATAAAGATATACATGGGACCGAATTCCAGTCATCCCACTTATCCACCTTAAAGGTGAAATTTTTAGCAACTAGGCTATTTGACCCAAAAAATATAGCAAAGACTAAAAGAAGGAAAGTACTCCATCCGTTCCTTTTCTTTGTCGGTTGAGAAAAAAATCCAAATTAAGGAAGTGTATTTTTGCATCTTATTTTCCTATTATACACTTTTTTTTGGAATATATTATACTCTAATTTTAATCCACCAAAAATTTCTATTTTTTTGCACACAATTTCTCTTTCCAAAAAATTAAAACCACCAAAAAAATTAAAGGCGGATGGTAATAAACCAATTTTTTTTTGCCTTTTCAAAAAAAAAAAACCAAATCAATTTTTTCACAAGATATACTTTGAGTGGTTGCGCAGACAAGCTTCAAAACCAGCATGATATAAATAAAATCAATAGAATCAAATTTAAGTATGAAATAATACTTATTGTGACTAGGTTGTAGTCACATTTTTATTTTTAAAGTAGAGTATTTCAAAAGTTCATGTGATCTATAAATTCTCGTATTTTCAAGTTGCAGTCATTTTGAGTTTCTTAATGTTGTGTAACAGGATTTTCAATAAACATGCTAAAAAAAAAGGAACAAAACAATAAAAAGATTATATGAAGAAGTTTAGTAAAAAAAAAAGATACAATATAAAGATTATATGAATAAGTTTAGTAAAAAAAATACAATAAAAAGATTATATAAAATTTAGTCAATAAAAAAATTTAGGAAGGAGGGTATAATAGATAAAATATAACCTTAAATTATATAAACGACAAACAATTTGAAACAATTTTTTTTTTCTAAAATGACAAAGAAAAAAGAACGGAGGGAGTAAGTTGATTCAATTCTTTTTATGTACTAACTTCTAGAGCTGTCAAAACGGGCGGTCCGGTCCATTTCAGGTTGGCCCGGACAGATTTTGGATGAAACATGGGCTGCATAAAACAGTTCCTGGACTCGGCCTGGTACGGGTCGCCGGGCTTTTGGACCGGGCCTTTTTTTTGTTTGTTTATTTATTTATTTTAGCTATTAGTGATCAATTTAATAGATTTGACTAATGTTGCATTTCTTTCATTCCAGAAACTCAACATACTTAAGTTAGAAAAACATAGAAAACCAAAGAAATAGAGTTACTCATATTTAAGTTCACATATAAATTCAACACAAGAAAACTTAGAAATACTAATTTCCATAGAAAAACAAATCAACAACATATTAATGTTACTAATATGACGCAAGCAAGCGTGCAGAGGAACAAATTAGAGAACTTACGAATCTGAGGAATGAACAGAGGAAATGAGAACCAATGAGCGCGCGAAAGAACAACGTCAGTCATAACTTTTTAAGTGCGCTTAATGTGTATTAGATTGAACTGACCCAAATAAAAAAAATAAATTAACATTTAAAATGTAACCTGCTAACTCATATTTAATTTTATAATTTTTTATATAATTTATTCGAGCTTCGGGTTATCCGTTGCTTATTCGGGCTAGCCCATATTTTAAGCGTGCATAAACGGGTCGAGCTAAAAGGCCTTGAAAAAATTCGGCCTCAAATTTTTAGGCCCATGACCAGAAAAAATCGAGCCATTCGGGCTAGCCCATTTTGACACTTCTACTAAGTTCATTTAATCTAATGTATTGCTTTGTCTCATTCTCTCTGGTGGATGAAAGTTTATAAGGTAAATATAGGCATAAATTCACACATGTGGTGGTCAAGCCCTTTGATTTGTATGGACATTGGCTAGCTGTTACTTTTTTCTTTGTAGACTTTTGAGGTTTTGGCTAGTACGTCTTGTGCTGGTCAGAACTTGTTATTAATATATCTGCTCCATTTTTGTTTGTTAAAAAAATGTATTGCTTTGTAACAAAAAATAATCAGATGCATGTCTCTATCAAAAAAAATAAAATCAGATGTATTGTTTGACTTAATAGAAATAGAAAACAAATATCATAGAAAAAAATAAAATAAAGATCAAAATTAAAGAATTGCATATATAATAACCCCTGTTTTTATTATTTAAAAAGTGTATGATTTAAAATTAAAAGTTTGTTATATACAATGCATATTAGGGTGGCAATTTAATTCAAGTATGTAACACCCCGTTTTTCCAAAGCCAAAAAGGGCATTATTTTTTTTTTCTTTTTCAACTAACACTCAAAGTGCGCATAATAGTTTTTAAATGAATCGGCATTCAAATATACAAAAGAACTCATTACCAAAAGGTGCTTCGACAAGCAAAGTGTACTTCCGGAATAATTACAATCCAAGTCTAAGTACCAAAACAAGTTAGAAATCCTATGCTAACCAAAAAGCACGGTGCACAAAACACACCGGCGCATAGTCTAACTATCCTAGGCTACAGCTCCAACCGCTCACTGGGGCCTGGAACAGCCACCGTCGTCACCACGACCTAACCCATCATCTGGGTGGGATGAGCCCGCAAATGAAAGAAAGGGTCACCACAAAATACAAGTATATATATATATAACCGGTGCGAGAGAGTATACGAATACCAATCATACACATACCAACAGAGAAAGCTCTTTAAACATATAGCCATTCCCACCAACGGGCTTATATAAATAAATGCACACCAAGCCTAATGCAGACTTCTACAATGGGTGTGGTACTATCCAAGCTACCACATGCATGATTTTCCGGAAAATTAACCTCTCCTCGAAGAGTCGTGGGGTAGGCAAAGCCACACAGAAATATACGTACCCGCACTAAAAATGCCACACAAGGCAGGTGAAGTCACACAGACAAACACCAGGCGAAGTCACACAGACAAACGCCAACTCAATATAAATCCAGAGGGATTTGGCGAAGCCACACAGTCAAACGCCCGGTACGTAGGCAAAGTCACACAGACATACACCTAGGCACGCAACTATGAAATGCATGGCATATATTCTCTTCGGCATATACGGGATAGTCACACAAGACAAAATCCTCGCGCAGTCCTATCTGACGCACGCATTCATATATGCTCATGCAAACAATCACATAGCCTAAAGCCTATGTACAAAGCATCACAACATACATACATTTTCTCAATCATATGTAAATTGCACACGTATTTATAAACACGTTCTCATCAACGAGAATACATAAGTACCAACATGCCAAGCACACAGCAAATGCATAAACAGCAAAAACAAGCATGTCGTAACCGTTTTAAAAGACGGAAATAAAGTGGAGCCCTTACCTCGTCAAGCACTCAACTATCACACGATCGCACAACACTTACTTGCTTCCTAAAACAAGCAAAGTAATCAATCAAAACCATAACCAACCAATCCTTAATGATTTGGACTCTAAAACCCCAAAACCAAAGGTTCTCTAAGGTAAAAATCCCTCTTTCGGATTCTCTACCAAAAACTACCGTATTGATCAACCCCCATGAGTTATTTGTACTATTTTTAGGACCCAAAACAATTGCCAAAAGTCTTAAATAATTTGAAATGCAAAATGGCTATTTTCTTGCGTTATAAGTTACGTACTTTCCGAGTACCCGAAAAACTCGTTTCCAATCCCAACCACTTCCATAAATTAACAAAAAGGGATTAGAAGGCTAAAAACCAAGTTTGGAAATCAGACTCCAAAATTTCAACTCTCAGAGCTCGCCCTGGCGAGTTGGTGGCGAGTGAAGGCAGAGAGTACTGGTCTTACTCGCTCTGGAGCTCGCCCTGGCGTGTTGTCAGGACCTGTGACACTCGCCCTGGCGAGTAACCACTCGCTCAGCGAGTTGCACCTGTCATGACAGCACAAGACAGCAACTCACACCACCTTTTTCCACCCCAAGCCTAGTTTGATTCTATTAGTTCCCAACATCTTTTCAAGGCATAAAAACAAACCATTTTCATAAGCAAGCAACACATTTCCGAAAGCATGTTGGTTGCTTCGAGTGCAAGTTATTTGATTTTCATTTCCAAAATCAAAACCAAATCCAAGCACAAGTTTTATTACGGGCCTTAACCGTCCGGTAATCATTTTCAAACATGTTTTCAAAGTAAAAAGCGACACCACATGTCACAATAGTTTTAAACCATTTTGACCCCAAAATACTACCCAAAAACTCTTAGAAAATATTTTCACAAACCTCAAAATATTTTTCATCGGATTTTCTAAAACAAAACCATACAACGCATTTCCCTTTCGCCCAAAGGTTCAAAGACAACTTTTCTTTTCAAAACCTTACAACATAACCTCATGTTATTGATCAATACTCTAAACTTTCAAAACCCTAACTTTTCTCATGAGATTCTCACCAACTCATGGAAAACAAAAACAACAAAGCCTAGCATGCTTCCTAAGCTCTCATGAACAACTTTCATGAAACAAAACTAGCAAGAACAACCTTTCTCACCAAACCCTCTTAAGAACATAAACCCAAAAACATCAAAACTCTAAAAATCTACCAACCTAGGAGATGAGAAGAGAGGGTTACCTTTAGAAAGTGATTCTCTACAACTTTCCTCAAAGCTCCAAAGCTTGAAATGGAGTGAAATGGTGAAGAAATGAAAATTTGTGAAGGTTGGAAGTTAGAAATGGAGTCTACGTGAAAGAGAGAAAGAATGAGATGTTTTGGTGATGTTTTTCTAAGTGACCAAGCCACTAAACCTCCTTACTATGCCATAGCTCTTGCTCACTCATGGCCATTGGATCAAAAACAAAATGCCAAGACAAAACCCTAGCCATTGGATCAAACCAAACCAAATCCACTTGAGATAAAACTCAACACTTCATAGAAACGCTCACACGATCAGCTCTCGCGCGTCGCGACGAACGTAAAACACAAAAACCTAAAACCTACGGAAAGAACGTCTAACGTTTAACATTTCCAAAACTTCCATCCGAAACCTCACTCAAAACAGACGCAATAAGATTTTACAACGACGGGTAAAATCCTACTCGTTTTTCCAAAAACAAGAATAATCCAAAACTTATTATTCTAAAACCACATATAACTTCTTATTCAAGCAACAGGATCACAGAACCAAAGTCTGTACAATTACAGTGCACGAGCACTAAACAGGCTCAATTACAGCAAAAGCTACTAATTACACGATGTTTCGTCACACGAACACATCGAAACCCTAATATTCCTTAAACCAACTATACAATGAAATCTTGGGTCTTACAAAGTACGATAAGTTATACTCATTATAACGCCCCAACTAAAATATCTAGAATATTTAGTCAAGACATAAATAAATGGATCTGAGTACAATAAATTAAGAGGTAAATAACTGAATTACAATAATAATCCTTCACATCAATTGACGAACTTAAATAATACAGCGGATAAGAGAATAGTAATCCTAGATATACAGATAAACTAAAATAAGGGAAGACTAAATCGTCTAATGCGATGATCCAAGCTCAGCTCCAATCATCAGCTCCATCCTGGTCCTTGCTCCAGTTAACCTGTCTACCTAAAAAAAATTGGTTTGCAGTGGGGTGAGACTACTAAGCCTTAGTGAGTCCTACTACCCTCCTAATGGTGACTACACCGGGGCACCTAATCAGTCGTATCTTACTAACATAAACATAATCATAACATAATACTGAAAATTTAAGGTGTAACACAGATAAAAACTCTTATTCATTTTAACCGCAAGGATTCTCCGAGGTGAGCATGTCTCGGAGGCCTGCCTTGTCCGTCGATCGATCCGATCACGGCATGCAGCTCACAATACATAACCTGATGGATACTCCCATTGGGAGTCCATAATGCGACGTCACAAGTCGCGCCTAAATGACTGATACTAATTGAATTCTTACTACCATAATTTCCCAAAGCCCGGGGAGCATACAAACCTAATTATATTCTAAGTTATGCCCTAACGATAATCTGTGATTAACATTCTGTTCGACATTATATTAATTAAATTACTACAAGCTATCTGACTCTGATGAGGATATAAAACGAGTGTATGAAACTTTGTTAGAAAAATGAAAATGTGGTCAATCCTGTACAAGCTCGCTATGGCGAGTCACCAGCTCGCCATGGCAAGATTATAGGTCCTGACCTAAATCAACTCGCTGTGGCGAGCAGAAGCTCGCCATGGCGTGTATCATCAGCCCAGAACCCAGCTCGCCATGAATACTCGCCAGCTACTCGCTACGGCGAGTTCATACAGAAAATACCCTGTTTTTGCAAAAAATCATAGTTTTTCAGAAAAACACCTACAATCCTCATTTAAGCCAGAGCAGTAATATAAAACAGAATGGAGGGAAATTTGGGAGTTAATTTCCCTCACACAACATTTCCTAATTTTTCCCTAAGTTAACATGCAAATTTATAAATTGGGGAAACTAACTAAACTAACCTAAAGAACCCACCTGGTATAAGCTTTAACACTTGAATACTAGTTCAACTACAACCTCAAGCTTGCACTCCAGAACTAACTTAAGATTCCAAAGCTAGTGTTCTTGAACCAAGATAAAAAGGAAAATGGATTTGTGAGTATACTTGATAGCTTATTAAGGTTAAGGAATGGTACAGTCATCAATACAACTGAGGAATGTAGAAAAATGGTTAGAAATGACTCACCATAGGTTGAGAAACGGTAGCACGAGGATGAAAGCACATGCAGCAGCAGTGCTGTTCTGCGGCGTTCGCCGTGGCGAGTGGTTTGCTCGCCGAGCGAGTGAACCAGTTTGGCACGAAAACAGCTCTGTTTGCCACAACTGTGATACCCACTTCGTTCGTTGGTTCTTAAACGTCCTTACAGCTACCCACGACGGTTAATCACATACATGCAGTATCAACACAGAAGAGATTAGGATTTAGGGTTCTAAAATTGATTCTTTAGAAAGAAAGAATAGGAATCATAATCATACCTTTTTGATAAGAAATTAGGTAATGAATCTCAAAACTCTTCAACAACACATGCAGAAACTCCTCCTTAGCGAAGTGTCCTTGGAATTTGGCTTCAAAAGAAAAAGGATGAGAGAGCTCGTGAAGAGAAGTAAGAGGAAAGGGTGAGGGAGATTCTTACGGATACAAGGAATTGTAATAGTCTTGAACAAGAGGGAAGTCATAGATGAAAGAGTTTGTTGCTGAAGCTAGTGGAGTAGGCGTGGGAAGGAGAAGGGAAAGATGGGAGCTTACTGATTCTAATCTTCAGGGAATGAGAAATGAAAATGAAATGAAATGAATAAGTGTTTAGCCCCTTTTAAACTCTCCTTCATGGATAATTCCTCTATTGCCCTTCCACTAGTTACCAACTTAACTCTTATCCTTCATAATTATCTATATTTCTAATTAATAGAAATATCTCCAATTAGACTCCCTTAATTGACGTTATTTAATTTTCTTCTATTAAATAAAATTTGGAATGTTACAATCTACCCCTCTTAAAGAATTTCGTCCTCGAAATTCCTTCTTCTACAATTATCGTCAGAGTAAATTGTCCACATCTACATCCAAGATCTAACTTCATCTATTCTCCGGTCAATCATGTTCCGTTCCTTGGAATAAAACTTTCCTCTCTAAAGGTTACTGGTTAGAGTTTATTCTCACGTTTCCAAACGTTCCAGTGCTGCGCACTCTGATTCAAAGGCTTACTGTCGCCTTCTGACAACATCGTCACTATCTTAGTCCATACTTTCCTGAACTTCGATCTTGTCTCACACTCCTCTACTCCTTCTACTACGGTTAGACTGCTTCCCTTATCACCGGTATTAACTCAAACTTCACTAACTCGATAGGTCGGTAACTGGCCTGGTTGACATTACCCGGTTAACTAAAGGGTTCACGCTCGGGTATTGATCACAATAAGTCCAAAATCTCTCTTCCTATGGTTATTCTCACTTCAACTAATATAGTACCCTCCGGTTACTATAGCGCCTGCCACGTCCTGTACACCTTTGCACTATCAGAGTTACTTAAATACTCCGGTTCTAAAGAAATAGCATACGAGTGGCTCAGTACTAGATTAGAAGTTGGGCTGAAAGTTTGCTTAGTGGGAATACAGCTAGACAATCAGATGATAACTTGTTAATTTGAACAGAAGGTTTGGACTTCTAAATGCTGAGACCGAATTGGATTACTTCGCTCGAGAAGACCTAAAGGTTGACAAAAGAGTGCTCAGGGTCGCAATTGGTTTCTTGGTATACATGGTACCTTGCTCTAAATGAGCGATTAACTCTTATGCCTACGCGGACTGGTTACTGATAACTAAACTTTGAGTTAAAATATGTTGATCATGATACTCAGGCTTAGCACTTGGTCTCACAGGTTACAAGAATGAATCAAAAAGGCTGAATCGTTCGGCAGAGATATTTAAGGCTTATCACACTGACTTCTTATGATTTAGAGTACGGAGTTGGAAGGTTCGGATTCTCAAGACTGGTTTCATTCGCAGAGCTTAAATCCACTGAATTGAAATGATTCGAATTTAATTTTGAATGCGGCTGATAAAGCTACGAAAGGATAGATAACCGACTATCAGATTGAGTGCACGAAGTTTGAAATGACTTGCTGATACTGAGCTAAGTCTTTTGTGTTAGGACAGTTAAGGACGTTGATTGGCAGATTAACCAACGAGCAAGAACTTGAACTGAAGTCATTTGTGACCTTCTCAAGAATAATTGATTTCCACAGATTGTCGTGGTCATTGGCAACACAACTGAGAATCGAAAACACTTTAAGTGGTTACCTAAAAGTAACATTTATCTTATTAGTGCAACTAACTGGCTTCGGGAAATTCTGAAAAGTTTGCATCCTAATTGAGTTTGTGCATTGCACGAGACTGATAAGTATTTAAGGCACGAGAAGAAATTATCCGTCTGAGGCATAATCAGACGAGTTAGAAAGTACACACGTCCATGGGGTTCCAAGGCTTGTGAATATAGGGGCGAGCATTGCGCGGTTGGATGAGTTGGCTGAAATAGGTTCCAGGATAGTTGAAATGTAGTTGAAAGTTTATCTCTTACTGGGTTCCCAACTTATGTTTCTCAGTTCTACTTCTTCTAGCTATCTCTCAGGTAAGGACAACTAGATTTTCACTCAAGTTTCTTGCTGACAGTGTTCACTTGTAAAGATTTAACTGGTTCTAATAGTCCCTTGGCTGACAGGTCTAAACAAGTGATGGCGTCGGCGGTTGACTGAAGCTAAGGCTAACTTAATTTCTTGTCTATGGATAATTATTATATACCTAAAAGATTAGTCTAGGTGATTGGTGTCACTAATAGTGTCCCTTGTTTGCTATTCCCAACAGGTCGCGTTCTCTACTGACCGATACTAAAACAGTGGTAATAATGTGGCTGGGTAAGTCTAATCCTTGAACTGGGTAGCCAGTTGGTCTATAATGCTGAGTTACTAATTCAAAGATAGTTGATGGGTAACTCTCAAGAGCACGGTTACTGATTCTGCGGACTTCTTAGCTGGGTGGTCATATGTGTGAGTTTTGTTTGGTTAAAGTCAAACTGGTATTAATCTGAATTATCGGTCTCTAAACTATCTAATGGCAAGGCAACTACGGATTGACTTTGGTGGCTGATTGTGCTAAAGGTAACTCTCAATTGCTATTACTAATCAAAACTTTAACCTATGATGGTTCGGTGTAATTTCCGGTATGGAGCGATAGGCTAGTCCTATTGATGACATGTAGAGGTGGTTATCTTACGTGTTCACCTAATAGGTTTTGCGATAAGGAAATATTAAGGCATAAGTGCTAAGATTCCACTATTCTTATTGAGGTAATTAACTGTTCATAAGTGCTGGGTTACTAGTTTATGGATACTTAATTCAACGATCCTTAATAAACCTATTTAGGTGACGGTATCGCTAAGGAAGAACTAAGCTTGATGTGAGTCAAGGTTATACTTATGTGACAAGGTTCTATTATTGGTTTGGTTGCTAAACTATTCGGTGATAATGTTTCAGGAATTTTGACTGAAGGGTCCCCATGATGTTATAAGATCTTCTAACTGTTGATCTAGTTTATGTGTGGGTCTACTGCTAAAGACTGGTGTAGTTAAAAAGGTAATTTTTAATTGTCGTACTAAATAGAACTTGTCTCTTAATAGTGAGGTAGGATTGTCGTTATGAGTTGAAGGGTCGAAGTAACTTAGCTAGAGGCATTCTAGATGGAAGTCTAATAAGGTGACTATGAAGAATATTGATATAAGGTTGCTTCTAATGTGATTCTCTAGTATAGGTTGTTCGACTTGAAATTCTAAATACATAGTATCGGTTTGTGCTAATCCATTGAGTTACTACTTTAGGGACATGATAGTAAAGGTACTTAATGAGTTTTCTCTAGTACGTGTTCTACTAGCAAGGATTCTAATCATCTAACTAGTTACGGCTAAGTTCTAGTGGATTCAGTATACTCACTGATTTCTATTAGGACGGGTTAATCCATTCCAGTTTCTTGTTTGCATTTAACTTCTAACTTTACCTCCAAAAGTATTTCCTCAACAATCCCTAGATGTACAGGTTGGTTTAGGATCAATTACATCGAAATTCAAAAAGATGGAATGGTAAGAACATAAATGTAACGCTCCTAATCGATTCGCATGCAATAATTAATGTAAATCATTCAACATACAAATCATTAAGAAACATTACTTAATACAAGATACTAATAGCATGCATAGAATAACTTAATCACAACGGAAGCATATAAAATCCTCATCTTATAATTCATAATAGCTAAATCCAAGCATGCAAGTCATAAATCATATTACAAATTCAATTAGGTACTTCCATAAACGAAGCCCCATAACATAATCCAAAATAATTCAACAAGAATTAAAGATAAGATAAATAAGTAGCAAGGTCATACATAATCTCAGACAAACGAGGAACCTAATACTAGTGTAAGCAAGGTTACAAGTATCAGAGCATATCCTAAAACTCTAAGCTTCTAGGATCCTCCTATCTTTCACCTTACCAAGCTATACTAGTCCACCGAGCTAAACTCCAAAGCCACGAAATTACTCCTCAAGTGGAGAATCTGGACCCAAACCATTACACATACACAAAAATAGAGAGTTAGCTATAATTCAAGTTCATAATAATAAGCATAGTATACACTTATATTATGTAAGCAATTATATCATGAAATAAATCATACGCATATCATATTGGGCTAACAATATATAACATCATGGTTCATCATGTTCATCGACAAAGCCAAGACATTCAAGTAAAACTCGGATAACTCAAACATTCACAAGATTACATTGGAAAATAACTCGATCACCAAATACCAAGTATAGTGCACAATCTCCTAATGCAAGCTAATGAAAACACATAATGTATGTCACCTAGACATCGCTAATGCATGTGGTACCCGCATCAAATTAGGATAAACATATATCCATCGCATCAAGTCAGTTTTAAGTCATGGGGGACTTCGCATCAAGTTGACTCATGAATGCATGAATGTACACATACCATATAATGATGATACCCTAAACAACTAACCATGAATAATAGGCCGCTCAACCCTATTACTCCTTCTCAATTCGCATCAAATTCACATCATCATATCATCATTAAGGCATACATTCAAGCAAGATACAACACACTTAACATCTTAGCTAATCATAACTCATCATCTTGATTCTCAATTGATTACATACATAAAAGCATTTCATCATCATACTAACTCAAGATTCAATCAATCCAAATCAATAACATGTTATAAGACCAAATCTAACCATGTTATAAGCTCACAATCATCATACAACGTCAAGAAAATTCTCAAAATTAAGGTATGTTCGCTTAGCGAACACCTGGCGAGCACTGGCGAAGGGAACACAGACAGTAACCCTCATCTGGCGAATCCTGGCGAACTGCTCGCTACTGCTCGCTAAGCGAACAAATGAATTTCTTGGTTTTTATCAAGAACAGCATGAGTCGCTTGGCGAACAGCTAGCGAGCGTACCCAGAATTCGTGCTCTGTTCGCGGGTTTGACATAAAATCACATAAAAATCACGAATTTCATGTTATAAACCCTTAAAGTTATCACATTTAAGCATACATATCATATATAGACTTAAAAGTACAAGTTTTAACATCATCAAACATCATTTCAAGTAGAAAGTAGAGATTTTTCCTCATTTTATTCAAAACCCATTTTCAAATATCAATAACAACAATTTTCATATAACACACGAAATTGATGATTGAAATAGCAATTAGGATCAAGTAATACTATGGTAACATCATGCAATAACTCAGAAATTCATTAAATCACATTCCCTTGATCCCATAACCCACCAAAGAGATGAGAGTGTTTGGGTGTGGAGAATAGTCATCTCCCCCCTCTTTGATCATCTCACAAGAATTATAAACTACTCTCTAACCTTGGAATTGTTGAGAATCTGATTCTTCTCTTTCTCTAAAGCTTTCTCTAATCTTCCCCTCTACCTCATTCTCTTCAACTTTCTCTTTCTACCTCTTTTCTATTTCTTAAGTTATGAGTAACTAGACTTTTTACCCGTGCTCGCACGGGATGCATGGGGCACACTCATTCAATTATATAGTATGTATATTAATAATATGTGATAAACTTAAATTATATGATATTCAGAATATAGCATTCCCAAACCAAAAATGATGCATCAATGTCATTATATCTCTTAATCACCTACGTTTATGTATAACACAAAGACCATAATTAAAAAAAATTCAAGTGAACAAACTATAAACATATATAAAAAGAAATAATTCATATGTTATAAGAATATAATTCTTAGGTTTAGAAACTAAAATTTCTTTAAAAGATACATTTGAAGTAATATTTGTAATGTTACCGGCATCGTCAACGATCAAAATCTTCAACTCATTTTTCGACGTGACTCTTGGTACAACAACACATAACTGATCGTGTGAAAATACTATTCGCGGAAAGTACACCCAACATGTGATCCAACAATATGACTAACACCTTGTAAAATCTAAACCTCTTGTCAGCAATTCTAAGTACAAATTGAAACAAATGAGACATCAACTCTATACAAAGAAATAGTAGAAAAAAAATAGTAAAAATGCTAATTAATTGATAATATAAGCTTTACATATGCTTACCTAGTTATATAGTCTGAACAGGCAAACCACGATTTATAATTAGCTGTGTTCCAAATAATTAAAGCATTTGACACCTTCATAGCACCTACTTGTATAAATTAAAACATTGTAATCAATATTAATATAACCTCATAATTTTGGACGTATTCTAATAAAAAGATAAGTAACTATAATTGATTAATTTCTACTATAAAACTTTGCAATATTACAATAATAAAAGATGATAATTGTTATATAGCTTGCAAGAAATTTTTGCAATTGATCTGCAAATTGATTCCGAAGAAATAATGACATAATTTTGTTTCCTCTGCACACACATGCTGGCCATATATAATAAACTTCAATATTATTTATTTATATTAAAATACGATTAACGAATATATTCCCAAAATAAATTACACTTACTCTGGATCTTTTAGAGTCGGGTCAATAAGTTGCATTTTTTTACCGTTCTAGAAAGTTTCCTTGATTCGATCTTTCTCAACTACATGTTCAATAATGTCTGAAAGTATAATATAAAATTATGATTAAAATTCAAAGCAATACAAAAAATAAGTTCCCTTAGTACAATAATTTTCTTATAACTTATAGCAAGAATTCTAGATTATATGAAAAATAATCTATAATATTAGTAAAAAAAAAAAAGACTTACAATAGAAAGATAGCAAGAGACGGTGACTCGGCGTGCCTTCCATTATTTCTTTCTTTTTTGTTTGTCTAAACAATATTCTCAAGTACAAAATATCAATCAAATAAGCTAAACCAAGATAGAAAAGAAAGGTTAAGCCCACTTTGTGAAGCATCAAAAGCAACTTGTTATTATACTCAAAAGAAGTGGGAAGAGTCATGCATAGTATCAACTATAGAAACCCAACACAGCTAACACATAACATATTAATTAAAATTTCCATTGTGATTTAAAAACTCATCCTTTTCCAATATGAACTATCTTAAAAAAAATCATAAATAAACTACAATATTCAAGAGAGCCCATTATCAACAAACTCCAATTAAGCATACTCAATTGCTAAAACACACTATAGTAATCCATAACATGTAAAATGAAACAGCGAAACATTAAAATTCTAACAAATAACAATGAAAGATTAATGCTGCAACTGGATAAGAGTAAAAATGCTGATTAAATCAAGGAAGTAAAATATGTAGTAAGTAACAATTAAGTGATAAAAATCACTAATTTTGATTAAATCCAGCTCTTGCAATGTCATAAGAGTTAAAACACCAATTAAATCCAAATATATGTTTTCTGTTTTCTCTGAAGCTATGTCAATTAGTTTTTTGTTTCCAAATCAAAATGCGAAATGCTTACCTTGACATAATACTTTCTATGTTTTCTTTCTTTTTCCTCGATGTTGTATAATTGTACTCCAAAACAAAGGACCAAGGCACATCCACATAGAAGTGGTCCATCCTTCATCACCATGAATTAGAAAACATGTCGCTATGAAGCTCTTCAACCCCAGTTCTTGATTCCCTCTAGACAACCTGATTGTGGAACAAAAAAAGAGATAAATTAGCTCTTGAAAAAAAGCATATCTAAACTACACCAAATGAATCAAAATAAAGAACAAAAAGTTCCAAACAAAGCTAATATTGTCACATTTAAAATCTAAACAAATAACCAATGAACTCAATTTCTAAAACACTCATCTGAATCAAATGTTCTCTCTGTAATTTCAATAACAATAATAATAAAAATTCCCCCTCTAAATATACCCAACAATTCAACACATTAAGGATATATTATATATACGGAAAAGTGTGAAACAGAGATTATTAACACCAAAGATAAACAACATCCAGGAACACAACATAGTTGAATTGAATATAGTAAGTATAAAAGCTATGAGAAAAGCAAAACAAAACTATAGCAAAAAATTTAATAGATTTTTCTTTCTCATGGTTTCTTCTTCCTACTCAAAACCAAAGCAAAAAATCAGAACCTAATGCTTCTAACATGCCTAATCTTTTAGTGAACCTAGTGCTTCTAGAAATGCAGAGATAAGAAATTCATGAACAATTTCATCAAACTACAAATTATTGGTTGAATTGTACTTATAAAATAGACATCAATGACCTATTGTCTCAATTCCAACCTCTCATGTGCCCTCCAAATAAAATAAAGCAATCAAAATATTGAAAATTATGGAGATAAAGGCAGAAACATTGCACCAATATTTCATAGTCATGAATCATAAACTACAAATATAATAGATAAAAAAAACCACAGCTCATGAAACAATTGTACAAATTAATATTAGCAATTGGAAAAAACGAAGAAGCTTATCCGTAGAAAGAAAAAAAACAAAGGGTTTAGGCCTATCATTAGTTTTCACTTGTTGATATTGAAACCGCAAAAATAATTTAATTAAATCAATATATTATTTCAATATGAAGAAGAATAATATGCATACCTCCTTCATAAACCTTTAATGAAGCCACATTCATATATCCAAATATGAATTCTTAACTTTATGCCTACAAAAATAAACAATAAATTGTTGATTAAAACTAACACTTTCACAAAACAAACCATTAAACGAAAACACCGAAAAAAACAAATAATCAACATCATGTTTTGAAGGTAAAAACTAAAGTAGATTTTTATTTGAGATATGCATCCATCGAGGGAAAGAAGAGACAATTATTAGATAATAACTACAACTCCAGCAAGGAAAATATTTGAACAATGAACTATCTTAAGTGATTTCTGGTACCGTTGTCGCCGAAGAAAGATGCTCTGATCATGAAATAAGTTTAAGGGTTTTGTTGATGAAGAATAGAGGATCACAATAAATTCTTTTCCTCCGGCTAGAATCTTAGAGAGAAGTAGAGTATATTCGATCATCAAATGAAAGCATAAAATTAGGGATTAGTAGGTAACAAAATTAGGGATTGGTGTGAAATTATTTTATACACACATCCAATCATATATTGACACATCATGTATTGTGTTTTTAAACACATGATGTGTCACATTCTTTAATTGATGTGGCAATATAGTATTAAGTTTTCATCGTAGCCGTTGATATAATATTTTTTTTCACGTGTCAAAATCTAGATCGTTCATATTAGGGTTAGGGTTTAGGGTGCCTCTAGTTACTCTCGTTTTATTATATAAAGATATTTCTCTACTCTTACCACTCTAACCTAAACCTACTTAGCCAAAGACCTTAATGTCCCTCTTACTAATTTAGGCCCATTAACACTCAAGCCCAACTCTTATCATTATAATTCTAAAACTTATCTTATTCAAAGCACTACTCTTTCCCAAAATAGCCATAATTCTTAATTAATTACTAACTCACTATAAAATACTATAGAAAGGCTAATCAACTCTAATTAAAAATAAAATAAATAAATACGGGTGTTAGAACTCTACCCCCCTTAAAGAATTTTCGTCCTCGAAAATTTACCTGAGAATAACTCCGGATAAGAACTCCTCATCTTGCTTTCTAGCTCCCAAGTAGCATTCTCTCCCGCGGGTCCTCCCCAAATGACCTTAACGGACGCTATCTCCTTGTTTCTCAACTTCTTCACTTCTCTTCCTTCAATCCTCAAAGGTTTGGTTTCAATAGTCAAATTATCCCTTACTTGCACATCATCCGATACAATCACATGTGATGGATCCGATACATACTTTCTCAATTGTGACACATGAAACACACCATGAAGATTAGACAACGATGGTGGCAAGGCAACCTTATAAGCCACATTTCCCACTCTCTTCAAAATTTGATAAGGCCCAATAAACTTCGATGTCAATTTCTTAGATTTCAAAGCACGACCAACACCGGTGGTTGAACTAACCCTCAAAAATACATGATCTCCTTCTTGGAATTCCACATCCTTCCTCTTCTTGTCATGATAACTCTTTTGTCTACTTTGAGTTGCTTTCATTTTCTCTTGAATCATCTTAATCTTTTCCGTAGTTTGTTGGACCAATTCCGATCCCAACACCACACTTTCTCCATCCTCATACCAACACAAAGGAGTACGACATCTTCTACCATATAAAGCTTCAAAAGGTGCCATCCCAATACTCGCATGATAGCTATTGTTGTAGGTGAACTCTATCAAAGGTAGATACTTATCCCAACTCCCTCCATCTTCCAAAATACAAGCTCTCAATAAATCTTCAAGTGATTGAATAGTTCTTTCCGATTGTCCATCCGTTTGAGGATGATAAGCCGAACTCATCCTTAGCTTAGTCCCCAAAGCCTCTTGCAAACTTTCCCAAAACCTTGAAGTAAACCTTGGATCACGATCCGACACAATACTAGATGGAATACCATGCAATCTCACAATTTGCTCAACATAAATCTCCGCCAACCTTGGTATTAAAGTTCCGGTCTTAAAAGCAATAAAATGCGCCGACTTAGTCAACCTATCAACAATCACCCAAATCGAATCATTCCCTTTTGTAGTCCTCGGCAAACCACTTACAAAATCCATAGCTATACTATCCCACTTCCATTCCGGAATAAACATGGGTTGTAATAATCCGGATGGTCTTTGATGCTCAACCTTGGATTTTTGACAAGTCAAACAAGCATAAACAAACTCGGCAACTTCCTTTTTCATACTTGGCCACCAAAACAACTTCTTAAGATCTTGGTACATCTTAGTAGCTTCAGGATGAATACTCAAACCACTTCTATGTCCTTCCTCTAGAATCTTTCTCTTCAACTCGGGTATGTTAGGAACACAAACTCTTTCTCGAAATCTTATAACTCCATTCTCATCAACCTTGAAATCGGTCTCTTTTCCTTGATCAATCAATGCTAGACGATTCACCAAGTCCAAATCTCCCTTTTGACCATTCTTTACTTCATCAAGAAAATCATTAGTCAACTTCAACATTCCCAATTTCACACTTCTCAGAGTCGTTTCACAAACCAAACTCAAATCTCTAAACCCTTCAATTAAATCCAACTCTCTCATCATAAGTGAAGACATATGCAAGGACTTCCTACTCAAAGCATCGGCTACAACATTGGCCTTCCCCGGATGGTAACTCAACTCAAAATCATAATCCTTCAAAAATTCCAACCAACGTCTTTGCCTCATATTCAACTCCTTTTGATCAAATAAATACTTCAAACTCTTGTGATCACTAAAAACTTCGAATCTAGAACCAAACAAATAATGTCTCCATATCTTCAAAGTAAACACAACAGCCGCCAACTCAAGATCATATGTTGGATAGTTCTTCTCATGCACTTTCAATTGCCTAGAAGCATAAGCAACCACTTGTCCATTTTGCATAAGGACACCACCCAATCCCATCAAAGATGCATCACAATACACAACAAACGGCTCATTCGGTTTTGGTAGAATCAAAATTGGTGCCGACGTCAACCGCCTCTTCAACTCTTGGAAACTTTCCTCACACAAACTATCCCAAACAAAAGGTTGATCTTTCCTAGTCAATCGGGTCAACGGTAAAGCCAACTTTGAAAAACCTTCAATAAACCTCCGATAGTAACCGGCCAATCCAAGAAAACTTCTAATCTCAAACACTGATTCTGGAGTTCCCCACTTCATTACCGCATCAACTTTAGAAGGATCCACCGCAATACCTCCACTAGATATTACGTGACCTAGAAAACTTACTTCCTTCAACCAAAACTCGCACTTAGACAACTTCGCATAAAGCTTCTTCTCTTGCAAGGTCCTCAACACTATCCTCAGATGTTCCGCATATTCCTCCTCAGTCTTAGAGTACACTAGAATATCATCAATGAAAACCACTACGAACTTATCCAAATACGAATGGAAAATCCGATTCATGTACTCCATGAACACTCCCGGTGCATTAGTTACTCCAAAAGGCATGACTGAATACTCGTAGTGACCATATCTTGTCCTAAAAGCAGTCTTTTGAATATCTTCCACCTTGACTCGAATCTGATGATATCCGAACCTCAAATCAATCTTGCTAAACACACATGCACCCACCAACTGATCCATTAAATCATCAATCCTTGGCAACGGATACTTGTTCTTGATTGTCACTTGATTCAAACGACGGTAATCAATACACAACCTCATACTTCCGTCCTTCTTCTTTACCAAAAGCACAGGTGCTCCCCACGGCGATACACTCGGACGAATAAACTTCTTCTCTAGTAACTCTTCTAATTGCTTCTTTAGTTCGCTTAACTCAGATGCCGACATTCTATAAGGTGCCATAGATATTGGACTTGTACCAGGTACCAAATCAATAGTAAACTCCAGTTCTCTTTCTGGAGGCATATCTGACACATCCTCCGGAAACACATCGGGAAATTCTTGCACAACCGGTAGTTCCTTAATTCCAACTTCGTTCTCAATCTTTAAAGATGCAAACATAGCAAACAATTCACCATGCTCCAATAAGGACTCTCTTACTTCTCTCCCACTTATCAACTTAGACTCTTCCTCCAACTTCGGAAATGTAATTACTTTCTCACAACAGTTAATATGGACTCGATTAAATATTAACCAATTCATACCAAAAATCACATCTATACCGCTAAGTGGAATACACACAAAATCCATATCAAAAGATTTACCAAACACGGTCACAGGGCATTTACGACAAACAAGTTGAGTAGTGACAGAACCACTAGCAGGGGTTTCTATTTCCATACAACCAAGCATTTCAGATACAGGAATATTAAGACGTTTCATGCATTCAAAAGATATAAAAGAATGTGTTGCTCCAGTATCAACCATCGCAATTAAAGGAGTGTCATAGATGAAACACGTACCTCTAATGAGATTGTCGCTTTCTTTGGCTTCTTACATTCCGGACTCTTGTGACCTTCTTCACCACAATTGAAACAAGTAACCTTCTTCTTACATGCATCAACCTTGTGTCCAAACTCCCCACACCTAAAACATCTATCTCCTTTTGGGCAATCATAGGAACGATGACCCAAAACACCACACTTAAAGCATTTGTCATTAGCATTCTTTCCCTTCTCTCCACTACCTCCAACTTTGCCCTTGTTCTTCTTATCATAAGGCTTACCACGGTCTTGACCTTTTCCTCTCTTATCATTCATCTCCTTGTAGTAGCTTGTCTTAGCTTTCCCATCCAAATCACAAATGTTGCTTTTGTTCACCAAGTTAGCAAAATTCCTTATCTCCAAGATACCAACCAATTGCTTAAGATCGGGACGCAAACCACTTTCGAACTTCACACATTTATCCCCTTCCGCCTCTACGGTGTTGTAGTGTGGACAAAAACGACATAAGTCCTCAAATTTGGTTGCATACTCCGCAACCGATAGGTTTCCTTGCTTAAGCTCCATGAATTCCACTACCTTTCGGTTTCTCACGTCCGTTGGAAAGTACTTAATCAAGAACTCCCTCTTAAAGATATCCCAAGTGATCACAGCTCCATCATAACCAAGTCTTTGAGAAGCATTCTTCCACCAGTAGTTAGCATCCTCTTGAAGCATGTAGGTTCCCAAGGTCACCTTTTGAACTTCCGAGCACCTCATGGCTCCAAAAATCTTCTCCATGCCTTCAAGCCACTTTTGAGCTCCCTCGGGGTTGTAACCTCCTTTGAACGCTTGTGGATTGTTCTTTAAGAACCTCTCCAACCTCAATTCATCCTCATTACCCCTTAGGTTCTCTTGTGCCAACCTCTCGGCCGTTCTTGCCGCCGTCTCTTGTGCCATAACATTTGCCATGTATGTCACCGCATCCGCCATAGCTCTATTAGTCGCCATCACCTAAACAACCAACCAAAAGAAATCCAACCTTACGTTAGACTAAGGGTACTAAAAGTGTTCACTATACTCAAGCACCTATGGGTATACTAACCTACTTGATCCGATATGGACCAACCAGGCTCTGATACCAAAATGTAACGCTCCTAATCGATTCGCATGCAATAATTAATGTAAATCATTCAACATACAAATCATTAAGAAACATTACTTAATACAAGATACTAATAGCATGCATAGAATAACTTAATCACAACGGAAGCATATAAAATCCTCATCTTATAATTCATAATAGCTAAATCCAAGCATGCAAGTCATAAATCATATTACAACTTCAATTAGGTACTTCCATAAACGAAGCCCCATAACATAATCCAAAATAATTCAACAAGAATTAAAGATAAGATAAATAAGTAGCAAGGTCATACATAATCTCAGACAAACGAGGAACCTAATACTAGTCTAAGCAAGGTTACAAGTATCAGAGCATATCCTAAAACTCTAAGCTTCTAGGATCCTCCTATCTTTCACCTTACCAAGCTATACTAGTCCACCGAGCTAAACTCCAAAGCCACGAAATTACTCCTCAAGTGGAGAATCTGGACCCAAACCATTACACATATACAAAAATAGAGAGTTAACTATAATTCAAGTTCATAATAATAAGCATAGTATACACTTATATTATGTAAGCAATTATATCATGAAATAAATCATACGCATATCATATTGGGCTAACAATATATAACATCATGGTTCATCATGTTCATCGACAAAGCCAAGACATTCAAGTAAAACTCGCATAACTCAAACATTCACAAGATTACATTGGAAAACAACACGATCACCAAATACCAAGTATAGTGCACAATCTCCTAATGCAAGCTAATGAAAACACATAATGTATGTCTCCTAGACATCGCTAATGCATGTGGTACCCGCATCAAATTAGGATAAACATATATCCATCGCATCAAGTCAGTTTTAAGTCATGGGGGACTTCGCATCAAGTTGACTCATGAATGCATGAATGTACACATACCATATAATGATGATACCCTAAACAACTAACCATGAATAATAGGCCGCTCAACCCTATTACTCCTTCTCAATTCGCATCAAATTCACATCATCATATCATCATTAAGGCATACATTCAAGCAAGATACAACACACTTAACATCTTAGCTAATCATAACTCATCATCTTGATTCTCAATTGATTACATACATAAAAGCATTTCATCATCATACTAACTCAAGATTCAATCAATCCAAATCAATAACATGTTATAAGACCAAATCTAACCATGTTATAAGCTCACAATCATCATACAACGTCAAGAAAATTCTCAAAATTAAGGTATGTTCGCTTAGCGAACACCTGGCGAGCACTGGCGAAGGGAACACAGACAGTAACCCTCATCTGGCGAATCCTGGCGAACTGCTCGCTACTGCTCGCTAAGCGAACAGATGAATTTCTGGGTTTTTATCAAGAACAACATGAGTCGCTTGGCGAACAGCTAGCGAGCGTACCCAGAATTCGTGCTCTGTTCGCGGGTTTGACATAAAATCACATAAAAATCACGAATTTCATGTTATAAACCCTTAAAGCTATCACATTTAAGCATACATATCATATATAGACTTAAAAGTACAAGTTTTAACATCATCAAACATCATTTCAAGTAGAAAGTAGAGATTTTTCCTCATTTTATTCAATACCCATTTTCAAATATCAATAACAACAATTTTCATATAACACACGAAATTGATGATTGAAATAGCAATTAGGATCAAGTAATACTATGGTAACATCATGCAATAACTCAGAAATTCATTAAATCACATTCCCTTGATCCCATAACCCACCAAAGAGATGAGAGGGTTTGGGTGTGGAGAATAGTCATCTCCCCCCTCTTTGATCATCTCACAAGAATTATAAACTACTCTCTAACCTTGGAATTGTTGAGAATCTGATTCTTCTCTTTCTCTAAAGCTTTCTCTAATCTTCCCCTCTACCTCCTTCTCTTCAACTTTCTCTTTCTACCTCTTTTCTATTTCTTAAGTTATGAGTAATATTTCTCTACTCTTACAACTCTAACCTAAACCTACTTAGCCAAAAACCTTAATGTCCCTCTTACTAATTTAGGCCCATTAACCCTCAAGCCCAACTCTTATCATTATAATTCTAAAACTTATCTTATTCAAAGCACTACTCTTTCCCAAAATAGCCATAATTCTTAATTAATTACTAACTCACTATAAAATACTACAGAAAGGCTAATCAACTCTAATTAAAAATAAAATAAATAAATACGGGTGTTACAATAAACGAGGGCTTAAGACTGCTCACCATGATTAAAATGAATGAGCAGAGTACAAGATGGCACATGCAGTAGCAGCAGCCTGCTAAGCTCGCTGCAGCGCGCACTCACTCGCTAAGCGAGTTAGACAGAGTGTAGAAGTATAATTCTGTGGTTCGTCCAATTTTCTACTTTGCATAACACCCATAACTTCCAGTCACATACTAACTTGAATTTAGGATGAGTTTTGGTTTACTGCCTACTATTTTTGGGTGTTGATTGGTCCACAATTTGACTGAATTTAGGCTCTCGCTAGGATAAGGTTACTTATAGGTTCAAGAAGTTTATATGATACAAAGTGTCAGTTTGAATACTGTTGTGTACTTCACACTTCAGTATAGTGATGCACTTGTGTTCCTTGTTTGTATGCACAACTTACTCCTGTGGCACCATTTGCCACCGTTCCAATATCCACTTGTAGGAATTCTCTTCAACAACTGCTCTTCGGTTGCATCTCCACTACGATCTTAACGCTGGAATTCAAGAGTTCGCTTTAGTCCTAAACCATAATACCCTGCCTACCATACACAATACTGAGTTGATCAGGCTCAGCACGCGATGGTTTCAGCGTAAACAGTTCAGATCCAAGGGTCTGCATTACTTGGGAAAGGATTGGAATGACTCATGGCAAGGTCCGATACTAGATCGACCTGCTCTGATACCAATTATAACGCCCCAACTAAAATATTTATAATATTTAGTCAAGAAATAAATAAATAGATCTGAGTACATTAAATTAAGAGGTAAATAACTGAATTACAATAATAATCCTTCACATCAATTGACGAACTTAAATAATACAGCGGATAAGAGAATAGTAATCCTAGATATACAGATAAACTAAGGGTCTGTTTGGTTCAAATGAGTGGAGGGGAGGGGAGGTATTTTAATGAAGGGGAGGGGAAGGGAAGGGAGAGGAGGGTGTAACAGCCCGAGCCTTCGGCGTTCCCGGCACTGCTACCTCACGACCTTCTCCAACCCCCTTCACTATTGGAGTTTTTGCCTTCCGTGGGAATCGAACCCATGTACCTGGGGATAAGTACATGTCCAATCCATTCCCACTACCAATTGGGCTAGTAGCTCAATTGGTAGTGGGAATGGATTGGACATGTACTTATCCCCAGGTACATGGGTTCGATTCCCACGGAAGGCAAAAACTCCAATAGTGAAGGGGGTTGGAGAAGATCGTGAGGTAGCAGTGCCGGGAACGCCGAAGGCTCGGGCTGTTACATAAAAAGGCGTTGTTCATCAGCTCCACCTTGCTGACCCGGCTGTGCTGCTAAAGCTGCATTGGACTGCGCCAAGGCTTGTACCATGGCTGTCATAGCTTGAGCGATAGCTGCGTCGTTTCTTCCTGCCATTCCTGCACGAAAACCAAGGTTAGAAACAATCCTACTTGGTCTGACTAGACCGACCTGCTCTGATTGACACATAACCCACACGGCCGGACTTGGACCGACCTGCTCTGATACCAATTGTAACACCTCTAAATTCCTTTGATTTTATTTGCTAAAAATCGATTGATTCATTTTTAGAAGAGTGTTATTCTAAGTCAACGTCTGTCATACGAAAATTGTAAAGCAGCGGGGAATGAAAAAAATGTTAAGATAACCGATCTCAAGTCTAGAAAATTTAATTGCAAACCACTGAAGTAAAATAACATAGTTGATGTTTTTTAAAAATATTGACTAAAATTTAAATGTGAGTTCCCCCTTGACGTCCTATTCAGAGCGACTCTTTATTGAAAGCACGGAAGTAGACAGCTCCTAAGCCGTTTCCAAGTCTCGAAGTTAATGTCGGTCACTTACCTGAAAAATCTACGATTGCACATCGTAGGGTCAAACCAGAAGGGGTGAGTAACGAACATCATATAGAATAACTGAATTCAATAGCAACAATAAATAAAGTATCGTTCTTTGGAACGATCAAACGCATAAGCAAACAACTCATAAATGTAACCACTATCACAACACCATTAACAACTACATTATTATTAAATATTACTACTTCATTGCTACATCGTAGCTAACAACATCATTGCAACTTCATTGCCATATCTGGCTACATATTTACTCCTTCATTGCCATATCTGGCTACATATTTACTCCTTCATTGCCATATCTGGCTATAGTATTGCTCCTTCATTGCCATATCTGGCTACAGTATTGCTCCTTCATTGCCATATCTGACTACAATATTACAACTTCATTGCCATATCTGGCTACATTATTATGATATATAATTAGCTACACCACTCAATATCAACATCATTGAATATATATATACATAATAATACCAACACCAATAAGTCTCAACATAGACAGACAACTTGGAACATCAACTCAACGACACAACATCATTAATTATTTGTTTACATTTAAATTTGATTAAATAATCCCCTTCCTACTCAACAATTAAAACACTACCAAAATCCTAATATGATTACACACTTGTATTAACATTAAGACTAGGACTCCTGCATCATCTTAAATAGCTAAGCTTATATTCCCAATCTTCTCTTGCTCAACATGTGGTAGTACTTAATAACTTAAGCCATGTACAAGCTAGTTCGGCCACCTACTCTAATTCAAACTACACACTTAATTATCCAATGTGAGTCTAACTTTATTCCTAATAAACTAATCTGTATATCCTCTTCAAATCACAAAACAGAAGATACAATAAACTAGCAATTTCGGACCTACCCCTGACATAGTTCCGACACCGACGCAATTTACTTAAAATTATTTCCGGTAGAAAAACCATTTTAATTTAAAAAGGAAATTTAAATAAAGTAATTTAATTACTAATCCTCCTCCAAAATAGACCCACGAGGACCCTTATAAATTAGAGCTAAACATTGAAGTTGGAGACAATCTCCGGTCGAAAGGAATTTTATTTCACTGAAAGTCTAATTAATTTCAATAAAAAGTAACCTAAAGCTTAAATTCAATTTCACCAATTCCAAATCAATAGAAAAACATTACGGTCATGTGTGGTATACTATTTTGACTTTCAAAAACAAATCACCCTATTTGATATATGTACGTATAAATAAATCTCCTAATTAACATGACATTCATAGGAGGAATTAAGGTTAATACTATTATTTAATTTGATTCCAATACTATCCCCATACTTGCTAACGCTGGCAATTCAAATGACCCGTAAATCAAAAATAGTTATTCAAAACAGTAACAAATATAAGCGAACATGAATAAATTGAACTTGTAAGGCATCGAACAGAAACAACACGAGCAGCAATAACAAACAAGAAAATCAAATAATAAGAACGGCTATATTCAAAACGCTATCTACATTCAGAATCTTTAAATGAGTTGGTCAAAACCCCCTTACTTGTGATTAAAGTGATCCCTTATGAGTGATGAAGTTTTCCTTGTTCTCCCTTCTCCCTGCTCTCTCACGATCTCTCTACTTCCCTTTGCAACCTTCTCTATTTTTTCTTTCTGTTTTAGGTAGTGGTGGCTAATCCTAATTTTTGTAACTCTTTACTTTAAATAGGAATCAAATATGTTAGCTTTTTCCCAAAGACAAGTAAAAATTCTGTTTTTAAATCTTTATTTTATTTTATTTTATTTTTCTACAGAATTCCAATTCACACCTCCCATCATTGTTACTACTAGCACCTATTTGACTCAATTTCATTAAACCTCTTTTTCTACATCATTTTACTAATCTAGCAATATTCTATTTTTCTTTCTAAATCGTTATTTCTCTACTATTCTTCGCTCATTTAATTTAATAAGATTCCCTTATTTATAAATAAATTATTTATCCCACAAATTGGTCAAACAAGCACATATCACACATACCAAACAATTTAAATTAAGTTAAAACTAACTAATTCTTATCATAATTAAACATTCAAAAATTTGGGGCGTTACAGAGGGGAGGTAGTTTAATTAAATATATGTTTGGTTCAAAAGAGGAGAGAGGAGGGGAGGTGAGATATTTTAATTAAATATATGTTTGGTTCACAAGGGGAGGTGAGGTATATTAAAAGTAATTTACTTTTTTACCCTTAAAATATTATAACACTCTATATTTATAGTTTCACAATTACTAAATCAACACATTATTAAATACATTATTTCTTCACTCGATCTTAATTATCCATCTAATTAAATAAATATTTTAAAAAATAAAATAAACTATCAATAATTTTATTAAAAAAATAACACATGTTAAACCATATACATACCCATACCCATTGCTCAATGGCCATATTTATCTTTATTATTAAAAAATCACATAAACGTTGTATCCAAAAAATCGAAAAAATGCAGTGAAAATTATAGTTGGATGATTTTATTTTATCGTAAAACAAAGTCAGACCCATCGTCATGCATATGTACATTTTTAAAATAATAATCACAAATTTATTATTAATAAATAAATAACCAACGTAATAAAAAAGTAAAAAAGAAAAAGATACAACGGAAAAAAAAAATACAAAGAAGAAGAAGATTATTATTATTATTATTATATATAGTATTACACGTTAGATGTAGTATTAGGTTTCTTTTATGTTAGCAAAAATGGGGATAATTATGTTAGGAAAGATTATTATTATTATATATAGTATTAAAATAAAAATGAGGATAATTATGTCAATATAATCAAAATTGTAATAATTCATTTTATCTCACCTCACCTCCCCTCCAAATCCCCCCAATTTGGGGGAAGCAAAAATGGGTTTATATTCCCTCCCCTCCCCTCCTCTCCCCTCCTTAAAAAAATGAACCAAACACAACTCGCTAGTAATATTCCCTCACCTCCCCTCCCCTCACCTCCAAAAACCTCCAACCAAACGGACCCTAAAACAAGGGAAGACTAAATCGTCTAATGCGATGATCCAAGCTCAGCTCCAATTATCAGCTCCATCCTGGTCCTTGCTCCAGTTAACCTGTCTACCTAAAAAAATTTGGTTTGGAGTGGGGTGAGACTACTAACCCTCAGTGAGTCCTACTACCCTCCTAATGGTGACTACATCGAGGCACCTAATCAAGTCGCGCCTAAATGACTGATACTAATTGAATTCTTACTACCATAATTTCCCAAAGCCCCGGGAGCATACAAACCTAATTATATTCTAAGTTATGCCCTAACGATAATCTGTGATTAACATTCAGTTCGACATTATATTAATTAAATTACTGCAAGCTATCTGACTCTGATGAGGATATAAAACGAGTGTATGAGACTTTGTTAGAAAAATGAAAATGTGGTCAATCCTGTACAAGCTCGCTATGGCGAGTCACCAGCTCGCCATGGCAAGATTATAGGTCCTGACCTAAATCAACTCGCTGTGGCGAGCAGAATCAGCCCAGAACCCAGCTCGCCATGAATACTCGCCAGCTACTCGCTACGGCAAGTTCATACAGAAAATACCCTGTTTTTGCAAAAATCATAGTTTTTCAGAAAAACACCTACAATCCTCATTTAAGCCAGAGCAGTAATGTAAAACACATAATATAAAACAGACACTACAAGAAATATGATCTTTGGCAACAACTTTTTTTGTTACAGGTCGCTGGCAAAACTATCTTGGGTAGTTTTGCCAGCGACCTGTAACAACTTTTAACAAAAAAAGTTGTTACAAAAAATTATATTTCTTGTAGTGAGAATGGAGGGAAATTTGGGAGTTAATTTCCCTCACACAACATTTCCTAATTTGGGAGTGCTGTTCTGCAGCGTTCGCCGTGGCGAGTGGTTTGCTCGCCGAGCGAGTGAACCAGTTTGGCACGAAAACAACTCTGTTTGCCACAACTGTGATACCCACTTCGTTCGTTGGTTCTTAAACGTCCTTACAGCTACCCACGACGGTTAATCACATACATGCAGTACCAACACATAAGAGATTAGGATTTAGGGTTCTAAAATTGATTCTTTAGAAAGAAAGAATAGGAATCATAATCATACCTTTTTGATAAGAAATTAGGTAATGAATCTCAAAACTCTTCAACAACACATGTAGAAACTCCTCCTTAGCGAAGTGTCCTTGGAATTTGGTTTCAAGAGAAAAAGGATGAGAGAGCTCGTGAAGAGAAGTAAGAGGAAAGGGTGAGGGAGATTCTTACGGATACAAGGAATTGTAATAGTCTTGAACTAGAGGGAAGTCATAGATGAATGAGTTTGTTGCTGAAGCTAGTGGAGTAGGCGTGGGAAGGAGAAGGGAAAGATGGGAGCTTATTGATTCTAATCTTCAGGGAATGAGAAATGAAAATGAAATGAAATGAATAAGTGTTTAGCCCCTTTTAAACTCTCCTTCATGGACAATTCCTCTATTGCCCTTCCACTAGTTACCAACTTAACTCTTATCCTTCATAATTCTCTATATTTCTAATTAATAGAAATATCTCCAATTAGACTCCCTTAATTGACGTTATTTAATTTTCTTCTATTAAATAAAATTTGGGATGTTACACTCATAGTGATAATGATGTATATCATTCTTAAACCTGGATCAGTTATGACTTTTAGATGTGGGCTTAAGTACCTTATTGGCATTCAAACGTTGTATGTAACAGGAGTGATCTAAAAAGTGATTCTTTCCCCCTAGATAATTAATATCCACATGCCTCTTAATGGAGTATTACTGAAAAATGCATGGTTATATTGGACCAAGTTAATATGAAATATTCGGCCTTTTGTTGATCAGTATATTCTAGAAATAAGAAAGATTCTCTTTTCCCCTTGACTCTTTTTAACCCCCCAATATATTCCGATTTTACCCTTGTACAAAAACTTTGTAACATGTTTTCCGAAGTTTTTCTAGTTCAAATTCGTCGAAAACTTCGGAAAATACATTCCGAAATTCGTATTCAAGGCAAAAAAAATTCGGAAAACGCATTCCGAATTTTAAAATCAAGGGCAAAAAGGAAATCTGGGGGGGGGGGGAAGAGGTGTGGGGGGTGGGATGAGAATCTTTCCAGGAATAAGAAACAAAATATTGAACTATACAAGAATGGAGTGCAATTTCGCTCCATTTAGGGAGGCTCTTTTTATTCCTTTTCACTATGTAGATGATTGATATGTGGGAAAAATAAATCAAATGGCTGAGATTTAAAAGATAGAATTAAGTATTTTACTTTTTATAAAAATGAAACATAAAACATAAAACTAGGCTCCTTTTATTCTCAATTGAAGGAATCATTCAAACTTGAGATGAACATTTCTGCTCAACAGCAACAACCAAGGCTCCCACCAGCCGTGCAAAACAACACAACAATTGTAAAATCTTAGCCATATTTTAAAGATCTCGTCAAATAGATGGTCGTTCCTAATCTTCTATTCTAACAAAGAACACATTCATCCATTAATAACTTAGAGGCAAAGGTTGGACAAGTAGCAACTTCCAGAATCTAGATTTTACCTTAACTATTTTTGTCTAGGTAAAATCGAAACGTAAAATCGTCGATTTTATCTCATATTAAAATAATATTAATTTTATATACATAACATGTATATATATACTTAAAATATACTAAATCACCATAATAAAATGTAATATTCATAAAAATTGGGTTTATTTTAAAGAAATTGTCAAATTTTTTTTATAAAAAAAAGGTAAAATTGTCTCAAAGAGTTAAAACCAAGAATTTTACACGATTTCACTACGATTTTACACGATTTTAGAGATGATGACATACTACTTGATGATGACAAATCCATACACCTATATACACTTGATGATGACAAATCCATACAACTCCATTTTCCTCAAAGATTTTTAAAGACTTGGAAGATGGACAAGGATGACAAAGAGAGAGAAATCTTGGATATATTCAGGAAGGTTGAAGTAAATATTCTTCTCCTTGAAGCAATCAACAAATTCCAAGATATGTCAAATTCCTTATGGACTTGTGCACTAACAAGATGAATCTGAAAGGGAAACTAAGGCTTTATTTGCGAGTTTGGAGGGGAGGGGAGGGGAAAGCTTTGGAGGGAGGGAAATAGAGAGAAAATTAGAGAAACCTTTTGCATTTTTTGAGAAAGTATTTTTTATAGAGAATGACAAATAAATACTCATCATTAATATATTATGAATTTAAGAATATTATAACAACATTAATTAAATTTGAAAAATTCATATAAACCCTTCAAACCCTTATCCAATACAATTTTTGAGTTCCCCCAAATTGGGGGGTTTTTGTGTTATGAAGAAAAAATAACCCTCTAAACTCCTTCCCTCCCAAACTTCTCTACTTCTTTCACTTGTTTCTTCCTTTTTAGCCTTTCCTTCCCTTCCCTTCCCCTCCAAACTCGCAAACAAAGCCTAAGAGTCAACATTAACCACAATGTATCTGCAATCATACAAAACCCGAGTTGCCTGAGTAGTGCGAGGATCCTAGAGTTATCAATATTCGTTGTTCATAGGTGATAGTGAATTTGAGAACTGCATGTTAGATATAAAGGCTCTTCGTTTTTTTGTTTACAAAAATTTAGGGTGAGGGGATGGTGCCACAGTCTAAGGCGAAGACCTTAGGGCTTAAAAAACACTTACAAAAGTATTTATATTTATTCTTTATCAAAGGCACTAGTGGAGCTCAAACCTAGGACCTCTCGGATTGAAGACTTGTTTTTTTTACCACTTAACCAAACATTTGGCGTACATAATTCTCTTTCTCTTGGTCTTTTACACTGTCAACCAATACCAACATTGTTTTCCGCCACAATAGCCTACTTCACCTAACTTTCTTGATATGACATGACAAATAAATAGGTTTTTATTGGATGATTGTTTAAATTTATTATACATCATGGGTATATCTTTATTAAACTATTTTTTTCTTTGTAATTTATACCAGGGCCTATTTTATACTAATTTTATATTTATACTCAATATGAGGACTTTTTTTTTTTTTGGAATTTACATGTGTGGTTATATTTTTACTAATATATATTGATACAAAACTTATATTTTTATTCATATAGTAAGACACAAATTTCAAAGCAACGCAAGTGTCAATATTTAAAATTTTGTTAATTACTTCTACTTCAAACTCATATTAATGTTTGTTACATTGTTGTTGTTGTTTTAAATATGAACTTAAATCAAGTGAATTTTTCACAATTTATTTACATGTTTTTATATTTTGTTACATTGTTAGTTACTTCTACTTCAAACTCGTATGTGTTAAGTGTAAAAGACTTTCCTCATTTATTCCATTAACAACAATGCCTTATATAGGCAACAAAGTGAATTACTTAAGGCCCAAGTAACAAGCTAAGGCCCAACAAACCCTCCCTTAATGTTGATCTCTTAGACAAATAGATCAACAATACAACTAAACAAACAAAGCAAAACAGAAAGTAAAGTGTATTACAGACATTACAAGAGAATCACATCAGATTAGCTAGATCACACATGCCTAACCCCTCCCTTAACTTGCAGAAGCTATCAACCTTTAATGCCTTAGTCATGATATCAGCTAGCTGGTCCTGAGATTTGCAGAATTTCATCTCTATGGTCCCATCTTTGTTAAGATCTCTAAGAAAGTGATACCTAACATCAATATGTTTACATCTTCCATGCATGATAGGATTTCTTGACAGCTTAATGGATGAGCTATTATCATAGTTTATGATGGTGCTACCTTCTTGCTTAACTCCCAAGTAATTCAACACATTTCTGAGCCAAATGCATTGACAAGCACTAGAAGCAGCTGATACAAACTCAGCTTCTGTGGTGGATAAAGTGATTATGGGCTGTTTCTTTAAGGACCAACATATAGCACTTGATCCCATTGTGAACACATAACCTGATGTACTCCTTCTATCATCATAGTCACCAGCATAATCAGAATCAGTCCATCCCTGCATCTTCAAATCCAAACCATCTCTGTGTTTGTAGAGAATTCCCAGCTTCAAAGTACCTTTTAGGTATCTTAGAATTCTTTTTACTGCAGCAACATGCATCTCAGTGGGTCTATCCATATATCTAGCAGCCAGGCATACTGAGAAGGTCATGTCAGGTCTAGTTGCCAACAGATACATCAAGCATCCAATCATCTGTTTGTATAATGTTGCATCTGTGGCTTTACCTTTCTCATCTTTGACAAGCTTACAACCAGGTACAATGGGGCTACATACTTGGTTACAGCTCTCCATTCCAAATCTATTCAAAATTTCTGAAGCATATTTGTGTTGATAAATGAATATTCCTTGATCACACTGTTTCACCTCAACACCTAAGAAATATCTCATTTTACCTAGATCAGTCATAGAGAATTCTTTCTTCATAGAGCTTTTGAAACTTTCCATCAGCAATTCATCATTACCAGTATATATGAGATCATCAACATATAGACTGATGATGAGAATTTTGTCTTTTCCACTATGTTTCACAAATAGGGTAGGTTCATGTGAGCATTTCACAAAGTTTTCATCATTGAAGTAGCTTTCAATCCTGTTGTACCATGCCCTTGGAGCCTGTTTAAGTCCATACAAGGCTTTTCTAAGCTTGTAAACTTGATTGTTGTTTCCATTGTGATATCCCATAGGTTGCTCAATGTATACTATCTCAGTTAGATCTCCATGTAAGAAGGCACTTTTTACATCTAACTGAAATACACACCAATTGTTATATGCAGCTAGACACAGAATTGACCTTATAGTATCCCATCTTGCTATAGGAGCAAACACTTCACTATAATCAATACCATGTCTCTGTGTGTATCCCTTTGCCACCAGCCTGACCTTGTATTTTTCTATGCTTCCTTTCTCATTATACTTAGTCTTATAAATCCATTTCACACCAATAGCTTTAACCCCTTCTGGCAGAGTAGTTAATTCCCAGGTTTTGTTTGATTCAATGGACTGTATTTCACTATCCATTGCTTTTCTCCATACATCAAGCTTGCTAGCTTCTTCATAATTGCCAAGATCTTCACTTGAGCTAAACAATGCAATAGCTAGATTCTGCATTTGATTATCCACATTCTCTAAACCAGTCACATAGTCTCTTAGGTAACCTGGTGTGTTTCTTGTTCTAGGGGGCAAGTCACTTGATTCTTCACTGTCATACTCAGAATCATTATGATCATTAGTATTGTTCTCTTCTTCAGTTTCATTTACAATTTCATTCTCATTGGGTACCTCATCATCACTATTTTCAATTGAATTTTCCACTTCAACATCACTAGTGTCATCACTGAGTGCATTATCTTGCTTGACTGCTTCTTTTCCACCCCAGTTCCACCCCTTCTCTTCTTCAAAAACAACATATCTGCTGATGATGATTTTCTTATCAATAGGGTTGTACAACTTGTAGGCCTTAGATTCTTCACTTACACCAAGCAAAACACATCTGGTACTCTTGCTGTCTAATTTTTTTTCTGTGTGCATCAGGGATATGCACATGTGCTACACATCCAAAGACCCTAAAATGCTTCACTGAAGGCTTTATTCCACTCCATGCCTCTTCTGGGGTGACATCCTTTACAGCATTAGTTGGGGACCTATTCATCACATATGTAGCCCAAAGAATAGCTTCTGGCCAGAATTTCTTAGCTACTCCTTTTGCAGCTATCATGCTTCTCACCATGTTTAATAAGGTCATATTCTTCCTCTCTGAGACTCCATTTTGTTGAGGGGTGTATGCTGCAGTGAGTTGTCTCTTAATGCCCTGAGAACTACAAAAATCATTGAATTCAGTAGATGTGTACTCACCACCTCTATCTGATCTAAGACTTTTGATTGAACAGCTTGACTCTTTTTCAACTAGAGACTTAAATCTCTTGAAAACATCAAATACACTGGATTTTTCTTTCAACAGATAGGAGCATGTTTTTCTACTATAATCATCTGTGAATGTGACAAAGTACCTGTTTCCACCATTTGAATGAGGAGTGATAGGTCCACAGATATCTGAGTGCACTAGCTCCAATTTCTCTGATGATCTCCAATTTGCTTCTTTAGGGATGTTATTTCTCTGTTGCTTGCCCAACAAGCAATCAGTACATTTTTCTTCATTATCCTTTAACTCTGGTAGCCCTCTTACCATATGTTTTTTGATCAAAAACTTCAATCCCTTAGTGCTGAGATGAGCATATCGTTGATGCCACAGCTTGCTTTGATCTTTACTAGTGAGTTGCATATAGTTGGGCAGTAACACAGCTGCTTTTACTATGTACATTCTGTTTGGTGTCATCTCAGTAGTTAAGATCAACCCTTTTTCATCATGAAACATTTTACACAGATTATCTTTGAACAATATAGTGACATGTTTTTGTTGCAGTTGCCCTACACTCAGCAGATTATTGCCTAGGCCAGGCAAGTAGTAAACATCAGTAATAACATGAATTCTACCACCAATGCTTAGCTTGATGTTACCTTTGCCCATTACAGCCATCTTGGAGTCATTTCCAAGTCTTACAGATTCTCTGAAACTATCATCAAGGTCAAAGAACCAATCTTTATTACCCACCATGTGATTACTGCATCCACTATCTATGTACCAAACTTCTTCTTTACAATTCTTGATCTCATCATTGTAAGCCATCAAGAGCATTTCCTCCTCATTCAATTCAGCATAATTTGCATTTCCCTCCCACTCAGGACATTCATTGCGATAATGTCCTAGCTTATGACACTTATAACATTCCACAAGTTCTTTACTTTGTCTGCCTCGACCACGACCTCGTAAGGTCCCTCTTCCCCTGCCTCTGCCTGCATTACTCATCTTTAATGCTTGATCATCATTATGATCTTTCTGCCCCTTCATTCTTTGTTCGTGAACAATGAGACTACTTTGAAGCTCGTCTATAGAGAGAGTAGTCACATCATTAGACTCTTCTATTGAACACACAACATAGTTAAACTTTGCGGGCATAGATCGTAAGATCTTCTCAACAACTGTCACCTGCTCCATGCGCTCTCCATGAGAAGTCATTTTGTTGGCAATAGCTAAAGTTCTTGCAAAGTAATTTGTGACAGATTCTTCCTCCCCCATAGCAAGAACTTCAAAATCACGACGTAAAGATTGAAGTTGAGCACGTTTTACCTTCGTAGAACCTTGGTACTTGCGCTTCATTGCTTCCCAAATATCCCTTGCCGTGTCACGCACCAAGATCGTCTCCAAGATTGATCTATCAATGGACTGAAAGAGATAGTTTTTGACTTTGAGATCACGAAGCTTACTCTCATCAGCAAGACGGCGTTGCTCTGGGTTGGCATTTGGTGGAGCAGTGACAACGCCATTCTCAATTAGATTCCAATATTCCTTTGAACGGAGGAGATTCTCCATGAGCATAGACCAATGTTCATAGTAACCATCAAACTTGGGAATGGCTGGTTGAACAAAATGCACATTCTCCGCCATGATTGTAGAGAAAAGAACCAAGAAAAATGAAAGAAAGTGAAAGAAGAAGATCGGAAAAATGATCAGAGTGTAACAGAAAACGGTTAGGAAGATGATGATGAAGAAAACGGTTGCAACCGTTTGTAACAGAAAGAAAGGTCTTGGATCACAAACTGGTACCACTTGTTAAGTGTAAAAGACTTTCCTCATTTATTCCATTAACAACAATGCCTTATATAGGCTACAAAGTGGATTACTTAAGGCCCAAGTAACAAGCTAAGGCCCAACAATATGATGTATTGTTCTAATGTTTTTATATTTTGTTACATTGTTAGTTACTTCTACTTTGTTCTACTACTTTGTTGTGTAGCATAAGTTTTCTAATAATGATTATTAATATTATTCATGTTATAGGAATCATATCGTAAGACCTATATATTTATTTTATAAAAAAAAAATAAAAATATTAATTTATATTTTTAATTTTATTATATTATTATTAGCAATCTTTATTCCCGGTTTGGCACGGCTAATAGTAGTTTTAAAAAATTGAGAAGATCCTTGCTGGTCAATTTTGACAAAATCATAGACAAATGTCAAAATATCCTATTGTTTTCTGCTATAGTATAGGATGTTGTGGGAAAGTTTGGTGAATAGATCGGTTGCTGTCTTTAGTAAAAAAAAATAAAAATGGTTGATATCTGCCACATTTAATTAATTTGGTTTCTATTGACTTCACCTGTTACAATCCTTCAACAAATTTATTTTTGTCGGTGGTTTGTGTTATTTATTTTTTAATCCTTAATCTCTTGTCTATTTTGTTTTTACGTTTCATACAAATTAGTACCATCATACCAATACATTTTGATGGATTAAGTTCTTAATGGCTTACCTATATTTGGGTTGTGTGGAATGAAAAAAACTATAGAGTATTGAGTATTTAGAAAAATTTTATTAGTTTTTCTAATCTGTGTATTAGTTTTTTTGAATCGGCTAAATTTTATTAAAGGATGAATCCCCATAACAAGAAGTATAAGGGATTGTCGGAAAAACATACATCCAAATGCAAGGTATAAAAACACCTTAACCAGTCACAAAGTACAATTAACAACCACCTGAATTCACCCCTTACAAAAACTAACTATCACCCTAATCCAGAACTGCACAATGAAACTGAAGTGAAGCAGCATGAAAACATCTCCCACAGAAAATACCATTGCCGAACCCAACTCTTCCAAACTAAAAGACAACGTCGACAACTAAATACACTCCACACAGATCTGAGCAAACTGCAACCCACCAAAGCATCTAGCACGGTGGAGACCGCCGGAAGCTTCTGGTATAAGCAAAAAGTCTACATTTGCGATCTGATTGCATAAATGTCGGCGAAGACTTTAGAAAAGAAGGCAACGACAGAGTTTTGACGGAGGAAAACATTAATTTTGAACTGCAACAAACTAGCCACCATCGTCATGCCTCCAAATAGTCAACACCGAAGCGAAAAAGGTCAACTAGATACACAGAAATCTGCACATCTCAACAGATTTGAAAACTATCAGAGACTCAAAGAGAGTCCTGCAAATCTCAACAAATTTAAAAACAGTCAGATAACTAAATATCGTAGAAAACCAATTACACGATGTCTCAACCATACACCCATTCTCAGAAAAGTATGCAAAACAAACTTTCTAAAAAATAAAACACATCATAATTGGTACAAAACAATTATCCCTCTTCCCAGCCAAAATCAAAACAATCACTAGCCAAGAGATATCACGCAGTAACACAACAACCCCTTCACGCAGCAAGCAACACCAAAACATTAAAACCATCACGCAGGAAACAACAAAACCAGACCTTGCCGGGAGAAAGAAAGAAAACACAAACCCCGCCACAAGTCCTCTTATTGGTGAACAAAGTTAAGGTGTTCTCTTATTGATGGTTGAGGACGACAAATGCTACTTTAGCATATAGCCTTCATTGTTGGTAGTCGAACCCCATACTCTGTTTGGGAATCGACTAACTTTTGTATTATTTTGCTATTTAATTTGATCATTTTATAAACTTTTGTAGTTCTCTTCGGCACATCTTGTGCTGAAAGATCTACTTGTTTTAATGGTTCTATATAATTTATTTTTGCCTTTTAAAAAAAAAACTTTTCATTCAATGTTTAAATTTTATAAAATTTGTATTTTTTATAATGTTATTTGTGATTGGCCCACTATGCACCACTAATTTTCCTCGATAAAATAAAACCAACACAGTCAAAACCAAAATTTCACGCGGAAAAAGCATATCCACTTGTAGTTACACTTAAGTTACAAGTTAACACACGTGCAAGTTCATGGCTATTGGCTACGGTTTCCATTTAATATTAATAATTGACTAATATCTGTATAATTGTAGTATTCAACAATTAATATAGTATGTATTTAAACGAGAATGGATCCTCTAAATTTGTTTTTCCTCAATTTTCCTCAATTTTCTTATCTTAACCTTCAATCAACTTTTTCTCATTTCTTTTCAATTTAAATACTACTCTATGTTTATGATCCAATGGTCTAAAAGCCACATTATTTCCTTAATTTTATTTTCAACTTGAGAGGATCCTTTCTCGTATTTAAACTGTCATCCTAACTGCCCACCAAAAAAAAATTGTCATCCTAACCTATTTCAGCTAATATTATTGACATCATATCTTAAATGTAAAACTTATAATATAAATTTTGAATGTTTCACTTATTCATTGTAAATATAAAATTATAGCTATAGTTATCAGGTTACTAAAGACAAAAATTATTGTAAAAAAAAAATAAAAAAAAATAAGAGATAAATTGTTCGATACACATTTTATTTATTGTGTTTATTAATTTTTTTACATTAAATATTATTTGTGGCTATATTAAAAGTTTAAAAATATACATTTAACAGTGTACCGGTAAATATCAAAATACAATATGTATCATAGTGTTCACCAAACTAAAAACATATTCAATTTATTTAATGTATATTTAACTCAATTAATAAAAATATTACATTATTTTAGTCATTATGCAAAAAAAAGAAAAATATTCAAGTTGAAGATTTCCTTTTAAATGGTACAATACAACTGTACAAGTACAACTGTCCAAAGCATTTCACCAACCAACTTCCTTCCGGCTTCTCCTACCCCCACCTAATCCTATAGAATACTATCAAACCTCCATTTGACTTGTATGATATATTTTGTTGACCAAATTTGACTAATATGATATGCGTCACTATGAACCATTCAACCGGACCAATATTGTCTAACTTTTTGGCGGGAAAGTTACGGTAACTTTCAATTAATGACAGCCATTTGATTAATTAAATGGAACAGATCTTGCCACATGTTAAAGTTTTATTTTTTAATTAAAAAAACAGCATCTGTATCCACCATCGATCACTGGCGACCGGAAACACGCACTCCACCTTGAATCGCCGCTGTCTACTGCCGTCAATCTCCCCAGCAACTTCTAACCCTCTGTTTGCTACCTTTTTCGTTTAACTTTTATTCATGATTACTTTGTTTTGGTCCACGTTTTGTTTTGGATATGAGATGTTTTAAACAAGTTTTATAAGTTATTTAAAATTAATTTGTGATTTTGGTGAATAGATTTGCCCCATGTAAATGTATCTAAAATTGATTTTAATGTGGCTTTCTTGTGTTGTTACAATAGTATACCTATTAAAATTTGTGTCTTGGATATGTTGAATGGTTAAGAAGATAATGATATGTACAATTTTTGTTTTTTAAAGTGTAAGTATATACAACAATACATGGTTTTCCACTGTTTGAAATCCTGTTTATTTGTTTTATGCATTTGTCAGGTTCCTTCATTTGAGAAACTTGATCAAACATGACATCTTTAAATGTTGATTTGAAGCCAAAGGTTGGTATGTCATTTGAGAACATAAATGGGGCTTATCAATTTTGGCTTGCATATAGTGCTCGAGTCGGCTTTGGAGTTAGAAAACGTTATACAAACAAGAAAAAGAACGACGGTACTGTATCATCGTGTAGGTTTGTTTGTTCTAAGGAAGGTCTACGAAGATCAGACCAGAGAGATCCTTTAGTTCGCAGGCATAGAGCTGCGACTAGAACGGATTGCAAAGCAAGGATTTCACTTACATATAACAATGGAAAGTTTGTCATTCATGAATTTGTGGAGGACCATAACCACTCTCTACAATGTCCAGAGACAACTCATATGCTTGCATCACATAGAAAGATAACTGAAGTTCAGGCATATGAGATTGATTTGGCTGAAGACTCGGGATTAAGGCAAAAATCAACATTATGTTCAGGCATATGAGATAGATATATTATACTTAATATTGCCTCTGGCATAACTATATGCTAGCAGCTTTTGTTCTGTTGTGTATTTTGTATTTTGATCACAATACTGATAGTATTGTCTTTGCCTTTGTGCATTCACTTTGTATTTTGATCACAATACTTTTGGTATATCAATGAACCAATATTTTACTACCTTTAATTATTATGTGCCTTTAGAATGAATAGTTTAATTAAATGGACAAAGAATGACTGTAAATTGTAATGAAACAAAGAATCTCAATTCATATGTTCTAAAATAGTTACAAACTAATATGAAGAATATATTTTCTTGTAGAACTACAATTCATAATATACATTATGTCCTAATACTACTTAATGGAACTTCTACCAGTCTCAAATGATAAGCCTCAAATTTTGCCTTTAAAAAGTCTTGACTTTGTGCTTTGTCTTTCATGTCTAATGACACCTCTTCAATCAATTTGAGTGTTCATATCTCTTTTAAATCCAATTCCAAATCACCCAATATATTGCATTATTATACAGTAACTACCAAAATCATGAAATGCTTGATTCTTTCCAAAATTAAATTCACAGCAACCATGAACCAAATCAGCATATGACAACACAATAGTACCATTCTAAACACAATTCAGAACAAATTTAAGTTATGGGCAAATTTTCCATCCAATTGTTGCATCCTTGTTTGTTTGATTTTTTAATATCTTCTTCTCTATGCCCAAGACATAAAACAGCATCCAGATGGAAAAAGGTAAGATGATATTAGAGATTGAGAGAGGACCAAGTTACATAGCTCTACGGAGGCGGCGGAAGTGTGGATTGCAAAGCTTATTTTAATTTTTTGTTTGACGTTGGCAGCGGCGACGGAAATCAGTTAGACATGGACGGTGGGCCGCCTGTGGACGGCGTACGACGGAGAAACAATGTTTGGCGGTGGCCGGTGGCGTACGACGAAGCAACAGTGGTTGCCGGTGAGCGTACGAAGGATTAACGGTGTTGGCGGTGGACCTTTCACGTGAAGAAGAAAGAAGAACTGATAAAATATTAAGGATTGAACGTTTTAATTAAATGAGTAAAAAAATAATTATAATGTTTAACACGTGGCAAAATCTGGTGCATTCAATTAATCGAATGGCTGATATTCTTTGAAAGTTACCCTACCTTTCCCGCTAAAAAGGTAGACAATATTGGTCCCCATTCAACCTACATCTGTGATTATTTCTCTTCAAATTTTGTGCCGCTTTTTATATATGTTTTTCTGATAAATTTATAACGTTTTGATAACTAGTAGTAATATCTTTGGACCATTAGTTAAAAAATTGATAAAAATAGTTTTTTTTATTATATGTAAATTTGTACATGTTAAAAAGTTTAAAGTAATAGATTTTTATTAAAATTTGCATATTTTGTATTAAATGTATAATTTTTTAATAAATAATTATTATTTTTAATAAAAAATTACTATTTTTAATTGTTTTAACATGCATGTGCAACATGTTAGACAAACTCTAAATTTTTTGAACTATGCAAACTTTATCTCCATATGAGTTTTTTTGAATGGCTTTATTTCCATATGATTGAATGTACAATATGGCATGATGTTTGTGACTAATTATATTACGCTCTTTGTAACATGCCATCTATCTAATTACAACCAACACACTTGGTATTGATCCTTCATGGTATCTCATGGTAGTTCTATTAATACGATTGGAGAGGTTTGGAGAGGTAAGGTTGAATCATTTCAACATGTACGTGCACATGCTATTAACTTGCTGACATATTAGAAAGGTGCGTAAAATCACAAGAACCTATATCCCCAGCAATAACAACATAATAGTGCAATTCATTGGTCAAAACCTCCCATTGGTCGGTACAAATGCAATATAGATGCATCATTCTCCAAACAACAGAACAAGGTTGGAATAGGTATGTGCATTCGAGATGATCCAGGAAGGTTTGTTTTGGCCAAAATAGAATGGCTATCGCCAATTACTGATGTTGATATAGGATAAGCTCTTGGCTTACTTAGCGCTCTCAATTGAGTCCATGACTTGCGGTTGGAAAATGTTGATTTTGAATTTGATTAAAAAAATGTTGTCACTAGTTTTCATAGTAAGCATCACCATGTGTGTTGATTTTGATTTTGAATTTGATTCAAAAAATGTTGTCACTAGGAGATATTATTAAAGATTGCGTACGTGTCTACAACACTTATTTTAGAAACTCTCGTATCGAGTTTATTAGGAGACAAGCTAATAAGGTTGCTCATGTTTTAGCAAGGGTGGCCACATCTCTAGCTAGTTTCCACCTCTTTATGGATGTACCCTTATGTATTGGTAACATTGTGAATAATGAAATGCTATAAGGCTTTGTTTGGTAAACCAAAGAAGCTAGCTTATAGCTCTGTTTGGTAACAGTTTTTAAAAAAGAGCTTATAGCTTATTTTACTAGCTTATAACTTATTTTCCAAATGCTATTTCAAGTAGCTTATGAACTTATAGCTTATTATCTTTTCTTCCAATTTTACCCCTATCATCTTACTTGAAAAGAATTAAATATTAATTAAATTTATCATTTTTATGTCATTTCGTACTTATAAGCTAGTCCAACCGCTAATTTTACCAAACACTACAAATTCAATCAGCTAGCTTATTCGCTATAAGCTAAATGCTAGCTTATAAGCTATCCGCTATAAACTCATCCGTTATAAGCTAGCTTATCAGCTATCCGCTATTTTTTACCAAACAGAGCCTAAGTCTTTTTCCATAAAAAAAATGGTAGCTCTATTAATAGTTTGCAATTAAAAAAATTAGAAATGGAGAAAAAATTTAAGAAATGACTTTAAATTTTTGTGTATCGACCCCCTTTTTAACCCCTAAAAAATGGAAAAAAACGCATATGTGTAATTATTAATTAATTGCAAATTAAGGTTTGCAATATGAGAGAAACACAACAGAGTGTTGATTTTGTTTCCAATCTATTTATATGCTTTTTGCTTTTACATTGACCATATCTTGACAATTTTTTGTTTGTTTGATTTTGTAGAGAAAGTACAAGAACCGAGTATGTATGAGATCAATGTGACATACCGCATGGGAGCCCTACTTAATGGGATTAGGCTTATTTGAGATAATACTTTATATATATTTTTTTAATGAATAATCCAAATATATATCATAATAAAAATAAAATAATTACATATGACTGAGATGTAAACGGACGACAAGTTGCGCCACTACCCCTTTTTGAATAGCAAATCCAATTATCTTAAATACAACATTCATAGTTCTAGGAGACACGATATTACTATTCACAATCTTTTGAATTCTACGCAGAAGACTCACAACCTCTGGTGCTAGGAAACCAAAAGTGTCGAATGCAAATGGTATGAAAGCATGTTGATTGTCAGAACATACTTTCTTATGTTTGACAACTTTTCACGAAGCAGCTTTCTGGGCTGCCTGTCCTGCAATAAAAGTCCTGGTCCCCAATCCCACAAGCGGCGAAACTTCAGTCACATCCACACATGCATGTTGCCCGCCTATCCACCCATACACCATAACATCCACTGGTTTCAGAGTCGATCGTCCTTCCTGCGGGTCGGTCAAAAATTTCACAGGCGCCTCATTTTTTACAGATACTCCTGCGCGCCTAAAAATATAAAAAAGAACATCACGGACAAAGTTGTGCCTATATTTGAAGCCTGAAAGCTCTCTACAATGCACGACATGCTCCCCAAAGTTATCCAGATACGCCTTACGACAAACATGACAAACTTCATCAATAGTGAATAAAGAGACAAACTTTATATATATATATATATATATGTAAATACTTTTGGTCTATTTTCTTTCTGTTTGTAAATGAATGCTTTAGTATTCAATACTTTGGATGTAGTTCTTGTAGGAAACAAATCGGCATAGAGAAAATAAAAGAACACAATCACAACACAAGAATATTTGTTTATCCAATTCGGTCAAAATAACCTAGTCTGGGGGAGAGAGCAACTCTCCGTTCCACTAAATCCAAAGAGTAACTTTACACAAGATTCACACAAGGGTTACAAGAATTAGTCTTCAAACCTAACTCTACCCTCATTCCGAATTTCTTCTCGTGGCCAAGAGACTCAATGATTCAAACTGCCCAAGATGTATTCAATAACCCTTTGCCCAACCCTAGAGTCGTACCAAGAGACAACCCTCTTGTTTCTCTTTAAAACCCCAGCCTTTGTGTTGGCGGCAAATCCTAATTGAATTCCATACATCTTGCTTGCTCTCCCGCTCTCCTATTTTTCTATGAATAAATCAACCTCTATTTATAGAAAAATAGAAACAGATATGTTTTAAAATAAAACATAATCTCCATTGTTTTTAAACATATACAACTTAAAAACAAACTGAGGGTTTGATTCGAGATGAGGGTAAAGTTAGGTTTGAAGACTAATTCTTGTAACCCTTGTGTGAATCTTGTGTAAAGTTACTCTTTGGATTTAGTGAAACGGAGAGTTGCTCTCTCCCCCAGACTAGGTTGTTTTGACTGGACTGGGTAAACAAATATTCTTGTGTTGTGATTGTGTTCTTTTATTTTCTCTATGCCAGTTTTTTTCGAACAACTGGTATCATAACTTTTGGTTTGATTCAAGGATGAGGGAGTTCCGCTATAAAGTTTAGGCTAGAGAAAATTGGTGAAAAAATCATGTTTGGCTTGTGGAAAATTAAGTCAACGATGTGTTGATGCAATCAGGGTTACACAAGGTCAGCCTGGAGAGGCGGTGGTAAGAATACTCAACATCAGCCTGGAGAGGCGGTGATAAGAATACTCAACATCAGTCTGGAGAGGTGGTGACAATAATACTCGCATCCACCTTGGCATGTAAAGAGATTTTATCCAGGTGGAGCAGTATGTGTTCTTATGGTATTTCCGTTGTACCATGCAAAAGGACAAGTTATACTGGCAGATTCAGAACAACACATGGGCATTGGTTGACATTGATGCAAGGTGTGTGGTGAGATATGTCGATGGCTGATGAACTTCTAGAGAAGCCAACATGGAAGTTGCACCATAAATTTTCAGCAAGGTTTCAACATGAAAATCTTGGGATGGTTTTGTTCCAAGTGAAGAAATTCTTGTGATGGCTTGGCTCCAAGTGAAGGAAATTCTTGGAATGGTTTAGTTTCAAGTGATGAAAATTCTTGGGAGGGTTTCCAAGTGTAGTATACTTTTTATGGTGGAGTATGATAATTTAATTTGTCGGTATAGACAATGAGAATTATGATTGTCGGTGAAGACAATGATTGTCTGTGTAGACAATGAAGATCGAAGACCATTACAATCAAGGTGGTTATTGTTGAGGTTGATTGCAATGTAAGTCCCACATTGCTAAGGAAGGAAAAAGGGTCAAGAAAATTTTAGTGGAGAAGTCCCACATCGGTTAGAGAAGGGAAGAGTGGAGGAGTTTAATGCTATATATAGAGACCTCAATTTCCTTGTTTCAACACACCAAGCAGTAGCACTTGTGAACACTTTAAGTTTATATTTGCGTTTGTTTCTTTTTCTCTTATGCTTTTGTTTTAGAGTATTTAAGATGTTGTTCAAATATTTACTTTGGAGAGTGTGGGTGTACTGGGGTCATGGAGTAGTTGAGAGTGAAATCTATATGTTGTAATAATTTTCACATAGTGTTTATTCTCTGGTTGTCGGTTTAGACAACAATTGTGGTTTTTTCTCCGGTTTTGGAGTTTCCACGTTATATTCTTGTGTTGTTGATTGTGTTCATTTATTTTCTCTATGCCGGTTTTTCCCAACAGTTCTTTCAATATATTGATTTAATGTACTTTGAAAACTAACTTAGTGTTTACCCCGATTTTTAGTAAACAACCGCTAGTTTAATTATTACAAGAGAGATCAACTAGTAAATCTCGGGACATATGGATTGTGTGGAAGATGATGAAAACATATTCATATCTTTGGGTTAAATCGGACAATTTGAATAAAAGTAAAAGCATTTGACGCAGTCAAATGGTTTGTTTTAAAGGTAAAATGCTTCAAAGTTAAATTTACAGAAAACTTGTAAATGAATTGCAAATAAAGTTTAAAGAAAGACTTTTGAAACAGTAAAGACAATGCAATGAAAATAAATTGCAGAATGATAAAGTTGCAGAAAGCTTTAAATTGCATAAAACTTAAATGACAAACAAGTAATCAAGACTTGCAGAATGTAAATTGCATTTAACAAATGTAAAATGTTTACAAAGGATGGTACACAGATTCGTACATGTTCCTGTCATTCATTTCGCTCGTTGACATGGGTACTCTGAATATTTTAGGAATTTGCATGTGTATTGAATTGTGGACCCGTTTCTTCTATCAGAAACTTGTATTTATAGACAAACTAACATAACTGCTATAAACCTACAATACGTCTAACTATGCTCCACGTGTCTTGACAATTTGAATTCCCTTTGACACCTGGCGAACCCTTCAAACGTTACTCATTTTGAATATTTTGCTAAGTCCAGAGTACGCTTCTTTCGTTCTGCATAGTACGTTAGACAAACAAACATACACACATACATATATGTACATATATATACACAGATTTCGACAATCACATAGCAATGTCGAAAAGACATATTTAAATAAGCAATTCCTCTGTCGAACTCGACAAGCTCATTCAAACAACAAACATCCTGTCGAATTCGACAGGTCTTTAGGATCTGACACGTCAAGAGCCTTAAATGTCAAATACCTTGATTCTCTCTTGATTTATTGCCAGAATCAGTTTCCAAGAGAATATTAAAAGGCAATAATATACATTAAATGAGATTTCATCATCTCATTCCGATTCATTAATGCCTGTCGAAAATACAGGCTAACAAATTGCCCCCTCAAAAATGCCAGTTTCGACTGCATGTCGAATACGAAAGGGAGAAATGGCAGTTTTGAAGATTGTCACCTTTTCCAATTCTGCACGTGGTATCTTGACCATTGTCTTGTGGTACATCTGCCCCCACAAGTTTTGGCATTGACAATTCCATAGGAGTAGATTGATCAATAATGAGTTTATCTTTAATTTCAATCAACTCCTCCAGTTTCTCATTGGAGATTTTATAACCAGAAGCTATTTGAGCCAAATCATTGGCTTCTTGATTTTCTACTCGAGGCACATGTTCAATGGTGACTTGGTCGAAACGTTTTAACAAAGAAATTGCTATGACAAAATATTTCATCAAGTGTTCTTTTATGCACTTGTATTCTTTTGTTAATTGTTTCAAAACCAATTCTGAATCACCTCTAATCAAAATATTTTTTGCCCCCAAGTCCAATAAAATTTCTAAGCCTGTTATTAAAGCTTCATATTCTGCTTCATTATTTGAGCAGAACCCATCAATTTTATACTTGAACTTAGTGGGGATTTTGGAGGGAGAAATGATTAAAATCCCAATTCCAACTCCATGTTTATGTTTAGAACCATCAAAATACAATTTCCAGGGTTGTGATTCTACATAATTTTGTGGAGTTTCTATTGCAGAATGATCTGCTATAAAATCAGCCACAATTTGGCCTTTGACTGCCTTTAACGGTTTATAAGTTAATGAATATTCTGTCAAGGCTAAGGCCCATTTTCCAATTCGACTATGCAAAATTGGTTTAGATAACATATGCTTAATGATATCACAATGAGAATAAACAAAAACATCAACAGGCTTTATATAATGCTTGAGTTTTATACAAGAGAAATACAAACATAAGCATAATTTTTCAATACTACTATATCTAGTTTCAGCATCATTTAATACCCTACTTAAGTAATAAATGGCTTTTTCTTCACCATTTTCATCTTCCTGGGCGAGCATACTACCCAGTGTCGAATCTGATGCTGATATATACAACTTCATGAACTTGTTCCTTATTGGAGGCATTAACATTGGTGGCTTTGACAAATAACTTTTGATTTCGTCAAAAGCTTGTTGTTGATCTTGCCCCCAAGTGAAAATTTCTTCTTTCTTGAGACGAAGCAGTGGTGAAAATGGTTGAGCTTTACCACTTAAATTTGAGATAAATCTTCTCAAGAAATTGATCTTCCCAAGTAAGGACTGAAGTTGCTTTTTAGTAGTTGGAGATTTCGTCTCCATGATAGCCTTCGTTTTGTTTTGATTTATTTCAATGCCCTTTTTGTGCACAACAAACCCAAGGAAATCTCCTGCATTAACACAAAAAGCACACTTTAATGGATTCATTTTTAATCCATATTTCCTCATCTTTTCAAAAGATTTTTTCAAATGATCTAAATGATCATCTTCTGACGAGGATTTGACAACTATGTCGTCAATATACACTTGCATAAAAGTGTCTATGTATTCATGAAAAATTAAATTCATTGCTCTTTGATAAGTAGCCCCAGCATTTTTCAAACCAAAAGGCATTACTACCCATTCATATGTGCCTAATGCCCCTGGGCATCTAAAGGCAGTTTTGGGTACATCATTTTCAGCAATGAAAATTTGGTTGTAGCCAGAATAACCATCTAGCATACTTAAATATTCAAATCCTGCTGCTGAATCAATTAGCATTTCTGCTACAGGCATAGGATATTCGTCTTTTGGTGTAGCATTATTCAAATCTCTAAAGTCTATACATACTCTAAGAGAACCATTTTTCTTAATCACAGGCACTATATTTGCTAACCATTCGACATACCTTGCTGTTCTGATGAATTTGCTCCTCAGCAGCCTCTCAATTTCTTCCTTGATCTTTGACATAATTTCTGGTGCAAACCTTCTAGGCAATTGTTTTACTGGTTTTTTGTCTGGTCGAACTGGAAGTTCATGTTCCACCAATTTTCTGCTCAAACCTGGCATTTCATTGTAATCCCAAGCAAAACAATCTTTGTATTCCACTAGAAGTTGCACCACTTTCGCCTTCAGATCTGGAGGAATGTTTGCACTAATATATGTTGGTCTTTTCATCAGACCATCTCCAAGGTCAATTTCTTGCAAAGGATCCTGTGCTTGCATCTTATGACTTTGACTAATTGGATCTTTTTCAAATCCTAAGGGTTCGTCGTCATAGATGCAGTCCAGTTTTTGCAATTCTGACTCTTGTTTGCCAATCTTTTCACCATTGGCTATATCAGCCATATTTTCTGAAAATGAATTGGCTTCCAAAGCCATCTTGATTCTGTTTTCAGCCATGTAGGCCGTAATCCTTGCCCAAGTTTGGGACTCAGACATAGTAGTTTTCTTTGACATCCCAACCAGTTGGGCATTTGTGGCTTTCATACTCGCCATCCTCGCTGTTTCCATCCTCTCTCTCCCACAAGAAACCATGTGTGGGATCCAGTTTGATTGCATGGTGACCATTTCTTGCTAGACGATATGCAAAGTCCTTCTCAGTGCATGGTGAAATTGTTGCCAATTTCTTGTCGAAGGAGTGCTTTGTCAAATGATGGACTTCAGTTTTGAAGTAGCTTTGATCTGCTTCAATATTTTCCACTATTCCATCCTCTCGCCAGATAATGAGGCGTTGGTGCAGGGTAGAAGGAACTGCCCCTACTCCATGAATCCACTCTCGACCTAGAAGTAGATTGTAATTTGCCTTAGAGGCCACAACCAAGAACAAGGTTGGCCTTACAGTGCTTCCAACAACCACTTCTAACTGGATTGCTCCCAAAGAGAAACCAGTTTCACCCTCATAGTTTGAAAGAACTATGTTGTGAGGATGAAGATCCACCAAAGATTTGCCAATCTTTCTGAGCAAAAATTCTGGCATGAGATTAACAGCAGCACCACCATCAATTAGCACTTTGTTGATCCCCACATTGTTCACTTTAGCCTGTATGAAGAGAGGCTTCAAGTGACTCTTCATGCCTTCATCTGGCCTTTCAAATGTAGCCATTTGATCTTCTAGAGCACCATTGCTCGTCACATAGTAACATACTGGCCTATGAAGGGCCATTTGCATTCCAGATTCCTCTTCGTCATCTGTCACTTCAGAGCAAACGTCGAATTCCCTTGGTAAGATTGACACAACATTGACGATTATGTCGAGATCAGGCTCAGAATCCAAAAAGTCATCTGCTTCCATGTGGTCATCTTCGACATTATCAGCAACTGAAGACTCTATTTTCGATTCGCCTAACCTTTCTTTCATTGGCTTCTTTGCCAATTCCAAAGGCCTTCTTCCATTACCATCAGTAGTTAATGGGGATTGTTGAGCAGCCACTTTTTTCTGGCGTTGATATCTACGCCATTGGGACCTTGTCATGGGATTTTTCCCTTTGTAATTATTCCTGTAATCATATTTCCTTGACTCAGGATCCTTTTTGGGATTGCTGTTACTGGAGTTCCCTCTCTCCATATTCCTTTGACCATAGTCCATGCTTCTTCCATGAACCCATTGGTTGACAGGTGTCCTGTTTGAGGGGACAAATGATTTTTGTGGTCCCAACCTCTGGTGTACAGGTGCCTGCTGGCTATTCAGAATATTGGAATAAGTTGGCTTTTGATTTGGCCAATTGTTTCTGTTTTGACTATGAGGCAGAAACTTGTTGAGGCCTGCAGCAGCCTTCTTGTCGAACATGGCACTACAATGAGGACATAATGTAGCTTCGCCATCATTTTCTTTGCAGCGTTGAAGGAAATCCAATAAAGTCTCCCCTGCTTGTGGATACACCTCTTCCACTTTGTTTTCGTACTCCTCCTCAGGAATGGAAATTAATTGCCCCCCTTCAGTGAGGTTCAATGCTTCCAACATCAGGCACTCGAATGACTCCGTGTATGCAGCATCAGCAATCTGCAATGGATCTTCATCCACCTGTTGTTTGGATTTTGGCTTTTCGCCAAATTTGAGTCTTCCCTCCTGTAGGGCTTTCTGGACCAGATCCCTGAAAAGAACACATTGTGAGGTTCTATGACCCAAGAAATTATGGTATTTACAAAACCCTCTTTTCTTACGTTGGTCCAAAGGTGGTAATTTTAAACCCTTTGGCACAATTATTTGGCCATCAGCGACCAATAAGTCAAAAATTTCATCACATTTAGTAATGTCGAAAGTGTATGTCTTAGAAACAAATCTATCATTTTTTGGTTCGACAGGATTATTCCCATTTGATGGTTTCAACATTTTACAAGTATAAGGAGGGCCTGGTTTTAACTCAGCCACGTTAACCTCATTATTTTCTATGTAATCCTGACCATCGTCGAACTCATTTTCACTTTCATAAGTTTCTATGTATGCCACTTTTTCTTTTTTGTGAAACTTAGAATTTCTGACTTTTTCAGCCCTGAGGCGTTCAACCTGTCGAACACGATCTGCTAATTGGGCCATGTCTCTCAAATGTTGAGTATCTAACTTTTTCCTAATGGAATAGTCGAGGCCACCAGCAGCCATCTCAACCAATTCATGTTCAGGCACTTGGGTAAAGCACCTTGCCTTAAGGAGGCGAAACCTGTTTAGATAGTCATCAATGGCTTCTGAGGTTTTGCGCTTCATACTGGCTAATTCTTTGAGACTAATCCTAGATTGTCCCATGTAGAATTGTTCATGAAATAGCCTTTCCAATTGAGTCCAAGTATGAATTGAATGAGGGGGAAGTGTGGTAAACCACGTAAAGGCATTTTTAGTGAGGGAATTGGGAAAAAATTTCATTTTTAAATCTTCATTATTTGCCAAATTCCCTGCCTCTGCCAAATATCTGGCAATATGTTCGACAGTAGATTCATTAGTATCACCAGCAAATTTTGTGAATTTGGGAATCTTCCATCCCCTTGGCAATTCTGCCTGTAATACATATTCAGACAAGGGTGACACAAAATTTGGTCTATGCAACCCTGTATTCAAACCATTTTGGGCCAAAATATTTTCTACTAAATTGGCCAAGTTATTTTGCCCTGCAACATTTTCTTGTCGAACTTGCCTAAGAACATTATCAGCATCTTGGTTTCTATTAACCAAAACTACTTCTGGTTCTTGTTGTTCTCTCTCGATGCGCACTGGTTGGGCTTGGACTCCTGTTTGAATCTCCGGGTTTACACGGGGAATTCTTTGATTATTTGGAGCATCAGGGGCACCAAAAAAGTCTGCCATCCTTCCCATTTGATTGGCTAACAATAAATAATTGTCATTGGCTGTTTGTAACACAGGATTAAAGATTGTGCCAATCTGTTGGGTCAACGCGTTCACCATATCATGGTTACTTTCGTCCATTTGTTGCCTAAGTACATTCATAGAATTATTAGTCAAGTTCAGAGAATTTCCCCTATTTCCCATCGCAGAAGACGAGGGAGAACTTTCTACAGAAGGCCAATTATACAGGCTTGCCATCGTTGTCGTTGGCATCCCATATTGTGGGTTTCTAGGCAACCAAGGAGGTCTCGACGGAGTTCCACCAATTTGACTACCGTCTGTATATCCATGTGTTTGTGATACGTTGGTTGGTATGGATGATACATTCATTTGTGTCATTATTGCACCACTCATATTTGGAGGAACAAACCCTCCTGCCATACTTGACGTAGTGGCAGACATTGTTGATCCACTGGCACTTGCGCCAATGGTTCCAGAACTTATCACAGGATTTGTACCCCCACCATTAGGATTATTGCTTGGGATACTTTCAGAAGTTGTAAAGTTTAGGGCAGGATTTGTTGATCCGCCAGTAGGATTGGCGCCAGGATTGCCAGTTACTGGTTGATTTGGTGGTCCTGTCGGATTCAGAACAGGATTGGTTTCTGCCCCATTATTATTATTATTATTAATATTATTAGGATTAGGATTGTTTGGTGGTCTCACCATTCTGGAACGAGGACGCTTTGGTATGTTTGAAAATACTGGAAGAGATTTACCACTTCTCAAATGCATATACAAATATAGACACAATCAAAGCACAAACACCAAACAACAAATTTTGTATGAAAAATTTTCAAAAATTCACTAAGTAAAAATTACACAATCCAGAGGTCCCACTGGGCGTGCCAATTTGTTTACCCCGATTTTTAGTAAACAACCGCTAGTTTAATTATTACAAGAGAGATCAACTAGTAAATCTCGGGACATATGGATTGTGTGGAAGATGATGAAAACATATTCATATCTTTGGGTTAAATCGGACAATTTGAATAAAAGTAAAAGCATTTGACGCAGTCAAATGGTTTGTTTTAAAGGTAAAATGCTTCAAAGTTAAATTTACAGAAAACTTGTAAATGAATTGCAAATAAAGTTTAAAGAAAGACTTTTGAAACAGTAAAGACAATGCAATGAAAATAAATTGCAGAATGATAAAGTTGCAGAAAGCTTTAAATTGCATAAAACTTAAATGACAAACAAGTAATCAAGACTTGCAGAATGTAAATTGCATTTAACAAATGTAAAATGTTTACAAAGGATGGTACACAGATTCGTACATGTTCCTGTCATTCATTTCGCTCGTTGACATGGGTACTCTGAATATTTTAGGAATTTGCATGTGTATTGAATTGTGGACCCGTTTCTTCTATCAGAAACTTGTATTTATAGACAAACTAACATAACTGCTATAAACCTACAATACGTCTAACTATGCTCCACGTGTCTTGACAATTTGAATTCCCTTTGACACCTGGCGAACCCTTCAAACGTTACTCATTTTGAATATTTTGCTAAGTCCAGAGTACGCTTCTTTCGTTCTGCATAGTACGTTAGACAAACAAACATACACACATACATATATGTACATATATATACACAGATTTCGACAATCACATAGCAATGTCGAAAAGACATATTTAAATAAGCAATTCCTCTGTCGAACTCGACAAGCTCATTCAAACAACAAACATCCTGTCGAATTCGACAGGTCTTTAGGATCTGACACGTCAAGAGCCTTAAATGTCAAATACCTTGATTCTCTCTTGATTTATTGCCAGAATCAGTTTCCAAGAGAATATTAAAAGGCAATAATATACATTAAATGAGATTTCATCATCTCATTCCGATTCATTAATGCCTGTCGAAAATACAGGCTAACACTTAGTATATGTTTGTTTTCAATTCTGGAGCAGCTAGAATTGATTCAAGATGTGTATAATTGATTTTGATTTATTTGATTTCTTAAAAGTAGAATTGATTCTGCCTCCAGAATTGATTCTTCTTGAAGTTAGAATTTGTAGCTTCTGATTCTAAAATTGATTTTTACACTTAATTTTTTTGTTTAACCCACTTTTGTATAGATATATTCAAGCACTAATCACTTTAACTTCAAATCAATTTTGGTTAGAATCAATTTTACAGAATTAATTCTGCCAAAATCAATTTATCTCATTGTTGAAACAAACACACTTAGTTATGTATAGAACTACTCAACAAGTTAAAATATTATACTTTGGATATAGTTCTTTCAATAGATTGATTTAATGTACTTTCAAAATTAACTAGTTATGTTACTGTAAAGAAAAAGGAGAAAATTAACTAGTTATGTAGGAGTATAGAATTACTCAACAAGTTAAAATATTTTTTAATATGCATATTTTGGTATTTAATAAAAAACTAATTATTGGAAAAAATATTCATCTGCATAGATTTTTTATTTATTTACTTCATCTGCAGATTTCTAGTAGCGATATTGGTTCTCTTAAATTTTCTTATGATCCAAATTCGGTCTTCTATTAGATATATTAACATACTATGTGTTATCAGGATATATTATGAAAATTAGACGCTCCCTAACATCTTATCATGATTTTTTTTATCACAAACTAATATCCTAAGTCCTAAACTTTAAAAATCCAAGACAAAGTAGTAAAATAGTATCTCGTAATTATTTGAACATATTTCCCTTTATATTTTTGTTTGCAAAATTAAGAGTGACTCTTACGTAATTATAGTTGTTTCTATAGATTGGTATGAAAATTGTTATGAAAAAAGAAATGGTATGAAAATTATTGTTCAAATATAAGTATATCCTAACCAAAAAATTGGTATGAAAAAAGAAATGGGCAACGGGCAGTCGTGTACCTCAGGGTCAGGGCCACCCCTGCTAAATATGGAATTGGATTTTGTATTGTAATTGTATGACTTATAACTCTCACTCATCCGATCTAAATCAACGGTTGAAATTTCTTTACTGTGTAATTTGATTATACGATTAAAGTCGTTTAATCTCACATCAACAATTTAGGTTTATTACTGCATTAAACTGCATGATAATCAAACTGCAGTAGATCTGAGTCTACTAAACACTTGCTCAAATACTTCAAAATCTATCAATGGTATAGTATCATATCATTTTAAATAATCCATTATAATCCATCAAAATTATAATAAAATAATCTAATTCAATTCAGTCTATCCAATAAACATGGATATCAATCCAATTTTTTTTTTATCAAGTATCCTAGGGGTGAGAAATTCTACCTTGAATATGAATAACTGGAGTGTATGGGGTTCGAACTACAACTCCTACACATATAGTGCAATATTTTATCAATTGAGCTAAACTACTAAAATATATATTATTTGAAAAACATATTTATCAGTTGATTAATAAAACTAATTTATTATTTTTTAAAAACAAAATTTTTCCTTTATTTTATGAATTAGTGTATAATCAACCCAATTTCTTTTTTCACTAAGCCCAAACATTATTTTATTGAGCCCAAAACATTCTTTTTACACCTCCTTAAGTCATTTTTACTAAAACTCTATTTTCTTAATAACAAAAAATATTAATAAAAAATTTATTTAATGTAATTTAATAAATGATAAAAGTATGTGGTGGTGGCCGGTCAATGGCACGGTCAACTCCGGACCTTCAGCTAGAGACGGCGGCGAATATTAGATTTTTTTGATTTAATTGTGCATTACAAATATGGAAAGATCTGACTAAATTTCTTAACATGAGCACAACAAACTTTGAGACACACTAGCAATTTTCATGTGCCGCAGTTGCACAAGGATCTAACTTAAGATTTTAATTATCTGGTGCACGTAGTAGATCACTTTCGACTTTCACAAACACTTTCCACTCTAGGAAGCATATTACAAATTAGGAATGTTTTATACTTAGCATTAAAGATATTAGCTTTATAAAGTTTATACAATTGTTTGTAGTGAAATTTTTGCAGTGTAAGTAAAAGTGATTTGTATCTCAAGTAATTTAATATAATTGTTTATTGTCTAAGAAACAAGAGTGGTTACGATTTTGACTTAAGCTTTGTTTGCGAGTTTGGAGGGGAATGGAAGAGAAGGAAAAACTAAAAAGTAAGAAACAAGTGGAAGAGTAGAGAAGTTTGGGAGGAAAGGAGTTTGAAGGGTTATTTTTTCTTCATAACACAAAAACCCCCCAATTTGGGGGAACTCAAAAGTTGTATTAGATGGGGGTTTGGAGGGGGTTTGGAGGGTTTATTTGAATTCTTCAAATTTAATTAATGTTGTTATAATATTCTTAAATTCATAATATATTAATCATAAATATTTATTTGTCATTCTCGATAAAAAATACTTTCTCAAAAAATGTAAAAGATTTCTCTAATTTTATCTCTATTTCCCTCACTTCAAAGCCCTCCCCTCCCCTCCCCTCCAAACTCGCAAACAAAGCCTTAACTGTATCATATCCTGTCGCAATCCAGTGTTTGGTGATACAACAGGATATGGTAAGTTAATCCTGAAGCTTATCCTATCCTGTCTCTCCAGTTATAATTCTTATCCTGAATTTGAGCTGGGTTACTAGCAGGATAGGATAAGAAATTTTTTTTTACTGATTTATTTTATAAAATATATTTTAAAATACATAAAATAAAATATTAATAATAAAATAATTAATTTTTAAATATATATGTGATTTTCTCACAGGGGTAATTTTGTAATTTATATTCTAAAAAAGTCAAAATTTTACTAAAATTACAATATTTTAAAGTAAAATGATTATTAAAAAATTGAAAAATAGGGATATTAATTTAAATTTTAAAAAAATTTAAATATAACTATTTTGCAATAGTAGTTTTACTATTTACATATGAGATATATCATATATTTATTTGGCTTATCTAACATGTCTATATTATTGAGTTATTTATTTGATCATGATTCATATAAAAAATTAAACTTGATTATTTTCTCATGATTTTTATTTGAAATTATATAAATTTATTTGATTACTTATTTGTATTTTTTATTTATAAAATTCAAAGTATTACAAAATAATTTAAAAAAAATGACAATTGTTTTACAAGAGTAATTTTGTCATTAAAATTTGTTATATATCTTATCATATTATTATGAGCAAGTATGTATTAAAAACAAAATATAATAGTTATCATGTTTGTTATCCCGTGTGCACCAAACACAGGATATGATAACCGAGTATAACTGTTATCCTGCTGTTATCCTATCCTATCCTTATCCTGTTTTATATCCTATCCTGTCACTATGCTATCCTGCGCACCAAACGGGCCCTAAGAGTCCGTTTGGTGTGCAAGATAAGAGATATGATGGGATAACTGTATCATATCTTGTCTCAACTTAGTGTTTGATGAGATAGCATGATATGATAAGTTAATCCTGAAATTTATCATATCATGTCTCTCTAGTTAAAAAATTTATCCTTGATTTTAGCTGGATTACCAGTAGGATAGGATAAGAAAATAATTTACAGATTTATTCTATAAAATATATTTTAAAATAAAAACATGAAAATTAATAAAATATAAATAATTAATTTTTAAATATATACACGATTTTATTACAAGGGGTAATTTTGTAATTTATATAATCTATAAAATAAAAATTCTACTAATATTACAATATTTAAAAGAAAAATAATTATTAAAAATGAAAATAGGGATATTAATTTAAATTTTAAAGCAAATTAAATATAATTTTCTTGCAATGATAATTTTATTATTTACATATAAGATATATCATATATATAATTGAGTTTATCTAGTTTAAATTTATTTGAACTATCATATATAATTGAGTTATTTATTTGATCACTATTCATGTAAAAATTTAACTCATTTATTTGCTCATGATTTTTATTTAAAATTATATAAAATTATTTGATTACTTATTTAATCTTTTTATTTATGTAATTTAAAATATTACAAAATAATTTAGGAAAACTTAATTGTTTTAATTGAAAAAATTTGTTATTTAAATATGATATATATTTTACAATATTATTATGAAGTGTGTATAAAAATATAATATAATAGTTACCATGTTGGTTATCCTGTGTGCATCAAATATATAATATAATAAATTTTATTCTACCATTATCCTTAAGAAATTAATGCATGACATTGATTTTACTCAATTGACGCCAAAATAAAATAAAAATGCAACGGTTTTATGTACTCAAATGTGTGTGGCCACGGTTTTCAAAGTGTAGGTTAAACGAATAGGCAATGTTTCTAAACATTTCATCTAAAGCGTATGCAATAGTTTTAAAACGTAGCTTAAACAAATTAGCAACAATTATTTTATTTGTTAGTTGTCTATTCAGAAACTATAGCTAAACTAAAACCAAAACTATCGCTTTTAATTTTTGCATTTTAGGCAACAAATTTTATACAAAAACCATAGCCTAAATTTTTATGCAACGACAATAGTCTCTATGGCTGAAAAATCGTTACCATAAAGTTTAGGCTACGATTTATGTACATTAGGCCACATTTTCTACCGTTGCCGAAAGTAAAAAATGTTGCAGTGCAAACCTATGACGCACAAACATATAGATACTGGACATGATATGGACACTGACACGTCGATAACAATAATACTTTAAAAAAATAACATAATTTAATGAAATCATAAGTGTCAGTATCATGTCTGTGTTCGACAATGATGTGTGTCTGATATCTTAACACGCCTAATCTGAGGAGCAGGGCCGCCCTTGACGGAGTATATGACTACAAGGTGCCCTGTGGCGCTTGACCTCTATTTTTAAGGGGCCTAAAAACTTAATTTATATGGCAGCAGGTCATTTTAAAAAATAAAAGAAGATTAAAAAACTTATCTAAAAAATCATAATTTTTTTAATCTATTTTTGTTGGCCCAATCTAAAGTGGTTAATTAAGTTCAAGTTTCAGAAAAATAAAATGAATTAAAATATAGTTTTTGTTGTCTAAAACACAAACAGAAACACGTGTAGCTTCTCTTTCTCCTTCTCCGTCGACTCACCGCTAAAAGAGAGGTTTTTTTTAAGTAGTTAGAAGATATTTTTGTTGATATTGACTATAAAAAGACTATTTTTTTTATGTTATTTATATTATTTACAATTTTAAAAAGTATTATTCTTTTTAAATTTTTTACTTTTTTTTTAATTAAGAGTTCCAAAATTAATATTCAAATCCAGGCTTTTAAATTGTCGAGACCGATCTTACTGAGGAATGTCCGTGTTTCATATAGTTGCAAACATAATTAATGCTCTCGTACATTTTGGATTTCTGACCATAAAACTTAGAGTTATGTTGTTTTAACAACTCAAAATGCACAACTAGTTGACACCATATTCACAGTACATGCAGCTCGAGATATAATAAAAAATTAAAAAAGTAGATGATAAATGCACAAATAAAAGTTGTCCAACAATTGTCAAAATAAGCTTTCTCTAAAACTTAAGGTTAGTTGATTTTTGGTACTTGAGCATTGAGCCATTGACAGTGCGGTTTAGAATATTTTTCCGTAATGGTTAGTGTCTCCTGTCTAGTTGTAGTGGGCTTGGGTTGGCAAAGTCGGTACAACAAAACAAAAGAAGAGGCAGGAAAAGTTTGTACAGGAATTAAAGGTTGGCAAAGTCGGTGCACTTTTTGTGTTTGAAACTCTCTGGAGAAATAAAAATCGATATGTTGTAATTGGTCAATAACACAAGACTTATATATGATTTTGTTTTATGCAAGTATTTAAGTTTATGGCTTTTACACATTAAGTAAAATACAAAGTCTAATTTTTCTTTTTTGTTGACTAAAGGAGTACATAGTCATTTTGGTTAAAATAGAATCAATTGATAGTTTTCAAATGCTAACTCAATTGAGAAAAATGTTAATATTGTTAGGTTAGGTTAGGTTAGATGCTGTATCGAGTTTCAAATTCCGACTCTTCTATTTATATTTTAATTTTTAATGGCTATTATCATTTTATTTAATTATTAAAAAATACTCTCACATATTATTTAAAATTAAAAAGAATAAAGTTAAGATTCATATTTAGAAACTCAACTATTATGACACATAAAAAACTCTACAAATTTTTTATGTTTTATATTTGATTAACAAGTTACGTCTTATCTTATTTAATTCAATGAGATATCCAACAATGAAAAAGGTTTAGCGGCGCATTTTATTGTCCGTCTATCTTTTATTCGTATGTAATTATTTTATATATATACATATATGGTTGCAATTTTAGTTATAAAAAAAAATTGTTGGTTGAACTTAAAACATATTTAACACATAAAAGAACAGAAAAAATATTGAGAATTAATATAAATAAACTCAATTTCATATTACTATAATTTTATTGATGTTACAATAAATAAATCAATTGAATGAACAAATAAAAGAATATCTAATTTGAATAATAATCATTCTTTTCTCCTCTCCATTTTATACCAAAGTAGAGCAAACGGAGGTTTTTGGGTCAACAATGGCAGGCAACAAATACTTTCTTCCATTAACACCATCTGCATTGTAACTAGCACCAGTTGTTTTGTCCACCAAAAGATCCCCTGCATAACCAGGGTAAGCACCCTTAGCATAAACACCGGTACAAGCCGAAGCCGCTTCCAAAGGAGCTTCTTTTGGTCCTTGAAAATATCCATTACCAAAAGGATTAGTTACGGTTCCCGCTAAAAGACTAGCCACATTTATGACCATTCCATCAAGACCCACATCGTTATTTGGTGCGACCAGTGGTGCACTTTGTGGACCGTAAATTGGTTGGTGAAATGGCCACGCACATTGACCAGCACATTGAGTTTCGGAATTTCCAACCCAAATGTATGCAAATTTGTGACGTTTTCCATTTATGCGCGCACCGTAAGAAGAACCATGGGTCCCACATCTATTTAAACAGAAACCATCAACTGCCACGTCAGCTGCTGTTAGAACAATGTTGATTGCGTTTTGTTGTTGTCCTTTCGATGAGAGTTTAAGAATTTGGTTAGTTGTGAGAGATTTTCCTAAAGAGTAATTCTCGTCGAGAATTTGAGCACCTAGTGAAAGAGCGAGATTAATTGATTTTTTGTTGTTGGTGAGATGGTAGTATTTTTCTGTTGATTTCCACCACGTCGCGACCGAGGGTTGTGATTTGGTTGTTAATTTGGGTGAAGAGAGGGAGGTTACGAAATCAGTTATGATAGCTCTTTGGGATGGTTTGAATTTTCCATACCAAATGAGATTTATGGAGATTTTTCCGGTTAGAAGTGGGCCTTTATGGTATTGAAATTTAAGTTGTTGGTCTGATTCAGTGAGTGTTCTAGCTGAAATCATATGAAGTAGAGAAATTGTGAGAGAAAGTGTAAAGATAACACTTATGTTTAAAGATGCCATTTGGGTTTGTATTTGAGAAATTGATAAAGAAAAAGTATAAGGTGTTGTGATAATTGTTGTGAGGTATGGTGTTGTGAAGAAAGGAAAGATATGATCATGGTATATATAGTTGATAAAAAATGTATTAGGATGTGGAGTGCTATTGGTGAAGTCATATTATGGGGGAGGGTATGCGACCTGAATTTCTGTAGTAGTAAGAGTACACTGTTTGCCGTAGTAATAATAAATTTTAGTCGTTAGTTACATAATGAACGGTTTAAATTAATTATAAAAAAATTAAAATAAAAAATTTCAACCTTTAATTATTGATCGGACGGTCCTGATCTATTACGGCAGGATGTTGTAACAGCAGGATATTCAAACCCGGGTATGAGTGAAGTGACTGGTGAAGGTGCCAGCTAGATTACGCGTTGTTATTTTAATATTCCAGTAAGTATTATTTTAGGCTCCCTGTAATAATCAAATTCATGGGTTTGTTGTGACTTTATGCGGCTTGCTAGCTGCCAAGTTAAGTTGACTGGGGACAATAACAGCTCAGCTACGGGACAAAACAACAAAGTTGAATTCCGTTTGGTTTAGGTATGCCCCTTGCTTTTGGGTCCATTGAATAGCGTGGTTTTAATTAATTTAGTCCCTCCGTCCTTTAAAATTAAAATATAAACAATAATTTAATTAAAAAATTGTCTATGAATTAATATATAAGTCTTACTAAATAAATTAACAATAATTTATCAAAAGTTTATTTTTATACTATTAATTAACAAGTCTTACTATTAGATTTTATGATTTTAATTTCATATTGACTGTCTAAAATATCAATAGAAGTATATATAACTAATTTGGAATTCATTAAAATTACAGAGTATATTTTGTATGATAAACTATCATAATGTAAAATTGGTGTTTTTACATCAAAGACATAAAATACAAATAAATGACATGAATATAAGACTATGTATAATTAATACAAGAATTTCCCAAATAATAAAACATGTAAATATGGATTGTACGTAAGCTCTTACTAAAACATTTCCTATCTTCTCATCAATCTCTTGCAGTCTAATTCAACCTGTTTATTTAAAAAAAAAAAGAAATAGAGTGGGTTGAGGTTACTATGTCTCAGTTAGCTGCTATTATCCCAACTACAGTGGTGACTACATCGAATTAAATAAATAAAGGTGTAACACATAACATTATTATCTTTTTAATATTTATTGAATCAATGGTGATAACAAGTTTGTAAATGGTAAAAAATTTGTCTCACTTATTCATAGTAGATAAAGTTTTAAATATATATTTTTTCAAATTATCAAACTTATATATTTATCGTTTCTTTTTTTAGTGCTAGAAACACATTAACTTTTCAATGTTGTCTCTACACTATCACTTTATAATTAATTAAAATCAATATGAATCTCTTACTCTAGAAATAGTTCCACGAAAAGTGGTGAGACCAACATAATGTTAGAACAACATAAAAACTGAACTTGAAGATGGTAACAATGGTGGAAAAAGAAAATTGGGAAAGAAGATCAATATTGAGAGAGAAAGAGAATTAGAGTAGAGAGAGTATAATTGGGATGAATTGTAAAATTGGCATTAATTGGAATTGGAGATTACAAAATGTATTTATAGACTTGAGAATAACCCAAAAAAAACAAAAACTAACTAAAGTGGCCAAGCTGTTAAAATCTGAATTTTACAGCTTTCAACACACCACCTCACTTTAGTTGCTCCAAGTTCATCATGCTCAAGCTCTTCAATAGTCTCTTGAACACCTCATTTGTCACACCCTTTGTCAACAAATCCGCAACTTGGTCCTCGCTTCGGCAATAGCTCAATCTAAGCTTTCCATCACTGACCAATTCTCTCAAGTAATGAAACCGCATCTCAATATGCTTGCTCCTTCCGTGTGCAATCGGATTCTTCGCAAGATTTATCGCGGAAACATTATCCACAAACAGTGTGGTAACATCATCATCACCACATCCCAATTCCTTCATAAGATTCATAAGCCACATAGCTTGGCACGCACTCAAGGACGCCGCAATGTACTCGGCCTCACAAGAAGAGAGTGCTACAACCGGTTCCTTCTTCGAACACCATGAGATTGGTGTACTACCGAACATAAAGATGTAACCCGCCGTCGATTTTCGATCATCTTTATCTCCGCACCAATTAGAATCGGTGTAGCCAAGTAAAGTACATTTGCGCCCCATATCCGATGCGGGAAAAAGAATTCCGCAACCAAGAGTGCCTTTCACATATCTAAGGATTCTCTTGACTGCTGCCAAGTGAGACACCTTAGGTCTCTCCATGAATCTACTCGCAATACCAACACTAAAAGCCAAATCCGGTCGAGTATTGCACAAATACCGTAACGATCCAATCAAACTCCGGTAAAGTGTTGGATCAACATCATCCTCATCATCACTTTTGGACAGCTGCACTCTCACTTCACAAGGTGTAATAGAAGCATTACAATGCTCCATTTCACACTTTTTCAAGATATCTAGTGCATACCTCCTTTGATGCATAAGCAGCCCCACTTTTGACTTGTGAAACTCTATGCCCAGAAAGTAACTCATGACACCAAGGTCTGTCATCTCAAACTCACTCATGAGCTCCACTTTGAACCTTGAAATACTCTTGTCATTGCTGCCCGTAATCAAGAGATCATCAACATACAAGCATAGTATAATAACACCATCAATAGTATCCGATTTCACATAAACACCATGTTCGGATACACATCGTTTGAAACCGATGCCTATAAGAAAGCCGTCTATACGTTTGTTCCATGCTCTTGGAGCTTGTTTCAAACCATACAACGCCTTGTGTAGCTTGTAATACTTCCTCTCTTGATTTTTAATCACGAAACCGGGTGGCTGCCCCACATAGACTTCCTCATCAATAGGACCATTCAAAAACGCAGATTTCACATCCATTTGGTAAATCACCCAATTGTTGCTATGCGCAATCCCAACAACCAAACGAATAGTCTCCAATCTAGCCACCGGTGCGAATACCTCCTCGTAGTCTATACCTTCACGTTGCAAGAACCCTTTCGCCACTAATCGAGCTTTATGCTTGATTACTTCACCTTTAGGATTTGCTTTAATTTTATAGACCCATCGCACACCAATCGGTTTCCTTCCAAGTGGTAAATCGACCAACTCCCAAGTACCATTTTTCTCAATAGATTCCAACTCCTCTTTCATTGCACATATCCATTTAGGATCACTTAAGGCTTCCTCCTCATTTACCGGTTCAGATTCGGCAATAAGTGCGAAGTGGACAAAGTCACCATCATTATTCACTTCGTTATCTTGGAACCTTTCATAGTCTCGGAGTCTTTGAGGCAAGGCTCTTTGCCTCACAGGTCTACCCTCATTCACAACATTGTTTTCAGCTGCTGTAGGTGCTGGTATAGCGGCATCGGACATCTCCGGATCTAAAATTTCAAAAAACTGCTGCTGCTGATTTTCTGCTGCTGTTTCTGCACTTTTGATTTCATCAAAAGTCACGTCCCGGCTTATTACGATCTTCCGATTCTTCTCATCAAACAGCTTGTAACCACCAGTAGAGTGATATCCAACAAATATCAACTTCTCACCTTTATCATCCAACTTCTTTCTAAGTTGATTTGGTACATGACGATATGCAATCGATCCAAAAACGCGCAAATGAACCACACTTGGTTTGAAACCAATCCAAACCTCTTCTGGTGTAATCTTCTCCAGCTTCTTGGTAGGACACCTATTCAACAAGTATGTGGCTGTAGACACGGCCTCACCCCACAATTCTTTAGGTAACTTCTTCCCACAAAGCATGCTACGCACCATGTTCATTATTGTACGATTTTTTCTCTCGGCAGCCCCGTTTTGTTGAGGCGTATATGGAGGCACCACCTCACGCACAATACCCTCAAGATCACAAAACTTCCCAAACTCACTAGAGGTGTATTCACCTCCACCATCCGTTTTGAGAATTTTGAGCTTCCGACCGCTTTGACGCTCCACCATGGATTTGAAACTCTTGAACACTCCAAATACCTCATCCTTCCTCTTGATAAGATATGTCCAAAGCTTCCTACTAAAGTCGTTAATAAACGTAACAAAATATCGATTGCCGCCATATGTCTCTACTTGCATCGGTCCACAAACATCGGAATACACCACCTCAAGTAAGTCTTTGGCTCTCCGACCCGCATCCTTGCTAAACACCTTCTTGTGTTGCTTAGATGTGACACATTCCTCACACAATTCTGTCGGAACACTAATATGTGGCAGCCCCGTTACCATTCCACTTTGTTGCAACATCTTAAGATCCCTAAAATTAAGGTGACCAAGACGGTAATGCCATAGCCACTCCTCTCTACTTGCCGTGGTAGCTAAACAACGATGCTCCATAACCTTTAACTCAACCTTAAAAGTTCTATTGGCAGCCATCGGTGCTTTTAGAATCAACACACCATTTGAATCTAAAACGCGTAACATCTTGTTCTCCAATCGAATTAAGTATCCTCTTTCAAGTAATTGGCCAATGCTTAAAAGATTGCACTTAATTCCCGGTATGTACAAGACATCTTTGATCCTCGAATGTCCTCCATTCTTCCTTCCGATCAAAACATCTCCTACCCCTTCGGCGCTTAAAGTTGTGTCGTCGGCAAACTTGACTTTATTCTTTGTCGCTTGATTGATTTGCACAAACCAATCTTTTCGACCCGTCATATGTGTTGAACAACCGGAATCCAAGTACCATTCATCTTTATTTTGGACTCCCTCACGCACGGTAACTAATGCATTTCGATCCAAACGCATTTTTTCGCCACTTTCCAAAGCAGTACAGCTGCTGTCCCGCACACTATCATCACAGTAGCTGCTGCTCGGAACATCAATAATGCCATAATTCTCCTCCGTAATCATCACTAGAAGAGTGTCTTCATCCTCTACCTCTTCTCTAGCAACCTTGGCCTCATCCGCATCCTTTTCCTTGCGTTTTGAGCGACATTCTTTCGCAAAATGCCCAAGCTTTTGACAATTATAACACTTCACAGAACTTTTGTCAAACGGTTTGTGGGCGCTTTGATTACCATCTTTGGAGCTTCCTTCACCCTTTGAATTTTGTGGATCTTTTCCACCAAAATTCTTCTTATTTTTAGAAGTCCACTTCCCTTTCGGTCTCTTGTTCTTCTCATGTAAACGCGCTTGCAAAGCGATCTCCGCTTTGGCTTTGTCGGCACTTCTCTCATCCATCCTTTGTTCATGCGCCTCTAACGAACTTTGCAACTCATCTTTGCTCAAAGTTGTTAGATCCTTTGACTCCTCAATAGCCACAACAATGTTATCGAAACGTGATGTTAACGAACGCAACACTTTCGATACAACATTCTGCTCAAGGATCGTTTCGCCACATGACTTGATTTGGTTGACTAACCGGGTAATGCGTGTGATGTAATCGTTGATCGTTTCTTTCTCCTCCATTTGCGTTAACTCGAATTGACGTTTGTAAGTTTGTAACCTTACCACCTTCGCTTTGACGGCACCGGCATATGCTTTCTCCAAGATTTCCCATGCTTGCTTCGCGGATTCACAATCACCAACCTTCTCGAAATTGTCGTTATCAACACAAGAGTGAATCAAGAATAGGGCTTTGTAATTCTTCTTCTTTTCTTCCTTGTGTGTAGCCCTAATAGCTTCAGTAGCATCTGCCCCTAACGGTGTAACTCCATTGATGACGATCTCAAGCACCTCTTGATAACCAAACAAAACCTTCATTTGTTTCGCCCATTTGTCGTAGTTCTTCGAATCAAGAATTGGGAGATTTGTGGGAATTCGATCATTAGAGACGGTAGCCATTGTTGCAGCGGAATAGGATCAATAACCAGGCTCTTGATGCCAAATGTTAGAACAACATAAAAACTGAACTTGAAGATGGTAACAATGGTGGAAAAAGAAAATTGGGAAAGAAGATCAATATTGAGAGAGAAAGAGAATTAGAGTAGAGAGAGTATAATTGGGATGAATTGTAAAATTGGCATTAATTGGAATTGGAGATTACAAAATGTATTTATAGACTTGAGAATAACCCAAAAAAAACAAAAACTAACTAAAGTGGCCAAGCTGTTAAAATCTGAATTTTACAGCTTTCAACACATAAGTGGGTGATAGAGAGAATGTTACTAGCACTACTCAACATCTAATACCACTAAAGATGAGTTTTATCTCCTAAAATATAATAGAGTAGACAAAACAAATTCATTTATATTTATATTGTATTTGATTTTAAAATTGTATATTAGACTGAACAAATTTAGGGAGGAAAGGAGTAAGAGATTGGACAAAAACTTTTAGTTGCAATCAAACTTGTCTATATTAGGATAGCCGCTAACCCTAATGGCAAGTTTAGAAGAAAAAAAAACTAGTAACACCACAAAAACTGATGTAACCAAATATAACTTGTGCATTTTTACTTTTAAGCATTAAATTTCTTACATTAATATGCAGAATTTCTATATTAAGATATCTTATCATGTTTCATTAGGACACATATTAACATGACCAAAGCTGCTCTTGAGATTTTGGGTGTCCTATGCAAGTCATAATTTTGGTGCCACATTTTTTTATAACTCATATAAAAGTATATAATGTGAAAGAAAGAAAAATTAAAAATTATACTATCAATTGTTAGAGATCCTCTGATTACTTTTAATTCTTCAAATATATTTTACTATCAAAACCATAAGAGTCTAAGTCTATTTTAAAATTTAATTTAATTAATTTATTTAATTTATTTATTTTATCACTTGGACGCATGTACGTACACGCGAGTGCACGCATGCACATACACACACATTAAGTAAAAACACCCTCCAAAACCCTCTTGTTTATACACATCCCAATTGTTCCAACCATTTATCTTTGTCTTTCGGTGATAAACAATTCCCTGCTCGTTTTACTAACTTTCTCCAACCTTTATTCTTTGGTTTTTCAGTTTTTGGGATTTTTATCTTTACACCACCACAATTTTCAACTTCATTGTTCATTGTTTTCCTTTAAAACGAGGGTCAGCCCAACAAATTGTCTGGCCTAAAGCGAACATTAAAATAAGATCTTTTTTATAGAATAAAATAATATTTGATATTATAAAAATAAATTAAAAAATGGTAAAAAATAGTAATTATCTATATTTATTAAAATATTTTTTCATACTTAACATAATAATTTGAACTAGACAAAAGAAATAAAAAACACAATACACTTTATTTATTTTTATAAAAATAACATCAAGCACTTTATATATGTTTTTTATGAGATTGTTTTATTTTATTTTCCTGCGTAAGTTTAAAACTAATTTAATTAGTTTGCTCAATATATCATCCAAATTTTATTAAACTTAAAATTATAAAAAGTGCAACTGATTAGTCTAACAAAAGGCCTTATGATGTATTGAATTCAAGTTATATATATAGTGGAGGGTTTCATGTAAACAAAAAGTTAATGGAGGGTTTATTATAACGGAGGGGAAATGAAGTGGATGAGTAAGGAGTGGATAACACTCAATTAATCATCAATGAGCTTAGGAAAAATATTGTAAAATGAGTTTTGGGGTTGCCACACAAGCTTTTGCTTTTTTTTTTTTTTTTACAAATCTTTTGCTTGTGTTTAAAAAATGACATAGAAGCAATAAAAAAAAGAGTTTTGTTAGAGTGACACATAAAAAAAAAGTTTATTTATATATATATATATATATATATATATATATATATATATATATATATATAGTTAGATAAATAGATAGATAGATAGATAAAGCAAATAATTGTTTTTCAAAATAGCCACACAAATACTTAATTTACATATATTTATTTCATACATTTTTAACAATCCATTACATATAATTTTTCCCATAGATACATGGCTACCACACTAGGTAGTTAACTTAATTACAAGCATTCCCACATAATAAAGACATACATAATATTATGGGATTGGATACAATACAATAATGAACGTCCAACTTTTCAAATTTGGATTGTTCCAAAATATTATACAATCCATACTACCTAAATAAAGACTTAATAGTATTAATGAAATTCATAAAAAAACACTAGTAAGTCAGCATCTCCAAGTTGAAATATATGCCACAAACCAATAATCGCTAACAATCCAAAGCAATCATAAACCAACATCCTAAGAAAATTGTAAGCTCTATAATAAACATCAATTGATACTATTATTTACAAAGCTGTTAAATAAGAAACAACAAGGCTTGTGAGAGTTATATACAGGGCCGCTCTTGAGGTTTTTGAGTATCCTATGCAAGTTATAATTTTGGTGCCTCATTTTTTTATATATCATATTAAAATATATAATGCGAAAAAAAAGTTGAAAATTATACTGTCAATTGTTAGAGATCCTCTAATAACTTTTAGTTCTTCAAATATATTTTACTATCAAAATCATAAGAGTCTAAGTCTATTTTAAAATTTAGTTTTAATATTTATTTATTTATCACTCGGATGTACGCATACACACGCGAGTGCACACGTACACATACACACGCATTAGATAAAAAAATTGGTGCCGCTAAAATTTTGATGCCCTGTACAGTCGCTCCACCTCGAACGAGTCGATGTACGACTTTGACCATTAATATTTCACTACAAGAAATATGATTATTGGCAACAACTTTTTTTGTTACAGGTCGCTGGCAAAACTATCTTGGGTAGTTTTGCCAGCGACTTGCAAATAATATTTCTTGTAGTGTTTTTAGTTGTACACTATTAGAAAATACGAAAATTCTATATTTTGAAAGTATTCATCGAGACAAATCTAATGACATCTCATATGTTAATATTTATCTTTATATTTTAGTAATAAAATATGGTTAAAGTAGATTATATGAATAGTGTACACAGTCAAATAAAGACCATTGTTTTGGAAATGAGGGAGTAACTAATGTATCACACTATCACCATGCGATCCCAGAGAGAGTAATATGTAATTTCAATAATTTTAGATAAAAAAGAATTAAAAAATGTTAATTAATTGAATGAAAAAATCAAAGAATATATCGTTGTCTAACAACTGAAGCACACTCTTGCTTTACACCAACGTAGAACAAGCTAAGGTTTTAGGATCAACAATTGCAGGCAACAAATATTTTCTTTCATTAAGGCCATTTGCGTTGTAGCTAGCACCAGACGTTTTGTCTACCAAAACATCGCCTGCATAACCGGGATAAGCTCCTCTGGCATAAACACCGGTACAAGCCGAAGCCGCTTCCAAAGGAGCTTCTTTTGGTCCTTGAAAATATCCATTACCAAAAGGATTAGTTACAGTTCCCGCTAAAAGACTAGCCACATTTATAACCATTCCATCAAGACCCACATCGTTATTTGGTGCGACCAATGGTGCACTTTGTGGACCGTAAATTGGTTGGTGAAATGGCCACGCACATTGACCAGCACATTGAGTTTCTGAATTCCCAACCCAAATGTACGCAAATTTGTGACGTTTTCCATTTACGCGTGCACCATAAGAAGAACCATGGGTCCCACATCTATTTAAGCAGAAACCATCAACTGCCACGTCAGCTGCTGTTAGAACAATGTTGATTGCGTTTTGTTGTTGTCCTTTCGATGCGAGTTTAAGGATTTGATTAGTTGTAAGAGATTTTCCTAAAGAGTAATTCTCGTCGAGAATTTGTGCACCGAGGGAGAGAGCAAGATTAACTGATTTCTTGTTGGTGAGGTGGTAGTATTTCTCGGTTGATTTCCACCATGTCGCGACCGAGGGTTGTGATTTGGTTGTTAATTTGGGAGAAGAGAGGGAGGTTATGAAATCAGTTATGATGGCTCTTTGGGATGGTTTGAAATTTCCATACCAAATTAGGTTGATTGAGATTTTGCCCGTTAGGAGAGAGCCTTTGTGGTATTGAAATTTAAATTGTTGATCTGATTCCGTGAGTTGTCTAGCTGAGATCATGTGAAGTAGAGAAATTGTAAAAAAAAGTGTAAAGATTAAACTTATGTTACAAAATGCCATTTGGGATTTGTATTGACTATTTGAAAAAGAACAAAAGTATAAGGGAGGTGTGGTGGGAATTGTTGTGAAGTGAGGTGATGGAAAGGTAAGATGAGGTAATAGGTATATATATAGTGAGAATGAATCTGAAAGGAACGTGGAAGGAAAGAGTGGTAAGGGTTGTAATGGTGAAGTCAAATTATGGGGGAGGGTGTGTGTGTGGAGTCACTGATGAAGGTGTGCCAGTTAGATTACGCGTTCTTAATTATTTTATATTCCATTTAGGATATGATTTTCGGCTACTTGTATATTAACCAAATTCATGGTTTTGTGCGGTTAGCTGCCAAGTTTGGATGTATTGTTTGCTAGTTGTTTATCATGTTATTTGACCTTTTGAAGTAATGATACACTTAAAAAAATAAAAATAAATAATGATACACTTCCAAAAACAAATCATTGGCTAAAATCCATGGTGGACTACATGGTCTACCGTAATTTATAGTTCGTAAAATGATTAAAAATGTTGGTGCTTTTTCTTATTTTTTTTTATTTAAAATAAATAGTATTAAGTATATCGATGTAGTATATATAAATTGAATTTAATATTTGAATTTTACGTATAAAAATCAGGTTAATTGGTCATCGTTGAACTACGATAAATTTTTGTGTATCAATAATGACCCGAGAGAGAGAAAAAAATGTGGTTATGAGGTTTGATATATAATAAATAAATGTATACTAATAAAAACAATTAATTTTTTATTGATGTGTTAAAATAAATAACTACTTATATAAGACATAAAAAATTAAAATATATATAATACATACTAGTACTAGTACATAAAGATAAGAGATATAAGATTAAAACACACAATAATTATAATGTGGGATAGTTAGTCGGCCCACACAATTTGTGAAATTTTCACTATAGTGCTTGAGATAACCTCTCAAATAATTTTGAACCTTCAAAGTTTCATGGTGAGGGCTGACCTTTACCATGTATTCTTTATGCCTCACCAGCCTATCTAGCACTCAACTAATCCTTCCTTAAATTCAAAGAATAGTCAATGTGTTTACTTCTTTCTGGATAAAAGTTAAATATTGATTCCGATATTACTATTTGAGAGTAAATATGTTTTTTTTATCGACACACTTGAATGAGTTTAACATGGCCAAGGCTACGGTAGGCGAGTGCCTTGGGTCTCCTAACGTAGGCGACTCAAAAAAAGGGTTTTTTTTATACCAAAAAAAGAAAGGAATATTTTTTTATACAAAATAGAGGATATTTAGTGAATATGTTTTTGACTATGTATTTGAAAATTTAATTAATAATTTTAATAGTTCTACTATTCGAGGGCTAAGATTAAAATTTTAGATCAATTAAAATACTTGCAGTATTAGTTTTTAGTTTAAAATGTATGCTGACTTAGGGGTGATCGCGGTGCGGTTTGGTTTGGTTTTGAGCATAAAAGTCATCCTAACCGCGAGATAAAAATGCATGCAGTTCGGTTTGGTTCGGTTGGTTTTTAAAAGGTCATCCAAACCAAACCAAACCAATGCGGTTAGGATCGGTTCGGTTGTTGCGGTTTACCGTATAACATTTCAGTACCAAATAATTTTAAACATTAAAAAAAAAACTTGAATTTCCTAAATAACATTAAAGTACCAATACAAGTTGTTTATCCAAAATAACATCACAATACCTTACAATTTTACATATTCAAAAAATAATAATTAAAGTTTCAAAATAACATCATAGTAATGTTGATCTAAAATAATATTACAATACCAAAGTAACATTACAATACAAAAAATAAGAATAACTTAAAGTTCCATTAATTTGTTGGACTGACTTAGTAATTGGGCTATGTGTATTGGAAGATAATAAAAACTTAATGTGGTTTTAATGATATTGGAATATAATAGAAGCTTAATGCGGTTTTAGCGGTTAACCGCGGTTTTTACGGTTCGCGGTTTTGCGGTTCGCGGTTCAATGGAAAAGTCATCCAAATACATCCAAACCAAATGCGGTTTTTGCGGTTTTCGGTTTGGATTGGTTCGGTTTGCGGTTTTATTTTTGGATTGGTTCGAATATGATCACCCCTATGCTGACTAATCGAATTAACAAGTGGTTGATTGTGGAACAATGCTTAAAATTATTAGAAATTTTAACGACTGTCAATAATATTTTTTAAAAGTAAAAATTAAGACTCTTCTCATTTTTACGGCTAAAAAATTACATTATTAACATCAATTTAGTACGAATTACATATTTATTATATGTTGTTTTAATCAAACCCATGTCAATTTAGTCATTATTTTAATAAAAAAACGAAAACAACCATCAAATTATACTTTCAAATATATCGATAATATTTTAAATATTTTTTAAATATTGTTCTACCACATGGACCGTTTGAAGAAGCGATCATATTAAAATTTGTCAAGCTTTTAACATATATATTTTGACTAACAAACGAATGAGAAATTGAACACCGAATGTATAGACAGATTATTATAGCAATCTCATCGGAAACCTAGTTTTAATGAAAAGATCACGAACTTTGACTAAAATTACCAATGTAATAGCATTTTGTGATTTTTTTTTGTCAAAGTTCATGACTCTTTCATTAAAACTAGGTTTCCGATGAGATTGCTATTACAATCTGTCTGTACATTCGGAGTTCGATCATCCAAATTCTTTTTCTCATTCGTTTGTTAGTCCAAATATACGTGTTAAAAGCTTGACAAATTTTAATATGAACCGCTTCTTCAAATGGTCCATGTGGTAGAACAATGTCTAAAAAATATTTAAAATATTATCGATATATTTGAAAGTATAATTTGATGGTTATTTTTGTTTTTTTATTAAAATAATGACTTAATATATTGACACCTATTTAATTAAAACAACATATAATAAATATGTAACTCGTACTAAATTGATGTTAATAATATAATTTTTGTAGCCGTAAAAATGAGAAGAGTCAACTGGCAAAATATGCCGAAATTGTTAGGTCGGACGTCGTGACCCGGGTTCGAACCCGAGATCTCACAATTATGTAAGTTTAATTTCCAGTGGATTACCAGTTCAACTAAGACAATATATATATATATATATGAGCTAGCCTTGGCACTCGCCTTTTTTTATGTAAGTTTAATTTCCAGTGGATTACCCTTTTTTAGTCTCCTACCGTAGGAGAACCAAGGCACTCGCCTACGCTAGCCTTGGCCGTTTAACATAGATGTAGTGTATGAGCTTGAGTGTGAGAAGAGATTTAATAATCCACCAATTTCATGCACTGCATAGAGTACACAATACACAGAACAAACATAATAATCCACCAATTTCATGCACTGCATAGAGTACACAATACACAGAACAAACATATAGATGAGTTAAAATTAAAAATAATGAAACTCAAGTAAATATTTGCAATAACCGAAAACAACTACTTCAAAATCGAAATATAAACAAAACAGAATCCAAAAAAGGAGACAAACCTGCTGTTTAAAAGAAAGAAGTTGATACTCCTACATGGGAAGCAATTCAGAGATTGGCACCAAGTGCCCAAGTTCTGAATGTTCATGCAGAAATACTAATGCTTTTGCACATGTAAAATATATGGTCTAAATCCTAAGAAGTCCTGTTTTATTATGCATTACATACTAGTGACTTATCATGATAAACTACACTAAATGATGAACTACTCAACACATGTAATGTTAGCTATTACAACATTTGATTTCTGACCCACTGTCCTTTTGGATTTCTGTTCCGGAAGCTCTCCTTCAATCTCTTCATGTTCATCAGACCCACTGTGAGCTGCACCATTCTCTGGGCCATCTACTCCATTTTTGTCCGAAACAGCACCCTCAGACAGTTGACATTTCAGAAGAGATACAACTTTACTTAGATACGATTCATGAAACTTGACATCAAGTTGGTAGTTTGCCCTTTCATCATTTTGCAGAGCTGCAAGAAAAGATAGTGCAACCTGAAAAGGAAAGAGAAATTATGTGGCTATTGAATTCATGATTCGCCACTATTCATTAAATAGTATATTATACCTTATATGCACACCACTGTCCCAGTTCACCGAGTGCATAATTAATAGCTCTCAACTTCTGAATTAGGTTTGCAGCTCCATCACTTTCTGTTCTTTCAGAAACACCATATACTTGGCGCAGCTCTTCCTTAGCTCCAGCATCTCTAGCTCCCATAAACTATCATTTGCTTTTTCTTGAACTAGATTTTGCAGCTTCCTCAACTTCAGCCTCCATCTGCTTTATTTGCTCATGTAAATAACACAGACTGAAACCTACAGCATGAAAAACCAATTGAGAAATTGCAGTACAAAAAGGACCAGGCCGATGAAATTAAAAATCTTGAAAGAAAAAAATTGAAAAATACATGTTTGGTGTCGAATTCACGCTGCCACCTTCGAGCATCCCAGAAATCCTGCCCCATTTCTCCACAATAGTTCCCCACTTGATATCCGGTGCGCTCACGGATTACCTCAGGTTGCTGTAATTAAACAGAGAAGTAGAACAGAATGAATGAATGGACACACAGAGAGACACTAATTGCATTGCATTAAATGTTAAAGAGATAAAGTTGCATTACATGTTTGGGTTGACGTGATATAAATTTAAGATTATGCTACATGCCCACAAACACCAAATTCTTAAGCATTCAACAATCAAGACTTCAGTACATCCCTCAAATTCTACAAAATCCCATAATCACTTATTTCTTATGTAGCATTTGTTAGATTTTTCCTAATATTTTGTGGGCTACAATCAATTGTAGTTTTGGTTTTATGAAAAACGGGTTTGATGTTATTTAATGTGATCCAGTTGATGATGCTTAAGCCCGAAAAATGTGATCAATAATAATGGGCTTCGGACACTGATTCGGATTTGTGTAGAATAAAGTGTAGGCCCAACTCTAGGGTCCATGATGGGTGGTACTAGGGTTGAGATCTTCTATATATAAGATTGGCTAGGTCCCCTTTGCCGTCACGCACAAAAACAATCAGTACGCTCATTTGTGGCTTTTCCCATCAAAGACCTCAAAGACCGGAGCAAGTGATCAGGCAAAGGAAGACCGAGTCAAAACTTCAGCACTTCTGAAGAATTGATCATCATGAGTTCGACAAGTAAGTGTTCTATTATCATATAATATTGATCCAAAGTTATAACATGTGGTATCGAGCCTGTTTTATATGATCTAGAACCCAAATTTTTCAATACTGAGTCATTGAAGCCGATCAATTTATTTATTTATTTATTTTTTTTTCGGTGAATTGAGGCAATCGTGTTTAAATATGGTGAAAATATTTTTCGGCTAATTATATATGAATCGCATGATATGTTTGTTTTCAATCGTATGATTCTGATTATTTATTATAATCATGTGTTGTGGCCTATTTTATATTAAATTGATTTTGGCTATAACGACTGAAAAGTGATACTGCTTATATGCAACTTGAATTTCTCATGTATGGCGTGTGCATCATCATAATCATCTGCTAATTTGAGTGAGAATTTACATGTACCTAATTTGTTTGGCATCGATAATGAACAGAAAGTTACAGACTTAAAAACGATAATGAATTGATAAAGAATCCACTTAGTTTAGAGTTTTGATCTGTTCAAAATAACTCGGATTATACTGATTTAAACTTGTTATTAATATGATAAATCAACTGGAATTTGTTTTTGGAACAAAACCCATTAAAAATCGAGTGAAACTGTGTTGAAACGAGTAAGAACAGTGCTGAAACCCGACCCGCGTTCCAGACCCGGTTCTGGTAATGGGTCAACCCGCCAGAGGTTGAAGAAGGTACTGTAGCAGTTCGCGAAGCCCACTCTCGGGCTGGAGAGAGTGAGAGAGCGTGAGTGCGCATAGATGGTCCGATTTTGATTCCGTTTTTTGTGTTGTTCACGTAATCACGTTTCTGATTTTTCTATATACTTTTCCACCCTTTTTCCGCTGCGTAAATATTTTATATGAATTATTACATGATAATGTGATTGTTTAACAATTTATATGATATTTATAATATTGAAAAGTATGTTGGAAAAATAAAATATGATATTCTGAACCTATCAGTGGCATTCACTCTCCCTAGTTGATAATGCATGCTTATGCGTTAATTATCCTTCACTTGTTTATGTGCTTTTATTATATAGTTACTTGACCACACTGTATGAAACAAAACGACGTATGATGAATGTGACCTGGAACCATATATGACCAGTCTAGATGCGTTTTAATAATGCATATTTTTACTGTGTCAGTATTTTGACAAGAGACTTTAATTGATTCCTATGCAAGAAAATTCTGTGCGTTGGTATCAGCCGTTACCATCAAAGTGGGGCCGCTTATATTGATTGATAAAATTTTCTTTGTAGTTTGAGGAATGTTTTTAATTATAACATGTAATATTCTGCTTAAAGGTGATTATTATATATTGTAATTAAAAATTAATTTGAGATGAAGTTATTGGAGAATGCATTGAACGGAGGAATTTGCCAGCCTAAAGGTGACAACTTTCAAAGTTTAGTGTATACTCATTGATTAACTCATCTGAGGTTTTGGCTGAGGTTTTGTCCTTAGTTAGTGCATTCTGCCTAAAGGTGATTGTACTATTATATTGGCCTCGTTTTGATAGCATGTTTATTTGAGCTATATCTTGTCTTGTGATATATATTTTAATGCATTCATGTTTTGTCTCTACAGTGAATTTCTCAGTTAACAATTGTACTGCTTCCATCGAAATGTTGAATGGGTCAAACTATAAGAAATGGAAGCAAGATGTGAACTTTGCTCTAGGAATCGCTGATTTAGACATAGCGTCGCGAGAGGATAAACCAGTGATCACTACAACGAGCACTGCTGAAGAAAAAGAACGTCTGGCTAAGTGGGAGAGAGCTGACAGGTTGAGCCTGATTGCTATTAAAAGAACTATCTCTGAACACCTCCTTGGAGGTTTGCCTGATAACTGCACTGCTAAGGAATTTCTTGCACATATAAAAGAGAGGTATAAGGTATCTGATAATGCTGAGTCTGGACGTCTATTGAAAGAGTTAATGGACATGAAATATGATACTTCCAAGGGTGTGAGAGAGTTCATTCTGAAAATTGTCCATTATCAAACCAAGTTGAAAACTCATAAAATTGACCTTAATGATAAGTTCATAGTAGGACATGCCCTGAATTGTCTACCCGTTGACTTCACCCAAATCAAGACTGCCTATAACACCATAGGGGAAGATTGGAGTGTGAATGACCTTATTACCAAGAGTGTTGCTAAGGAAGAGAAACTTAAGAATGAAAAGACTGCTGTGTCCATGCTATCTGTCCATTCCAAACCCCGTGTTAACAAAAGTAACTTGAAAAATAAATACTCGTCTGCTTCTCACAAATATCAGGATTTTAGGAAACCAGGCATAGGTCAGCACCGTTCTGTAGGAGGTCCAAAGTCAGATAATTTCAAGAGAACTGTTTGGTGTTTTTGGTGCAAAGAGAAGGGACATAAGAAACCTGATTGTCCAAAGTTCAAAACTTGGTTAGATAACAAGCAAAAGTCAGGAGGTACTAATTTTTCCTTTGTTTGTTTTGAGTCTAATCTAGTTGATGTTCCTATAGATTCTTGGTGGCTTGATAGTGGTTCAACAACCCATATTGCTGTTTCTTTACAGGGATTCAGAAACCTGAGGGAGCCCAGCCCAAGGGAAAGCAAGCTGAGAGTAGGAAATGATCTAGCCATAGCTGTGGAATCAGTGGGAGATGTCAGCATAGTTTTAGATTCTGGTTTTGAACTTGTTTTAAAAAAATACCTTTTATGTACCTTCCTTTAGGAGGAATCTCATTTCTATTTCTTTGTTGGATGAACTCGGTTTTTGTTTTACTTTTGGTAGTAGGAAAATAAGTATGGCATTGAACTCCCAAGTTGTTGGTTGTGGAATTTTAATTGATGGTTTATATAAATTGTCTTTGACTTCTGATATCGTTCCTTCATCTTTAGTTGTTGAAAATTCTGTTCCTAAAAGGTCAAAGGTTGAGGAAAAATCCTTTGCTTTATGGCATAAGCGTTTAGGTCATATTTCTAGGGAAAGGGTTGAGAGATTAACTAAAGCAAATATTCTACCTTCCTTGAATTTCGATGATTTAGGAACTTGCGTGGATTGCATCAGAGGAAAATTTACTAAAACTAGTAGAAAAGGTTCGACTAGAAGTTCCGAACCCTTAGAAATTATTCATACTGACATTAGTGGACCGTTGAATCCTACCTTTTGTGGTAATAAATATTTTATTACATTTATTGATGACTTTTCCCGATATGGTTATCTTTATTTAATTAAAGAGAAATCTGAAGCTCTTGATAAATTCAAAATTTTTAAAACTGAGGTAGAGAAACAATTGGGAAAAGTTATCAAGATTGTAAGGTCTGACCGTGGTGGAGAGTATTATGGTAAATATGGTGTCGCAGAACAACATATGGGACCATTCGCTTTATACTTGCAGGATTGTGGAATTGTTCCGCAATACACCATGCCTGGGACTCCTGAACAAAATGGTGTAGCCGAAAGGCGTAATAGGACACTTAAAGATATGGTGAGAAGCATGATGAGTGAGAGTAACTTGCCAGAATTTTTGTGGGGTGAAGCCTTAAAAACAGCCCTTTACATTCTAAATAGGGTCCCTAGTAAGTCTGTCCCCAATACTCCTTTTGAGCTTTGGACAGGTAGAAAACCTAGCCTTAACCATCTTCGAGTGTGGGGTTGCCCTGCAGAGGTAAAGATTTATAATCCCTTGATAAAGAAATTAGACCCCAAGACATGTCGTTGCTCTTTCGTTGGATATCCAGACCGCGCTAAAGGATACCGTTTTTTCTGTTCCAAAGGAGGTGCGAGAATTGTGGAGTCTATAAATGCAAAAATTTTGGAGCTTGATGTTACCGATCCCATTGTTCCATCAAATGAAACTAACATTCCACCACAGCCATCATTGACTGTTAGTTTGCCTTTACCAGTTGTTTCAATGGAAAGAAATATTCAAGTTGAAAACACAAACACTCCTCATGATGATGTTGGGATTGATGCTCCTGTTACAAATGATGAATTGCCACAACCTATTGAGCCAACTGAAGTTGTTCCTTTGAGAAGGTCTACTAGACAGAGGAAGCCTACTATCACAAATGATTTCGTGGCTTATCTCAGTGAGGATGCATTTGATATAGGAGACATTGCTGATCCAAAGGGATATCAGGAAGCTGTGACTTGTCCTCAATCTGAGAAGTGGAGGCATGCTATGAATGAAGAAATGAAGTCTATGTCTGTAAATGATGTTTGGGAGCTTGTTGAGTTACCGAAAAATTGTAGAGCAATTGGTTGTAAATGGGTCTTCAAAACAAAGAAAGATGTTGATGGCAATATTGAAAGATTTAAGGCTAGACTAGTTGCAAAAGGTTTCACACAGAGAGAAGGTATTGACTTCAATGAGACTTTTTCACCGGTATCTACGAAGGATTCTTTCAGGATTATTATGGCGCTTGTAGCTCATTATGATTTGGAATTACATCAAATGGATGTAAAGACAGCGTTTCTGAACGGTGATTTAAATGAGGAAGTATATATGCGACAACCTGAAGGTTTTCACACAGGCAATGATGATAATTTGGTTTGTAAACTAAAGAGATCAATTTATGGCCTAAAGCAAGCTTCTAGACAATGGTATTTGAAATTTGACGATGTGGTCACATCTTTGGGATTTGAAGAGAATAAAGTTGATCAGTGCATATACCTCAAGGTCAGTGGGAGCAAGTATATCTTTCTTGTATTATATGTCGATGACATCTTGTTAGCTTCTAACGATCTTGGGATATTATTTGAGACAAAACAAACATTGACCAAATATTTTGACATGAAGGATCTTGGTGAGGCTTCATTTGTGTTGGGAATTGAGATTCACAGAGATAGATCTCATCACACACTAGGGTTATCTCAAAAGGCTTACATTAATAGAGTCTTAGAAAGATTCAGTATGCAAAATTGTAGACCCTGTGAATTTCCAGTCGTTAAAGGTGACAAATTTAGTAATGATCAGTGTCCTAAGAATGAGGTTGAGCAAGCAGAAATGAATGATAGACCTTTTGCAAGTGCCTTAGGAAGTCTCATGTATGCTCAAGTTTGTACTAGACCAGACATCGCTTATGTGGTTGGTGTTCTAGGTAGATACCAGTCAAATCCTGGGAATGATCACTGGAAAGCTGCCAAAAAGTTGATGAGGTACTTACAAGGGACTAAAGAGTATATGCTGACATATAAAAGAGTGGACAACTTAGAGATCGAGGGTTACACAGATTCAGATCTTGGTGGGTGCCCTGATGATAGGAAGTCAACTTCTGGATACATCTTTATGTTGGCAGGAGGTGCAATATCTTGGAAAAGTAAGAAACAAACCATTGTTGCATCTTCTACTATGCAGGCAGAGTTCATTGCTTGTTATGCTGCTGCTACTCATGCTGCTTGGTTGAGGAACCTGGTGACGGGACTCCATATTGTTGATTCCATTAGTAGGCCTATGAGGATTTTCTGTGACAATAGCGCTGCAGTTTTCCACACAAAAAATAACAAAACTTCTAGTGGATCGAAGCACTTGGAATTAAAGTACCTAACTGTCAGAGACCTTGTTAAAGATGGTACCATAGTGGTGGAGCACATTGACACAAATTCCATGTTAGCTGACCCCTTAACCAAGGGACTTAGGCCCACTGTTTTCAAGACTCATGTTGGAAATATGGGCATTGTGAGTTCTTTTGATGTGTTTGGTTAGTGGGAGTTTAAAATTTTATGCAGCCTTTTTTCTTGATGTTGAATTAATATTTCATACATTGCATTTGATACGTTAATTTATACTTTGTTTGACATTATTATTGATGAAATAAGTTTTATGAAATTTACATATACTTGCATGTGCGTATATCAAATGTACAATTTGAGCTCAGTGTTGTTGGGATCACTTCGCCGGTGATCAACACTATTTTGGAGCTGAGGCGTTGCAATCAAATATAAAGTTAAAGCTCAGTGTTGTCGGGATCACTTAGCCGGTGATCAACACTATTTGGAGCTGAGGTGTATGGTATCTTATGGACCATATAATTTCTCTTGCTTTCAGGCACTTGAGAGAAATTATGTCTAAAATTTGGTGCTTGGTGTTGATTAGATCATTAAACCGCGGTGGTCAACACTGGCTTGGAGCACAGACATTGTGGTATCTTATGGACCATAAAATCTCTCTGGCTTTGATGCATTTGAGAGAGATTTAGGACTGACAAAGAAAGTGATAGTATGGTTGTTGGATCACGATGACATATCATTTTCTTGCTACACTCTACATGAATGACTAGTCGACGGAATTGGTGGTATTTGTAACCATGGAAGGTGTTGTATCAATAAGGATATAACTACCGCCATGATTCGATATCATTTAATTTTTGTTGGATGGAGTCTTAATCAAGTGTTGCATCTTGGGATTACTTGTTTAGTGACCGGTCAAAATTAGGAAATGTGTTATCAACCCGAGAGTCGTTTTCAAAATATTTTTTTCAAATTAAAATACACAATTGATTTTGCCCAAGTGGGAGAATGTTAGATTTTTCCTAATATTTTGTGGGCTACAATCAATTGTAGTTTTGGTTTTATGAAAAACGGGTTTGATGTTATTTAATGTGATCCAGTTGATGATGCTTAAGCCCGAAAAATGTGATCAATAATAATGGGCTTCGGACACTGATTCGGATTTGTGTAGAATAAAGTGTAGGCCCAACTCTAGGGTCCATGATGGGTGGTACTAGGGTTAAGATCTTCTATATATAAGATTGGCTAGGTCCCCTTTGCCGTCACGCACAAAAACAATCAGTACGCTCATTTGTGGCTTTTCCCATCAAAGACCTCAAAGACCGGAGCAAGTGATCAGGCAAAGGAAGACCGAGTCAAAACTTCAGCACTTCTGAAGAATTGATCATCATGAGTTCGACAAGTAAGTGTTCTATTATCATATAATATTGATCCAAAGTTATAACAGCATTGACACCATAACATCAATACATGTGGTAAGATATATCATCTCAATTATATATACTAGTAAACAAAATATTGCAGGACACTAAATTATAAAACTCTGGTCCGCACTAAAGTAAACATAATCTAATTTATATATTGAAGTTTCATAGTGGTATCAAAGAGTACACACAGATCTTATAAAAACAAAAAGAGTACACACAGATTAATAAGACCAAAGTCTGCTCCACAAAATGCATTAAAAAAACAACAGAATCTTGCAAGACACTAAACTAAAAAACTCACAATCTTAAACCAAAAGCCACTCAAGTGTGAGGAAGAAGATAAGAGGCGTCGACCGACGATAAATAAACAAGCAATTCCAGTCAAAGTAAAGTTTCTACAATTATACCTACACAGATAGTGATAGATAACAGTTTCTAATTACATCTACACAAATAGTAATAGAACAAACACTGTATTACACCAGAAACAAAAATATATTATCAGCTAAAGGACCCCGTTTTGGTCTTAGGAGTGTAATGTAATCCATCAAACAATCCATAATTCCATTAAATTTCAAAAATTAAATGGATAAAAGTGAAAGAATCAGAAATTTAACAAGTTTTTGAAGCTACTTCAAATTGGTATCACATTCAAACAAATTAAATACAGAAAACCCTAATGCAAACTGGAAATTGAACAAAATCGATCGAATTGGTATCACATTCAGACAAACCGTATGCAGAGAAACCCTAATTAAAATTAGAAATTGAACAAAATCGAGATTGAGAAACCGTTGAACAAAATCGAGAAAACGAAATCGAAGTATTACCTGACGGTGGAGGAAGAGGCATGACGATGGGAGCGAGGAGACGGTTTCCATGAAGCAGCTGAGGGAGAGAACTTCATGGTGGAAGGAGCGAAGCTCGCGGCGGAGGGAGAGGAGTTCGGCGGTTTCGTCTTCACGGTTCACGTTTTCTTCTTTTGAGAAATGAAAAGGAAAGTAAAAGCGCGAGATATAAAAAAACAAACAATGAAAGTAAAAAGGCGCAAGAGAAAACTGTAGCGGGATTGAAAAAAATATTTGCCATTTTGCGGGAGTTTCATTAAACCGCCAAAAAAAAACCGCCGCTAAAAGGCGCATTTTTTTTGTAGTGAGAAGAGATTTAATTCTGAAATGATTTGTTTCTAATTGTGCAATATCTTTGATCAAGATTTTCTTTTATCTATTTTAAAAATCTCTTTGTTCTTATTTGTTCTTATTATGCAAGCTTGGAAACTAGCCGTTTTGGTTTAATGCTTTTGATTTTGACCATAACAACTTATTTTTTATGATCTTGAATCAATGCTTTTAATTGTCATTCTGAACTTGATTCTTATGATTTTATGGTGAATGCAAAATTCTATTCATCAATCTAATTAGCTTAGTAATCAACATTTGAAACTTGAAACTTCTTGCTTCTTAGGTTGTTTTTGATTAATTGCTTTTGAACTATGGTTTTGAAGTGATGACCTTAGATAGTCAGTAATTTTTATTGTGAACTCCTTAGAGCATAAATATAGGGAGTGGCTTTTGCCACATGTGATACTTGTGTAAGAGGAGCATTCATATTTGAAAAAAAAGGCAGTGGTAATAGACTACCACGGTTCCATTCATGGACACGGTAGTATTACATTTTTTTTGTTGTCTTCATTCAAAAGACTTTGCATTCAAACAATTGAAAAAGGGAAGTTTAAGCCAAAAGAAAAGTTTGTGGGGTCCATATTAGAGTTTTAGATGAGTGGTATGAATATTTAGAAAGTATGATTGAGTGGTTTAAATAGTTGGAAAGTGTAAAGTAATATAATATAGGGTAAAATAACTGATACCCCCTGCAATATGGGCGTGTTTTGCTTTTCCCCCCTATAAAATTTTCTTTGCAACTCGCCCCTTGCCAAATATTGACTCTTTGCATTTGCCCCCTATTACCAAAATTTGGCAGCTGACTGGGCGTTTTCGCCACGTGTCAAATCCACGTTGGTCAATTTTATTTTTTATTTAAATTTAATTACACGTGTACTGCCACGTGTAATTTAAAAAAATATAAAAAAGCGAAAACTTATTATTTATTTAATTATTTAATTATTTCATTTAAAAACAATTAAAAAAAACAATTAAAAAAAAAAAAAGAAAACATTTAAATTATTTAATTATTCCAAAACCTAATACCAAATTAATCCAAAAAATTACAAACAGGGTGTTTACTGTGAAATTTGGTAAACAACGCTAGTTTGATTATTATAAGAGAGACCAACTAGTAAATCTCGGGACATAGTGCTTTTGTTTATATTTTCAAAGTAAATGATGTTCATTATTGTTCTTATGTTGATAAAGTGTTGTTTTTATGTTTTAATAACTTGAAATGCAAGAAAGAATGTTTATCCAATTGAATAAACAGAAGGAAAGAAAGAGTCGAAAGTAAAAGATAATTGGATAGGAAAGAGATCAAAAACTGTAAATTGCATTTAAATGTAAATGATTACAGAATAAAATGGTTCACATTACATACATTTTCCTTCGAACACTCGTTTCTCGCTTTGACATGGGTACTTAGAGTTTTTCTGAGGATTTTGTATAATGATTGTGACCCCTTTTTCGATCACATAACTAGGCTATTTATAGACACTAATTTCTAACTGCTACTAACGCCTAAATAACTACAGATAGGACGCGTGTCTTGACACGTATTTTGAATTTGAATCCTTTCTTATCTTCTGATTTAACCGTTGTTTCCATCGAAGTCGAAGTAACCATGCTTTCTTTTGAATATTTCGCTAAGTCCATAAATTACTTTTGCCCACTGGATGCTTCGACCCTACTGACACTTCGACCAAATCGAAAGGATCCTGAAAGAAAGAGAATATGCATTTAAATGCAACGTTCCATAACAGAACATTTATTACATGCTCGTGCATGATTAATCATTAAATTCATTGGTTCTGAAAACCAAACATATTTTTAGTAAAAATATGGGTTAACAAATTGCCCCCAAATGCCTGTTTCGATTGAGTGGTCGAACGAAAAAGGAAAAGGCATTTTATAACCACGTGCTTGACACTATTACCAATGACGGCGCTTATGTCACGTTCAGAAGTAACTGTCAACTTGATACCCACAATCCATCATTGCTCCTAGGTTTTAGCATAGTGGATGACGTGGCATACGCAGAAGTTGAAGAGAAATTTTTTGAATTTCTTTTTGATTTATTTTCTGGAGACAAACACGTTCCCCTATAAATAGTAGCAAACGAACAAAGGAACACTTTTTACCAACTTCCAAGTTTCAAAGCTTCCTTACGAACCCACTGTTCATCTTCTTCTTTTCTGCAAATTACACGCTGATCTTCAATCATCTTGCAATTCTAAACCGTACAAGTGATTCACCCTCAAATTCCGCATCGATTCATCTTTGTTTCACCTTAAACAAACAATTTTCACAATTTTCTTCACGAAACCCTTTCAGTTCTTGATTTTCTGCGTACTGTTCATTAATGGCGTCCAACTTGGATTTCGATGTACCCACTGCTGGCAAATGGAAGGATCTTCGCGTCCTTGAAGATGGCGAAGAAGTAGTTCCAGAACCTTCTGGAACTGAGGCGGAAAGTAAGATCTGGAACACTCAGCTTATGATTCCATTTTCTGTCAAGAAGGAAGATTACGCTTTCTGTGGACCTTATCCCACACGTGCTGAGGTTATATCAAGAGAGGTAAGTGATATCTTCCCTTTGCATGTAACCTGTGAGCCTAGAATCTTTAGCTCTACTCCTTACAACTTTGGGTATATGAAGAATGCCCTTAAGATTTTTAGAGCTGCCCCCTATACTGCGCACAAGGATTACATTCCCTGGTTAAATAGGGTCGAAAAGGACTTTAAGGATTCTTGGAAAAGCTATGGTATTTATGAGCTTATCCAATTTAGTCGAACCGGTCCTAAGTACAAACCAGAACTGCTAGTGGCTGCCTTACACTTCTATGAAAAGTCCACCAACACTTTTCAGTTTAAGTGTGGCATGTTAACCCCTACCTTATTAGATGTAGCTGCTATCACAGGCCTTAGGCCTGTTGGTGATCACTTCGATCCAACCAAAACTGGAGATAAGGTCGAAGTTAATTTTCAAGAAGCTACATTCTCTAAGTACATAGCAGAGCAAATGAGTGAAGAAGGAGAGGAGGTGTCCACTGAGGAGCATGTGGCCTTCTTAACATTGTGGTTATCCCACTTTGTGTTTTGCTCGAAATCCCTTCAGGTAGCGCGTATGTACATTCCCCTAGCACAACAGATTAATGAGGGTAGACTCTTCAGTTTAGGGCGTTTGTTATTAGCCTGTCTATATAAAGCAATGGGGAATGCCAGTGATGCAATCAAGGCTTCCAAGGATGGATCAAAGGTTTCAATTGCTGGACCTATGTGGCTGTTACAACTTTGGCTGAATGCCACATTTGAGACGGAATTGGGGTTGATAGTGCCTTTTGACTATCAACAAGAGGTAGATGAAAGGGAGATCGAAGGGCAAAGGTTGGTTCGATTAGCCCCTAGATCTTTGGACCAAGATACTGGCAGACTCTTCTTGAGACATATGAAGATGTTTTTGAATTTTGACAAGTTTTTACCACGTCATGCTCCCTTTGTCGAGCGTAAGCATGGTGCTGCATGGTTTGTTGAAGATTTTCCTGCATTCAACCCATACAATGAGGATGAGGTCAATAAGGTCTGGAGGGCCTATTTAGAGCAAACTGTGCTCTCATGCAGGATCGGTTCGAACGCAAATCAGTATGGGCTTGTAGGATATCTGCCCAACTGTGTGGCTAGGCAATTTGGTATGTCCCAGATTAGGCCCAAGTCCCTTTTTGAAAAACTGGATAGAATGGTGTTGGGCACTGGAGTGGCTGAAAAGACTTACAAGAAATACATGAGAATGCTGGAGAATTATGAATTTAATTTCAAACCCTTCGAGTATAAGCCTTCTTTCTACTGCACTGATGGCTTTAGCAAATGGTGGAGTGACCATTACACCAAACATTCAATAGGCAATATTGATCAATTGCTAGGGATGGTGGAGAGTGGCTTCATAGTGCCATCTCTTGGAAAGAAAATAAACGTCTCAGGTCGAGGTAAACATCTAAACTCTTATATTTTATTTATCTTACAAGATTTATTCCCTCAAACCTTTTTATATTTAGTAATACAACATTTTGCAGGCAAAGGCATAAAGACAGATGGTGGGTCTTCAAAGACTTCGACTGAAGTGAAGAAACCCACTGGGGTGAAGATTAGATCAGAGGTCGAAACCTCTAAGGCAAAGGTAATTTAACCTTAAGAATTATTTATTTATTTATTTTCTCTCCTCATGTTTAAACATATGTTCTAACTTCGACCATTTATGTCCTTAGAAGGGAAAAGGTAGGAGCAGCACAGAGACAATGTCTGCTAGCTCGAAGAAAGATAAAAACACAGTGGTATTAGATGAGGAGGTAAAAATCAAACTTTCCATCAAATACTTCAAACTTTTGTCATAGTAATATATTTTGAAGCAAAATCTTGACATTTGTTACCTCTATCATTTCAGGATGAAGAAGAACAAGAGGTCCCTTTGATTAGGAAGAGAAAACAACCATCAACTTCGACTTCACAACTTAGTGAAGGGAAAGCAACAACTGTACCAGAAGTCGAAGCAAATAAGGCTGCACAAGCCAAGAAACAGAAAAAGGTTGAAGAAGCTCCAACAAAGGACCAAAGGGGAGAGAAGAAAAAGAAGAAAGAAATTGGTATGAAGGTTAAGTCAGCAATCAAGAAGCCTAAAGTGCTTAGGGCATTAAAAATTCGTGCCTCGAGTGAAAGCGGTGGAGATCCAACCCCTCAGACAAATGCTTCAGAGAACAAAGTGGTCGAACAAAACCAACTTACCAAGACATCAGAAGAGCAGGTTGACGGACCACAAGGTAACCCTGCACCTCATTCAGAGACCTTGGTCAATGATGAACCAATTATTGATGGGGGAAGGACAGATGATGCACAACCAGGCAACGATGTCCCCAATGCTGAGAAGGGTGGTAATCCTCAAACTAGCCTTGAGGTCGAAGAAAGAGAGGTATAACTCATCTTACTCTCAACCTTAAATTTTCATAGTTACATTTGATCTTTACTAATTTTCTTTTGAATTTGTAGGATCAGTCGAAGAAAAGTCCTGTTGAGGAAGATAAACAACCAAACCTTGAGGAGGTGCCAACCAATGTTTCGAGCATCAAATATTCAATGCCTAGTATGTCTACAAACTCAGGCCAGGCAAGCTCGAACTAGGAATCTCAACATGACTCTGATGCAATTCCTGAAGCTGAGGTTGGGGGTTCAGGGATCATATCTGTCTCTTCGACCTCGAGACTTTCTGCAAGCTTGGGCATATAAGAAGAAGAATTTACCAATATGCAGAAGTCTGATCCTGCCGGTACCCTTAAACTTCTACTCTCGAGGAAAGCAAATCAAGGAAACACCTCTAGTGAGCACACAACCACTGACTCAGCGCCTTCCAACTCTGAAATTGACTCGATGGTGCGCCAGGACTCTCTGTTGCTGAAACTTACAACTACATTCGTCCAAAGGGATGTGTTGAAGCAAATTGAAGAGCAACCAGCATGTGCTTATAGCCACTTGGCTTTCCTGAAGAAGCTTCACAATCCTAGGACTGATGAGGAAACCCTTGGCAAAGTCATACAACTTAGTTCGATTGTGGACCAATATGCCAAGACAGTGCAGAAAAGGATTGATAATAACACAAGACTTGCCACACAACAACAAGCTCAAACCATGTTCTTTGAGAAGGCCCAGCAAGCACAAGCTGAAGTGGAAAGATTGTCCTCTCAACTGGTCGAAGGAAATTCAGAGCTAAAAGAATGTGATGACAAGGTTGCCCATTACAAGGAACAAATCAAACTCTTAGAGGAGCAGATTGTTAGTTACAGGCGCAAGATCATCGAAGAGGAGACCAAGAGAGCTCGAATTGAGAAAGAGACCAAAGCTTCGACCCAAGAGCAGATTGACGCATATGGCAGGGAAGGGCTTCAAGCTTTTGGCTCTGCAGAAGTTGTTGGTGAAGAGATCAAATCCCTGGAGAGTTCGAATTTGGTGGTCGAAAAGGAGATGGCAACCCTCAAGAAGATTTATGCTGACTGTACCAAGAATTTATAATTCCCTTGGTTTATTTTCTTTATTGTCCGTTCGAACAATATTTTGGATCTTGTAACCTTTGAACAAAGTCCATGTTTTATGGCAATTTACAATTTACCATTTTATTTTACATGCTTGAATATTATTCTGCGCTTATTTTTACTTCCCCTTTTGACATCAGTCAAAAAGACACAGAAAAACAAGCAGTCAAAGCACCATATCAAGGCAGTCAAGTCAAAAGGTGATGACAGCCAAATTCATTAAATGAATTGTATTGATGACCACACTGACAAGAAGGCTTGATGGCACTATAAAAAGGATGATTCTTCTCATTTTAACCATTCAGGGTAATCAAGTAACCTTAACAAGAAAATCATACCATGGAAAGGCAAGTTACCAAGGATGCTTCAGGCTCAAAAGAAAAGAGCAAAAAGGGAGCAGAGCCCTGGCGTTGCGAAGAAAACAGGCTACGCTACGAGAGAAACAAGGAAGAACTAATTTTAACAGAATCAGAAGAGGAAGAAATGGGCCCTGATCTGGAAGAGTTCTTATGGACATATGAAGACAATCTAGCAGATTATCCAGCTGAGGTTCAGAAGCTTGCTAATGAAGCACTATCTCTTTTCAAGGAGAAACTGAAGAGTATAGAATCAGAAACTTCTAAATCTAAGTCTAAGTCTGGGTAGAATTATGTTATCATATGTAATAAAGAACTTTTCTTATTAATAATAAAAATAAAGTTGTTCCTACTTCCTATTTCTCTTTTTAAAGCTTGCTTCCTTTGACCAATTCCTGATTTGTGGCAAGTTTTAATTATTGCCATTTCGATTTCATGTTCAAGTATTATTCTGCGCTTATTTTTACTTCGAGTAAAGTAGGCTTATATTTCTTCAAATACTTTCCATTTATACCCAAAGTACGTTTTTCAGGAGTTAACTCCTCAATTTCATATGCGCCATTATAATAAACTTGAATAATTTTGAATGGTCCTTCCCAATTTGGGGACCACTTGCCTAAGATCCTATCTTTTTTGTCCATAGGCAATATAACTTTCCAAACTAATTCTCCTATATCAAAAGACTTAAACTTAACCCTTTTGTTATATGCTTTAGCAACTCGTTCTTTTTGTCTTGTTAAAACTTCTAAAGCATTAAGCCTTTCTTCATCTAAATCAATCAACTCATCTGACATCATCTGATAATAATGGTCTAGAGGTATTTCCATTTGTCTTTGTACTCTTGCTGATTGCAAATGTATTTCGACTGGTAATACTGCATCATGACCATAAGTTAGTCGAAATGGAGTAGTGTTAGTTGATTCTTTAGGAGAATTTCTACAAGCCCATAACACTTGGTCTAAGGTTTTGTGCCAATTTCTTGGCTTTTGGGCTATATGTTTCTTTATCAGATTTATAATAATTTTATTTGCAGCTTCGACTTGACCATTTGCTTGTGCATAATATGGTGTTGAAGTTAACAGTCTAAAGCCAGTTTCTTGGGCAAATTCCTGCATCTTTCGACCAGTGAAAACTGAACCTTGATCAGTAGTTATTGTTTCAGGAATTCCAAACCTATATATTATGTAATTTTGTATGAAATTAATTACTGCCTCTTGATCAACATTTGGTAAAGGAATGGCTTCTATCCATTTTGTGAAATAATCTATTCCAACTAAAATATAACGTTGATTTTTTGATGAAGCAGGTTTAATCTCACCAATAAGGTCTAGAGCCCAACCCCTAAAGGGTCATGGTTTTACTATTGAATGTAGTTCACTTGCAGGCACATGTTGAATTCCTGAGTGCCTTTGGCATTCTTGGCATCCTTTCGCAAACTCTATACAATCCTTCAACATAGAGGGCCAATACAAACCTTGTCGAAACAAGAGCCATTTCATCTTATGTCCTGCTTGATGAGAGCCACAAGTACCACTATGAACATCAGAGATTGCTATATATGCTTCTGCTTCATTAAGGCATTTTAACAAGATTCCTTCAGAAGTCTTTTTGAAAAGATCATTTTCAAAAATTATATAGCTTAAAGCCCTATATTTTACCTTTCGATCCACATTTCCTGTTGGATTCTTATGGTAATCTACTATAGGTTTTCTCCAATCATTATCTGACAAATTGTCAATGGCAAAAATTTGAAAATTTTCTAGGGGATTTTTTATTTCACCATTTATTTGTAGGGGATTTTTTATTTCACCATTTATTTGTGGTATAGTCTCTGCCCCCACAAGTTTTGGTATTGACAATTGTGCAGATATTGGTTCTTGTAAAACCATTTTTTCTTTTATATTGATTAATTGTGTCAACTTTTCTTTTGACATTTTATATCCTGAAGCAATTTGAGCCAAGTCATTTGCTTCTTGATTTTTTAATCGAGGCACATGTTCAATGTCTACTTGATCGAAACAATCTAACAAAGAACTAGCTATAGAAAAGTATTTCGCCAGGTGCTCTTTCACACATTTATATTCTTGTGTTAATTGTTTCAATACTAATTCAGAATCACCTCTTATTTTAATGTTCTTTGCCCCCAAGTCTTTTAATATTTCTAACCCTGTAATTAAAGCTTCATACTCAGCTTCATTATTAGAGCAAAGTCCATTTATTTTGTACTTGAACTTGGTTGGAACTTGAGTCGGAGATATGATCAAAATTCCAATTCCTGTTCCATACTTATGTTTGGACCCATCAAAATAAAGAATCCATGGTTGAATATCCACATAATCCTGTGGCATTTCGACCAACGAATGATCTACTATAAAATCAGCCACAATTTGGCCTTTGACAGCCTTTAATGGTTTATAAGTCAGTGAATATTCAGTTAATGCTAATGCCCATTTCCCAATTCTACTATGTAATATAGGTTTAGTTAGCATATGTTTAATAACATCAAAATGGGAATAGACATAAACATCAACAGGCTTTATATAATGCTTAAGTTTTGTACAAGAGAAATACAAACAAAGACAAAGTTTTTCTATGGCAGTATATCTAGTTTCTGCATCATTTAAAACTCTACTAAGGTAATAAACTGCATTTTCTATGCCATTATCGTCCTCTTGAGCTAACATGCTTCCTATCGTCTTATCAGACGTAGCAATATACAACTTCATAGCTTTACTCCTACTAGGAGGCATTAGTACTGGAGGCTTTATTAAGTATTCTTTGATGTCATTAAAAGCCTTTTGATGCTCTTGGTTCCATTTGAATGGATCATCTTTCTTGAGTCGAAGTAGTGGTGAGAAAGCTTGAGCCTTTCCACTTAGATTCGAAATGAATCTTCTCAAGAAGTTGATTTTTCCTAGCAGAGATTGAAGTTGTTTTTTGGTCGAAGGAGGCTTGGTCTCCAAGATAGCCTTTGTCTTGTTTTGGTTTATTTCAATGCCTTTTTTATGCACCACAAAACCAAGGAAATCTCCGGCATGCACACAGAAAGCACATTTTAATGGATTCATTTTTAATCCATGTTCCCTCATCCTTTTAAAAGATTGCCTAAGATATATCAAATGGCTATCTTCAGAAGAGGATTTAATGATGATATCATCAATGTAAACTTGCATGAATGTATCTATAAAATCATGAAACATGGAATTCATTGCCCTTTGATAAGTGGCACCAGCATTTTTTAAACCAAAAGGCATCACAACCCACTCATAAGTGCCTAAAGCACCAGGGCATCTGAATGCTGTTTTAGATACATCTTCCTCAGCAATGAATATTTGGTTATAACCAGAATAACCATCTAACATGCTCAAAAACTCGAAGCCTGCTGCTGAGTCTATTAGCATTTCTGCCACAGGCATGGCATACTCATCTTTAGGTGTAGCATTATTTAAGTCCCTAAAATCTATACATACCCTAAGTGTACTATTCTTTTTAATAACAGGAACTATATTTGCTAACCATTCTACATACCTGGCAGCTCTGATGAATTTACTCTTCAGCAGCCTTTCGATCTCTTCTTTGATTTTGGACATGATATCTGGTGCAAACCTCCTTGGCAATTGTTTCACTGGTTTATTACCTGCCTTGATTGGTAGTTTTAATTCGACCATTTCTCTACTGAGTCCAGGCATTTCATTATAATCCCAAGCGAAACAATCACTAAATTCTTTAAGAAGTAGTACCAATTTTCCTTTTAAGTCAGGACTAATATTGGCACTAATGTAAGTTGGCCTTTTTGCTGAGCCATCTCCAATGTCAATTTCCTCCAAAGGGTCTTGAGCCTGCATCTTAGGAGTTTCATTAAGTGGATCCCTTTCGAACCCTAAAGGTTCCTCATCATAGATGCAGTCGAGCCTTTATGCTTGTGGCATAGAAATGCCATCGCTTTCGACCTTGGCTTTTGTAGCCATATTTTGATGAACATCAGCTTCCAAAGCCGTATTTAACTTAGTTTCGGCCATATAAGCCGTAATCCTGGCCCATGCGCTGGACTCAGTCATCATAATCTTCGTAAACATTCCACCCAGATGGTGGTATAACTCCATCTTCTGAGGACACATCATCTATTTCCTCTCTTTCCCATATGAAACCCTGGGTTGGGTGGAGTTTGACAGAATGTATCACATTATCAGAAGGTGTGAAAGCATTCTCTCTATCATAACGTGGCGCTATGTTCGCCAAATTTTTGTCAAAGGTTTGTTGATTTATGGTATCAACCTCTGACATATAGAAACTCTGATCAGCCTCTATATTTTCAACGCAGCCATCCTCCCTCCAAAGCATCAACTTCTGGTGAAGAGTCGAAGGAACAGCTCCTACTCCATGAATCCACTCTCGCCCCAATAGTAAGTTGAAGTTTGCCTTGGATTCGACCACTAGGAATAAAGTTGGTCGAACTATGCTGCCCACAACAACATCCACTTGAATTGCCCCCCTTGAATGTCCTGTTTTGCCTTCGTAATTTGACAAAACAATGTTATGGGCTGACAAATCACAGTCATATTTGCCAATCTTGGGTAACATAGATAGAGGCATTAGGTTAACAGCAGCTCCTCCATCTATCAGCACCTTGTTAACTCCAACTCCTTCAACCTTTGCTCTGATGAAGAGGGGTTTAAGATGGTTTTTCATGCCTAAGTCTGGCCTTTCGAATGTAGCCTGTTGCTCCTCGATGCAGCCATTGTTCATGACATAGTAGCAAATTGGCTTAGGATCAGCTATTTCTAACTGGTCGAAATCAGTTTCGAGCTCAGTTATCTCTGTTTGCACATCATATTCCGATGGTAATATGGAAACCACGCATATTACGTCGAAATCTAGCTCAGAGTCCAGCATATCATCTTCTTCCATCTTGCTTTCTTCTATAGGAGGAAGGATCCTTTCTTTTGCTGGCCTTCTAGCCACTTCTTTATATTGGTCTGTTTGAAGATTAGTTGCAGCCAATTTCTTTTGGCGTTGGAACCTACGCCACTGAGTCCTTGTCATTGGATGTTTACCCTTGTAATTGTTCTTGTAAGAGTATTTGTTGACATCCTCTGAATAGCTTAATTTGGTGCCACTTGCGCCACCAACTTCCATTGCACCCTTGTTGAACTTTATGGTTCCTTGGTGCATCCAGCGTTCTATAGGAATCGAACCAGACGGAAGGAAAGTGTGAAGGTGGAAAAACACAAGAAGGGGGGGGTTGAATTGTGTTTTAAAAAATAAAACTTTTTACCTAATAGAACCTAAGTTTGCAGCGGATATAAACACAAAACTAAAAGAGATGCTGAGAGAAAGAGAGAAAGACACGAAATTTATCCTGGTTCCTCTCACAAATCGAGAGTACTCCAGTCCCCTTGTTACTAACAAGAGATTTTCACTATAATCTACTTAAAATTACAAACTGCTCAAGCACACTTGCAAGAGACTTCTCAGATGCTCAAGTTTCACTAAACAAGAGACTTCTCAAATGCTCAAGTTAATACCTAACAAGAGACTTCTCAAACAAACTTAATAATAAGAATGAATGTTAAGGAACACTTGATATACTATCAGAGGTGTTTACAAAATACAACTCAATTTGTTTAAAGACTTTGAATGACAGATAAAACGATAGTGTCAGAATGCTTCAGAGTCTTAAACGTGGTAATAGAACAGTGGTCATTTCTTCCATTTGAGTCTTCTATTTATACTTGGAAGAAGATGATGACCGTTGCAGAGAGCTTTGTGCCAGCTGGAATTTACTCGTACAATTGATAGCTGTATATTGCCTTCTTTGGTAAGGAATTCCAATTCCACTACCTAGCTATTCAATTTATCACTCATCCATTTTGAGTAATAATAGTACAATTGTACCATCCTCAAATACGCTCCACTTATGGATAAGGTTAACGTTGTACCAACGAATATTCCTTCCTGTGGATGTGACAGAGCCTTGAAATAGGTGGTTCTTCAATCATTGAATCTGATTCTGTCAGTTCTTGAGTGATGTAAATTCTTTTTGCTTCTGATGCTGTTGCCATAGCTTCTTAAGGTCTTTTAGCTTCTGAGTCCTTCAGAGCCTTGTTTTATCCTCAGAGTCACTTTCTTCAGCATTCAAAATTCAAGCTTCTGACGAACCGTGTCGTGCTTTCAGAGCTTGTTTTGACTGGCTTCTCTGCTACTATTCATAGTGCTTCTGAATGAATTTTAACTTGTAATTCTGCACACTAGAATAATCATTAGTAATACCAATTGTAATTTTAATACATTGTTATCATCAAAACCACTTAAAACATTAGAGGTTCATGTCAGACCCACTTTGTTCCAACAATCTCCCCCTTTTTGATGATGACAAACCAAAGCATTAAAATTCAATTGTTGTTGATTTAATTTAATTATGATGACTTCAGGTTTCAAAGGTTTGCAATCTCCCCCTGAGTCTGATAATCCATAAGGGTAGGTTTGTAAGCTCCCCCTAAGTTTTATCCATAATTAATTAAAACAGTTTAAGAGTCGATTTATTAACTTAAAATAAATTTTCATATTTAACTCTCAGAAGCATAGTTTTGCAAGCTTTGCTTCTTAGAGTTTGATAATGCTCAGAAGCGGTTTGCAAGCTCTTCTGACATTGTCTATGAATTTTATTTTAGGTTCTTAAATTTTCTCCCCTTTCAATAATTGTTCAGAATGAGAAAGAATCATAAGAGATAAATATTGATTCATAATGCTTTTAACATTACAGTTTCAGATTGAGCAGTATATGAATGAATCAACATTAATTTTAACGCTACTCTTACTCCCCCTTTTGGCATCAGTCAAAAAGACACAGAAAACCAAGCAGTCAAACTCGTCATAACAAGGCAGTCAAGTCAAAAAGGTGGTTACAACTAATTCATTTAATGAATTGTGTTGAATAACGACCTGACGGGAGAGCTTGATGACACTATAAAAAGGGATGATTCCTCTCATTTTACTCATCCAGAGTAATCAAGTAACATCAAAAGAAAAACAAACAATGGAAAGGCAGGTTACCAAGGATGCTTCAGGCTCAAAAGGAGAGAGCAAGAAGAGAGCAGAGCCCTGGCGCTGCGAAGAAAACAAGCTTCGCTACGAAAGGAACAAGCAAGAACTGATTTTGACAGAGTCAGAGGAGGAGGAAATGGGCTCTGATCTGGAAGAATTTTTATGGACATACAATGATGATACTCCATACGAAGAGTACGAAGCTGCTGTTCAGAAGAACACTGAAGAACTAGTGCAAAAAGCCACTGCCAACTTGCTTGCTTACATTAAGGAGAAACATAAGAAGCTAGATGCAGAGTCTTCTGAAGTTAAGCCTAGCTCTAAGTAGAGTCTTATCAGTCTATGTAATAGAAATTCTTCAATAATATTAATAAAGGAGTTTATGCTATTAATTCCCTTTGTTTTGAGCAAGTTTCTTATATATATATACCTCATTCCTATTGTCAGAAAACCAGTTACCAGACACGCCTCATTCGATATTGGTGCCCCGTTGTTAAACAGGCTTTAATACTAAGAAGCTATTTCATGAGTAAACAGGAGTACTGATGAGAGGGACTCTTAGGTTTTGAAAATCCTAGGCTTATTAGTTTAAAAACTAAGATGCTCTCCAGCATCTTTCACTAGAGTCAGAATTCTCAAGAGTACCAGACAATATCATGGTATATAGAAAAGTTAAATTTTGAAAAACAAATATAAAACAAACATATAAGCAAATAACAAACACACAAATATGGATAATATAGATATGAATTAAAAAAAAAATTATCCAAAAATTACACAAGAACTAATAACAAATAAGTGCTCAGACATAAGGGTTAAGGTTTGGGTTGCTGTTGAGTAAGCTTTAGAAGAAGTTCCATCATTGCATCTATCTTCTTGTTAGTAGCTTCACCAGATCTGTTCATGTCTTCTCTTATATCGGCCCTGAACTCATCCATTTCATTTCTTAGTTCATCTCTTAAGTCATTCTTGATTACATCCAGAGCTTCTTGCATAACAGAAGGTATAGCAGATGAAGAAGAGCCTTGGACAAGTACAGGTGGAGATCTAGGAGGAGATGAAGCAACAATGGGAGCTTTACCTTTATCAGAATCTGGTTCACTAAGATTCTGATCATTCATAACAAAATCTTCTTCAACTCCTTGATTCTCAATAATCTTATTAGTCTCAATGACAGCAATGTGAACAGCTCTATCAACCAATAACTTGAAGGCTTCTTGTTCAGCAAGCCTCTGACGTTCCATTTCAGCAGCTATCTTAGCCTGCTCTTCATCCAGAGATCTTTTCATACTTTCATTTACAGCAGCTAAAAATGCTAACCTCTGACATTCTTCTTCATGGTTGAAAAAAGTAAGTCTCAGAGCATGAGAGCGTTCAGCAGCATTCATAATCTGAGACAGAGCTTCCATTCCTCTTCCCTCAATCCTTCTTTTTACATAGCCTCCCAACAACCTCAGAGACTGACTGAACTTCTCCTCTAATTCCCTGATCTTAGCATCAATATCTGAGGGAAATATCAGTACTTCTTCTTCCATGCTTTTAAAATTCCTTAGACTAATATTAATAGCACTTTCTAGAAGCTCAAGGTTTGGTTCAGAGTTGTAGTTGAAGAAGGGTTGGTTTCTATTGAAAGGAATGGTGGGTTCAGGCCTTTTTCTTTTGAGGGGAATTATTTTGATTCTTTTGATTTTGTCAAAGGGATCAATGGTTATGATATCATCATCAACATTAATTTCTGCTTTTAGCAGATCCTCCAGAATTGGTAGGGCAAAGTCAATGGGTAGACAGAGTTCTTCTATGGTTAAGGGTTTGTAAACTGGGTCATAGATGGGTTCTGATGAAGTTGTTTGTGGTTCTGGTGTTGGTTCAGGAGTGGAAAGTTCAGGTTGTGGTGTGGGTGGTTTAGTAATATGATCAGAATGAGTTATGACTTCATCAGAAACGATGAGGATATTTTTTTTTTGTGATTCTTTTGGTAGGTTTATGTACAGGTTTCTCTTTCTCTAATTTGTCAAGTGCAGTAATTAACTCAGTAGAGTCAATGCTGGAGTCAGAAAGAGTTTCTTCAGATGATGATGATTTAGGGGAAGGTTGGATCATTCGAATAGGCTGTGTATAGTCTATGGGAGGTGATTGGGTAGAGGGATGAGCACTAGCAGTACTATCAATATTAGGCATAGAATGTTTACCTGAATCAGCAGCCTTTTGTTTGGATACAACTGACTTCTTTCTTTTTGTGGCTCTGACAGGTTGTTCCTCCTCAGCATCTGCAGGCCTATCCTGCCTTTTCTTTGTTCTTCTTTCTTTCTGAGCAGCCTTTCTCTGAGCAATCTTAGCTACTTGCTCCTTACTGACTTCTTCTGTTTCTTCAGTGGTTATCCTTTCAGCACCATCAACCCTTTCTTCAGATTGTTCTTCCTCAACAATATCTTGTTCAAATGGTTGAGGTTTTCTTTTAGACCTTGTGATTTGCTTGGGTCCTTTGAAGATGTCCCAGTTTGGTACACCAACCACCATACTTCTGGGCACATTTACACCAGAGTCCAATCTAACCAACTCCAAGAAGTTCTTGATAACCTCATCATTATCAAATTCTGATATGGTTGGGAAACCGTCACACCAGAAGTACTTCTCATAAACTTGCTCCAGAGGGCTCTTGGCTGACTTCAGCTCCTCTTTTGTCTTCAGATGCATGTTTACCAAAACACTTGCATCATACTTAGCCGTGTTGAAAACCCTTAGTTTTTCTTTGGTACTGATAATTTGAGTAAGCTTCGTTTGTCGAATGATTTCAGAAATCAACCTTGGATGATGAATCATTGAAGGTGATTTGGATCTGCTTTTGGATATAGTAAAGCATAGGTGATCAAACAGAAGCTTTGCCAAATTTATCTTCACCTTCTTGTACAGAAACCACATGAAGTGACGATGTGGTAGAGAAATAGTATCATATCCTCCTTCTCTAGTGATGATGGAGGCCAGAAACACTTTGAAGGCAAAACTGAAGTTTTGCTTCATGAATTTAGCTTTTCCAAAGTCATTGTTGGCACAGCCAGGCAGGAATAAATCCTTCTTAATGGATTCAATGTGTTTGCTCTTCTCACCATATTCATCCACATTCTCACCTTCATTGTCCAGACCCAGAATTTTGGCAATATGTTCTTGAGTGATAAGAACATTGATACCCATGATATTTGATCTTATCTCCTTTCCTCTAAAGGGTCTTAAGCCAAGTTGAGTTCTAGATTTACCTTTAAGAGAACCATCCTTCTCTACCATCTTTTTAACCTCTTCATCAGCATTGAACTTGTCAAAGATGGTAGCTTTCTGCCAGAAGTATTTCACAATGTCATAATAGACAAATCCATTCAGCATCTCGAAATAATTCTTCCATTGTTGATCGTAGAATAAACTCTGAATGTCGATTCCATTCACCTTCAAACTCTCAAAATCAACAAACTTTTCCGTTATAAACTCAAAGGATTCTGGACTAGCGACGGTTTCGTTATCTTTGAATACAAGTTTTTCTTGAGACTTGAGATCAATAACGGGTGGTAAGACCGGGTTGAACGGACGTTGAACGATTTCGTTTGACGATCTAGCAGCCATGATTTCAACGCAAAGCAATTTGGGAAATTCTGTGTAAAAGTTGTGCAAAGTGAGTGAAGTGACTTATAAATAGTAACTAGCACACATACACAGAGAAAGCAAACATTGGGAGGGAGCGTGAGTAGTTTTAAAATTAATTTTAAATTGCATAACTGCATTTTCATCATTAACTGTTCTCTACCCATCAGGATCTAGACACGTGCAGGAGAGGCTTAATCAAGCTGACACATGTACAAACAACTGTTGTACACTAACTAGTACTAAACGTTTCATTTCCGTTTAGTTCAGAGCCAAACTCATTTGTATCTTTCACCTCATCAGAATCTGTTACTTTTCAGAACCCGTTTTATTCAGAGCTTCCCAAAGGAGACTCTAAATTACCAGAGGTTCTGAAGGAGCTTCAGATGCTAAATCTAATTTACATCTCAGAGCTAATTTTCTTCAGAGATATAGTGCATGTTCAAATTCTTTTTAATAAAATCAAATCTTTCAATAGCTAAAGGCTTAGTAAATATATCAGCCCATTGATGTTCAGTATCAATGAATTGAATATCTATTGTGCCTTTTTGAACATGATCTCTTATAAAATGATGTTTTATTTCAATATGTTTAGCTCGGGAATGCAAAATTGGGTTCTTAGATAAATGAATAGCAGCAGTATTGTCACAATATACTGGAATACTACTCTCAGCTATATTATAATCCTCTAACTGATATTTCATCCAGAGAAGCTGTGTGCAACATTTAGCAGCTGAAATGTATTCTGCTTCTGCTGTAGACAAAGCAATAGTTGTTTGTCTTTTGCTGGCCCAAGATATGAGATTCTCACCAATAAATTGGCAGTTTCCACTAGTGGATTTTCTCTCTATCTTGTCTCCAGCATAGTCAGCATCACAGAATCCAACTAGCTTACTATCTAGGGATTTTTTATAAAGGAGTCCTAGATTAGTAGTTCCTTTCAGATATCTAAAGATCCTCTTAACTGCAGTTAAGTGAGGTTCTCTAGGATCTGACTGGAATCTTGCACACAAGCATACACTATATAAAATATCAGGTCTAGAAGCTGTTAGATAGAGTAATGAACCAATCATACCTCTATATAGCTTCTGATCCACTTTGCTTCCAATTTCTTCCTTGCTTAGGCTGCTTGAAGGATGCATGGGTGTTGACATTATCTTACAGTCTTCAAGATTAAACTTCTTCAGAAGCTCTTTTGTATATTTGCTTTGATGTATGTAAGTGCCATCTTTTCCTTGGTTGATTTGAATTCCAAGAAAGAATTTTAGCTCACCCATCATACTCATTTCAAATTCATCCTGCATAAGCTTAGAAAAATTCTTGCAAAGAGAAGCATTAGTTGAACCAAAAATTATATCATCTACATAAATTTGAATAATTAAGATGTCTTTCTTATTTGTCTTTCTGAATAGTGTATTGTCAATTTGGCCTTTTTGAAAACCATTTTCTAAAAGAAAATTACTCAGTCTTTCATACCAAGCTCTTGGAGCTTGTTTGAGACCATAGAGTGATTTCTTAAGTTTATAAACATAATCAGGGTTTTTTAAATCCTCAAAACCTGGAGGTTGTTTGACATATACTTCTTCAGAAATAACACCATTTAGAAAGGCACTCTTAACATCCATTTGGTATAAGGTTATTCCATTGTTAACTGCATATGATAATAATAACCTGATTGCTTCCAGTCTTGCCACTGGAGCAAATGTTTCAGTGAAGTCAATCCCTTCTTGCTGACTGTAGCCTTGTGCTACTAGTCTAGCTTTGTTTCTTACCACTTCACCTTGTTCATTCAGTTTGTTCCTGAATACCCACTTGGTTCCAATGATGTTCTTGTGTGTTGGTCTTGGTACTAAATCCCACACATCATTTCTTTGAAACTGATTGAGCTCATCTTGCATTGCTATAATCCATCCATCATCAGAAAGAGCTTCATCAACATTTTTAGGTTCTATCATGGATATGAGTCCTAGAAGTGAATCATGTTGTTGATAATCTGATCTTGTTTTTCTTGGACTCTCTTTGTTTCCAAGAATAAGATCTTCTGGATGTGATGATCTGTATTTGAATTTTCTCTTTGGAGCTTCATTAGTTTCAGCATTTGTTTGGGTATTATCTTCTAAGATATCATCATGTTCTTCAGATGCTTCTGTTGGAGGTTCTTCTTCAGAAGCTTCTTCCAATACTGCGTCTGAAGTTTCATTTGTCTCTGATGCTTTCTCAGATTCTGAATTGTTATATAGATATGGAATACCTGCATAACTATTATCTTGCTCTGACATTTTATTGTCAGGCTCTTTGTCATCAAACCTCACATGTATAGATTCTTCCACTGTATTGGTTTCAGAATTATACACTCTGTATGCCTTTGAGCGTTCAGAGTAACCTATAAAGATTCCCTTACAAGCTTTGGCATCAAATTTTCTTTTGTAGGCCTTATTGTTCAAAATGTAACAGGTACATCCAAACTGATGAAAATAAGAGATGTTGGGCTTTCTTCCTTTAAAAAGTTCATATGTAGTTTTATTCAATATAGGTCTGATATAGATCCTATTTTGAATATAACAAGCTGTGTTCACAGCTTCTGCCCAAAAGTACTTAGCAAGTTTTGTCTCATGCATCATGGTTCTTGCCATCTCTTGTAAAGACCTGTTCTTTCTCTCTACAACACCATTTTGCTGTGGTGTTCTAGGAGCTGAGAACTCATGAATAATTCCATGGTCTTCACAATAGGTTGCAAAGGGTTCGTTTTCAAACTCACCCCCATGATCACTTCTGATCTTTAAGATCTTGAGACTTTTCTCATTTTGTACTTGTGTGCAGAAGATGGTAAACACATCATATGCATCATCCTTTACACTAAGAAATTTAACCCAAGTCCATCTACTGTAATCATCAACAATAACAAGTCCATATTTCTTTCCATTGATTGAGGCTGTACTAACAGGACCAAACAAATCAATGTGATGCAATTCAAGAGGTCTTGAGGTAGAGACAATGTTTTTAGGTTTAAATGAAGTTTTTGAAATCTTTCCAATCTGACAAGGACCACACAGAGCATTTGAATGATAATTAAGGTTGGGTAGACCTTTAACCAAGCTTAGTTTGCTGAGCTTAGAGATTAATCTCCAGTTAGCATGTCCTAAGCGATGGTGCCAGACCCATTTCTCATCATTCAAAGATAGAAGACACACTATCTTTTGCTCTGAGAGTTCTGACAGATTGATTTTATAAACATTGCCTTTCCTTAAGCCTCTGAATACTATAGACTCATCAGACTCTTTGATTACAGTACACGCATCTTTATTAAACTTAACAACAAATCCACTATCACAAAATTGGCTAATGCTTAGTAGATTATGTTTGAGGCCATCAACTAACCAAACATCTTTAATAGAAAGAGAAGAATTACCAACTGTACCAGTACCAGTGATCTTCCCTTTTTGGTTTCCTCCAAATCCCACAGTTCCTCCCTCTTTCAGAGTCAGGGTTTGGAACATATGCTTGTCTCCTGTCATATGACGCGAGCAGCCACTGTCCAGGTACCAAGAATGCTGCTCTGGCCTTCTTTGAGTGCAGATCTGCTGCAAATACAATCTCAGACTTTGGTACCCATACTTTTATGGGTCCTTTAGAGTTAGTTCTCATTACCTTAGATTGTTTTTGTTTATAAGGCCTATCAGGAGCTCTAGAGTTATTGAAGCATTTTGAAAAACTTTTAGGCTTTGTATAACTCTTATGCTTAGCTTTAGAGTATACCAGAGTTTTATTTATTTTGACATTGGTCTGAGGTTTGGAGACCTTAGGCTCTGAGGGTTTCAGAGTCTGAGGCTTCTTGGCCTCTGACACAATTATTTTTTCCGGTTCTGGTATACCTATTGCTTCTGATTGGCTTTTAACAAATACAGCCTTAGGTTTTGAATTATCACTTTTAGAGGGTTTAGAAAATAATGGATTATCTTTAAAACGTGAGAATCCAAGACCTTCACCTCTGTTTCTACTAACATGGTATATTAAAGATGCTATCTTACTTCTCTTCATGCCATTGATAAGAAATTCTTGCAGAGCAAATTCATGCTCTGGAGGAACCTTATCATCATAAACATAGTGAGTTTCCATAAATGAGTTTCTACTACTTAGAGACTCATTTTCTTCAACTATTATGTTCATTTTCTCAGTTAGGTTATTGTAAGCCTTTTTCAAGACCTTACATTCACCTGCCTTTTTAGTGAGCATTTTTAAGGCATCTTTAAGAGAATCTACTAATTCAGTTCTAGATAGTTTAGCAATTACCTCTTCCTCATCTTCAGAGTCTGAACCTGCTTCAGAGTCTTCTCTGTCAGAGGTAGTTGCCATCAGTGCTAGATTTGCTTCCTCATCACCCTCTGAGTCTGAGTCTTTGTCAAGATCTTCCCATGTTGCCAGAAGGCTCTTCTTGACTTTACTCTTATACCTTTCCTTGCTAGAGCTTTGCTTTGATGATCTACTTTTGTTTTCTGGACAATCAGCAATGAAATGACCAGGCTTGTTGCATTTGAAACACTTGTTTTGATCTTCCTTCTTGTCTTTAGCAGTACTGAGTCTCTTGGAAGATCCTCCGAACTTGCCTGCATATTTCTTGCTTCGTTTTGCCCATTGTGAAACCTTAGCAGCCATCAGCACCATCTCTTCTTCATCATCAGACTCATCTTCTTGACCCTCTTCAGAAGCCTCATCTTCAGATTCCACAATTTTAGCTTTCAGAGCCTTTGATGAACTTTTGGAGCTTAAGGCTATCCCTTTCATCTTCTTGGTTGATTCATCAGTCATTAGTTCCATCTCATGACTCTTTAGAGAACTAACCAAGCTTTCAAGAGACACAGTATCTAAATCCTTAGATTCCTGAAACGCTGTCACTTTTGGTCTCCACTTTGGCGGCAAGCTTCTGAGTACTTTCCTTACATGATCAGCCTCAGTATAGCTCTTATCTAAAACTTGAAGTCCAGAAACAAGAATTTGAAACCTAGAGAACATTGTCTCAATGTCCTCTCCATCCTTCATTTTAAATAATTCATACTGATGTACTAACAAGTTGGCCTTAGCCTCCTTAACTTGTTTATTTCCTTCATACTTGCATTTAAGAGAATCCCAGATAGACTTAGCCGTTCTCTTATCTCCAATTTTCAAGTACTCATCATGAGAGATGGCATTTGTCATCATCCCTTTTACACTGTGATGCTTCTTATATTCCAGCTTTTGAGTAGGTGTAAAAGCCTTTCTGTCTTTAGAGCTAACAACGCCTTCTAAGTCCATATTTTCAAAATTCACTCCATCTTCTACCAAGTCCCACAGATCACAATCAATCGCCATGATGTGACTGTACATCTTGGTTTTCCAGAATGGATAACCAGTCTCAGTTCCATTGAAAAAGGGAATTTTGTCAGAAGACCTTCTGTCTTTAGAATTAGAATCATAGTCAAACGGAACTTCATTGAGATTCTTCTCAGCAGACATGTTTTTCCTCCCTGAATCTTAACTGTTTCACTGATAGGTGTAAGACCCAAGATTTTACTGTACAATTTTCTAAGGAACTCTAGTGTCGGCTACGAGTTTTAGGGTTTTTAGTAAAGCGGTTTTTGTGAGTATCGTCACAATAATGAGATTTTTGCTGAAAAGGAGCCTGTTTTGTGCTCGTGCGCTGGAAAGGCACAGACTTTCGGGTCGTGATCCTCTTTTAAGTATGAGGAGATTTCTGTGGTCTTAGAATAACGAGTTTTGGATTATTCTTGTTTTTGGAAAAACGAGTAGGATTTTGCCCGCGGATGGAAAATCTTACTGCGTCTGTTTTGAGTGAGGTTTCGGATGGGAGTTTTATATATCTGCGCGAGTTAGGATATATTCTGAGAATAATTTTCTAAGGTGTGGAAGAAAATTGCAGTCGCGGAAAAAGATTCGGCGATAAGTTTTGGAATGGAAAAACGATAGACGTTCTTTCCGTAGGTTTTATGTTTTTGTGATTTACGTTCGTCGCGATGCGCGAGAACTGAGCGTGCGTTTCGTTGTAAGATGTTGTGGAAATATCTCGTGAGGATAGACTTGGATTTGATCCAATGGCTAGGATGTGATCTTAGAACTTTATCCTATTTGATCCAATGGCCACAATGCCTTATGACCATTACTTAGTAGACTTTTGGAAGTCACTTTGTGGACTTAGAGAAATCACAAATTCACTTCATTCTTCTTCTCTTGGCCGTGACTTTCTTTCTCTCTTCCAACCTTGAGCAAAATTGCATTCCTTCACCATATCACTTGATTAGAAGCTTGGTTGAAAGCTTGGAGTTGTGAGATTCTTCTTCCTAAGGTAACTAAACCTATTCCCTATCCTTGTTTGGCTAAGATTCTTAGGGAGTTAGGATTTTTATGATTATGTTCTTGGGAGAATTTTCATAAGAATTGGTTGTGAAGGGTTTTTGTTCCATGAAAGTTGTTCATGAGGGTTTAGTAAGCATGTGTAGGCTTTGTTATTTCACTTTTCCATGAGTTTGTGAGAATCTCATGAGAAAAGTTAGGGTTTTGAAAGTTTAGAGTATTGATCAATTACATGAGGTTATGTTGTAAGGTTTTGAAAAGAAAAGTTGTCTTTGAACCTTTGGGCGGAAGGGAAATGCGTTGTATGGTTTTGTTTTGGAAAATCCGATGAAAAATATTTTGAGGTTTATGAAAATATTTCCTAAGTGTTTTGGGTAGTGTTTTGAGGTCAAAATGGTTTAAAACTATTGTGATATGTGGTGTCGCTTTGTACTTTGAAAACATGTTTGAAAATGATTACCGGACGGTTAAGGCCCGTAATAAAACTTGTGCTTGGATTTGGTTTTGATTTTGGAAATGAAAATCAAATAACTTGCACTCGAAGCAACCAACATGCTTTCGGAAATGTGTTGCTTGCTTATGGAAATGGTTTGCTTTTATGCCTTGAAAAGATGTTGGGAACTAATAGAATCAAACTAGGCTTGGGGTGGGAAAAGGTGGTGTGAGTTGCTGTCTTGTGCTGTCATGACAGGTGCAACTCGCTGAGCGAGTGGTTACTCGCCAGGGCGAGTGTCACAGGTCCTGACAACACGCCAGGGCGAGCTCCAGAGCGAGTAAGACCAGTACTCTCTGCCTTCACTCGCCACCAACTCGCCAGGGCGAGCTCTGGGAGTTGAGATTTTGGATTATGATGTCCTAACTGGGTTTTTAGCTTTCTAATCCCTTTTTATTAATTTATGGAAGTGGTTGGGATTGGAAACGAGTTTTTCGGGTACTCGGAAAGTACGTAACTTATAACGCAAGAAAATAGCCATTTTGCATTTCAAATTATTTAAGACTTTTGGCTATTGTTTTGGGTCCTAAAAATAGTACAAATAACTCATGGTGGTTGATCAATATGGTGGAATTTGGTAAGGTATCCGAAAGAGGGATTTTTCCTTAGGAACCTTTAGGTTTTTGAGGTTTTTGGTTTAGTTTCAATACGATTGGTTGGGAAACAATGTATTGATGGTACGCTGCTTGTTTTAGGAAGCGCGTTGTGTTGTTTGGTCGAGTTGTGATAATCGGAAGCTTGCCGAGGTAAGGGCATCACTTTATTTTTGTCTTTTCACTGAGTTATAACATGTTTGTTGGTTATTTTCGGTGATGCGTGTTTGTGTGTTTGGCATGTATGTGTTATGTATTCTCGTGATGAGAAAGTGTTTACAATATGTGCGTTGTTTTACATATGATTGGAGATGTATGTATGAACATGTGGGTGAATACATATGATTGGAAATGTATGTATGTTTGTTGTGGTTTGTTACATATGATTGGATATGTATGTATTTTGTTGAGATGGTTTACATATGCTAGGGAGGTATGTATTTGTTGCATTAGTATACATGGGGAATCGTATGCTCATGCATTGTTAGTGCGTAGTTGCGGGAGTGGACTACGAGGTGTAGTTGCGGGAGTGGACTACGTGGTGTGGTTGCGGGAGTGGACCCACCTGATTCTTATAGGGTTTTATTGAGTTCAACACATGGTTGCGGGAGTGGACCATGGGGTGTGATTGCGGGAGTGGATCCACCTAAATCTTGTGTGATTTAGTTGAGTTCGATACATGGTTGCGGGAGTGGACCATGGGGTGTGATTGCGGGAGTGGATCCACCTTAACCTTGGTGACTTTGTTGAGTTTGATACATGGTTGCGGGAGTGGACCATGGGGTGTGATTGCGGGAGTGGATCCACCCTAACCTTGTGATTTCGTTGGTGTTTTAGTAGGGGTTGGACCTACAGTTCTGGAGCTCATGCATTGTGATAGCTAGGGTTAGTACCACGCATTGTAGAGGTTGCATTATAGGCTATGTGTGCATTGCTTATATGAACCCGTTGGTGGGAATTGCTTTGTTGGTTAAGAGCTTTCTCTTATGTTTTGTGGAATTATTGTTATGTGTACAATCTTTCGCACCGGTTATATATATACATACTATATATTTTGTGGTGACCCTTTCTTTCATTTGCGGGCTCATCCCACCCAGGTGATGGGTTAGGTCGTGGTGACGACGGTGGCTGTTCCAGGCCCAGTGAGTGGCTGGAGTTTTAGCGTAGTTAGACTATGCGCCGGTGTGTTTTGTGCACCGTGTTTTTTGGTTAGGCATAGGATTCTAACTTGCTTTGTTGTAAGTGTTTTAATACTTAGACGTGGATTGTAATTATTCAGGAATACACTTTGTTTGTCGAAGCACCTATGGTAATGAGTCTTTTGTATATTTGAATGCCGGCTCATTGGAAAATATTCTATGCGCACTCTGAGTGTTAGTTGAAAAAGAAAAAAAAAAAAATTTATAGTGTCTTTTCGGCCTTTGAAAAACGGGCTGTTACAATTGGTATCAGAGCACGGCTTTAAATCTTCAAAGGGAAAGTGTATACTTGAGTCGTTAGTCCAGAGTCGGTTAGAACGTAACTAGTGTGGAGTTAGTTCTAGTGTTTGTTCTGTGTCGGGTTTCGAGTTAGTAATCCGTGGAGTGAGATATTCTGTTAGGATTCAGAATTGTTTGACTAAGGATCTAATCAGAATTGGTATCGTGCAGAATAGAATGCCGCCAAGAAGGGCGAATCCAGTTCCTGTAGTACCAGAGGTTGATGTGAATCAGATGGCTTATGCCATGCATACCATGGCAGCTGCTGTGACTGCGCAAACTCATGCTAAGGCGCAGAGGGATGCAGAGAAGCGTGAGAGGGAGATTATAGCTGCTACATCTCGGGTTCTTACGAGTTTCAATCAGCAGACTCCTCCAAAGTTTAATGGGGAGGGAGGTTCGGAAACTGCTGACTTGTGGCTCCAATCTGTGGAGAGGATATTCGGGGCAATTCATTGTCCAGAAAGGGAGAAGGTAGTCTTAGCTACCTATCAGTTACAGGGTAGTTCTGAATATTGGTGGGGGAACACCAGGCTCCTTATGGGAAATGTTGATGAGGAGGTAAATTGGGAGAACTTCAAGAGGAGGTTCTTAGCTAAGTACTTTCCCGAGACTGCGAGGGAGAGGTACGGAGAGGAGTTCCTGCAGCTGCGGCAGGGTGGCATGAAAGTGGAAGCCTATGCCAAAAAGTTTGAATCACTGTCCCGTTACTTCCGCTTCTTTAGGGATGGGATAGATGAGACCTATATGTGTCGTCGCTTCCAGGATGGTTTGAGGTATGAACTGCAAGATGCAGTGGTGCCGTTGGGCATTCGTCAGTTTCAAGTCTTGGTAGAGAAATGCCAAGAGGTGGAGGATATGAGGAAGAAGCGGGAGAACCGCCAGGGTGATTTTAGTGTTGGAGGACCTAGTAATTCTAGTGGTCAGAATCCGAGTTCGGGTCAAAATAAGAGGAAGCGAGGGAATGTGTCTGATAACCGTTCCCAAAATAATAGAGGACCAGGTCGCTCGGAGAATCAAGAGACTCAGGGGAGTCGGGGTGGAGAGAAGCAAGGTTGCTTCAGATGTGGGCAAGCGGGGCATTATGCAAACGAATGTCCGAGTCCGGGGAATATTTGTTTCAACTGTCGGAAACCGGGTCATTTTGCTAGGGATTGCAAAGCCCCAAAGGCCGGGACGTCGGCAGATGTGGCACAAGGAGTTCGACCCGCTGCTAGATGAGGTGCTTACTGTATGGGCACTGGAGTAAACGGTCAGACCGGTAATGCCATGCATGAGGATTACTAGTTGCAGGTAACATTTTACTGCATTGTTTATTGTTGGAGGGCAACCCACTCTTGTATGTTTGAATGTATGCTGTTTGTTTGGGTTTTGTTTATAAGTCGTGTTGTTTGGAATTGACTAGTTTTGCTAAACTTAGTGGTGCACAGAGAGTGCTGTGTTTCTTTTTGGAGGGTAGCTAGTCACTGCTTCGCGTGAACCTAGTGGTTTAGGCTACGTCGCGGAGGCAAAAGAATGGATTTTGGAAAATTTTTGTGTGAACCTTTGGACTTTAGAGGAACTAGAGGTTGAGAACCTCTGTTGTGAGGTTAATTTTGAGGGGTGAACTCGTTGAGAGTTGCGGTTGGTGCACGGTGGTGCCAGTGTGTTGGTGAGAGTATCTGTGTGTCTTCACCCGGTGTTAGCATCTGTGTGGCTGCACCTAATCCGAAGGGATTTTGTTGTGTTGGTGATGGTAATAATTAGTTGAGTTGTTACTCTTACCTTTAGTTTCGAGGACGAAACTTCTTTTTGGAGGGTAGTAATGTAAGACCCAAGATTTTACTGTACAATTTTCTAAGGAACTCTAGTGTCGGCTACGAGTTTTAGGGTTTTTAGTAAAGCGGTTTTTGTGAGTATCGTCACAATAATGAGATTTTTGCTGAAAAGGAGCCTGTTTTGTGCTCGTGCGCTGGAAAGGCACAGACTTTCGGGTCGTGATCCTCTTTTAAGTATGAGGAGATTTCTGTGGTCTTAGAATAACGAGTTTTGGATTATTCTTGTTTTTGGAAAAACGAGTAGGATTTTGCCCGCGGATGGAAAATCTTACTGCGTCTGTTTTGAGTGAGGTTTCGGATGGGAGTTTTATATATCTGCGCGAGTTAGGATATATTCTGAGAATAATTTTCTAAGGTGTGGAAGAAAATTGCAGTCGCGGAAAAAGATTCGGCGATAAGTTTTGGAATGGAAAAACGATAGACGTTCTTTCCGTAGGTTTTATGTTTTTGTGATTTACGTTCGTCGCGATGTGCGAGAACTGAGCGTGCGTTTCGTTGTAAGATGTTGTGGAAATATCTCGTGAGGATAGACTTGGATTTGATCCAATGGCTAGGATGTGATCTTAGAACTTTATCCTATTTGATCCAATGGCCACAATGCCTTATGACCATTACTTAGTAGACTTTTGGAAGTCACTTTGTGGACTTAGAGAAATCACAAATTCACTTCATTCTTCTTCTCTTGGCCGTGACTTTCTTTCTCTCTTCCAACCTTGAGCAAAATTGCATTCCTTCACCATATCACTTGATTAGAAGCTTGGTTGAAAGCTTGGAGTTGTGAGATTCTTCTTCCTAAGGTAACTAAACCTATTCCCTATCCTTGTTTGGCTAAGATTCTTAGGGAGTTAGGATTTTTATGATTATGTTCTTGGGAGAATTTTCATAAGAATTGGTTGTGAAGGGTTTTTGTTCCATGAAAGTTGTTCATGAGGGTTTAGTAAGCATGTGTAGGCTTTGTTATTTCACTTTTCCATGAGTTTGTGAGAATCTCATGAGAAAAGTTAGGGTTTTGAAAGTTTAGAGTATTGATCAATTACATGAGGTTATGTTGTAAGGTTTTGAAAAGAAAAGTTGTCTTTGAACCTTTGGGCGGAAGGGAAATGCGTTGTATGGTTTTGTTTTGGAAAATCCGATGAAAAATATTTTGAGGTTTATGAAAATATTTCCTAAGTGTTTTGGGTAGTGTTTTGGGGTCAAAATGGTTTAAAACTATTGTGACATGTGGTGTCGCTTTGTACTTTGAAAACATGTTTGAAAATGATTACCGGACGGTTAAGGCCCGTAATAAAACTTGTGCTTGGATTTGGTTTTGATTTTGGAAATGAAAATCAAATAACTTGCACTCGAAGCAACCAACATGCTTTCGGAAATGTGTTGCTTGCTTATGGAAATGGTTTGCTTTTATGCCTTGAAAAGATGTTGGGAACTAATAGAATCAAACTAGGCTTGGGGTGGGAAAAGGTGGTGTGAGTTGCTGTCTTGTGCTGTCATGACAGGTGCAACTCGCTGAGCGAGTGGTTACTCGCCAGGGCGAGTGTCACAGGTCCTGACAACACGCCAGGGCGAGCTCCAGAGCGAGTAAGACCAGTACTCTCTGCCTTCACTCGCCACCAACTCGCCAGGGCGAGCTCTGGGAGTTGAGATTTTGGATTATGATGTCCTAACTGGGTTTTTAGCTTTCTAATCCCTTTTTATTAATTTATGGAAGTGGTTGGGATTGGAAACGAGTTTTTCGGGTACTCGGAAAGTACGTAACTTATAACGCAAGAAAATAGCCATTTTGCATTTCAAATTATTTAAGACTTTTGGCTATTGTTTTGGGTCCTAAAAATAGTACAAATAACTCATGGTGGTTGATCAATATGGTGGAATTTGGTAAGGTATCCGAAAGAGGGATTTTTCCTTAGGAACCTTTAGGTTTTTGAGGTTTTTGGTTTAGTTTCAATACGATTGGTTGGGAAACAATGTATTGATGGTACGCTGCTTGTTTTAGGAAGCGCGTTGTGTTGTTTGGTCGAGTTGTGATAATCGGAAGCTTGCCGAGGTAAGGGCATCACTTTATTTTTGTCTTTTCACTGAGTTATAACATGTTTGTTGGTTATTTTCGGTGATGCGTGTTTGTGTGTTTGGCATGTATGTGTTATGTATTCTCGTGATGAGAAAGTGTTTACAATATGTGCGTTGTTTTACATATGATTGGAGATGTATGTATGAACATGTGGGTGAATACATATGATTGGAAATGTATGTATGTTTGTTGTGGTTTGTTACATATGATTGGATATGTATGTATTTTGTTGAGATGGTTTACATATGCTAGGGAGGTATGTATTTGTTGCATTAGTATACATGGGGAATCGTATGCTCATGCATTGTTAGTGCGTAGTTGCGGGAGTGGACTACGAGGTGTAGTTGCGGGAGTGGACTACGTGGTGTGGTTGCGGGAGTGGACCCACCTGATTCTTATAGGGTTTTATTGAGTTCAACACATGGTTGCGGGAGTGGACCATGGGGTGTGATTGCGGGAGTGGATCCACCTAAATCTTGTGTGATTTAGTTGAGTTCGATACATGGTTGCGGGAGTGGACCATGGGGTGTGATTGCGGGAGTGGATCCACCTTAACCTTGGTGACTTTGTTGAGTTTGATACATGGTTGCGGGAGTGGACCATGGGGTGTGATTGCGGGAGTGGATCCACCCTAACCTTGTGATTTCGTTGGTGTTTTAGTAGGGGTTGGACCTACAGTTCTGGAGCTCATGCATTGTGATAGCTAGGGTTAGTACCACGCATTGTAGAGGTTGCATTATAGGCTATGTGTGCATTGCTTATATGAACCCGTTGGTGGGAATTGCTTTGTTGGTTAAGAGCTTTCTCTTATGTTTTGTGGAATTATTGTTATGTGTACAATCTTTCGCACCGGTTATATATATACATACTATATATTTTGTGGTGACCCTTTCTTTCATTTGCGGGCTCATCCCACCCAGGTGATGGGTTAGGTCGTGGTGACGACGGTGGCTGTTCCAGGCCCAGTGAGTGGCTGGAGTTTTAGCGTAGTTAGACTATGCGCCGGTGTGTTTTGTGCACCGTGTTTTTTGGTTAGGCATAGGATTCTAACTTGCTTTGTTGTAAGTGTTTTAATACTTAGACGTGGATTGTAATTATTCAGGAATACACTTTGTTTGTCGAAGCACCTATGGTAATGAGTCTTTTGTATATTTGAATGCCGGCTCATTGGAAAATATTCTATGCGCACTCTGAGTGTTAGTTGAAAAAGAAAAAAAAAAATTTATAGTGTCTTTTCGGCCTTTGAAAAACGGGCTGTTACAATAGGTGAGAGTTAGGCAACAGCCCAGCTCCTGATACCAATTGAAGGTGGAAAAACACAAGAAGGGGGGGGTTGAATTGTGTTTTAAAAAATAAAACTTTTTACCTAATAGAACCTAAGTTTGCAGCGGATATAAACACAAAACTAAAAGAGATGCTGAGAGAAAGAGAGAAAGACACGAAATTTATCCTGGTTCCTCTCACAAATCGAGAGTACTCCAGTCCCCTTGTTACTAACAAGAGATTTTCACTATAATCTACTTAAAATTACAAACTGCTCAAGCACACTTGCAAGAGACTTCTCAGATGCTCAAGTTTCACTAAACAAGAGACTTCTCAAATGCTCAAGTTAATACCTAACAAGAGACTTCTCAAACAAACTTAATAATAAGAATGAATGTTAAGGAACACTTGATATACTATCAGAGGTGTTTACAAAATACAACTCAATTTGTTTAAAGACTTTGAATGACAGATAAAACGATAGTGTCAGAATGCTTCAGAGTCTTAAACGTGGTAATAGAACAGTGGTCATTTCTTCCATTTGAGTCTTCTATTTATACTTGGAAGAAGATGATGACCGTTGCAGAGAGCTTTGTGCCAGCTGGAATTTACTCGTACAATTGATAGCTGTATATTGCCTTCTTTGGTAAGGAATTCCAATTCCACTACCTAGCTATTCAATTTATCACTCATCCATTTTGAGTAATAATAGTACAATTGTACAATCCTCAAATACGCTCCACTTATGGATAAGGTTAACGTTGTACCAACGAATATTCCTTCCTGTGGATGTGACAGAGCCTTGAAATAGGTGGTTCTTCAATCATTGAATCTGATTCTGTCAGTTCTTGAGTGATGTAAATTCTTTTTGCTTCTGATGCTGTTGCCATAGCTTCTTGAGGTCTTTTAGCTTCTGAGTCCTTCAGAGCCTTGTTTTATCCTCAGAGTCACTTTCTTCAGCATTCAAAATTCAAGCTTCTGACGAACCGTGTCGTGCTTTCAGAGCTTGTTTTGACTGGCTTCTCTGCTACTATTCATAGTGCTTCTGAATGAATTTTAACTTGTAATTCTGCACACTAGAATAATCATTAGTAATACCAATTGTAATTTTAATACATTGTTATCATCAAAACCACTTAAAACATTAGAGGTTCATGTCAGACCCACTTTGTTCCAACAAAGTGGGCCTTCGATCTGTTTGGACCATATTATTTGGTCGAGTTAGAATGCCCTTTCCTTTACCACGAGATGGTTTTGGGTTTGCCCCCTGCCTATTTGCAACTGGTTGGAACTTCATGAGGCCTGCAGTAGCCTCCTTATCACAAACAGCACTGCAACGAGCACAAAGCATCACTCCTTTGTTCTCTAACTTGCATCTGTTTAGAAAGTCAATCAAATCCTCTTCAGCACGAGGATATACTACTTTCATTTTTTCATAGTACTCCTTTTCAGGGATTTTTTCCACTTGCACCTCTGAAACCTCCATGACTTCGACCATCATAATAGCTTGTGGTTCAGCATAGAGGGTATCAGCATTCTGTGAAGATTCTGGATCTGCTTTTGCAGCTTTGGGTTTTTCACCAAACTTAAGTCTTCCTTCGTTCAAAGCCTTTTGAACCAAGTCCCTGAAAAACACACATTGTGAGGTTCTATGTCCAAGAAAATTATGATACTTACAATAACCTCTTTTCTTCCTCATATCTAATGGTGGTATTTTAACACCTTTTGGAACCACTATTTGGCCATCAGTAACCAACAAATCAAAGATTTCATCACATTTTGTTATATCAAAAGTATAAGTCTTTGAAACATATTTATCATATTTTGGTTCAACAGGGTTTTTTCCATTTGAAGGTTTTAAAAGCTTGCAAGTGTAAGGGGGACCAGGTTTTAATTCTGCTAGGTCTATTTCCCCTTGTTCAACATCTTCATAAGAGACATCATATTCTTGGTCGCTATCATGTGTTTCTACATGAGCAACCTTTTCTTTTTTATGATACTTTGAATTTCTAGCCTTTTCTGCTTTCAAGCGTTCGACCTGTCGAACCCTATCAGCCAATTGGGCCATATCTCTTAGATGTTGAGTGTTTAATTTCTTTCTGATCGAATAGTCTAGGCCACCGGCAGCCATTTCGACCAATTCATGTTCAGGCACTTGAGTAAAACACCTAGCCTTAAGTAAACGAAATCTATTCAAATAATCATCTATAGACTCAGGAGTTTTGCGCCTAACACTTGCTAATTCTTTGAGACTTATCTTAGACTGTCCCATATAGAATTGCTCATGGAAGGCTCTCTCTAATTGGTTCCAATTAAAAATTGAACGTGGAGGGAGAGTAGTAAACCATGTAAAGGCATTTTTCGTTAGAGAATTTGGAAAATACTTCATTCTCAAATTCTCATTATTTGCTAGATCTCCTGCCTCAGTTAGATATCTTGCTATGTGTTCAACAGTAGATTCGCTAGTATCACCAGCAAATTTAGTAAATTTTGGGAATTTCCAACCCCTTGGCAATTCTGTTTGAAGCACATATTCTGATAAGGCAGAAACAAAATGAGGCCTATGCATGCCTATGTTTAAACCATTTTGTGCTAGGATAGTTTCGACCAAATTGGCTATGTTATTTTGCCCAGCAAAATTATCATTCTGGACATTTCTAACTACATCATCAGCATTTTGGTTCCTATTTACCAACACAATTCCAGGATTTTGTTCGACCTGGGGCAAAGCCTGTTGCTGTGCCTGAATTTGCACCTGTGGTTCGACCACTGGCACTGGTTGTTGGACTTGGTTTATGGGGTTTGCAACATTATTTGGGGCAAGCATAATGACATTATTTAGTGCTTGTGCAATTTGTAAAGGCACCACATTCTGAATTTGGGGAACTTGTTGATTATGGGCTTGAGGAGCCCCAAAGAAATCAACAATTCTTCCCATTTGATTTGCCAACAATTGATAACTTTGGTTTGTATTTTGAATAAATGGGTTAAATACTGTACCAATTTGTTGTGTTAACATATTTACCATGTCATGATTACTCTCATCCATTTGTTGCCTTAAAGCATTCAAGGCATTGTTGGTTAATGAGGGATTGCCATTTCGAGTAGCAGAACCAGAAACTATCTGATTATTAGGCACAAATACGCCTGGTGCTGACTCTGTGAACAATGATGCACTTGTTTGCAAACCTTGCATCATACTGGTAGGCATACCATATGGGTAGTTCCTACTTGTGCCCTGACCCACATATTGGGAAAAGGGTAATGAGAAAGTAGAAGAACTTGCGCCACCCCCATTAACATTTGTCCTATTTGGAGAGAAACTTCCCTCCATAGCATGGGAAAGGGACAAGATAGGTTCTGTAGTGGTCGAAGGTACCACTGTAGATGTTGGCATTGTCATTGTGGCACTTACCACAGAAGATATTGGGGCGGAAACTGTCGCCCCACTAGCGTTGGGCACAATCTCACTGATTACAGGAGAGATTATGGCCTCAGAAACGCTCGAAGCGGTTAATACATTCGAACCGTTATTATTATTGTTTCCGTTCGGATTTTCCATGTTTTGTCTTGGGTTACTTCTGGGTGGTGGTCTAACCATTTCAGGGAGTAATTTCCCGTTCCTCAAAAGCATACACTACACAAGAATCTTTGGAAACAATACACAAAAATGCAGAACAAATTAACTACACAAACTTTGAAGAAATTTAAACGTAAAGCACACAGTCCCACTGGGCGTGCCAATTTGTTTACTGTGAAATTTGGTAAACAACGCTAGTTTGATTATTACAAGAGAGACCAACTAGTAAATCTCGGGACATAGTGCTTTTGTTTATATTTTCAAAGTAAATGATGTTCATTATTGTTCTTATGTTGATAAAGTGTTGTTTTTATGTTTTAATAACTTGAAATGCAAGAAAGAATGTTTATCCAATTGAATAAACAGAAGGAAAGAAAGAGTCGAAAGTAAAAGATAATTGGATAGGAAAGAGATTAAAAACTGTAAATTGCATTCAAATGTAAATGATTACAGAATAAAATGGTTCACATTACATACATTTTCCTTCGAACACTCGTTTCTCGCTTTGACATGGGTACTTAGAGTTTTTCTGAGGATTTTGTATAATGATTGTGACCCCTTTTTCGATCACATAACTAGGCTATTTATAGACACTAATTTCTAACTGCTACTAACGCCTAAATAACTACAGATAGGACGCGTGTCTTGACACGTATTTTGAATTTGAATCCTTTCTTATCTTCTGATTTAACCGTTGTTTCCATCGAAGTCGAAGTAACCATGCTTTCTTTTGAATATTTCGCTAAGTCCATAAATTACTTTTGCCCACTGGATGCTTCGACCCTACTGACACTTCGACCAAATCGAAAGGATCCTGAAAGAAAGAGAATATGCATTTAAATGCAACGTTCCATAACAGAACATTTATTACATGCTCGTGCATGATTAATCATTAAATTCATTGGTTCTGAAAACCAAACATATTTAATGATTATTAAAAATAATTACATAATTAAACATAATTATTTTATTTATGCATTTAGAACATATTTTTACTTAGTAAAAATATGGGCTAACACAGGGAGGATAGGAAAACAAGAAACCCGAAAAACAAATATAAGAGAGAAAAAGAAGATCGGTTGGGAATGAAGAAATCTGGGTTGAGAAGAAGAAACTAACAAACCTTTCCCTTGGATTGTGTTGTTGATGCGCGCGGTAGAGAAGAAGAAGATGGGTTGGGAATGAAACTCAATCTTCTTTTATAAAACAAATGTTTTTTGTTTTTTTTTAATTGTTTTTTTTAATTGTTTTTAAATGAAATAATTAAATAAATAATAAGTTTTCGTTTTTTTATATTTTTTTTAAAATTACACGTGGCAGTACACGTGTAATTAAATTTAAATAAAAAATAAAATTGACCAACTTGGATTTGACACGTGGCGAAAACGCCCAGTCAGCTGCCAGATTTTGGTAATAGGGGGCAAATGCAAAGAGTCAATATTTGGCAAAGGGCGAGTTGCAAGGAAAAATTTTATAGGGGAGAAAAACAAAACAAGCCCATATTACAGGGGGATATCAGTTATTTTACCCTATCATATATATTATGTAGGACTCATTTATACCACCCACATGAGTGGCATGGATGTGGATGCTCTTAGAGCACAATTATCGGCAGTGGTATTGCCAAAGTTTGGCTACTATGTCAGTTTGGATATCACTATTTGAACAATATTAGGTGTCTCTTTTTACCCACGTATTCAATTGATGCACCGATGCCTATCTTTTTTTTTTGTTACAACTACTTCATGACTTCAAATGGGGTTAGTGGAATCCAGTTTAGAATTTGGCCACATCATGTGGCCCATATCTATTCAGTTGTAACGCAAATGTGTTAACTCTGCGTGTCACGTGTTCATAAAAAATGTCACATAAATATTTTTATAAATTTAACGACCATTTTAAACGTTAGGAACCAAAGTGACTAATAGATTGTAGGGTCAATGACAATTTTGTATTTTTTTCTTGAGTCAGTGACCATAATGACAACGAGTTGCACATTCATGGACCAAAATGGTTGTTTCCCCGTCCCCTGTGCCAATTCAGTAAGCTGACGTGTGTCCAAAAAAATGCGAAGTCAGCTTTTTGTTGAGTACATTAACGGTCAAACTTAACAGCAGAGACTAAAATGAGTTCAGGTTCCCTCCATTTGATGATGTATCCATTTAGATCATTGATTATATGGATGTGTGGCATGTGTAAAAAAAAATTTGATGGCTAAAATTAAGTCCCAACAATTTTAATAAAAAATAAAAACCAAACCTTGTAGCCCATGTCTTTTCTTCTTCTTCATTATTTTTTACGCAGAGCATCACTCTAGCAACAAAAATCCTCTCTTTCACTCGCCGCCACGCCGACAATTCCAACACCGTCCCTATCTATCTTCCCTAACCTCTTATATTATTTATCCTTTAATATATTGAACCATCTAGGAAGTAACCAAAGAGATCTAGACACCTTAAAACGAAACCAAAAGATTGTGAAAGTACAACTAAAACAACAATGCTACTACTCTGCTGCCTTCAAATTGATAAAAGTATAAAACGACAAAATTAGGACTCCAAAAAACCAAAAGAACGTTATGATTAAAGACTCCATCTCCAAATTAAGGTAAAAATTCTGTAAAAAAAATAAATTCAGCACTTTCATGGGACCAATAAGACCACAATCCATAATAATAATTGCTCTTCTCTCCATATCTCCGGTGTTGCTCAATCTGGTAGAATTTATAGCACTTTACTCAAAACAAAATTTTATCCAAATTAATTTTGTGAGATCTACTCAGTCACATTCAAAATTACAACAGGGAGAGAGAAAGGAGTGGCGAGATGAAGAGGTGTGCAACATCAGAGAATAAGGTTAAGGACAAAACGCCGGCAAACGAAGGTGAACAACGACAAACGGCGGCGAACAGCGGCGTACGGCGAGTTTAAGTAAAATGAATTGTTGATATGCAAATTGTTAATACGCAAGAAGGAAGAAGAAGAGTAACAGAGTTTGGTTTTGATTTTTTATTGGGACTTAATCTCAGTCATCAGATGTTTTTTTAACACATGACACTCATCCATGCAATTAATGGTCTAAATGGAGACATCATCAAATAGAGGGGACCTGAACTCGACTAAAATGATTAATGGAATGCAGATTTATGAATTATTTAGACGTTTTTTCTCGATGAAAGATTAGAATGATAGCAAATTGCATATTAAGGACAAAAATAGTTGTTTTCTCTTAAAAAAAAAAAGAAAACAAGATCTATTTGTTTTATTATTTTAAATATAAGATTACCAACCGTCCTAATTGTTTAATGGATGGATTCAAATCCATCATAATTGTTTAATGGATGAATTCCAATCCATTAATAGTTTTTTTGAATAGTACATGAATAGGATGAATTTTTAGGAAAATTCTCTTCTCTTTTGGGGACTCTTTCTTCCCGATATTCTATTTTTGCCCTTGAATCAAAAGTTTAGAACGAATATTTCGAAGTCTTTTTAGTGTAAATTCGGTAAAATTTTAGAAAACATGATCCGAAATTCGTATCCAAAGCAAAAAAAATTCAGAAAACACGTTCCGACTTTTTAACCAAGGGCAAAATCAAAATATTGAAGGGGAAAGAAGAGTCTCAGGAAGAGAAGATAATTTTCCGAATTTGTAGTTTGATGAATTAGATGTATGATGGATATATAATTGGATGCACTGGAATACAATATTCTTGATTACTTTTTTATGATTGCAAAAATATATTAATATATTGGAATAATGGGGAACAGTATATTATATTCTTTTTTGTCTTTTTTATAAAAACAAAAATGAAAATATTTTTTATTTTTTTATAAGAAATTTTGATAAATTTTTAAAAGTATTAGATATTTAAATTTAGGATTACATTTGTTTTTTATCTCTACAAAATAATGACCTTTTAAGTTCAGTCCTTACTAAATTTTGATTCAATGAAAAATTATCATGCACTCAGTTTGATCCCTACTTTTAAATTAATGTGTGTTTTTGAATGGTTTTTTTCGCAAGTATATTTAGAACATCATAAAAAGTTCCTCAAAAAATATGAGTTCAAAATTTGATTTCTAGATCATGATTTTTGTTACTTTTATCTTGAACTTTTGTCGTTTAAAAATTTCATATTTAATTAATATCATGTTAAAAAATTCTAAATTTTAGCAAATAAACTTTACATGATATTTTAATCATGTTTGACGGATTCGCAAGTGTACGAATATATGTCTCCAGTAGTAAAATATTGATCCACGAGGATTGGGATTATTTCAAACAAAGCAAGAAACTAAGGCTTAAAACAAAATGTAAAGGCATTTTGGAGGAAATTTGTTCGCATACAAAGTGTTTGATTAAATGACAACAAGAAAATAATTGAGTTCTTATGAAATCGATTGGATTTTGCTTTGAATTCATTGCATTCCACTATGACACTTTTAGGTTGATTCCTTAACATGGTTCATTCACTCACTATAACAATTTAACCAAACCATTGCACCTGATGACTCTTGTCATTTCTACATTTTAAAGATCATTTCAATTGTGTTTTAGAGATATTTTGAAGTGGTTTTGATCATATTTGAGGTGAAAAAGACATAGAATGAAAGGTAGCTTGAAAAGGAAGAAATGCTGAAAATGCTGTTTTTTCGTCTTTTAGTGGGCTGTTTTTTCCAATTTCGCCCAAGCTAAGGCCAAGCGAACAGGGAGGCGAAACTGGCAGCTTGTGACCAGTTTTTGACCCATTTTTGACATTATAAAAGAAACACTTGACCCATTTGAAGGGGGTTACGAATTTTGGAGGAAGAAAAGGTCATTGGAGCTCAATTAAAGTGGATTCAAGCAAGAAACAAAGGGTGGAAAACATTCCAAAACCTCTTGTGAAGATGAAATCTTCTCTTCTTTTCCATGTAATTTCTCTTTTCACCATGATTTGCTAGATCCTTAGATTGAATCTTTAGGGAATTCTCAATGTAATTTGTTTGAACCATGTGAACTTGATTCTATATGAATGATTATGATCTAGTTTCTATTGATTCTATCAAGTTCACATGGTTCAAACAAATTACATTAAGAATTCCCTAAAGATTCAATCTAAGGATCTAGCAAATCATGGTGAAAAGAGAAATTACATGGAAAAGAAGAGAAGATTTCATCATCACAAGAGGTTTTGGAATGTTTTCCGCCCTTTGTTTCTTGCTTGAATCCACTTCAATTGAGCTCCAATGACCTTTTCTTCCTCCAAAATTCGTAACCCCCTTCAAATGGGTCAAGTGTTTCTTTTATAGTGTCAAAAAAGGGTCAAAAACTGGTCACATGCTGCCAGTTTCGCCTCCCTGTTCGCTTGGCCTTAGCTTGGGCGAAATTGGAAAAACAACCCACTAAAAGACGAAAAAATAGCATTTTCAGCATTTCTTCATTTTCAAGCTACCTTTCATTCTATGTCTTTTTCACCTCAAATATGATCAAAATCACTTCAAAACATCTCTAAAACACAATTGAAATGATCTTTAAAATGTAGAAATGACAAGAGTCATCAGCACCCACTCTCATGGTCGTACAACTCACAATATCATACTAAAATCCTCTAATCTCTTAGCTCAATTGCATAGCATAACATAGGCAAATTAAGTGCGTTAAATCCTTAGTCTCAACATTTAATTCCCTATCTCTAGACCAATTACCAGGCTTTATCCTTTAATCTAGTTTCAATTCACAAATTAATCTCTTAACAAACATGAATTAATCATCATCACATACATTCATCAATGAATATGAAGCAATAAACACAAAATTAATGGAATAGTAATTGAATTAACCATAAAGAAATCAACACATAACTAGCATATGACCCATACTTTCATACAATTATTCATCACAAAATCCAATCTAAACAACTTAGTTCATCATAGTTACAAGAGGTGAAAGAAAACTAGATGTGAAATAGATGATAATTGGAAGAAGAATTCGATGAGGAGAGATCTTCAATATCGTTTTCAAGCCTTCAAATTTTGTTTCTCCATCATGATTCTCTTGTTTTCAAGCTCCAAACATGGCTTCCAAGACCCTCTTTACTTCCAATTTCGTAACCTCATTCGAATGGGTCAAATTTCCCTTTTATAGTGTAAAAAATGGGTTAAAATGAGGTCTGAGTTCGCCTCCCGCGAAATAATTTCACCTTAGGCGAAATTTCCAGAAAGTCTGGGCATGAGGCTGCGCCTCCTGGGCGATAGGCTGCCAGCTCACTAAAAGATAGAAAAACAACATTTTCACCTTTTCTTCGCTATCAAGCTACATTTCCTTCTAAGTCTTTTGCACCTCAAATATGATCAAAACCACTTCAAAACACCTCTAAAAACACCATTGAAATGATCTTAAAATGATGTAATGGCAAGAGTCGTCACAACCCCAAACTTATCTCGTTCCTTGTCCTCAAGGAACACGTTTATCAAACAAAAAACCACAAAATTTTGATAACCTTATTAAATCACTTCAACACACAATCCATTTGATCTTTTCATTCAAGCACTTCAATTGCTCCAACCTTTCATGCAACATTTTTCTACAATGACTTAACAATTCACACAAAACCAAGAAAACATTCACAATATTCAACAACCAATAATCTCTTAACACACTCACTTTAACTCATTTATATAATAGGCTAATCACTCAATCAACACATATCTAACTCTTCTACCATAAACTTGCAAGCATTCTAAAGATAACTCAAATAGCATATGAAACACACACATTAGAGGACTTTCACGGTTACAATGGGGCTTGAGGTAAGGGGAATTTTTTGGAAAGTGAGTTAAAAACTTGGAGTTAAGAACAACCTTTTTCACAAAATTTTCAACATACAACTTCAAGTTTTCAAGGATATACTAGAGATCACTTATTTCCACACAAATATCAACAATCATACAATCACAAACTATTATTTTTCAAACTTTTCTTTTTACAATCTTTTTGAAGAAGTCAATTTTTCACATTTTTCATTTTTTGGACTTCTTACTTTTTCACAATTTTTGTTTCATTTTTTTTCATTTTCACTTTCAACATTTTCTTTCTTTTTTAACAATTTTTCAAAGCATTGATTGCTCTTGTATACCCACCTAAACTTAATTTGTTGCTAGTTCCAAAATAAACCCCAAACTTAAGCATTTTCCATAAGAACAAACAAAAACAATCAACTTAACTCCAAGATAACAATTGTTTTTAGGAAAAACAAGAGTTAAAAAGACAATCAACCAAGAAAATTTTGTTTCTCGGCTCAAAGGGGATAAGTAAAGGATATAACATGCAAGGGTAGGCTACAAAGGCTCAAGGTACCAACAAACTTGCCTCGTGTGCTAATCAACGCTACTAAAAAAATCAAGAGAATCCAAGGAAGTTGCAGAGAAAAGAAAAGTAGTGGACTCATATATTTAAGCAAATAGAGTGTATAGGCTCAAGTGCTCACAGTTTAAAGGCTGGATCATTAAGCCTTCAAATATGTGATGTCCCCTTGCTTGTGCTTCAATTCATACATTGCAAAAATTTGTTGCACGTCAAGCATCACAAATCCATGCCTAAGGTCAAAACCAAACAAGGATAGCCTCTTGCGCAATACACAATACTTTTTCAAGAACCGGAGGACTCATGAACTCATTCCACTTGTTATTCCCTTTGTTTCTAGTCTTCCTTTTGGCTTTGGGAAGAATCTTTTTGGATTTTTTCACAACACTATTCTTTTTTCGGACAACTTGGGTCAAATTAAGCATTTCAGACTCAACAAGCTTCATCACCTCTTTCTTTACCAAATCTTTCAAAGTTGGAGTAGGAGGCTCAAGTGACACATTACCCCCGAATTTAGCTCTTCTTCCTTCTTAATCGAGTAACGAATCGTAATAACATCATTCAAATCAAAATCTAAGTAACCTTGGCCTTTCTTGAATTTTTTCAACAATACATCCTTTTCCAATGGAGTGAGAGAGCTACTAATGATGACCGGATTTTTGGAGTTCTCATCTATAAACACATACTTCCATTGAGGGGGAAGTTCTTTCAACTCGGGAAAAGTATGTTTATTTGCCTCTTCATTAGTGCCATCATTCACAACATTTTCATATGTCTCCACTTGGAAACATTGAGGTTTCTTCTTCTCATATGACTTCATTCCTTCAAATACTTTGAAGTTCACACTTTCATCATTGAGCCTAAACATCAAATCACTCATCTCTACATCAATTAACACTCTCCCGATTGCTAAAAATGGTCTTCCCAACAAAACCGGGACTTCCACACATTCCTCCATATCAAGAATCACAAAGTCGGCCGGAAAATAAAATTCGGCACTTCTCACCAATACATCTTCAAGAATCCCATAAGGGTGAGTGATAGATCGATCGGCAAGAGTAAGTTCCATCTTTGTCGGTTTGACTACGGCATCGGGAATACACTTAATCAAGCTAAGAGACATCAAATTTATGTTTGCTCCCAGATCACAAAGGGCTCTCTCCACATGCACATTCCCAATAGAGATAGGAATAGTGAAATTACCAGGATCCTTCTTCTTTTGTGGGAGCTTGGCTTGGATAATGACACTACATTCTTCATTCATCAAACTGGCTCATCTTCCTTAGGCCTTCTCTTCTTAGTCAACAATTCCTTCATGAATTTGGTATACAACGACATTTACTCCAACACTTCGGCAAGAGGAATGTCAAATTGTAAGCTTTGGAACATTTCAATAAATTTCCGGAAAGTGTTCTCTTGGCTCTTATCTTTCTTTGGTGTACGAGGGTAAGGTATCTTAGCATATGGAGACACTTCTTTAGAACCAGAATTTTCGATGAGATCCTTCTTCTTTTGCCTCCTCCGATTTGTAATTTCTTTCCTCAAGGTCGTTCTCTCATTTTCAACTTCACCCTCATTCTCCTTATCACACTCACTTTCGAATTCTACCTTAAACTCACTTGTTTTTTTTTTTTTTTTTTTTTTTCATTTTCTACTTCTCCCTTTTTTCTTCACCTTTCTCATTTTTTTCTACTTTTTCTTTTACACTTCTATCTTCATCCACTTCTTTTTGAACCTTTCTTTTACTCTTGGCTCATTTACCGGTGGTGTAGGAACCACTCTAGATCTCAACTCAATAGCATTGCAACTCTCCTTTTTAGGATTGTCACATGTGCTCCCTACAAAACCGCCACTAGATGAAGAAACCATTTGTTTCAATAATTGACCAATTTGTACCTCCAAGTTCTTTATAGATGCTTTGTGATTCTCATGGGAGGTCTCTTGATTCAACAGCGTGGTCTCAAAGTTGCTTTGCGTAATTTTCATGAATTGAGTGAGAGTATCTTCCAAAGGTGAAACATGACTTTGTTGATGTAGATGCTGTTAAGTTTGACCTCCACCCCAACCTTGATTGTAACGGTTGGTCTTCCTAAAGGTTGCCAAATACTTGGCCTCTTCGGACCCCTTGGGCATACATTCCTCAATCTCATGGGCTAGGTGACAAAAATTGCACCAGAGTCCTTGCACTTGATTAACTTGAGTGGAGGGGGTGGTTGTCAAATGCTTAAGCAATGTTACAAAGCATTGTTAGATTTATTTAAGTTTTTCAAAAAATTTCAAAAATACAAAAAAAATCAAAAATCAAATATCTTGTTCATGATTGTGGATTTTGATCTCTGAAAATTCTGGCTAAGGATAAGTCAAGGTCTCCGAGCGATCCGTTGTGATCCACCTCACTTACCTGGGAATTTTCATGGTGACAAACCAAAAATAGTTTTACCATTAAATTTTCCAGTGCTACTGAAGATATTCATTTGTTGTGCTTGATAACAGGTATTCTGGAGTTTGAGTACGACCCTGAACCCGAAAGAACTTTCTGGAAAAGAAGGCGAGCACAAAAGCTTGCAGAATCTAGTGATCTCAACACAGAAGAAGAGCCTACCACCAAAGCCATGGGGGACGAGCAAAGAGTTACAATGGGAGATTACTGAGAGAGGACTGACACAGATCAGATCTCACTGGGGTTCCAACCGGAAAACCCAGCTAACTTTGATATCAAGGGTAATGTTCTTACAGGTTTGCGGGAGAACCAGTTCGACAGACGTGCCAACAATGATCCCTAGGATCATCTGTCAACGTTTTCAGAGACATGTCAGATCCAGAAAGTGCCGGAAAATGTCACAGAGGACCAGAAGAAGCTGCGTTTGTTTGTTTTTTCTCTTACAGGTCCAGCTAAATATTGGCTTCAATGCATGCCTTGGGGAACGATTGCAACAAGGAAGGAGCTTGAAGACAAGTTCTTGGAAAGATTCTTCACACACACACACACACACTCTTCCAGAAGAGGAAGTCTGACATTCTGAGTTTCAAACAACATGAATCTAAAACGCTGTGTGAAGCTTATGAACGCTTCAAGTTACTCATGAGAAGGTGTCCTAACCATAGCATTAGTGCTATGGAGCAGATGCAACTATTCACTACTGGTATGAAGATGCAACATTGTATGATATTAGATGCCTCAGCTGGTGGGTCCATCAAAGTAAGGACCTATGCAGAGACTAAGGATCTGGTTGAGCAAATGTGTTAGTATGAATACAACATGAGCCATGATCGGAACGAAAAGACTCCTGGAGTTCTAAAGGTGGACCAGGAGATTGCCTACAAAGTAGAGATCGAGTTACTAAGGAGGCAACTTGCTGATAAAGAGAAAGTTATGAAGAAAGCCAGTGTTAAAAAGGTAGAGGGAGTTTGCGACTTCTGCCTAGAAGATCACCCTAATGGGCATTGTTTGCTAGGAGGGAGCGAAGAGCAAGTAAATTATATGGGGAACAACTACAACCCAGGTTGGAGCAAGCACCCAAATTTACGCTGGGACCAGACAGGGAACCAGGCTCAAGCTGCAACTCAACGAAGAAAGTCATCTTTATTGGAAGAGTTACTCAACAAATTTGCTAACATGAGCAAGATGAATTTTGAAAGCATCCAGACTACAGTAGCCAACCAGGGGGCGACGATAAAAAGTCTTGAAACCCAGATTGGTCAACTCTCAAAACCGGTAAGCATTCATGTTTCTAAAGATATTGCAGGTAACACGGTGGATAACCCAAAGGAGGAGTGCAAGGTGTTGAAGGATATGAGATCATAGCACGAACAAAGACCGGAACAGATAAATGACTACGAAGAGTGGTTCAAGCTGTTCGGAATGACAATAGATGAAGCTTATGACGAGTACTTAAGTAAGCTAGATGAATACAGAATAAAACCAGAAACGAAACCACGACTGCCAATCAAGAAGGCAGATCTTGGAAGCATTACCATATTATGTCAGATTGAGGAAGCAGAAGTCAAAGCACTATGTGATGTGGGTTCAAGTGTTAATGTAATTCCATTATCTCTGGAAGACAAGTTAAAACTCACAAAAACAACTGCAGGTACATAACGTGAACTCGTATTAGCAAACCAGTCAACCATTCGCTCAGCAGGAACAGTAGAGGATGTCTTGGTGAAAGTCGAAGACCTGGTATTTCCAACAGACTTCATGATCCTGGATATCCAAGAAGATGAAGAACATCTCATCATTCTTGGAAGACCATTCCTAGCAACCAGCAGGGCACTCATTAATGTGGAGCTCGCCGAGTTGACTCTAAGGAGTGGAGAGGAGGAGAGAACTATCAAAATTTCCAGGACTAAGAGGGAGATATGCTACATGCTCGAATGGAAGGACAAAGAAGCTACACCACCGACTCCAGTTCAAGAAGTACAGGTAAAAATAGAGATAACAGAGCTGGAGAATGAAATGGCGCAGCTAGAGATAGATACAACTCAGGAAGAGGAGGTACCCGAAGAACTCACTGACAAAATGAAGAGGCTAACTATTGAAGTGGACATCCGAGCAACATGGGTCAAAACATGGGGTAGAAACCGAAAATTGGCCAAAAGATCTAAGTTTGGGGTTAATACGCCACCTCTGAAGAAGTCTACTGCTGAGAGAAAAGAGGAAAGAAAGAAGAATAGCTGGGTTGATGCACCAAAAGAACAAAAGAAGGAACATCCACACAAAAGCAAGGGGAAATCCATCATAAAAACAGTACCTTTAGAAGATGATGGACGACTCTGCTTTTCCACCTTCAAAGAAAAACATAACCCAGAGAAGTACGAAAGAAGCAACAAGAAAGAGGGAGGAGCTAAGGCGGAAGCTCCTACAGAAGAGAGAGACATGCGAACCTATCCTCTGTAATGGAGGAAATGCCTCAAGATAATAAGAGGCTAAACAAGCGCTACTTGGGAGGCAACCCAAGGATAAGTATTTATTTTCAGTAATTTCAATTCAGTAATTTTCATTTCAGTATTGTTTTTCAATTCAATAAAGTATGCCAAGAATTCTGCATGTCATCTTCATCTGTAAACAGCCCTTTTCAAACTTAAAAAAAATTAAATAACTGTTTGTTGTTTTTATCTAGTGCATGACTAACTGTTATAGGTAAGTTTGCAGCGAAGTAAGTTATAAATTTTGATGAGCCGAATTTCACGCCTTCACACAAATACCAAAGGTGATTGCTCTGAAGTGCGAAGTTCGGGAGACAGATAGACGAGTGATGAAGCTGGTGTCTGTGAGACAAGTGTTCAACTTTCAGATATACCTAAGCCATGTGAGGATTTGAGCCAAATATTTCCAACGGTATTACCACTTTCTTTCGATCTACTATGAGAGTACCGTGCACTTGTTTATTTTCTAGAACTTGCTCTAATTCTCTGTTGACTGGTTAATTTAATAATATATGCATTGAGGCAATTGTTTGATATAACCCAGGGCCTTTTCAAGCCACCCCTTATGATATTATTATCCTTTGCTAGCCAATTTTGAGCCGTAAAAAAATTATTATCCCTGTTGTTTCGGTAACAAACCCCGATACAAGCCTATAGACCAGAAAAACAATGATTTACCCTCTTTGGAGTTAGGTAATAGTTCTCAAAGTCTTGGCAACAAAAAAAGTTTGGGGTTGCTCATGGAACTAGCAACATCTAAGTTTGGGGTGGGTCTACGGAGAACTATCACTACAAAAAGAAAAAAAATAAATGAAAAAGAGACGGGAAAACATCAAAAATTTCCTAAAAAAATAGTCTCTTAAAAAAAAATGAAAAAGAAAGAGCCAAAGGGCAAAAATAGTGATAGAAAAGAACCATACAAAGACACATCCGGTTCTTAATCTCTAACACCAACACAAAAAGGCACCCTAAGAAATAAGGTTGCGTACACATAAAGGAACAACAAAGTAGAACTTAACTCCACGTGTTTAGCCTACTATTCCCAAAAATGTCATACCTTGACGTAAGCCACGTTATAACCCTGAAAAAGACCTCCAAAAATGCATGTTTAGTAAATTTTGACTGATTGCTTATAATTCTTGCAAGCCTATGGTAAAATGGCAGGTTGTACGATGATTGAGAGATAACCCTTTCAATTATGAGCGAAAAATACAAATGTGAGAGAGAGAAAAGGTTGAACATGGACTCTTGCGGGCATTTGTCTGATTTGCTATTATCAACGTCTCCTGAGCCTAGCAGGACTGAGCATGATCGTTGCGGTAAGAATCAGTGGTACCATTGCTGAAATACATGCAAGGTTATGAAATTCCTATCATCTTTATTTATCTCTTATTTTGCTAACGATCTTGTCTGACGGCATGTTACTTGAGGACAAGCAACAGTTTAAGTTTGGGGTTGTGATGACAGGAATTTCTATGGTATTTTTAGTATTATTATTAGTAGTAAAATGACTAAGACAGGCCCAAATACGAAGGAAAACCTACAAAAGCACAGAAAAACATCAAGACCAAGTCCAAGATGCCAAAAGACAAGAAAAAGCCCAAAAAGTGAAGAAAATGAGCATTCCATCGTAGCACGATGACTGCCATCAAAGTGAAGAAAATGAGCATTCCATCGTAGCACGATGCTGCTTGTTGGCCAAGAAAACAGAAGAATAAATCTGAAGAAAATCTTCTCATCACAGCACGATGCCTCATATCGCAGCACGATGACATAACTTGGCGCCCAAGCTGATGAAATACACAGGATCAGTTCTAAAATTGAACTGAATTTTCACATCGTACTGCGATAGTGCGATGGACCTATCGCAGTACGATACCTTGCTAAGGCCCATTACGAAAACTATAAATAGAGCCTCCCTGTTATTGTTTAAATCTGTAACACCCAAACTTATTATCTAACTATTTCTAGTTTTATAAAAAAAATTCAAAATGCGCAACGGAAAATAAAGTTGTAAATATAAAACACAAAGGTTTGAGTATTACATACTTCTTCAAATCACTACTAATTAACTCAATTGGTAAAAATATCACTTATACAAAATCATTTGAAAATGATACCACCTTAATAAAATAAATAAGAAATAAAAGACTCTTAATATACATATAAGGTAAACCCTTTCCCGTGTCCTAATCAGAGCGGAGCATCACCGACGACATGGTCATAACCAAAACCTGAGAATCTGGACCCCCAAAGGTCCATTAAGTACACAAAACAGAGAGTTAACTACAATCCAAGATTATAATAATAAGCATAAGGTACACTTACATTATAAAAATAACATGGTTATGACTAGACAACAATCTTGTCTAGTTACATGCATCTCAAAGCATAATGAATATAGAAAAGTCATATTCATGAATTAAACATCCAACCAAGCATTATAATTAAGCATATTCAACAATTAAAATAGCACATCACATCACTTAACAATTATCAATTAGAATGCACAAATTCCTAATGCATCTAATGCCATTATCAATGATATGTCACCCTAGACACATCTATATGCATGTGGTACCCTCAACTCATTTTAGATAGAATTATATCCAATTTCGTCTCAAGTCAGTTTTAAGTCATGGGGGACTTCGTCTCAAGTCAGTTTTAAGTCATGGAGGACTTTATGAATGCATGAATGTACATTTACCAACTATGATGATACTCTTCACATCAACTCATGAATACTAGGATATCTCCACCTAATATTCCTTCTCAATCTTCATCACAATATATATCATCACTTATGGTCATATGTACAAGCACACGCATTACATAGCAATTCATTTATTTCAACTCAATTAGAGATCCAATTATTATTATTATCAATCACCAAATAATAACTTTCACCATAATCAATCATCATACATCAAGTCATATATACATATACATATACTCTTCATTCAAACATTTTCATAATCATATTAGCATCATCTCTAATCATCAACAATTATCTATCATCATCATAAACATAGCCTCATTTAATTAGACATATCAATTTTTCTTAACACATTAAGTAACATCAAAATTGGGTAAACATCACTAACTAAACATAATCTCAGAAAACGAACTCCTGAATTGGATTCTACTCGAAAAATTATTTAAAATAGGTTCCGGGTGCATAAGTCAACAAAAAGTCAAAAAGTCAACCAAAGTCAAAGTCAACCCTGCTGACTGGCCGTTAAATTCGCGCAAGCGAGCTAGGTTCGAGCAGGCGAACTTGGCAAATTCTTCCTGAAATTTTGCAGGTTTGATCTGTTTCACCAAATCGGCCATAACTCGGGCTACGTTGATCCAAATACGATGTGTGAATATGCGTTGGAAAGCTAAGAACGAGACCTACAACTTTCATGTTTAACAAAAATTCCAATTCGAAGTTTAAAGGGGTAAAAAATGACGATCGTTCTACAGATTTTCTAAAATGACAGTTTTTCTTACACAAATCTTTGATTTTCCAAATTACAAGTTGAGACCCATTAACTCAAAGGTTCTTAAATCATTATCCAATGCATAGAAACACATAAATGAAGCAACTTTAATCATTTATAATCATTTCAAGCATAGAAATACAATATTCAACTCAAATAAACATCATTTCATACATGAATTTATAAATTTCTCACACAAACTCATAAACCCTTTTTTTTTCAAAAGCCCATTCTTATGATTCATCAATTGAAACATAAGGTTATGGTTTTGATCATGCAAAATCAATCAAGAATCATATAGAAACATATAAACTCATCTCATATCATCAATTAACAACAAGAAATCACATTCCCTAAATCCCCAATTCCCACCAAGAGATGAGAGAGATTGGGAATGGAGAATAGACATCTGCTCTCTCTTGATTCATCTCAAATTGAATTCATAACTACTCTCTTACCTTCTCTTAGGATGGATTCTCTAGTCCTCCTCTTCACCTCTACTTCCACCTTCTTCTTCTTCTCTTCTCTTCACTTTCTTTCTCTTTCTACCTCATTCTTCTCTATTCTTTGAGAAATGAACTCTCTCTCTTTCTAATTCTCAACAAAACTCTACTCAACCCCAATAAACCACAAAGATCAAATTATCCCTCTTCTTAAGTTTAGGCCCATTTATCTAAGCCCAACCATTTCTATTCTAAAGTAACACTACTCACTCACTTAATAATTAATTGCTCTACTCTTTCCTAAAATGAACATTATCCCACTAAATAATAAATAACCCAACAAAATTACTATAAAAAGGTTACTAAAATACCCTTCACTTATCCAAAACATAATTATTCATAAAATAACAAAATCACATGTATTCAATCAAATTAATAATAAATAAATAATCACACAAAATCATATTATAAAAATACGGCTGTTACAAAAATCATTCAGAAATAGTAGAACACTCTCTACTATAAGGAGAGGTTCAGATGAGCTCTATTGGGCATAGTTTTCTCCCCTTACGGGAAAACTAACTCAGCAAGGTATGTTTTCTTTAGGCTTTTATGTTTAGGTTATAATTCTTTTATTGTAATTTAAATATGTAGTCTTTTGTAATAGATGCCTTAGGTTGTGGTAGAGAAGATGAACTCCCCTATGAATATTTGGAGTCTGTGATTGAGTCTAAGTTATAATAAATGTTATTCAGTATTCTGTTTGTTATTTGCTTTCTTGCACTTTAATAACGTATCTCGTAATCTGGCCGGATAAGCGAGAGCGTCCATAGAATTGATATTAGGTCTTAACTTATTATGGTCCGGAACTAGTAGTAAATAATGCTAGGTGTATAGAGACGGTAACATCCTGAACTAGTCGTGAATCAGCGGTTAGAGGAGGAATCATACACTAGGTGTGAATTGAGCACTTAGAAGATGAACAACCCGATACTAGCATCTAGAGGTTAGTTGGTGAAGATAACGATGCATGTGTAATAAACAACTCACTTAGTAATTAGGGTATGTGACACATCGAGGTTAGGCGGTCGTAGGTACCTTAGTTATTAACGTAGGGAAACTTTAATATACATAGAGTAACAGTAAGGTGTTACTACAACAAGAAAAAGTCACCGCCGAACAATAATCTGAGTAACTATGTTATACACCGTTCATGCCAAATATGAAGAAGGGAGGGAGTCCAACCACCATACATATCCTCTATGTTTCTAAATCTATATTTATTTGTTTATTTATTTATGCAAGCATTACGCTTATTTTTATAAAAACCCTTTTCAAAACCCAAAGCGAATGCAAATATACAAACTTAAATAACGCTAGCGAAGCTTCGACACGATCCCTGTGGATTCGAACTCATTCCACTCAGTAGAGTGTGAATTATTACTCGACGACAGACTAGTGCACTTGCCAGAACGTAGTCAACAACATAATATTACTATGCATAACTTTTTGAATCTTTTTTAGAAGGTCTACCGCCTCTGGTGCTAAGAAGCCAAAAGTGTCAAATGCAAATGGTATAAACACGTGTTGATTATCATAACACGCTTTCTCATGTTTCACCATTTTGCTTGAAGCAGCTTTGAGGGCTCCCCGTCCCACCGTAAAATCTCCAACCCCAGTCCCACAAGTGGCGAAACTCCAGTCAAATCTACACAAGCATGTTTCCCGCCTACCCATCCATATACCAGAATATCCGCAGGACGAAGTGTCGATCTCCCTTCTTGTGGGTCCGTCAAGAAATTCACTTGTGCTTCTTTCTTTACAGAAATTCCCGCACGCCTAAAAATATCAAAAAGCACATCTCTGACCAAGTCATGCCTATATTTGAAACCTGGAAGCTCCCTACAATGGATTGCATGCTCCCCAAAGGTGTCAAGGCATGCTTTACGACAAATAGGACAAACTTCATCCTTAGGAAATAGCGGAATCATAAGGCGGTACCTAAGGATAGTACGATACTTTCTTGGGGACATGTGTTGGTCTAACCCGTCGATGGGGATAGCTAGGAGAAAATCTTGAGCATGTGCTGCTTTCAAGCACCCAAAAACAGATTTTTGCCTGTTGGTCATTTCAAAATCCACTTCCATGTCTTGAACAATTTTACCAAAAAGGGCACTCGCCAAAACATGTTGGGCTTTAGGGGGGACGCTGTCCTTGCTAGCAAAATTGCTAAAGTCACAAGTCAAAATCGTATCACGAAGACCGTCCAAAGTATGGTCGAAATCATAGTCCATACCACCTACTCCACTATCTCTTAATATGTGATCTTGCAAAACCCACGATACCGGATTGGCCCAACATGTTAAAAGATACCGGATTCTTGATGTCCAAAGATACCGGATTGGCCGGTTGAAAACCAAGGTTGGCTACACCTCCTTCAGCACGTTGTCCATAATCACCCAATGTCATTCTTAGAGGAGGAGGTGGTGGTGGATTGTCACCCATATCAAGTGCCTCTTGTTCAATCTCTTCTTGAGCTAATGTTGCCAATCGATTTTCTCTCAAAGTTCCTGCAAGGTTCTTTCAATTTCCGGATCAAAGAGTAGTTCTACGAACATATTACCTCGCATAAATAAACAGGAAAAATACCAAGTAATACCAATTCTAAAAAAAAAAAGTAAATGCGAAAAATACCAACTAATACAAATAAAATCCTAAGCAAGTCAATTGTCTTGTTTAAATGAATCAACAATCCCCGACAAAAGCGCCAAAAATTTGACGGATGATTCGCAAGCGTACGAATATATGTCTCACGTACGAATATATGTTCGCATACAAGGTGGATTAAATGACAACAAGAAAATATTTGAGTTCTTATGAAATCAGATAGATTTTGCTCTGAATTCATTGCATTCCACTATGGCACTTGTTGGTTGATTCCTAAACATGGTTCATTCAATCACTATAACAATTTAACCAAACTATTGCACCCACTCTCATGGTCGTACAACTCACTATATCATACTAAAATCCCCTAATCTCTTAGCTCAATTGCATAGCATAACATAGGCAAATTAAGTGCGTTAAATCCTTAGTCTCAACCTTTAATTCCCTATCTCTAGACCAATTACAAGGTTGTATCCATTAATCTAGTTTCAATTCACACAATTAATCTCTTAACAAGCATGAATTAATCATCATCGCATACATTCATCAATGGATATGAAGCAATAAACACAAAATTAATGGAATAATAATTGAATTAACCATAAAGAAATCAACACATAAATAGCATATGACCCATACTTTCATACAATTATTCATCACAAAATTGAATCTAAACAACTTAGTTCATCATAGTTACAAGAGGTGAAATAAAATTAGAAGTGAAATACATGATAATTGGAAGAAGAATTGGATGAGGCGAGATCTTCAATCTTGTTTCCAAGCCTTCAAATCTTGTTTCTCCATCATGATTCTCTTGTTTTCAAGCTCCAAACATGGCCTCCAAGTTTCCCTTTTATAGTGTCAAAAATGCGTCAAAATGAGGTCTCAGTTTGCCTCCCGCGAAATTTCAAGACAGTCTGGGCGCGAGGTTGCGCCTCCTGGGCGCTAGGCTGACAGCTCATTAAAAGACAGAAAAACAAAATTTTCATTCTAAGTCTTTTGCACCTCAAATATGATAAAAAAAACCACTTCAAAACATCTATAAAACACCATTGAAAGGATCTTAAAATGAAGTAATGACAAGAGTCATCAATGTCTATAAAAGATTATTCAAAAATTTAAGAGTTTCATGATAATTAAACAAATTTAGTTTTAGTAGGGACTAAAACTATGTACAAGAAAACTTTTATTGTGGATAAAAATATAATAAAAATTACGTAAGGACTAAACTTATAAGGTCATCATTTTATAGGGACCAAAAATATATTTAACTCTTAAATTTATTTGTACTTGTATTTTTTATGAGAGACAATATTAAAAGTAAATATGTTAGTGAAATTGAGAATAATGAAATAGATGTGATATAAAATAAATTTAAATTATAAAACTTTTAAATCAAAACAACTATTTATAAGATATTTTCCAGATATTAGTAATTTATGTGTTTTTTTTTTGTTTATAATAGAACTGAAGATCGAATCTAGAACTCTAGTATATTACTCGAATTCCTTAATATCGATTAAATCTAATGGTTAAATAATTTATGTATTTTATTTTTCTTATATAATTAGAGGGAGAAATATAGAATTAGACATTTAATTATTCTCCCAAGAATTATTTTTCTCTTTTTCAATAATTATTTTTACTTATTCTCAAAATATTAAATGCAAATTGTATTTAATTTTCTCTCTCTATTTTTTTCAATAATAGCCAATGAAAACTATTTATACATGTTTTTAAGAAACTTATTTCAAGAAAAATACAACAACAAACACTCGAATTTATTATGTTTTGGTTTTTATTAATCATTGTTCTTTTTAATTTTCCCTTATTATTTGGGACGGAGGGAGTACGTCTTAATTATATGTTGTTTTAATTAAATGAGTGTCAATTAAGTCATTATTTCAATCATAAAAATGAGAATAACTATTAAATTTTACTTTCAAAAAAAATTCTAGGCAAAATGCATCAACATATCCTTTAATTTTTTAAGTAACAAATAAGTTCTTTATAAGATTTTTAAGTAACAAATAGATTATTTAAGTGTGTAATTTGTAACATCTAGATCTTATTTTTTAAGTAACTGGAAGGACCTAGATATTACAAATTACAAACTTAAAGAATCTATTTTTTACTTAACAAACTTAAAGGACTTATTTTTAATTTAAAAAACTTAAAGGACTTATATGTTACAAACGTAAAATTTAAAAGACTTATATCATGGATCAATATTAATAAATATTTAAATTTTTAATGACGATATACATTATTGTTTAGAAATATAAGTTGATAACTATTTTTATTTTTTCCACTGAAATAATAATTTAATTGATGCCGGTTTAACTACAACAATGAAAAATAAAAATGTAACTTGTATGAAAAGAACGTCAATTATGCCACTTTTTTTAAATGTAAAGATCGTGAGAGTCGCGAGTTTTTCTTTTTAAATAATATTGTCAACGGTTGACAAAATTTCTAATAATTTTAAATACACTGTGAACCACTTATAAAAGTGGTTCACCTTAGCAATGCTCATACTTTCAAACAACAATGCATAATATCAATATTTTTTTAAATATTTTTTAAATAGTGATCTACTATGGACAAATTTAAGAAGTGATCCATATTATTATTTATGTATAAATTATTTTCTCGATTTCTATTATAAGCAAAAAAATCACCTTTTATATTCATTAGAAAACAAATGTATCTAACATATATTATAAGTCAGATACACTAGTTTTTCAATAAATCTAAAAAATGGTTTTTTTTTTCTTCTTATAATAGTGACCAAAGGGAGTATAATGCTGACATAGGAGTATGTCAAAAACGGTAGTATTTTAGCATAATAGTAAAAATTCTCTCGATTTTCTATGATTTTTATTTCCGCCGTTACCACAGTTTTTTTAATATTTTGATGTGTGTAAAAGAGATTTTGACTCGTTTATTGTCGCACTTTTGCATTTATATTTCCAAAACTATATAGTTATATAGTAATGAAGGAAATTGAAAAGAATATAAAATGGAGAGATTCTGTTTAAGAAGTCTCACATTGGTTGCGAGATGGCCTGAATATGTGTTTATAAAGTAGAGAAAAATATTGCCTTACAAGTAGGTTTTGTAGAAATGAGTTAGGCACGACTCTCAATTTTAAGATGGTATTAGAGTCTCACAATGATCTGTTGAGCCACCTGCTTTCAGGATTCTGATCCGACGATCCACCATTTATATATGCGTCCTAAGCCTAGTAGCATTATGCAAAAGAGTGTGTATTAAGAACTCTCACATTGATTACGAAATGACTTGAATATATGTTTATAAGTATATGCAATCCTTATTTACAAGTTGATTTGTACGGATAAGTTAGACACAACTTTCAATTTTAAAAATCTCAAATATACATATTGTTTTAATATTCAAGATGCAACCGCCATAAAAAATATAGGAATATTACTTAATTAATCATCATAGCACACATTTCAAAATGGCAGGCATTTTTTTTTTACACAAAATGGCAGGTTTTACATTTACCAAAATAGACATATAAGTAAAATAAGAAATTTTTTTAAATGGACTGCTAATAGAAATGGTCCTTGATAGATCAATATTAAAAATATATTAAAAATATTATCGATAATATATATTGTTGTTTGAAATTATGAGTTAATAGTCATTATAATTTTTTCATTGAAATAATAACTTAATTGATAATAATTTTATTGAAATAATAGATAATAAAAATATAACTCGCATTGGATTGACGTTAATTATATTATTTTTTTAAGCGTAAATAAGAGAAAACTCATAATTTTTTATTTTTAAAAAATATTATCTACAGTTATTAGAACTTAGAAGTTCTAATAATTTTAAGCCCTTGTGAAATATTTACGTATAACACATTTTTATTTTTCTGCAAAGAAGTGTACAACTCGATTTCACTCTCTTTAATTTCTTTATAATGTTTATCTTTTTGTGCAATTTCGTCATGCTTAGCTATAGTGAAAATCACTGACGAAAACCGACATCGATTTGTAAAAGTTTGACCCGTTGAATGTTTAATTGAACGCTCAATCTGTTCCACTATAAAAAGATATCTTTATCTGAATAAAATAATACTAGTAATACTAGTAAAACACAATTTCAAAACAAATTGTTCTACTATCATTTTGGCATCAGTTTCAAAAGAAGTGTCAAAATAAAATAATATAACACAATTTCAAAACAAATTGTTCTGTTAATTTAAATTCTTAATGTAATTTTAATTAATTTTTTTATAATCAATTAATTACAGTATTATTTCAACTGTTCATTGTTTCTAAATTATTATTCTCCACTTTACATTTTTTATAATACTCTTTCCATTCCTTTTTATAAAAAACAGTTTGAAAAAATTACACATACCAATGAAACACATTGTAAATAGTTCTTTTCATTTAATACTCTTATAAATTTAAACGTATTCTATCTATACCCCTATTTAATTACTTTAAATTCAATTAGCTTACTTATTTTTAATATTCTCTTTCATAATAAATAAGGGCATAAATGAAATTCAACATTTAAAAGATTTGAAAATTAGTCAAAATTTCTTATAAAAATGAACAAAAAAATTTTCACTTTTGTTTCTTATAAAAAGGAACGGAGGGAGTAATAAATATACTATGCGTTTGATTTACTAAAAAATAGGGGATTGAACTGGACAACTTTTATTGTACTTTGTTTGATTTACAGCGTGATTATGGAACATGACAAAATAGGTAGTAAAGGAGAGGATAAAAACTAGATTTTTTGTCCCTCACTGAACCACAGTACAATTTTTTGTCCATAGTACAATACAACTATAAAAAATATGAAAATATCTATTTTATTTTTGAATATAAAAAATATTATCATCATATCTCTTCCCGATATAGTTTTATCTTGTGTTGTGATATCTTGTTATATACTGTTCTATCTTGTATTGTTATGTCCCGTACTTATTGTTTTGCGAATCAAATATATCCATTTAATAAGGATAATTAATCGGATAAATTTAAAAAAAACTAATTGAATAAAATTATAATTATCTGCAGTCGTCAACTACAACATTTATTCCGAAATAGAAGAAATATAACTTTTTAAAATGAATCGTCATTCAATCCCATTGATTGACCATCCCTCAATTTGGCTTTTGATCTGTACCGGGTTGTTTTGGATTCTTCACAAAATTTGTTTCGCCACAGGTCGGTATAGAGGTCTCATTTTACCTATATTGTATCTCAATATTCGTAGCATTCCTTTGTTAGATAATAGGGTTTTATGTTATTGGACCTTTAGGTTAGTAGTCCATTAAGTATTATTATATATTGTCTTGTAATCTTATTTTGTGAATTCAAGCTATTGGTATTATATGAAACCCTAGCCGCCACTTTGTATTTCTATATTTTGTACCTCTGATTCTAACATGGTATCGAGAGCATGGTACGATCCGCATTGAACCACTCGTCCACTTCCGCTGTCGAGTTCCCATAAGTTGGGAATTTGTTTGTTTCGCTTGATGATTGCTTCTAGGAATATGATTGCTGCCGAAAATCTGGTGAGAAATTAGAAATTGTTTACATCAATACAAATTGAAAGGGTTTATTGGTACTGTGGATCTGAATTTTTTTGTTTGTTCGATAGTCTTTGTTAGTTGCTCAAAGTATGAATATGCGTTATATTGGTTTATTTGGTGTGTGCCTACTGGGTTTGTTTTATTGATGGAATAAGCAACCATTAATTGAATTTGTTTGAAGTAGTGCATGTACTAAAAGCCAATGCGGTAAGTGGTAACTATTGGAATTAATTGTTTATGTCTGATTTTGTTTGAATTTGTCTGGTGAGCGAAAACTCGCAATCTGAATCTGTCTTGTGAGTCAAGATAATACTCACAATCTGAATCCGGTGAGGGAATACTCACAATTTGAAAATCTGAATCCGGTGAGAGAATATTCACAATCTGAATCCGGTGAGGAAATACTCACAATTTTGTAACAAGCTTAAAGCTTAGTAAGCTTTAGCTTGAGGGGAAGTATTAGAATAAGATATTTTGAATTATTAGACTAAGATGTTTTGAATTTATTTTTTGTTTCTTGCTTGACAAACTCTCGATGATTCATGTTGATGCATCGTGAGTTTGAGGGGAAGTGTTAGATAATAGGGTTTTATGTTATTGGGTCTTTAGGTTAGTAGTCCATTAAGTATTATTATATATTGTCTTGTAATCCTATTTTGTGAATTCAAGCTATTGGTATTATATGAAACCCTAGCCGCCACTTTGTATTTCTATATTTTGTACCTCTGATTCTAACATCCTTAATATCGGATTGTTTAGCTTAAAAGAGCCATCATCGTTTGCTACTTGCTCCAGAGAGTAGCGGGAACCGTGGACCATTCCCTGTTGACTCTCGGTTCATTCGATTCAAATTTTACGTACTTCTAATGAAAGAAATAGAAAATAGAATGGAAAGACTCAAAGAAGGACTTGCACAATTTAAAGTAGGAAAGAATAAGTGTTAGAACAAAGATTGATGATTACTAACCAATTGTTAGTTGGTTCATTGGTGATTGACGCTGAACTTGGTAGGGAGGCCCACAGTTTGATACCTTGCAACTGCGATCGGGAGGGAGTTGGAATCACTTGATGCCAGAACTGACCCTCGAACCAGATTTAACTGGTGGTAAAAACAAAAACAAACAAAAAATTGATGATCACTTGAATGAAATATGTGGGAAAAAGAAATAGTGGCATGTGGCTAAATGCAAAGGAGCTGCAATGATTTTGTAACATGTACAGTTTGTAGACAAGAAATTTCATGAAACCATTGACATTCTATTATTTGTTTTAGGGTTCGCTAATATGTGCCCATAGGGTATATGATAAGATATATTTAATTAATACTACAAGAAATATCGTTTTTGGCAGCGACAAATGTCGTTGCAAAAAATGCAAAGTTGTTGCAAAAAGTGTTTTTTGCAGCAAAAATTTTATTGCTGCATGTCGCTGGCATAAGTGCCGTTGCGAAAAGTTTCGCAAGGACAATTAATGTCGTTGTCATAACTAGTGTTTTTACAACAACAATAATTGTTGTCTTATGAGACTATTGTCGCTACGAAAAGGTATTTTTGTCATCAGCTAAAGTCGCTGCAAAAAAATATTTTTGTCAACAACTAAAGTCGCTGCAAAAAACTAATTTTTTTTTGTAGAAAATTCTTTTTTTTTTAAAGTCGTTGATATTTTTGTTACTATTTACAACAAAAACTTCAAATATTAATTTAATCTCATGTAGGAATTAATGTTCATTATCAACCATTGATTGCTAAATTTTATTTATAAGTTATGTTTCTGTTTCAACCGTTTTTTTAATCAACGAATTTTATTTCTAAAAAAATTTAAATACAAATAAAAAGAACCAAGATACAAATCAAAAGATTTTAGACCGTAACAAACCAAGTGGTCATTCACATAATATCGAAACACTAAACTAGCTCTGGCCACTAGGCCAACAACAACAAGCTAAAAAACACAAAAAGAGCAGTACTACTTTGAATGCCTATCACTTGATCTTATATGAATACCACAAAAATTACCAAGACATCAATGACTTGATCTTTTGCCCCACTCTATTTTTCTCCATTATTCATCATCTTCTTTCATAGTCTCGAGACTTTTCTTCGCTTGTGTTAGTATTCTTCGAATACATTCTAATATTAGATGTCTTATTGTCGTAGCTTTTTAAAGAGGAGCGTAAGATGAATAGTAATTTGTGGTATAGAAAGTTTGCAATACATGAGTCAAGTGAGTGAATTTATAGTTGTTATTTCATATGTCAACAACTAAAAAAGCATAAACTATATAGTATATTATTATGGGAGAATATATAATAATTATATATATATACCTTGAATTGTATTTTTCAGATGGTGGAATCTTGATACAATGGAATCATGAAGTTCATGAAACTCATTAGAATTGTCAATAAACATTCTCTTGCTATTTTCCAAACTTTAACTCCTGGATGTGCCCCAGATACCGTCGAAAATATGTTGCAACTATCCTTAAATAGATTTAACAAATATTCTCAGAAAATAAAATAATGGATTCTCTTTATTCAAATATGCATGAGTATCTCAAGATATATATGGTACTTTATTTTTTATTTTTTTTTGAAAAGGGTATGGAGTGGTTGATTACTACTATCTTTATTAATTTGTTCTTATCAGTTTTAATAATATTCCAAGTTTTATATCATTCATTGTAATTTTACCCTTTAACAATATCTATAACTATATATAAAAAAGATACAAATTATTGGGATGACTTTTACATTATTCCTATTTTACCCTTAAAAAAAACTACCAACAAAAAAAAGTAACCAACTATATATAAAAAGATACAAATTTTTGGGATGACTTTTTCATTATTCTTATTTTACTCTTAAAAAAAAACTACCAACAAAAAAAGTAACTACCAACTATGGTTTACTCTTTTTTTTTTTAAAGTAACCACAAATTAAATCATGGAACTTTTAATACATATACCATAATACTATTATGTATACATTAATAATCTTCTATTATACATAACATTTTAAGTTGAATATCATTAAAATATAGTAAAATCCAAATTGGAATTATGAATGATAGCATCATGAATTAGTTTAGGCCAAATGAACGATTCTATGATAACAACATGGATTATGTAAGTTTGCTAATTGAAGTAAACTAAACAGAACAAAAAAATTTACTTATCATAAGTTTGCTAAATTAAATTGTGATTTGGATTATTAGTTGAGCCCACATGAAGAACTTAACAAATAGGAAAACTAAAGATACACACATTAATTTAAATAAAAATCAAATTTATAATAAATCACAATTTACAATTTATATACCTCGGTCGAATAGAAAATGGGAATCACACAAACGGTATGCATAAAAGAATATAGGAATAAAATAATAAAAATTAGGTAGTTTTTTTTATGTATAAAAAAATTATGTATACAACAGCAAAATAGTTATATCGTTGTTAAAAAGTTGCATTATCTGCAACGACAAAAAAATATTGTTGGGACAAGTCATTTTTCCCAACAATAATGTAATTGTCGATAAAAAACTAACTTATTCCAACAACTTAAATTAGTTACTGCTATATTTATATTTTTGTCAGCAATTTGAATGTCGCTGTGAAATATCTTATTTCTTGTAGTGTAAGTAATATCTCACTTAATTTATTTTAAAAGTAGCATTAATCAACTTTACTAATTAAATAATATAGTCCCAAATAATTAAAGATACGGTTGTCATTAATTAAAAGATACAGCTGCCGAAGAATTGAAAGATACGCACCATGTTTTTAGTTAACTTTTTTTATTTTATTTTAAACTAAAAACAAAAATTAAATTATAAGTTATATAAAATTCAAAAACATATAGCAATACAAAAATCAAAATAACACCAACAATTGTTATCATCACAACATAATACAACAATACCCAGTCTTATTCATTGAGACAAAAAATAAGTACTTAAATGTTTAATTGAATAGAAAAAAATAAAAATAAATAAATAAAAAATTGCACCTAAACTTCTGACTGGAGAATTGGATTTAAAATGAGATGATTATGAGTGTATTTGATCTGCTAAAAAATAAGAGACTGGATAGGATAACTTCAGTTGTACTGTGTTTGATTTCAAAGTTATTCCTGGGACTGGACAAACTGGGTGTCAAGGAACTGGACAAAAACCTAAATTCTTGTCCCCCACTGAAACACGGGACAACTTTTTGTCCGCCACACAAATTGTCTAAAATACCAAAATAACCTTTTGTCCACAAAATGTGTATAAATACAAAATTTGTTCAACACCTTAAATTTTATCATGTGTTGTTCTGTCTTGTACTGTCATGTACTATTCTATCAAGTACTTATATTTTACAAATCAAACGGACCTTATATTTTTAGAAAAAAAATTCTGATATATAAAAGAAGATGATTATGTTTTAATTAGTTAATTAATATAGATGATTATATTATAATATCAATTAAGGTAAAGTGAGTGAAATATATATTAATTAATTAAATACACCTTATCATCTACCCTTAGGGCACATGTTAGCATTTGTCTTTGTTTTATGATCATACATAAACGTTTGGAAGTGATTGTGTTGCATTAACTTGTAGATGAGAGTATATATATTTTTTTTTTATAAGCAAAATTTGATTTTTAAGGAGTACAAGAGGTACTCAACCCTTACAAAACATAGAGGAAACTATCCCAGGAAACATAAAAAACAATCCAAAGGATTAATACACCAATCGGAAAAAGTACTAGAAGTATTAAACCCTCCCCGACCAATGTACCAAAACCACGCTATATAAATAATTTGATCTAAAAGAGTAGAAACATTAATGAAGTCTCCTCGAAAAATAATATTGTTCCGCTTTCTCCAAATGCTCCACGTCGTTGCCAACCAAATAATTTGCCGGTACCTCTTGAACTTGCTTCCTTTAAATAATTCACCAAAGAGAGTAAAATGATTTTGTATATCTACAAAGGGAATATAGTTTGTACCCAGCCAATGAAAAACATGGTTCCAAATTTGTTGCGACATGTAACAATTAAAGAAAACATGATGAATATCTTCTACTTCCCTTGAACAAAATACACAAGACCTCTCATGTTTATTTGTAATTATGCCTTTACGATATAGAGCGTCCCTTGATGGTAATCTTTCGATTAACAATCTCCACCCGAAAATGCTAACTTTTGAAGGAACATTATTAGACCAAAGATCCTTGTAAATTCCCGTCGAGTTATATCCATTAGCCTGAGAAAAAGGGCTGTTTTCCAATGCCGAATATGCTGACTTGACTGAGAAAAACCCAGCCGTATGAGCTACCCACTTGTGGCTATCCCTCTCGTCGTGCTTAGGCTGTACGCTATGCAGCAAAGATAGCAGTTCTTGTGCTGCTATTGTTTCTGTTGTAATGAGATTGGCTTTCCATTCAAAACTCCATATCCAAGAATTATCTATCCAAGAGCCCATTTGAGATACTAGCACATTAGAATTCTCTGTTTTAACAAACAAATCCGGGTATGCATCCCTCAAAGGTGATGGTCCGAACCACTTGGCAAGGCATAGGGGTTTAACGGGTACAGATCAGCATGACATAACAAAGTCTTCACGTTTTAGTCAAGCGGTTAAATTCCTTTCATGACTAATTATTGTGCGGAAGGGAGCAATTTAAGTTAATGAATCATCCTACATGTGTAATATATCAATTGAAATAATGGCAATTGAATGGCATTTCTTTACTTTTCTTTTTTTTACAAATGGCATTTCTTTACTTGCTAGTAATATACTAGAATAAAATTTGGGTGAGAGAAGGGACGTACCTATGTGTAGGCCTAGTTGGCGATTGCCTCACCAAAAGTTTCAACTTTATATATATAGTTTAATTTAATTGGTTAGGACTTAAGACATCGCATATATTATGCAAAGTAGAGATTCGAACTTTAGACACTCTATTTTTTACTTTTAAATTGAAATTTCTAGCTACTAAGCTAATAGACAAAAAAAAGAGTTAAATATATTTTTGCCCTCTATAAAATAGTGATATTTTAAATTAGTCTTTACTTAATTTTTATTAAATTTTTAATCCCTAAAAAATTATCATGTACTAAATTTTGACATCTACTATTAATAAAACTTGTACTTTTAAATAATTATTTCGTATGTATATTTACAAAATAGTCATGCTAGAAGAACACAAAATATTTGATTTTTATGTCAAAATTTTCATTACATTTATCATGAATTGTTGTCATTTTAAAGTCATATTTAAATACATATCATGTTAAAAAATAATAAATAAAAAAAGTACAATTATTGGACAAAAAAAAAAGTACAATTAATTAGTGCTTGAATTCAACATTGTCATTTAAATTTCTTAATGTTAATAGATTTTGGCCACTAAAAAAAAATCCTAGATCCACCCCTACAAGAGGTACATGTATAGACTCTAGGAAACAGTTCATGGGGAACGTGTGAGAGAAGTTAAATGGCCAATAATCTTGACTATTAGACGAACTTGATTAGACTGAAAATCATCTTAAATAATGCTATTAAACAGTAGGGGTGTTCGAGGTTCGGTTTGGATCAGTTTTGAGGTAAAAATCCATCTGATCCGAAGTTAATATTACTTGCGGTTTGGTTCGGTTTTGGATGACTAAATAAAGAAAATCGGATCCAATCCTATCCAATTTTGTGCGGTTTAATTTGAATCGGTTTTTGGATATCCAAATTACAAATTAAATTTTTTTAATTAAATATTAATATTATAATGACACGGTAAAATAATATATTTGATGTAAAACGCAGTATATAATATGTTAAAAATTAATATTTTACAATAAAAATTATCAATTATATTTGAAATCTATGAAATAGCAAAAAGAAATACATTAAATTGGATTAATAAGTATTATTGAGAAAATAAAAATCAATAATTAATATATTAATGCAATATATCATACTAATAAAAAGTTAAATAAATATTAAAAATATATATATATATATATATATATATATATATATATATGCGGTTTGGTTTGGATTGGTTTTGAAAAATCAACCCAAAATCCGATCCGATCCAGCGGTTTTCACAAAAAGAACATCCAAACACATCCAAAAATATTCGATGTTTTGCGGTTTTCGGTTTTTTTGATCGGTTTTCGGTTTTTATTTGGATTGGTTTGAATTTGAGCACCCCTATTAAACAGGAAGTATTGGTTTCAAGATTATAGAAACAAATAATAACATATAATTAAAATCAAGAAAAAACTAATTTGTTAGTTTTGAAATCAATTGTATATTAGTCTATATTTTGACAAAGTCAAAATTGAATTATTTTTGGTGTTATTGGTGTATCACACGTGAATAGTCCTCATCAAGCAATACCTCCTGTTTAATAGCATTATTTAAGATGATTTTGGCCTATGAATATTAATTTAATAATATATAAAATTAAAAGATAATTTTGGTAAAAGATGATAGAATATGGTGTGAACATTTTATTATAGTCTATTGTAAATCTTTGTGATTTAAAGGTGAAAATTAAATTGATCTCCCACCACCATCGCCTTCTAATCGGTTCGATTTGAAAATGGGTACGGCTCTACATCCAATTACGTTATGTCTCACAAAAAGTAGAATACGGCTTATAGTATGACTCAAAAAATGCCTTAATTAAGAGCAATGCTGGTTCAATCGCTTAACTTTTTGACATCAAATGCCCTTACTTTTAGCATCTTAAGTTATTACATTTTTGAGCTAACCATGACTTTGGACACATATATTTAAAATGTGAAAAATTCTTGTTCACAAGACTTTGGACACATAATTTTAAAACTCACAAAAATAGGAAGAAGATAAAAAAGAAAATGTATTTGTCATATAATTAAATAATGTAGTAATATATTTTTTTGGTATTAACTCCCTGGCTCCTATAAAAGATGAACCTCGATAATTCAGAGTTCACCCGCAAGATAAATAAAGTTTGACAAGAAAATATTTCCTCTAAGAATCGAACTCAGTTCTCCTAATCAATTCGTACAAAAAAGAGTTAATTAACTATTCTAGTCCAATATCTTAGTTAAATAACATATTAATATACTTAAGTGAGTGTGTTTGATCTACAAAATAAATATACTGGAATAAATAGTACATGATAGAAAAGCACAGAACAAAGTTTAAAGTATTGAACTTATTTTGTCTTGCACAAAATAAAAAGTAATTTTGCTATTATTAAACAAGTTGCGCAGAGGATAAAAAGTTATACCATGATTCAATAAAAGGGATAAGAATTTTAGTTCTTGTCTACTCCTTTGGCTCCCAATTTGTCAAATCCAAAGATCAATTTTAATATTAAATACAACACAACCAAAATTGTCCTATTTTAGCTTTTACTTTTTAACAAATCAAACGCATCTAAAATCTTATATTTAAATGTTAACTTTGTTTAAATATTATCAATAGACACTACAACCAGTGTTTTAAAAATCGGACCGGACATCGAACCGATGAGGGTATTGGGTCACTGGTTCATTGGTCGAACCATTGAATCATTGGTCGAATCATTGGATCACTGGTCGAACCGCATGACTAAACCGGATTAAACCGGATAAACCGGTAGAACGAATCGGTGTCTATAATACAACTATATAGGTATTAAACCGGTCGAATCAGATGACTCGGTCTCTAAAAAAATCATGACATGACACCAAAAAATTTGAAAAACTAAATAATTTCATAATGTCATAAGTTCTTAAATTCAAATCTTAAACGTTGTGATCACACACAATAAAATAGTACAAAATACAAATCCAAATAAGTTTTAAACAAAATTTAATTGCAACATAAAAGGAATAACAAAGTGCCTAATAAATTTAAATCCAAGGAGTCATAGTTATTTCAATGTTGGGCTCTCTTTTATTTCTTTTCAAAAAAAAAAAAAAAAAAAAACGACGTCGTTTTGAGACTTTTAGCTGAAAAAAATGAAAAAAAAAGCGCATGCAAACAAACCGGCGGTTTGGAGAAACTGTCGGTTCACCGATTTTTCCGGTTTTGAGCAGTTCACACCGGTCTAACTGCATGACTGATCCAACATTCGATCCAGAACGGTCACCCCTCCGGTTTGCGGTCTAACCGGTCCGACCGGCCAATTCGGTCCGATTTTTAAAACATTGACTACAACAAAACTGAAAGCAGCTGTGGTTATAACCGCCATTAAACATTTTACGACGATTATAACCGCCGCCACATACTCGGTCAAACGTCGCTGTTTTCCAATTTTTTAGTGAGAGAAGTGATCATTATAAACATAATTATAATGATATGTAATGACAATTAACTCGAGCACCCCACCATCCACTTGATGTATTGTTTATTATTTTAAAAAATTTCACCGTCCAATTTCATCTATAAAATATCTAGTGTAATGGATTCTTGGAACACATCAAAACATATCTTTCTTTCTCTCCCTTGCTTCTACGAAAGAACAAATTAATTAGGAGATAAGAAAATGGGTTCTTTGGACAGAACAAAGAATACTCTATCTCATGTAGTGTGTATTCCATATCCAGCACAAGGTCACATAAATCCAATGCTTAAATTAGCAAAACTTCTTCATTTCAAAGGTGGTTTTCATGTTACCTTTGTTAACACTGAATTTAACCATAAACGTCTTCTTAAAGCAAGAGGTCCTAATTCTCTCAATGGCCTCCCATCTTTTCGTTTTGAAACTATTCCTGATGGTCTACCTGAGTCCGATGTCGATGCGACACAGGATATTCCTTCCTTGTGTGAGTCTACTAAAAGAACTTGCTTGCCTCACTTTAAAAATCTTCTTTCAAAACTTAATAATGCTATAGACACCCCACCTGTTACTTGCATAGTGTCTGATGGTGCTATGAGCTTTACTTTGGATGCGGCTGAAGAACTTAATATTCCGGAAGTGCTATTTTGGACAACTAGTGCTTGTGGTTTTATGGCCTACATGCAATATCGTCAACTCATTGAAAAGGGCTTAGTACCACTCAAAGGTAAAAATTGTTTTTTGTTGAACTAAAAAGTATTGGGTTAGATGAAAATTTCCATTATATATATATATATATATATAAATTTTAATATGGATCACTTCTTCAAGTGGTACATGATCTACCAATCACAAATAACATTATAACGAATACAAATTTTGCAAAATTTACCGTCAGATTGCAAATTTATATCATATATATCATCTATAAATTTTTTTAGAAAATTTAAAATTATTTCATATGCTATTGAAATCCATTAAAATTAACGATTTATGAATTTTTATTAAATATTGTTAATCTTGATAATTAATCTCAATAACAAATCAAATCATTTTTTCTAAATTTTTTTATGGATGACCTCTATGATATAAACTTTCAATCCAACAATATTTTTATAAAATTTGTATTCGTAATTATAATAGTATTGATTGCTTATCCACAGTGATTCACTTATAAAAGTGGTCTATATATATATATATATATGGAAAATTCTAACATGGACCACTTCTTCAAGTGGTCCATGGTGTACCATTTATGAAAAACCATATAACGAATACGAATTTTACAAAATCCACCGTTGGATTGAAAATTTATATCATATAGATCATCTATAGAAAATTTTAGAAAAATTGAAAATCATTTGATATGTTATTGAGACCCATCAAGATTAACAGTTTATTAAATACTGTAAATCTTGATAAATCCAAATAAAATATCAAATGATTTTCAATTTTTCTAAATTTCTTTATGGATGCTCTATATGATATAAACTTTCAATCTACCAATAAATTTTGTAAAATTCATATTCGATAAATCACTTGTTCATGGTGGACCACTTGCGAAGAATATTAAAATCTGGATACCTCCCATAAATTAAGATTGAATTCGAATTTGTTTTGGATAGCTAGTCTAATGTGTGAGGATAACTTAAGAAGTTATGTGGACCATCTGCCAAATCACATTTTTCATTGATTTGACTAGACAGTTTTTTTTTTATAATGAAAAAAATTAATATTTCATTGATTATATAAGAGTTTCTTATTTAATGTGCAATTATTTCTTTTAACATCTATACAATTAAATTGGCAACCAGAAAAATTCCATATTCCTTTTTTTTTGTTCAAGAAAATTCCATATTCCTAACATAGTAGAATATCAATATTAGCAAAATTAATATCATAAACTAGAATTTAACGTAGAATGAAAAATCACAGAATTAAAATAGATAAATCTTTTATTATGAATAAACAACACGTATATAAGAGTGTTACTTCGTTTAAAAAAAAAAGTCTTACTAGAAAGCACTACGGAACAACAGTATCACCGAAGTGAAACTAATTAACACTATCTATTTCCACTTAAATGGATAAACTAACACAAATGAGTGAGATTTAAAGTATCTTTTAGCCCATCTTTGTTTTAGCTTTTTTTCCCCTTTAAGCCAGAAGTTGGGTAAGCATATTTTACATTAAGCTCTTATTGAGAAAATGTGGCTTAATATTTATAAAGAAAAATAGGAAAAGGAGAAGCCAAAATTAAAATTGAGCTTTTGGGCAAGTTTCGGCGGACTATTTAGCCTTCAGTCCTTCACGTGACAAGGACATGGAAACATGTACCACAACAAAGACATATCACCTAAAGCCCATTCCTCTTAACATAAAATATACACCTCTAAAATTTCTTGAAATATACACCTACACCTTAACGTAAAAATTCACATGGCAATAGAACAGGAAATTCTTCAATAGTGTGGACCCACTTAGAAGTGATTAACCCAATTACAACTTTGGATGTTGCTCAAGAACTTAATATATTTTTTTCTTTTCTTTTGAAAAACACTTAAACATGATTCTAAAATTATTTTTAATCAAATCAATTTATTTCCATCATATTTTTGACATTCATAAATACTAAACAAAAATATATGTGCACTGGCTAGAGGTCGTCCCACAAATAAATTTAGCACCATTGAAAAATTTCTTCTTCTATTGTTATGTGATATCATCTGAAATCAGATTACCGGCGTTAAAGTTGGGCCCACTTAGAAGTGACCCACCTAGCAATTTTTGATGTTGTTCAAGAACTTAATATCATATAAGTGCTTTTCGGACAATTAGTGTTTGTGATTTAATAACCTACAAGCGACATCGTCAATTCTCACCGGAAAAGATTTTTTTTTTTAATGTTAAAAGAGGGCTAACATCCACTCATTGAAAAAGATTTAATATCACTCAAAGGTAAATTCGTTTTTTGTGCATTAAAAAGCAGCATGTTAGATGAAAATTTCCACTGCAATTTTTTCTATATATTATTTTCTCCACAAATTCTCTCAACTTGAAATAATTTTATTAAAAACTTGTTGAAAATTAAAATGAGAATACCTCTCAAAATTATGATTAAATTCAAATTTATATTTACACATATATTCAATTATATCATACCCATTTTTAAAAGTTAGTTTCTTAATCAAAGTAAATTATGAATTTGATGAAGTAAATTATGAGTTTGACATGCAGATTCAAGTTATCTGACAAATGGGTATTTGGAGACTACCATAGATTGGGTGCCAGGCATAAAAGAAGTAAGATTAAAGGATATTCCAAGCTTCATCAGAACTACAGACCCAAATGATCTTATGATTAATTTTTTAATAGGGGAGTGCCAGAGAGCTCAAAAAGCATCAGCAATAATTTTTAACACATTTGATAATCTAGAGCACAATGTTTTAGAAGCATTCTCTTCCATTAATTTACCTCCAGTTTATTCCATTGGTCCCTTACATTTACTCTTAAATGATGTAACACATAAGGAGTTGAACTCAATTGGTTCCAACCTTTGGAAAGAAGAGACAGAGTGTTTGGAATGGCTAAACAAAAAAGAACCCAACACTGTTGTTTATGTCAATTTTGGAAGTATCACTGTCATGACAAGTGAACAAATGATTGAATTTGCATGGGGACTTGCTAGTAGTAAAAAACCATTTTTGTGGGTAATAAGACCAGATTTGGTGGCTGGTGAAAATGCTGTTTTACCACAAGATTTTTTGGAAGAGACTAAAAATAGAGGATTATTGTCAAGTTGGTGTCCACAAGAGGAAGTGTTGACTCATTCAGCAATTGGTGGTTTTTTGACACATAATGGTTGGAATTCAACGTTGGAAAGTGTATGTAGTGGTGTTCCAATGATATGTTGGCCTTTTTTTGCAGAACAACAAACTAATTGTAGATTTTGTTGTAATGAATGGGAGATTGGTTTGGAGATTGAAGATGCTAAGAGAGATAAGATAGAGGATCTTGTGAGGGAATTGATGGATGGAGAAAAGGGTAAAGAGATGAAACAAAAGGCTTTGAAATGGAAAAAATTGGCACAAAATGCTTCTTCTAGTCCACATGGATCATCTTTTGTGAATCTTGAGAACCTCATTTGTGATGTTCTCAGGTAAGGAGATAGAGAAAAGATTCTCTCAATTTGAAAAAAAATTGAGGAAATAATGTTGGTTTTTAGACCATTAGATTAGAAATATAGATCAATATTTAAATGGAAAAGAAATGAAAAAAAGTTGATTGATGGTTGAGATGTGAAAATTAAGAAAAATTGAAGAAAAATAAATTGAGAGGATCCATTCTCCTGAGGTAAGATGTGTGCAAATTTGTCTTGTGATTGTTTTACATGTGTATTAAATATTAGTTTTTTATTATTAAAATGTGAAAGTCTTGACATTTGGTTTATTTCTCTAGAATTTAACTTTGTAAAATTAATTTTAATAAAAGTGTGTATGAGTTTTCTCTTTTTTGTTTGAAATTATTTATCTACGTGTTTCAAAATTAATATTATCCAATTAATGATTTTGTAAAGAAAACAACACTAGTGTTCACAATAATGTTTCAATCAACGAAAGTTTTGGCAAGTGTACGAAAACCGTTAAGTAATGATAATAATAGTAAGTAAGATCGTCTCCACATGGTTTGTAATATATTTTAATCAACAATTTAAATTAAATTAAGATTAAAACAATAGTATTGGGGGAAGCTTTCAATTGAATTGTGCAAGAAATAAAATAACGAGAATTTAAAAGAAGAACTTCTAAGTTGAGAAAAGCAATTAAGAATTGTATTCAATCATCTCTTTGTTAACAGTGATCATATAGAAACATAGAGAAAAGACCCTTGAACTTAGGGCTTCAATAGAATGAATAAAACTTAGAAACACAAGAGTTACAATAGAGTATATAAACAAAATATTTGAAAAGACCAAACTACCCTTGCATAATAATATAATTACTATTATCTAACATCTCCCCTCAAACTCACGATGCAGTGATAGGGAGCATCGAGAGTTTGTCAATCAAGAAACGAAAACGTTTAATAGAATGCGTCTTCGTGAACAAATCAGCAATCTGCAAGGAGGAAGAAATAAAAGGCAAAGTAATGGTGCCATGCTGAAGATGATGACGAGTGAAATGACAATCAATTTCAATGTGCTTAGTCCGTTCATGAAATACTGAGTTGTGGGCAATTTGAATGGCACTTTTGTTCTCACAATACATAGGAGTTGGTTCAGAAAGAGGAACACCCATATCAGAAAGTAACCAGCGCAACCAAACAATTTCAGTAGTCGTAGATGCCATAGCACAATATTCAGCTTCAGTAGAAGAGCGGGAGACAATGTCCTGCTTTTTGCTCTTCCAAGAAATGAGAGAATCTCCAAGAAAGATACAAAACCCTGTGGTAGACTTACGGTCGGTAGGATCACCAGCCCAATCCGCATCAGAGTAAGCACGCAACTCTAAGGAAGAAGATGATGGAAACAAAAGGCTTAATTTGAAACTGAGTTCCCCGAAGAAAACGAAGAATGCGAAGCACAGCTGCCCAATGCACAGTAGTGGGAGACACAACAAACTGACTAACAACATGCACTGCATGAGCAATATCAGGTCTAGTAATAGTGAGATACACCAGCTTCCAACCAGAGTACGATACAAAGTGGGATCTGATAGAGGAACACCATCAAATGGAACATATTTCACATTCAACTCTAGCGGACTATCTACTTCTCGAGTATCAGAGAGGCGAGCTTGCTCAAGAATGTTGGTGATATACTTGGATTGAG